>JARHVA010004633.1:0-642500 GCA_037957365.1 Torreya grandis | reverse complement strand
TTTGCTTATTGAACTAAAGGAATGGAAAATATATTAAGGAAAAAGACATAAGAATAGTTTCCCCAAAAACAAAGATATCACATCACAAAGTCTAAAAAGTTACTTGATTTCTTATTCCAATAACAAAATATGATCAACAATTTGAGCTTAAAGTCTCAGTAATGCCTTTCAATTTTGGCAAAGTTTTGTTTCTGATCATCAGAGAGAGCCCTCTCCAACAACAAGAGAGTCCTTTATATAGCCTCTTCAAGAAGGACTCAGGAATAGTAACACATCATGTTGCATTGAATTTTGTTAAGAAGACATACTGGAATTTAGGGGCATTTACCCATTTGCTTTTCTCAATGCAGAGAAATGGGTCACGCTATTGAAAGTTTACATGTTTCAATATCCACCTGGCAGTCTACTTCTAGAAACATATCCAATGTGCAAATGTTTTTGGTCATTCCTACTCATTCCTCCTTTTTTAGTTATTTAAATTGGGTCCTCGATTCAGTTCGATGCTTTGTTCCTTAGTCGCTTCCTACTGATCTTTTGGGAACCCTGCAGAAGATGACACTTGGCAGCTTCCACTGCATTTGATACTATGTCTCAATAGATGACATGTGGTAACTTCCACTGTGACTTTGAAGATGACACATGGCAGCATAGCAGGTTTTCTATTTCTTTGGACTTTTCTTTTGGAGGAAAAAGTCCAAAGGAATTCTTTTAGATAATTTGTCTGAAGGAATTGTCTCTTTGTCACTTTTGCCAGGGGAACTTTTTCGAAAGAAATCCCTTTGATCTTTTGACCTCTGAATTGGTCCATTTACCCCCTTCCTGCCCTCTGTAAGGGTTGTTTGAGCTCCAAATTAACCTTTTGGGTTTTTGTAACAGTTCACTTCACCTTCTGAGTGTCCTTCAAAAGGGCTGTTTATCCCTTGGAAATTTGCCTTAGTCAATTTTATGTGAATCTCAAATTGTGACACATGGCAGCATCCACTATTCTTAGAAACAAAGTGAAATGAGGCTCAGAAGATGACACTTGGCAGCATCCATTGAGTTATGTCAGGTTTTTTGTTTCCTTCCTTATTCACTTTTGCCACGAAAATTCCCTCTGCAAGGGCACTTGTGTCTTTAATGCTTGGGGCAATCCTTTGAACTTGTCACTTGAACCGACTGATTGAACCAAATTTGATTTAATGGTTCAATGGTTCATTCCCTTGTTTTTATTGACCACTTGAAACAAGATTATTTGAAACAAGCCTCGTTGAACCCGTTGAACCTTGAACCCATTGAATTGACCGATTGAACCTTGAACCCATTGAACCTTTGAACCTGTTGAACCATTAGTCTGTCACTTCCTTGTTCTTTCTAAGCTCTTTGATCTTCATTATATTGGTTGAAAATTTGAACTTGTGAACTCGTTGAACCCTTTGGTTCAAGGTTCAATGGTTCAATCGGTCCATCCTTTTTATTTGGCTAAGTCCTTTTGATCTTTTTGAACCAAACACGTTGAACCATTTGGTCGTTGAACCTTTGAACCAAAGTGGTTCAATGGTTCAATGGTTCAATGATTCAAGACTTCTTCTCTTTGATAAGTGTTTTGAAGCCATTGAGCCTTGAAGTGGTTTAACTTTGAACCTCAACAAATGTGCTTAACTCTTGCTGCTGATGTTGAACCTTTGAACCCATTAAACCTGTTGAACCAAAATGGTTCAAGGTTCAACGGTTCAATGGTTCAATCCTTGCTTAGAAGCTTCCCAATGAAATATTTTGGTTAAACCTTGTCATTGAACCAACTTTGAAATTGCCTAAGTGTTGAGAGCTTGCTTCTTTCCTGCAGAGTCCTTAGAAATCAACTTGTGAAGCCCGTAGAACTTGGCCTGCAGAGTCCGTAGATTTTCTTCCTGCAGAGTCCATAGATTCAAGCTTGCAGAGTCTGTAGATTTTTGAGAAGCTTGAAAAATGAGGAATTTGAATGCTCAAAACAAATTTTGAGAAGGGAAGAGATTATTTTGGTCTGTTGAACCAAAATAGTTCACATGTTGTCCCAAAAATGAGAAGTCTATTTTTGGGGACAACAACTAGCTCCAGTTGGGGGACTTCTATCAATTGTAAAAAAGAATTGAAGGGAGTAAAATCCAGAATCTAGAGTGTCTTCATGTGTACCATTGGGCTATGGAGTCATGTTACCCAGAAATGGAAGGCATAAAAAAACAAAACAAAATAGAATTAAAAACTATACAAATATATATATATATATATATATATATATATATATATATATATATATATATATATATATATATATATATATATATATATATATATTAGATGAAATGATCTAATACTTCAAGAGTTGAAATGTTTCAGATGCTACCCATTGTGAGGCAGAGAAAAGAGAGTGCCATCTTGATATTTTAGCAGAAAGCTATTTTCACCATTGTGTTGATGAATTATAAATGGGCCTCTCCAAAGGGAGTCAAACTTTCCATGCATCCCTTTTGGTTCTATCCTTTTATCCCATAGTAGGACTTGATCCCCAATCTAAAAATCATGATTTTTGGCCTTTTGGTCAAAGAGTTTCTTTACCAGACTTTGATGAATAGAAATTCGGTCCACCACCATAGTTATCTATTCATCCAACTTAGTCAGGCACATGATTCTCTTATCAAAAGAGCTTTCATATCTCTGATCTTCAATTGCCTTTGCCAATTTCAATGTTGGCAATTCTAAAGTGATTGATATCTCAACATTGATACCATAAATAAGTTGAAAAGGAGACATACCAATTGCCCTCTTTGGTGTAATTCTGTCTACCCATAGAGCATCAATCAATGCTTTATGCCATGTCCTTTGATTGTCATATGCTAGTTTCTTGATGATAGTTACCGGGTTCTTATTGCTTGATTCAGCTTGTCCATTCCCTTGTGAAAAATAATTAGAAGAGTGAGAGAGTGTAATTTCATAATAGAAATATAATTATGTAATCTTCTAGGAGGTGAAATAAGCTACATTGTCAGTAACAATTTTGGTTGGAACTCCAAACCTAGAAATGATATTCTCCTTGAGGAAATTGCATACAACTTCTGAAGTAGCATGCTTAGTTGGGATTGCTTCTACCCACTTGGTGAAATAGTCAGTTGCTGTAATGACATAATCATGTCTAGTGCTTGAAGATAGGTTTATAGTCATAATAAAATAAATCCCCCATTGTTGGAAAGGTTCTTCTATAATCACTGGCTTGAGAGGTAGGGTAGCTAACTTGGGTCTTCAAACAAATTGCTGGCAAAGTTCACATTTTTTCACCCACTTATATGCATCTTGGAAAAGAGTTGGCCAGTAATACCTGGCTCACAGAATCTTGTGAGCAGTTACAGGAGAAAAAAAATGTCCTCCATAAGCTAGATTGTGGAAGGATTTCAAAAGTTGGCTTTGTTTCTCTTTGTCTACACAGCGAAAGAATACTCCATCTATGCTTCTCTTATACAAGCTATTGTCCTAAAAGACAAAATTGGTAGCTTTAAACTTGATAGTCCTCCTTTCTTTATAAGACAAATGAGCAAGACATTCACCATAAGTAAGAAAATGAGAAATACCTAAATACCACTCATTGGTAGTAGAGACAAAAAGGACTATTGGTGTATCTTGCACTTCAGCTTCTTCATGTTGTGTATTTTCTAGCTTATTGTTAGCATTTAATTGGCATAGGCCTTTTCCCCTGACCTACTTTGTTGGCTTGATGTCTAAATAGAACTCTTAGATCTTTGCAATCTAATTGCCTCTTTTTGTGCCAAACTCCTGCTGAGTTAATATGGACTTTACTGTAGTGTTAAGAACTAAGGTAGTAGTGTGTGAATTCAGGATATAGAAGTAAAAATGTTTGACTTCTTTCACCACTGCATAAGCATGCTTCTCTATATTTGAATACTTTATCTCATGGGTTTTGAGAGGGAAAATCATGAAAGAAATGGGAGATTCTATACCTTCCTTGTCCTGTTGAACAAGAATTGCTGAAGGCATGTGTTCAAAAGCATAACTGTATATGATGAAATCTTTATTATAATCTGGACAAACCAAGGTAGGGGCGTGGGCAATGGTAGTCTTGATATTCTGAAATGCTGACTTGCCTTCTTTAGTCTAGCTAAAGGTGGTCTTCCCTTTCATCATGTTCAAAATGTGCCTAGTCTTCTTAGCAAATTCAGGGATGAACTTCCATAAGAAATTCACCTTTTTGAAGAAAGAGTGAACAATATTTTTACTTGTAGGCAAATTAATCTCTTGAA
Organism: Torreya grandis; assembly: GCA_037957365.1. Lineage (NCBI taxonomy): Eukaryota > Viridiplantae > Streptophyta > Pinopsida > Cupressales > Taxaceae > Torreya > Torreya grandis. The sequence continues at coordinate 638,232 of JARHVA010004633.1, read as the reverse complement.
TAGACTTGACTCTGTCTGAGTCAATCTTTATGCCTTCTTTAGACACAATGTGTCTAAGGAGTTTCCCCTCTATTACTCTAAAAATAGACTTCTTAGGGTTCAAATAAATACCATTCTGGTGGCAGCGCTCTAACACTTGTTGTAAGTGGCGTACATGATCAGAATGATGATTTGAAAGGATGATTAAGTCATCAAGGTATACCACTATGAATTTATCCATCTCATCTTTGAAATCCAGGTCCATTGCTCTTTGAAAGGTGGCACCAGCATTTATCAATCCAAAAGGCATTCTTCTATATGCAAATGTACCCCAAGGTGTGGTGAATGCAATCTTGTGTTAGTCTACTTCACCAACTTCAACTTGATTATATTCTGAGAAGCCATCTAGCATTGATAACATCTCTAAACATATCACTATTTGAAGCACTTGATCCATGATTGACAAAGGGTAATTATCTTTCAAAGATGACTGATTCAGATTCCTAAAATCTACACAAATGCAAATTTCACCACTCTTCTTCCTTACAGGCACTATATTTGTAATCCATGTGGAATGATCGATTGGGAAGATGATTCTAGTATTTAACATTTTTTGTATCTTAGACAAAATAGTACCTAATATTTTTAGATTGTACTGTCTAGATTTTTGCTTATAGGGCATTGAGTCAACCTTGAGAGAAATGTCATGAGAAATTTCATCAGGTCTGAGAGACTTCAGGTCGTCATAAGAATATGCTAAGACATCCATGTATTGATGGAGTAAAGTGGTGAACTTGAATCTTTCTTTAGAGGTGCAACACTTACCAATGTTAACCATTTTGAGATTTTATTTAGTAGTCAAATTTACTTGATCGAATCTCTGAGAGAAGCTTGAATCCATTTGCTGTTGTTTGATAAATCTATCATGCTTGTCAAACAATTTCTCAAGAGAAACCAGGCCTTCAAAATTTTTATTTCCTTTCAACTGTAAGAACTCTTCATTTATATCTAAACTAATTTCAGAGGCTGATTCATACTTCTGAGATTCATTGCCTTCAAAACATAGTTGTTCAAAATTATCTTTTTGTTCCAGGAAGGCAATGATTTGATGATCATCATTGAATACTTGCCAATGATCAACATTATCAGGAACACTTGGTCTACAGACTAGCTCAATAGTATACCTATCTTCTTTTAAATATGAGTGAGGAACTAAAAGATTTTCTGAAACAACAAGTGCATCAACTCTGTCATTGGATTTCCTGGGTATGGTAGAAATGTTGAAAGCATCAAACCTTTCAATTTGGTCCCAAACCAGGTTGCAATAGTGACATAATATTTCATTCTTGGTTTGGTATAAGTTTCTCACTTGACAAACCACTAATTCAGCATCCCCTTTGGCATGAAAAAACTTGATGTTTTTGTCTTTAGAAGCGTTCAATCCAAACAACAGAGATTCATATTCAGCTATATTGTTAGTGCTGCTAAATTGTAATTTGTAAGATGAAGGAAACATATCTCCTTGAGGAGATATCAACAAAATCTTGGCTCTTGAACTGGTAGAGGAGAAACTGCCATCAAATTCCAGAGTCCATACTTCATCAGATACTAATTTTTCTTTAGACTTTCCTTTATTAGAGAGGGAGGGTCCTTCATTTGTATTGCAACCTACTAGTTTTTCTGCTATTCTAGTTGAACTAATTTTTGAGTTGACACTTTTAAGAATTTTATCAGATATTTCATGCATTTCATTTGTAGATAGAAAGTAGTTACCCATTCCTGAGGATTCAAAAAGAATTTGAGCTTCAGGGGCTGATGTTTGGGTGACCACATATTTTGCCTCCTTTTCAAGGAGTAATCTCTCCATTACACCTTTGAAAGGGATTTTTACCTCAGACAGGTCCATGCTTAGTTATCCTCCCATGTCCTTGAAGAAATTTCATCCAAGCAAAATGCCATAAGATGCTGAGATGTTAGCCACCAAGACAATCATCTTGATTCTCTTGTCTGAAAAGGCTGCAAATGCAAATTAGGCATCTTTGATTTGCCCCAGCAATGGTACTTGCTTGTTTTCCATGGAAAAACATCTTTCAAATGTCTTGGTCAGTGTGAGGCCAAGAGATTCAGCTACTTTAGTAGGCATGACATTATCAAATGCGCCTGAGTCTATAATATAATTACTTAGCTTGTGACCATTTATTAATAGGGAAACATAGAAAGGTTCTATTTTCCCAGGGGCAACTAGAGGAGTATTGACAAGATTATTCAGAATGGGCTTATTCTTTAGGGAATCAAGAGTTACCTTTTTAGCTTCTTATCCTGTAGGGATGGTTTGGTTCTTGACACATTGGACCAACTTATCCAATTGATCAGGATTAGACTGCAAATATTCAAATTTAGAAATTTATATTTTGGTCTTTTTGACATGATCAATTATGTCAAATGGCTGAATTGGATTAGGAATAGAGGAAGGTATTTCAACCTTTTGGGTTTTAGGAGGGATAGGAGGAAGGCTGGTTTGCAAAATTAAAGTAGAAGGTGAAGGTGAAATTGATGTACTTACCTTTTGGGTGATCACCGGATCCTTTGACTAGAAAGGCAGAGTGGTTCCACGCTTAGCAATTATAATTGCTAGTTAAGGTTGCTCCTCTGTCTTCCCTTTATCAGCTTGCTAGACTGATTGGTTCTTAGACTTGGTAAACACTGCATATGATCTATCAAAAGCTTCTTCTTTGCTTCTGGGTTCATCATGGTAGTTTATGAAACCAATGTGAGAGTCACCAGCTGATTCTTCTTGATTTTCTACAAGGAGATCAACATCATTTATTTTTAGGAACTTGGAGTACAATTGATTATTTTTTGTATAAGCAACTAAACACAGAATTAAACTAGAAGTAATAAGTAACTAGAAATTAGAAACAACAAATAATAGGAGATATGAGAAATAACCAATCTTGTATTAAACTCTTCCAAAATACAATGAATAAATCTCACTCTTCCCACACCTCTTGGGTGTACAGTATTTCTCTCTCAAGAGTTCTCTCTCTCTCTCTCTCTCTCTCTCTCTCTCAATCATTTACAATCAACTCAATAATCGAGTTGTTATTCCCTCAATTACAATACAACCCCATGGGTCTCTTAAATATATCCCAAACCAAACAATAATTAGAAACACAGACTCAAGACTAAAATTAGTCTTTACATGCAAACTAACTATTTGTCTAAAATTAGAATAGTTTTGGACACGCACAGATGACCGATGCCGATCTGTCTGTCTAGAGATGATCAACGTCAGCTGATCCCTGACCAATGTCGGTTAGTTTTGATCCATGCCTGACTGATGTCAGTGATACTATCGATGTCAGTTACTGGTTAAGCCCAGCAACCTGCACACTAGCTCATTGGTGAAGCTTTTAGCTCCACAACTCAAAAATCTCCCATTTGGAGATAAAAAGCTACACCTGTACCTATACAACAACATCCTCTAGCTTGTTTTTCCATCTTAAAGTTCAATCTTGAAGACCAACAAAAGTTGAATGAAGATTCAACATCTCCTTTGTTATCAGCTTTGTTAACATATTTACAGGGTTCTTATTTGTATGGATCTTTTTCAGCTTCAAATGTCCATCTTCCAATACCTGTCTAATGAAGTGGTACCTAAGCTGTATATGTTTTGTTCTTGAATGAAAGGCTGAATTCTTTGCCAAATGAATTGCACTTTGACTATCACTGTACAGTCTGCAACTCTCTTGCTCCTTTCCCAACTCTTCCATAAACCAAGTCATCCATATCATTTTCTTGCTAGCCTCTGTGACTGCAATATATTTTGCCTCTGTAGTAGACAGGGCAACAACCTTCTGTAACTTTGAAATCTAGCTAACCACAATTCCACCAATAGTGAACACATATCTTATGGTGCTTCTCCTGCCATCCAAGTCACCTGCCATATCTGAATCTACATACCCGTGTAGAGAAGTGTTTGACCCTCCATAGCATAAATGCCTACTGCTGGTCCCTCTCAGATATTTGAGAATCCACTAAACTAATTTTTAGTGTTCCTTTCCTGGATTGGCCATAAACTTGCTGACAACTCCCACTGCTTGGATAATATCAGGTCTAGTACATACCATTGCATACATCAAGCTCCCAACTACTGAATCACATGGAACGCTGCTCAGATACTCAATCTCATCATGTGATTTAGGACACTGTTCTTTGCTCAACTTGAAGTGTCCAACCATAGGTGTGCTTACTAGTTTTACATCCTACATATAGAACCTCTCCAACACCTTATTCACATAATCCTCTTGAGACAAAATCAAATTATGATTTTTCTTGTCTCTCTTAATACTCATGCCAAAGATTTTATTTGTTGCTCCTAAATCCTTCATGGCAAATGTGTGAGCTAATTTCACCTTTAGCTCAGTAATTTCCTACATGTGTGAACCTGTAACAAGCATATCATCTACATGCAGTAACAAGATAATATAAATACCATTATCTAATCTGGTAAAATAAACACAATGGTCAGATTGACATTTACTAAAGCCATGCTCTGTCATAAACCTGTCAAACCTTAAATACCATTGTCTTGGAGCTTGCTTAAGACCATATAAGCTTTTCTTCAACCTACACACAAGTTTCTCTTTACCTTTGACCTCAAAACCTTCTGGCTAATCCATATATATCTCTTCATCCAAATCTCCATGAAGAAACACTGTCTTAACATCAAGCTACTCAAGATGCAAATCCTCAATAGCAAGTAAAGACAATACAGTTCGAATAGAAGTCATCTTTACTTCAAGAGAAAAAATTTCACCAAAATCAATACCTGGTTTCTGTGTAAATCCATTTACTACCAACCTGGCCTTATGTCTCATTTGTCCATTCTCTCCTTCCTTTAATCTATATACCTGTTTGTTTTTTAGTACTTTTTTTCCAACTGGAAACTCAACCAAATCCCACATTTGGTTCTCTTCCAAAGAATCAATTTATTCATTCATGCCATGCTCCCACTGTTTCTTGGATTCTACTTGTATTGCCTCATCAAAACTTTTTGGTTCTCCACCATCAGTGAGCAACATGTAGTATAAAGAAGGGGAATAATGAATTTGAGGTTTACTTACCCTTACAATCCTCCTCATGGGTGTTTGAGACTCATTGACAGCTTGTTATTTGCCCAAATTTTTTGACAGTGACTGATCTCGATCATCTCTGACTGACCTCGGTCTGCACCTGACTGATGTCGATTCCTCCTGACTGCTAATGTCAGTTTTTTGACCAACGTCAGTCTTTGCTTGACCAACGTCCATTCCTACCTGACCGATGTCAGTTTCTATGTTTTTTTGTGAGTGATGATTTTTACCCATGAGCTCATTTTGGATCATAACCTCATCCAAATCAAGATTGCCCTGCTTAGAATTATTCAGCCTCTTGAGCTGATCAATATACATCACCTTATCATTGAAAACTATATCACGGCTTCTAATAATTTTATTAGTTTCTAAATTCTACAACTGAAATCCAAAATCTCCAAAGCCATAACCAATGAAAGTGCACCGCATAGATTTAGCATCCAGCTTCTTTTTATTTTCCTTATCAATGTGCACAAAAGCTTCAGAACCAAAAACTCTGAGAAATAAAAGATCTACCTTTTTACCTATCGATTTCTCTTCTGGAATTCCACCATCCAGTGTAGTAGAAGGTCCTCTGTTAATCAAGTAAATAGCAGTATCTACAGCTTCTGCCCAAAACTTTAAGGGCAAACCAGCATGCAACTTCATACTCTGTGCATGCTCCATTATTGTTCTATTCATCCTTTTAGCAACTCCATTTTGCTGAGGTGTCCTTGAAACCATCCTTAAACTACGTATTCCACTCATAGAATAGTAACTGTTGAATTCATTACTGCAGTACTCACCACCATTGTCAGACCTAAGGCACTTCAATCTCAAATTTGTTTCATTCTCAACCAAAGCTTTCCATTTCTTAAATGTGTCAAAAACATCACATTTCTTCTTTATGCAATAAACCTATACCTTTCTTGTAACATCATCAATGAAATAAACATAATACTGTGATCCTCCAATAGAAGCTACCTAAGCTGGTCCCGACACGTCTGTGTGAACAAGCTCCAACTTGTGCTTCTTCTTTGTTGACCCAATTTTGAGAAACTTCACTTTCTTCTATTTTCCAAAAATACAATGCTCACAAAAATCTAGATCTATGATTTTCAAATTTGAAAGCTTACCATTTGACTTAAGAACATTCATTCCCTTCTCACTCATGTGACCAAGCCTACAGTGCCACAACTTTGCATCTACATCTAAAGTAGATAAAATAGAAGGAGAATAATTAGTAATATAAGTAGATAGATAAAGTGTACCTACTCTCTTACCTCTTGCTAATACAAGTGCACCCTTAGAAACTTTCCAAGATTCAGCTGTGAGAGTTACTGTGCAACCCTCATCACCCAACTTTCCTGCAAAAATCAGATTCCTCTTCAGGATGGGTACATGCATGACATCCTTCAACACCCATGTGTTGCCATTCTACAATTTCAGCTGCACTTTTCCTTTGCCAACAATTTGACAAGGCTTATCATCCCCTAAATAAACTTTTCCAAAATCTCCATGGACATAATCATTAAAAAATTCTCTATTTGGGGTTGCATAGAAAGAAGCACCAAAATCTAAAACCCATGATTCTACTTGACTGTCCAAAGAAAATATAAGAGCATCCTGTGCAACAATACCTACAAAATTTGCTTCTTTATTACCTTCTTTCTGATTTTCTTTGTTATCCTTCAACCAACAATCTTTCTTTGCATGCCCTTTCTTTCCACAATTCTAGCAAATTATTTTTTCATTACTGGATTTGGATCTCCTTCCCATCTTTGACCTTGATTTTCCTTGCTTGCCCTTCTCTCTTTGCCTTCCCCTACTTTCAATACTTAAAGCATTACTTGATGTTTTTCCTATGCTTTTCCTACAAATTTTTTCATTCAAGATTACACTAACAACATCATCAACTTTCAAGATATTTGAAGTAGATGCAGTATTACTAACTACCATTACCAAGCTATGCCAGCTTTCAGGTAAAGAGCATAAGATTAAGAGAGCCTTAATTTCATCATCAAAAACTATTTTGACTAAATTTAACTTATTTAAAATTTTATGGAAATCATTAAGATGACTATATACAGATCCACCTTCCTGCATTTGTAAATTAAATAATTGCTTCATAAGAAATACCTTATTCGAAGCTGAGAGTTTTTCATATAAATTTGCCAGAGTATCCATTAACTCTACTGTTGTCTTTGCCTGTGATAAGTTAGAAATCATAGAAGATGCTAGGCTTAACCTTATAGATCCAAGAGCCTTTCTATCAAGAACATTCCATTCTTCATCTTGCATATTTGTGGGCTTGCTTGCAACCCCACCCAACAGTAAGTACAGATCTTTCTAATACAGATAATCTTCAATCTGCATCCTTCATAATTGATAATTCTTGCCATTGAATTTCTCCATTCTTAGTTTACTTTTTTCTACCATTGCTTTACTCCCACTCAATCAAAAACCCCTGAGAGTGAACCTATAATCAACAAACCACTAACCTTCTCTGATACCACTTGTTAGGAACTTGGAGTACAATTGATTATTTTTTATATAAGCAATTAAACACAGATTAAACCATAAGTAATAAGTAACTAGAAATTAGAAACAACAAATAATAAGAGATACGAGAAACAACTAATCTTGTATTAAACTCTTCTAGAATACAATGAAGAAATCTCACTCTTCCCACACCTCTTAGGTGTACGATATTTCTCTCTCAAGAGTTCTCTCTCTCTCTCTCTTAATCAATTACAATCAAATCAATAACTGAGTTGTTATTTGCTTAATTACAATACAGCCCCATGGGTCTCTTAAATAGATCCCAAACCAAACAATAATTAGAAATGCAGACTCAAGACTAAAATTAGTCTTTACATGCAAGCTAACTATTTGTCTAAACTTAGAATAGTTTTGGACACGCACAGACGGCCGATGCTGGTCTCTGTCTATCTAGAGATGACTGATGTTGGCCGATCCTTGACCGATGTCAATCAGATCTATGCCTGACCAATGTCGATGATACTGCTGATGCCGATTATTGGTTAAGCCCAACAACCTCCACACTAGCTCATTGGTGAAGCTTTTAGCTCCACAACTCAACAATTTTCTTTATTCATTTTAGATTGGAAAGAGAACTCTAATTTTGATTCAAGATATCCTATTGCTGAATTAGTTGGAGGAGCTTCTAGGGCAAGTTTCCCCTGTGGAGAAGGAAGATGATTTTGTTGCCCTTGATTCTTGGTAGCATTACCCTGATATGACTGATTTGGAAATGTCCTTGGCATATCTCTGTACGAAGGAGCAAAAGATATTCCTTGCGCCATTTGCTTTTTGAGAGTAAGAAACTCATTTGCCAACTTTTGCACCATTGGATCTGTGGTGCCTATAGATGAATATTCAGAAGATGATGAGGGTCTATTTCTATTAGGATCTCTCCTTATCTTCCCTGCCAAGATGAGATCATCTTCTACCTTAGTGGCCAAATCTTGAGCTGCAACAAGGTCTATTTGACTAGCACGTCTCAATAGAAAACTCACTTCAGGTAGCTAAAAATTAATGAAGAAACATTTGAGATTCTCAGTTATAGGTCAAGCAATTACAGGGATCCTATTCCTCAGTTTGTCAAACTTGGCTATGAAGTCCCTCATTGGTTCATGAGGTTCTTTCTTCATCTGTGTAAGTTGAGCCAGAAGTGCATGTGCATCTTCTGCAGGTTTGAATCTGGATTCAAACTTAGCTTTGAGAGTATTCCAATCAGTTAATGATTGACCTTGTATATGGTAAAACTAATTTGCAACAACACCTTGTAATGTTTCTACAAATAGTCTGACTGTCACGTCTTCAAATTCCACTCCAATTACACCACAGGCTATGCTGAAAGCTACAATGTGTTTATCAGAATGAACCTTTCCATCACCATAGAATTTGGAGAAATTCTTCCTTGAACTACGTGAGAGCTCATGTAGAGGTAGAGTAAAATTGAGAGGGCCAAAAGAATTACCCCAGGGGCCTTGAACTACCATTATATGACTATAAAAAGGAGGAATAACAAATCTTAGAGGGGTAATTATTGGCAAGGCTTTATTAACAACAAAAGTAGATACTTCACTTGGTAATGGAGACCTGACTTTAGTAGGAGGAAAACTCTTAGTTCATTGGAGGCGAGATGGTGAAGGAAATAGATCAAAATTAATTTGTTGTACCAACTCAAATATAGGGTTAACAATACCTTTAGCCCTTTGGCTTCGTATATACCTTGAATCTGCTAGATTATGAAACAAAAATGGAAAAGAATTGACCTTGCTTTAGTTTAAAGCTTGAGGCTTTAAACTACGCATTCTTTCTTGGTTAGTGTGGAGGTGAATGGTAAGGTTATAATAATAATTTTTAAAACATATAAATGAAATGGAGTCTATAATGGATAATGGTAGAGACTGATTCCATTTAAAACTTAAGGTTTTAGAATGCACATAACTATATCCCCAGCAGAGTCACCAAATTTTTTTGGTTGAATATTTTGTTGATCAACGTACTGATAAACAAAATAGGTCTGATCATCCAAAGTAGGAAGATTGGTCATCCAAATGTGTAGGTTTACCACATCAAAAGGGGACTAATCTCTTCTTTCATCAAGGGGAGGTTCCCTATAGATATGCTATATATATAAACATAAAATAATACTCAAGGGTAGGATAAACCATCAATCTCTTTTTTTTTAGAGATGATGCATGCAAATCAAAGGAGAAGTCTCAAGGGAAATGGCAGAAAGCACTCCTCTTCTTTTAGAAGTACTATTCAGCAAACCACAAGAATCTTCCTGGTAGTCATTACAAAATATAACCAAAGACGTAGTAACCAACATATTGAGATGTAGCACAAAGTCTCCACCTTAATTGTGCAAGAGTGAGATACGAAAGACAATGAGGGCACAAAGTCATCCCAAGGTCCTTTACATAGAAATTAAAATAAAACACATTAAAGGCAATTATGGGGGCACAAAGTCTCTCCACAGTTGGCTTCAGGACACCTTCCTGACTACTTTCACTAATTCTGCTTATTGAATTAAAGGAACATAAATTATTAAGGAAAAAGACATAAGAATAGTTTCCACAACAACAAAGATATCACAGCACAAAGTCTGAAAAGTCACTTGCTTTCTTATTCCAATAACAAAATATGATAAAAAATCTGAGCTCAAAGCCTCAGTAATGCCTTTCAATTTTGGCAGAGTTTTATTTCTAATCATCAAAGAGAGAGCCCTCCCCAACAAGAGAGTCCCTTATATAGCCTCTTCAAGAAAGACTCAGGAATAGTAATACATCATGTTGCATTGAATTTTGTTAAGAAGACATGCTAAAATTTAGGGGCATTTATCTATTTGCTTTTGTCAATGCAGAGAAATAGGTCACGCTATTGAAAGTTTGCATCTTTCAATATCCACCTGGCGGTCTACTTTTAGAAACATATCTGATGTGTAAATGTTTCTGGTCATTCCTACTCATTCATCCTTTTTTGGTTATTTAAATTGGGTCCTCGATTCAGTTCAGTGCTCTGTTCCTTAGTCGCTTCCTGCTAATCTTTTGGGAACCCTATGGAAGATGACACTTGGTAGATTTCACTGCATTTGATACTGTGTCTCAATAGATGACACGTGGTAGCTTCCATTGTGACTTTGAAGATGACACACGACATCATAATGGGTTTTCTATTTCTTCAAAATTTTCTTTTGGAGGAAAAATTCTGAAGGAATTCTTTCAGATAATTTGTTTGAAGGAATTATCTCTTTGTCACTTTTGCCAAGGGAACTTTTTTGAAGGAAATCCCTTTGCTCTTTTGACCTTTGAATTGGTCTATTTTCCCCCTTCATGCCCTTTGCAAGGGTTGTTTGAGCTCTGAATTAACCTTTCAAGTTTTTGCAATGGTTCACTTCGGCTTCTGAGTGTCCTCTGAAAGGGTTGTTTGTCCCTTAGAAATTTTCCTTAGTCAATTTTATGTGAATCTCAAATTGTGACATGTGGAAACATCTGCTGTTCTTAGAAACAAAGTGAAATGAGGCTTGAAAGATGACACTTGGCAGCATCCGTTGAGTTCTGTCAGGTTTTTTATTTCCTTAGTCACTTTTGCCACAAAAATTCCCTTCACAAGGGCACTTGTGTCTTTGACGCTTGGGGCACTCCTTTGAACTTGACGCTTGAACCGACCGATTGAACCAACTTTGGTTAAATGGTTCAATGGTTCATTCCCTTGTTTCTATTGACTACTTCAACCAATATTCTTTGAAAGAAGTCTCGTTGAACCCGTTGAACCTTGAACCCGTTGAACCGACCGATTGAACCTTGAACCCGTTGAACCTTTGAACTTGTTGAACCATTAGTCTGTCACTTCCTTGTTCTTTCTAAGCTCTTTGATATTCATTGTACTAGTTGAAAATTTGAACCTGTGGACTCATTGAACCCTTTGTGTCAAGGTTCAACGATTCAATCGGTTCATTCTTTTTATTTGGCTAAGTCCTTTTGATCTTTTTGAACTAAACACGTTGAACCATTTGGTCGTTGAACCTTTGAACCAAAGTGGTTCAATGGTTCAACGGTTCAATGATTCAAGCCTTCTTCTCTTTGATAAGTGTTTTGAAGCCATTGAACCTTGAAGTGGTTTAACTTTGAACCTTGACAAATGCTCTTAACTCTTGTTTTTGATGTTGAACCTTTGAACCCATTGAACCCGTTAAACCAAAATGGTTCAAGGTTCAACAGATCAATGGTTTAATCCTTGCTTAGAAGCTTACCCATGAACTCTTTTGGTTGAACCTTGTCGTTGAACCAACTTTGAAATCACCTAAGTGTTGAAAGCTTGCTTCTTTCCTGCAAAGTCCATAGAAATCAACCTGTGAAGCCTGTAGAACTTGGCTTGCAGAGTCCATAGATTTTCTTCTTGCAGAGTCCGTAGATTTTTGAGAAGCTTGAAAAATGAGGAATTTGAATGCTCAGAACAAATTTTGAGAAGGGAAGAGATTATTTTGGTCTATTGGACCAAAATAGTTCACATGTTGTCCAAAAAATGAGAAGTCTATTTTTGGGGACAACAATATGGTAGATAAAGATTACAAAGGGAATTGAGGTTTGTATAACTAAGTCATAATAATAATTATCTAATTTTTGAGTGAGATAAGATAACAAACAATCATTGTAAAATAAAAATAATCCATGAAATAAGTGAAATCATAAACATAAGTGTGAAATAATGAAGAGAATGATAAGGATCCATAATAAATAGGAAAGTAAATGAAATCATATAAAACACATAAAGCATAATATGATGCTTATCGTAAAATAGATATGTAAAACCAAATTTGACACATAGTCAAGTATATAAAATATATAAAAATGGATCAAAAATCCAATCCAAAATCATAATGTATAATAATGTAAAGTAAAACCATGCCATGTTCACAAATACTAATAAATTTGAACATAAATATTATCAATGACATTTAAAACATATTTATGAAGTTGGATTCTAATGGTAGCCAAAGTCTCATCAATCCTCATAGAATGTTATGCAAAGACTTCCTTCTGAATCTCCTCAACTAAAAATGTAGGTGTAGTTGAAGGATCATGATCATGAGGGATCTCATTCATAGGATACTCAAGGAGAGGAATAGTTGTTTGAATGGGAATAGTATCTAGGGGGTAAGAAGGACATGACACCAACAAAGAAGGAGGAGCTTTCTTGTGTGCACAACTTGTGGAAGGGGAAATAGTTAGCACAAGTGTTGATTGTGGGTGATCACGAGGGTCTTGATAGAGACTATGGTAGTGATTAGTATGATGTGTACCACATTGGTTCCAAAGAAAATATACCTCCCCATAGTTAGGGATATACTATGGTAATAACTTAGGAGGAAGTATAACTTTATCTTTGGGTTAAACTGTGGTGGGACACAATGTGTCAATATACTACCTAAGTTTATAGAAATGAGTGTAATATTGGTTATCTATTATATGAAAGTAACATATACATTTTTTAGTGGGATTTTGGGGCCTATTGATTGAAGAGGTAGAATGAAAAGCTAAGGGTGGCTGATATAATTGGTAGTATTTGGTTGAATGACCAAAAACTTTGTGGATATCTCAATAAGGCCGATCAACCCATTAGGCAGGCATGGGATCAAGCTGTGGCAAAGGAAGAATGACATCACTAAGGAGAGGTGGGGTTGGAACATAAATTGGACTAGGTTCATATGAAGTAGATAGGGAGTATAAACTAGATTGGTTTTAACTGAAGGTGAGGTTGGTCATGCAGAAGGCTTAAGAACATTAACTAGCATGTAATGTCCCCAAATTTATGTTAAAATGGTTTAATTAATTTAAGTTGTCCAAAAATTAAGATTGCTTCAAAAGGATAACTTTAATTAATTAATTTAATTATTATGGAAATAAATAAAATAACATATTAAATAAAGTTGACTTCTTCTAGAAGTTTCCTGGGAGCCTTTAAAATAAGTTGAGGGCAAAGCATTTGGAATATCTTTTGTTGCTAAAATATTCTGAGTATTGTGAAGCTTGAATCTGTGATTCAACTAAAATCTCTGAGGATACAAACCTTCAGCAGATTGGAGAAGAGTTGGATGAAAACCCAGCACTTTTCAGGGGTGGATTCGTGACAGAATTTAGATTGTGCTTATTGATCAGATCTGGGGCTTCAGAGGTCATTCACTGGGTATATCAAGTGTTCAACATATGCAGAGGTTTCCAAGTATTTATAAATTAGATTTGATTTAAGATATATATATATATATATATATATATATATATATATATATATATATATATATATATATATATATATATATATATATATATATATATATATATATATATATATATATATATATATATATATATATATCAGGTGCTGTACGGAATCCACACAGATTGGTACCAGGCCATACCAACAGATTTAGAAAAGGGAAGAAGGGCACAGTTCACAGTTGCAGGCCACAGAGTATTACAGTGACCAACATCAGTAGGTAGACCGACATCGGCTGATCAGTGACTGACATTGGCAGGAAGACAGTCACAGGCAGGTAGAGATCAGATACAGGCAACTGACGACGGTAGTTTATCGATCGACGTCGACAGAATCACTGACGTTGGCGACTGTGTTTTTGACACAGCGTCTAGATCTATGCATACTTCCAGGTTCTTGGTTATTTGGACTTCATTATACTTTCTATAGTATTGCTGTGTATTGTAATTTTTATTATTCACTGTTGAAGCAAATTTGGGCAATATATTTTTGTATCAACATACTCTAAATGCAAACAATCAGATTTATATCTTTGTCTTGTAAGAACTATATATTTTGTGTCTCCAAATTTAGAAAGGGATCTTTCAGTGGTATCAGAGCCATGCATCTTGCCAGCCTGGAGGGGTAAATATATTTTATTTCTATGCATCTTGGAAGATTTGATATAAGCCATAGATATTTTACACATAGTAGAGCTCAGTACGAGTGAGAGTTGGGTTTAGGATTAGGAGCCTATCATGGCCAAAGAATAGGGGAATGCCCATAGAAATCAAGATGAGGTAGAAAGAGAGATGATGAGGACCCTCATCACTACTTAGCCCAAAATTATTTAGGATTTAGACCGATTACAGGATACCATGGATCGTTTAGAGGTGGATAGACACAGAGGTAGGAGGAATAGATCAGTTTCAATGATAGGTAGTCATCATACCCATCAGTCCAGTCAGCATAGTCACCATTCCCATTCTTCAGTGGGGAGCTCCCCTCATTCCTCTAGGCAAATTCATCATCATACACCTACTCCAAATAGACCATTATTGCCTCAATTTGTACCGTGTGAACAAACAGCGCAGGTGGAGCCACCAGAGATTGGATTCCAGGAGTCCATTTTGGTAGCCACAATAGAGTGGAGAGATTTACCCCCAGAGGTTAGGGAGGTTTTTCCTTTTCCCTAGTATTCTGCACAGCGTAGAGACACAACTAGATTCATGGGAGATCGTGGTAATAGACCACCATAGCAGTAGCATAATCATGACCTCAATAGAGCTATGGGGAAGATTACATTGGCTCCATATAATGGCTCTAGAGACACTAGTGCAAGAGCTTGGGTCCACAAGCTAGACATATATCTTTCTTTGAGGCCCATGCCTGAGCGTGAGGCCATTCAGTTTGTGGTGTTGCATTTAGAGGGGATTGCATATGATTGGTGGCACCATGGATTGGTCACCCAGGATCATGCCTTAGTTCACTCCTATGCTGAATTCACTGAGCGACTCATTACACAGTTTGACCATAAGGATACAGAACTTTACTACAGGGAGTTGGCTCATCTTAGACAGGGTGGTCATGCATAAGCTTATATTAATGAGTTTCAACGTATTACGGTTATGGTACTTGATATGCCTCAGAGACGGAGTGTGATGTTATTTATTGAGGGAATACAGGATAGACTTAAGGGACTGGTACGTGCTTTCCAACAAGCCACTCTTAAGGATGCCATTGATGTGACATTGAGACTGGATACTGTTCCCACTTCTTATCAGGGTGATAAGAAAATAGCCACAGACTCTCGGCCTATACAGAAGGCCAACACACCACTAAATAAAGAAGGGTCATCCTCTATAAATCCTTGGATGAATCAGGAGACTAGGAATGACTTGAGGAGGAAAAAGTTATGTTTTTCTTGCAAAGATCCGTGGGAACCAGGACACCATTGCATGGGTAAAGGAAAGGTTCATTTGATTGAGGTAACTTCTGAGTGTGGAGATGAGGAGGTTCTTGATATTGAAATTGAGGATAATATTGAGCAGGTTCAGACACAGTTGGAGTTAGACACCCTAGAGCCTTTGGCGTCAGCCAAAGCAATTATGGCTACCCTCTCCAGTTATCCTAACTTTCATGCCTTTCGGTTGAAAGGTACACTTAAGGGTAAGTGGGTCGTGAGCTTGGTAGATACAGGTGCTACACATAACTTCATTGACTGGAAGTTAGTGGGAAGGCATGGATTACAATATGAGAAGTTTGGTGGTTTTGGGGTAAAGGTGGCAGATGGTGCAGTTTTGGGTTGTACCAAACGGATTCCACAGCTTAGTATTCAAATGGGGGATTACACTCTGACCGATGATTTTTATGTGTTTCCTTTAGAGGATTATGATGTGGTCTTGGGCATGCAGTGGTTACAGGGTATTGGACGTTACATTATTGATCACCACCGTATGCAGTTAGAATTCCTTTTTGGGGGAAAGAAGATTATCTTGAGGGTAACACAAGATGGAGGACCTAAGGATGGGTCATCTCACAGGATGGAGTCTCATTTTATGGGTGATGAGGTAAATGATTATATTTGTTGCATTACATTTTCACCCCAATTATGAGTCATCATTCTTATGGGGATTTGGAGAGCATGGTAATCAGAGTAGCGCAACGGTCTTTTGTGAAGACTAAGGTATGTGATGGTGAATTTGCTAAGTACATGTTGAGAATTATCACACTACTCTCTAAGAGAAATAAGGAGAATTTATTCACAGATATTTTATAGCATGGTGTTTCTGATAGAAGAGTTTGCAAAATTTTGAGAATAATATGGAATCCAGGAAGTTGGTGTTGGGTATCAGGAGTGAATTGCTTGAAGACAAGCAATCTCTAGGAAGGGAGGACTGTAATGTCCCCAAATTTTTTTTAAAATGGTTTAATTAATTTAAGTTGTCCAAAAATTAAGATTTCTTCAAAAGGATAACTTTAATTAATTAATTTAATTATTATGGAAATAAATAAAATAACATATTAAATAAAGTTGACTTATTCTAGAAGTTTCCTGGGAGCCTTTAAAATAAGTTGAGGGCAAAGCATTTGGAATATCTTTTGTTGCTAAAATATTCTGAGTATTGTGAAGCTTGAATCTTTGATTCAACTAAAATCTCTGAGGATGCAAACCTTCAGCAGATTGGAGAAGAGTTGGATGAAAACCCAACACTTTTTAGGGGTGGATTCATGACGGAATTTAGATTGTGCTTATTGATCAAATCTAGGGCTTTAGAGGTCATTCACTGGGTATATCAGGTGTTTAGCATATGCAAAGGTTTCTAGGTATTTATTCATTAGATTAGATTTAAGATTTATATATATATATATATATATCTTCAGATCAGGTGCTGTACGAAATCCACACAGATTGGTACCATGCCATACCAGCAGATTCAAAAAAGGGAAGAAGGGCATAGTTCGCAGTTGCAGGCCGCAGAGTATTATAGTGACCAACATCAACAGGAAGACAGTCACAGGCAGGCAGAGATCAGACATAGGCAACTGACGATGGTAGTTTATCGATCGACATTGACAGAATCACCGACGTCGGTGACTGTGTTTTTGACACAGCATCCAGATTTGTGCATACTTCTAGGTTCTTGGTTATTTGGACTTCATTATACTTTCTATAGTATTGCTGTGTACTATAATTTTTATTATTCACTGTTGAAGCAAATCTGGGCAATATATTTTTGTATCAGCATACTCTAAATGCAACCAATCATATTTATATCTTTGTCTTGTAAGAACCTATATATTTTGTGTCTCCAAATTTAGAAAGGGATCTTTCATAGCATCTCTAGGGGAATCAAACTATAAGGGTCGTAATATATAGTAAATTAGTAAGGACCTATCATGACATGATCCATGAGCATTCTCTTAAGTAATTATGCTATAACTAGAGGTTTACCATGTGAGTGATCCATCTCTACCCTGTGATAAATAAGAAGAAGACTAGTAATAGGTATTATGAAGGAAGGAATGCTAAAAGATGAATGAAAAGACTAAAATAAATAAGTATGATATCAAATAATTTTATCATTTATATCTTGGGAAAACCTAGCTAAAAATGGGTCATCTAAATCATAACCATCATCATAATGAAGTGTATGTAAGTCGATGTTATATGTAGGTATGACTTTGTCATCAAAAGATGCATGATGGATATAATGTCTAGTCTTAGTTAAGACAATAGGTATATCATCGATAGGTGTTTGACAAGGATCAAGGTTTCAAAAAGGGGGGATGCTGGGTGATGTTATGAGGGGATAGATCAGATGTTTTGATATTGAGGCTAATCTCATCCAACTTATCATCATTAAAATCTAAGAGGTTAGATGGAATGTTTTTGATTAATTTGGGGTGACCATTATAACCTCGAGTGGAATTGATGGGATAATTAAAGAGTTGAGATTACCTAAATGTGATACTAGGTAAAGGTTCAAGGGTAATAATTTTGAAGACACCACATTCTTGGAATTGCTCAAAATTCTAAGGGTTTATGTCTCCTTGAATCTTGTAAATAGCTCTATTATGGAGGAATTTGATGCATTGGCATGCATAAGAGGTGACTGCTTTCATATGATGGGTCCAAGGTTGACCAATCAAGATGGTATAAGAGAGGGGAAAGTTTAATAACATAAATTTCACATAAATGGTGAGATGAGGGATGATTATGGGAATTCAAACACAACCTAGAGGAGACATTTACCTTCTATCATATCTTTGACATGTGTTACATGTGAACTTGAGGCTATATTTGGAATATCCAAGCATCTTAATGAAATCAAAGGAGGTAATGTAAGTACCTAAAACTTCATCAATTAAGGCACACTTAACTTGTATATCACCAATTTGGATTCTAATGAATAGAGGAGGATCATCTGAACAAAGCATAATCTCATCAAGAATCATGGAAATGATAGGAAACTTAATTGAAAGAAAAGTGTCAACTATTTCATCAACATAGATGGACATATCTTCACATTGTTAAAGGATATTATTTTCAGATCTAGACAAGGTGTCTTCACAACCTTCTAGATGAGGGTGAGGGATGTTCATTTCAAATAAAAATTACATTAGATAGTTTTGATGATGGGTGAAATTCACATTAGTTCAAGGAAAGGTATTTGATATGGGAGATAAAAAAGTTTTGCAATGGGATTTAATTCATCATAACCAATGGGAGGATTTCTAAATATATGTGCATAATGTTTCAAGAGCTCCTATGAAGGAGGATTGGAAGTGTAATGGAACTTGTGATGATGGGGCATAGTTAGATTGGGTTGATTATAAATGGGTTGATTAACTTTAGGTGGTATGATGGTTGGTTAAGGTATTTCTTGTGGTTGGGTTGAAGAAATACTATTAGAAGTTTGGGGAATGTTTTCTTAGTGTGTGGATATTGGGAGAAGAGTAGAGATGGTGTGATAGGTATAATCAAGTTGAGTTTTTAAGAGTGGTGTTTGGAACATTATAAGGTCCTCTTATCCCAACTCTATTAGGTGGGATGGAGAAGTGACTTGAATGATGTAGAATGGTTGAGAGGTGTGATGTGTGGGTGTTGGATTAGAGTCAATAAAAACAACTAATCATCACATGTTAGTCATTTTAACCACATTTTATTCATTAGTATTGAGGTCTATAAAACTTTAAACATTATTTGTAGGAGTAGTCTTGTCAGAGATATCTTGATGATTGGGAAGAGGATCTTTGTGCATATCAAGATGAGCATTAGCTTGATTTAAATATTGGTTTTTGTTTTGCATTTCATGGGCTGTAAAATCTATGTCTTATACTTGTTGATGCTTGCGAATAAGTATTTCATGATCAAATTTTGGGCCAATAAGAAATCCATAGAGAGATTGCATAATTGTCTACAAGTTTCATGAGAGTGGCCCCAACTTGCATGAAACCAAAAAAATTTGTTAGGATAATACCATGATTTGATTGGATGAGTGGGGTCAATATCTTGTGGTAGAGATCTTGGGATACACTTTTAAAGATCAACTACGGATAATGGTTTATGGACATTGGTGTGGTTAGGTTAAGGAAATCTAAGAGTAAGAGCTATTTGGAGGGGGAACATGCTCCATATAATTATTTAGAGTGATTGCTTGAATGTTATATATAGTGTCATAGGTATCAATAACACCATCACTAGTTACATGATAATTTTTATTTTTAATGAACAAACAAGTGCCTGGTGTAGGTTGAGATGGTTCAAATTGATGCATGAGGAAGTGTTGTCACTTAACTTGGTTAAGGGCTTCTTCCAAAGTTTTTGGAGAGAGATCCCTAACATGATATGATAATTTAGGGTAGATAACTTTAGTGAATAGGTGGAAGAGGTTGTCATCCGCCATATTATGCTCATATTTTTTAGATAAGTTATTCCTTGTTTTATGAAGGCTTATGCTATTTTAGTTTCAAATTCTTTATAATTTATAAAGTGAACTAAGTTATTCATAGGAAGATCACTAGTTCAAAATTCTTAGGCTATGTTGAAACACAACTATCTATTAAGGGGGGCTGAATCAGTAGATTAACTAAAACTAGTCCTTTAATCCTTTTAAAGAAAATTCAAAAGCATATGTAGATTAAAAGATAAATGCATAGATTAGATACACACACAAATACACATGACACTAGATTTATACGTGGAAAACCCAAAGGGAAAACCATGGTGAGAATAGTTGTTAGAATCTACTGTTCTAATCTAGCCTCAGAGTTTAAAGCCTCATTGACAAACGTCACTGGTTACAATGTTTAAGGACACCAATCCTAAAGAGACACCAATCCCCTACTTTAAGAACACCAAATCTAAGGAAGTACCCACTCCCTAATCTAAGCACCTACTCAACTTATTTGATGGCATTAACCTATTAAACTCTTCTATGGAGCTATAACTCCAATTTATAAATTAGAGTCATACATAAATCCAAATATTTATAATTTGTTACAGGTATAATATGCAACTAATCATACTCTACACATTCTCTTTATACATTTCTTCCTCTCTTCTCCTCTCTATTCCTCTAGTCTTGTGTTTGGATATCTCTCTATTGAACACACTTCATTGGCTTCACCAAACACTCTGCTCTTCTCTGTCTTCTCTGGTTTTATGTCTTTATGATTTTCTATTTGACACATTTTATTAGCTTTTACTTTCTACCTCTATCTATATTCAACTTGTCTCAATAGAAAATGTAATTGTTCCAACAACATTTTCCTTTATCCTAGATATCATATTTATAAACAAATGAGCTAGGGTTCCATATCTTTTATGTGTTCAAACTTAGACTATAACATATCATGATAATTTTGGACTCTAGTTCATTATGACTTGGACTATAAGTTTCCCATGTCTCAATTTCATGCATCACACCATAATTATAGGTCTTTTTACTATCTATATCATCTATTAGAATCATGTTTTGATGCACAATCTCTTTAATTTAGATTTTATTAGTTGGATCAATCAATCTCATTATTTGTGTTGAGATATAAAGATTATATGCAAGTTCCTGTAACTAACCCTTTGTCTAGACATGACTTTAAATGTCAGTCATTGATCTTACCTTTGGTGCAATAATCTGATGGTCCACACTCAAATGAATCAAATTTAAAACATGTCCATTTAATCACCTTTTAACAAGCTAATGCTATCTTTTATATTTTTGTACACTTTTGAACATTAACTTTGTCATCTTTAAAATTCACCCATCGATCTTCCTGATTCGAGCTTCTGTGTGCCATTCAATCTTCAAAGATGCACAATCTTTACTTTTTTATTGATTTTAAACATTGATCTCTTTATCTCATCTCACTACTTCCTATATCCTTGGATCATTTTCACTTCATCAATCTTCTCGTCTTTAACTTGCCAATGTGTCGATAAACATTAATCACTTTGTTCCATCTAAGTCTACTAGCTCTGTTAGATCTTTCTCATCCAATATTTCATGTGCCATTAGATCTTTGAATTTTCATGAAATTTAACTTAACTTGGTCATTAATTTTGACACTTTTATCTCATCTTTCTACTTCTTACATTTTTTGATTGCTTTCACTTCATCGATCTTCCTGAACATGCTTGGTTTATAACTCACCACTATGTCGATAAACATTGATTACTTTATAACATTTGAGTCCATTCACTTTATTGGATCTCATTTTCATGATCACCCATGTTTTATCAAATCTTCTGAGAAGATCAATCATTAAATATGAAAATCTTACACTCATTGGGTCTCTATTTGGCAAGCTCCATGAATGTGACACTTCTCATTTGCACACTCACTTAGAGCTCCTTTTGACAATTTTAATTCATCACGCTCTATCAGATCTCCAATATCCAATTAAACATGAGCTTTTGATCTTCCAAATAACTCAAATATTAAATCTGACATGCTCTCTCTCATTGGTCCTCTATCTGATAGACACATGTGCTTGTGACACTTAGCAATAACACATTCACTCAGAGGAGCCTTTAAAAATTTGAATTTGCTTTGCTTCATTAGATTCTCTATATATGATGAAGTGATATCCATTGATCAAGATTGAACATAATATAAATTATAAGACTTAGGAAATTTTAAGTCTTTTGAACATTACTCGAGATGGTAAATGCTAGGTAGAGGGACTGGTTTTACAATGATGATCAAGGGCTTAAGTTATAACTTAAGCTATTGGGTCTAGGCTATAACCAGTCACTATCAAAATAAAAAGTGCCTATTGATGTCATGGATTAAACCTTTAGGGTTTTATTGATAAACCTTCTTTAGTTTGAGAGCAAAGATAAATCAATTATGAGCTCATTCCTTCTCTTCTAAACCTATGGACCATATTTATAGAATGTACATAAAAAACCCATATCATATCTTCTATCTGTTTAACTTTAAACATCCATAAATGGTCTTTATAAAAGCATGACAACTTTACACAGTGTAACTATGAAACATGCTCTTCTCTCCATCAATCTTGCCTGATCCTTTTGACATTAATGACATCCATAGTGTCCCTTTTGACATCAATGACAATCATATTACAAAAAATATCCCCCTTTGGCATTGATGGCAAACTAAATGCTCTAATGCAAACTTAGTGTTTTGATCTTCTAATAATTTGATCCTTCACTAGAATTGCTTGCATTGGCTTCTGATTAGTATGAAATGAAGCTATTCATACCAAACTTTCTCCCCCTTAGTAAATGACATATTTGCCTAAACACATCTTGGACACTTGCTTTTTTCTTCCAAAATTTTATAGAGAGCATTTGCACTTTTTCTCCAAACTTTTACAAAGAGCATTTGCCCTTTTTCTCCCCCTTTGATATCAATGGAAAAGGGACTCTTCACCATTATTACAAATATTTCTCCCTCTTTATCAAATAAAGGAGTTTATCTAAGAATCTATAGCCATAAATTCATTAGAAATTTGCAATATTTACATAATTAAGTTGACTTTTCTCTCTTCTTCCAGGGATTAATAAAGCTTTCATGAGACACCCCCTAGACTCGTGCCCTATCACTAGTGATTTAGTGATGTGGTTTAGGAGCCACTACTCCCATGTTCTATCTCAAATATTCAAATTATTCCTTAGGAAGAGGTTTGGTGAATATGTCTACAATTTGGTCTTTATTTGGCACATATTCTATTGTGACCTCTTGATCTATAACCCTTTCTCTTAAGAAGTGATACTTGATTGATATGTGCTTGGTTATTTAATTCATCACTAGATTATTTTATATATATATAGCACTTGAGCTATCACAAAAAATAGAAATAGGTGACTTATACTCAACCTTGATGTCCTTGAGTGTTTGCTTCATCCATAAGACTTGAGTGCAACATGCCACTACTACTACATACTATGCTTCTACTATAGAAAGAGTAACTGACTCTTGATTTTTGCTCAACCATGAAACAAGTCTATTTCCAAGGAAAAATACACCACCACTAGTGCTTATTTTGTCATCCATAATTCCTTCCTAATCAACATCTGTATATGCTATCAAAATGAAATATTCACTTGTAGGGTACCATAGGCCATAGTCAATTGTGATCTTGATGTATCTAAAGATTTCTTTCACTAAAATGACATGTGACTCTTTAGGAGCAGCCTAAATTATGGTAACCATGCACACTAGCTACATGATATCTGGTCTTGATGTAGTTAGGTATAACAAGTTGCCTATCATTGATCTATACATAGTTTGATTTGCATCAAGGGACTTATCCTCTTTGCTCAACTTGTATCTAGTTATCTTGAGAGTAATAACTAGTTTGCTATCTTCCATTCCAAATTTATTGATCATCTCCTCTACATGCTTGTTTTGGGATATGAATATCCCTTCATCAAATTGTGTTATTTGTAGACTAAGGAATAAGGAAAGTTTTCCTAGCTTAAACATCTCAAATTCACTTTGCATTTGTGTAGAAAATTCTTTGCACATTTTGTTATTACTACCACCAAAGATGATTCCATATAAATAAAAAACAACAATAAACATATGCACACCTTTTGATTTGAAGTACAAATTACTATCTACACATCTTTTGTTAAATCCTTGTTGTTACAGGTATTGGTCTAATCTTGATTACCATGCTCTAGGTTCCTATTTTAGACCATGTAGTTATTTTTTTAGTCTACACGCAATAATCTTCTTCATTTGACAACTAAAAACCTTCTAGTTATTCAATATATATTCCCTCTTCTAGTTTTCCATTCAAGAAAATACACTTTACATCCATTTGATAGACTTTGAACTTCTTGTAAATAGAGAATGCTAGAAATATTCTTATAGCTTCCAATCTAGCAATTAGAAAAAATGTTTCCTCAAAGTCTATGCCTTCTACTATTGCATATCCCTTGCACACTAATATTTATTTATTATAAAAAATCCATCCTCATTGAGCTTGTCTCTATAGACTCATTTTGTTCCTATCACATTCTTCTTTGATGATCTTGGAACTAATTGACAAGTTTTGTTCTTTTCTATTTGGCTTAGTTCTTCTTTCATGGATTTTAGCCAATTTTCATCCTTGCTAGCTTAAACATAGCTCTTAGGCTTAATTTTAAACATTAGAGCAAAACTTACTTGCTCTTTGTTCATTACAACTCTTCTCCTTGTCTAAAATCCTTCATTCTTATTGCCAATTATCTGCTTTTTAGGATGATCCTTTTGAACAAATCTTGGAAGTGCCTTTTCATTATTTTTCTCAGCCTCTTCACTATCTGATTCTTCTTCAAGATCTATCTCTTCAATACCAATTTCCTTATTAGGTTCAACATGTTTTATGCCTTCTTTAACCTTGACATTTATGCTCTCTACCATCTTGTGTAGCCTCTTATTGTAACATACATAGGCTTTGCTTTGAGTAGAATAACCAAGAAATATTCCTTCATCACATCTTGATTCAAATCTTCCCATTTTGTCCTCCTTTTTATTGATGTAACATTTTCTTCCAAACACTTTGAAGTATTTAATAGAGGTAGAATTTCCATACCATAGCTCATAGGGAGTTTTGTCACTATTTACCCTTAGTTGAACTTTGTCCAAGATGTATATTTTGTTTAAATTGCTTCTCTCCAATATTCATCTAGTAACTTAGCCTCCTTTATCATTGTTCTAGCCATTTCCTTGATTGTTCTATTATTTTTCTCAACAACTCCATATTTTGTGGAGTCTTTGCTATAGAGTAGTGCCTTTTGATCCCATGATTCTCATAATACTCTATGAATTCATTTGAGGTGAATTCTCCACCTTTATCAGATCTTAAGCATTTGATTTTATTCTAATTACATTTTAAACCATGGCTCTAAGGATCTTGAATCTCTCAAAGGCTTGAGATTTGTCCTTAAAAAATGTTACCCATGTCATTCTTGAGTAGTCATTTACAAACAACATGAAGTACCACTCTCCTT
The DNA here is from genome assembly GCA_037957365.1 of Torreya grandis. Taxonomy (NCBI): domain Eukaryota; kingdom Viridiplantae; phylum Streptophyta; class Pinopsida; order Cupressales; family Taxaceae; genus Torreya; species Torreya grandis. The sequence continues at coordinate 612,375 of JARHVA010004633.1, read as the reverse complement.
TAGATTCTCTTATCTTGGTAGGACCACAAAGATCAGCATGAACTAATTGTAAAGGCTTTGTAGTTGCATACTCCTTTATTTGAAATATGACCCTTGTTTGCTTGCCTATTTGACATTATTTACAAGTAGTTTTTGTAGGTTTGGTTATCTTGGGCATGTGTCTTACACACTTATTTGAGCTCACTTTGACTAGATTATCAAAGTTGACATGACCCATTCTCCTATGCCACAACCAAATTTCATAAATCTTTACCATCAAGCAATTATTACCATTCACTTCAATAAGATTATAGATATTTCTCTCAGTACTTTTCCCTTCTACAAATATTATTTCATATCTCTTTAACTTGCATCCTTCTGCATCAAATGTGACCTTTTATCCATCATCACACATTTGATTGACACTTAGCAGATTACGCTTCAATCCTTTAACATAGAGGACATCATGTGTAGGTAGTTTACCATCTATGTTTAAGGTTCATTTACCTTTGATCTTTACTTTTGTGTTGTCTCCTAAGCTAACATATCCTTCCTTACATTTGCTCATTTTGGTGAAATTGCTCTTATCACCAGTCATATGATTTGAGTAGCCATTGTCTATCACCCAAAAAAATTTCTCCTTGGCATAAAGTGTAGTTTAAGAGATCATGGATTATTTTTTCACTCTCCACACATCGTTGGGTTTCTTATTTAGCTTCTTTTAGAAAATTGTGAACCCTTATTCACACTGGGAGGCATGTATTTCTTTACATTATGAAAATTTGATCTTACAAAGATAGTTCTACAATGTTTAGCTATATGACCAAAGCTATTACAATTATAACACACTATATTTGTATCTACCAAGGGTGAAAATAAATTTTTGCTTATAAAATTGATTCTCTTTGTAGTTACAACTCTATAATTACTAGCCTTATGACCAAAATGATTATAAATATAACAATAACCATAAAAATATGAGTAATACCTAGTCATAGCATTTCTTGGTGTAGCATGAGGAATTATTTTAAGTTGTATCTTATTCAAGTTTCTCACCTTGGTGTATCCATCAACATCAACTACCTTTGTCTTTTTTTTCTCTTCAAGCTTCTTTTTAGGTTCATCTTTCTTCACATTAGTTGTGTTTGAGTTTCTCTTTGTATCCTTGCAAGCTTTCTCTTTCTTTGCTCCTGATTCTCCTTCTGCTTTGAATTTTTCATATAGGTTAGTGTATATACTAGTTGAATAACTTTTTCCCTTCTCATAACAAAGACTTGATCTCTCTTTTGAGGGCTTTTGAGAGTTGATTAGTTCATCAAGAATGTTTGATCCTCTTATCAACTTTAGACTTTTATTTAGTTGATCTTTGGATTTTTCAAGTTCTTTTCTCAAAGCCACTATTTCTACCTCAAGCTTCACACATTTATCAGATTTAGATTTTAGTTCCATTTTTACTACATCTATTATTTTAGCCTCTTCAACTTATGTCTTTAGGCTAATTACCATTTAATCAGATTTCTTAAGGCTTTTAGACATTTTATCAATTTCCTTTTGTCCAAGCTTCTTTTGTGTTGAGTTCTCTTTTCTTAGCTTGTAAATCTCATCTAGAGCACATATGATCTCACATTATAGATCTACTTCTCCTTCTTCTTCATCTGAGTCTTCAACTTCATCTTGATTTAGATTTATAGAAGTTGATCATACTATCATGAATATAGATTCATTTTTCTTAGCTACAAAAGCACAGTCATGATCATCATTTGAACTATCACTCTCTTCTATTGAGTCACTATATTATTTTGTGTATAAAACTTTCTTATTATTGAAGTTATTCTTCTTAGGATAGTAGGGTTTCACCCTTTTTCTACTCTCTACTTGCTTAGAGTTATCCTTTTTATTATGAGGGCATATAGCAATAAAATATCCTACTTTACCATATCTAAAGAATTTGATGGGTAACTTACCTTTGTACTTTCCAGATTCTCTCTTTAGTCTTATGAAAAAGTTAGCTTCTTCTTCATTAGTCTCCTTAGATTCAGATGTAGATGCTTATTCCTTCACTTTCTTGGCTACTTTGAATGCAACTTCTTTCTTGAAGGTGTCTATCTCTCCCATTCTCATCTCATAGGCTGTGAAGGTCCCATGCAACTCATCAACAATGAGTTTATCTAGATATCTTACTTCTTTTATTGCAAATATTTTAGAATATCTTGATGGCAAAGATCTTAAAACCTTCTTGACAATGATTGACTCTTTCATTTCTTCTCCAAGGCCTCTGATTGCATTTACTATTTCATCTACCTTGAGGAGGTAGTCTACAATATTTTCCTCTTCATTCATCTTAAGACTCTCAAACTTGCCTTTGTAGGTGTGTAGCTTGGCCTAATTTACCTTTTCATCTCCTTCATATATGCACTTCAACTTATTCCAGATGTCTTATGCATTCTGATAGTGTATAACTTTGACAAACTTTGAGTTTGACAATCCATAAACAATAGCATTCTTTTCCTTGACATTGCTCTCATATGCCTTCTTGGTAGCCTAATTAGTAAGATTTATAGTAGGGGTTATATATCAATTTACCACAAACATACATACATCAAACCCTAATAAGGATATATATGTTTCCATTCTTATGCTCCAAAATGCATAGTTAGATCTATCAAAGAGAAGTGCCTTGTTTGATGAAGACCCTTCTTGATTAGCCATTAGATTAACTATTCCAAGATCTACCTAAGTTGATTAAGATTATTTTAAGGAACCCTAGGCTATGATACCAATTTTTAGAACATAACTATTTACTAAGAGGTGGGTGAATCAGTAGATCAACTAAAACCAATCCTTTAATCCTTTTAAAGCAAATTCAAAATCATATGCAGATTAAAATATAAATTCAAAGATCACATAAACACACAAATACACATAACACTATATTTATAAATTAAAAACCCAAAGGGAAAAACCATGATGAGAATAGCTACTAGAATCTACCATTCTAATCCAACCTCACAATTCAAAGCCTCATTGGCAAACCTCACTACTTACAATGTTTAAGGATACCAATCCTAAGAAGACACCCATCCCTTGATTTAAGAGCACCAACTCTAAATAAGCACCCAATCCCTAATTTGAGCACCTAATTAGCTTATTTAATGGCACCAACCTATCAAACTCTTCTATGAAGCTATAACTCTAATATATAAATTAGATTCATACATGATTCCAAATCTATATTCTTTGCTATAGGTCTAATCTACAACTAATCATACTCTAAAAATTATCTTTGTACCTTTCTTCCTCTATACTCCTCTCTATTCCTTTGGTCCTATGTCTAGATATCTCTCTATTTGACACACTTCATTGGATTCGCCAACCACTCTACTCTTCTCTAGCCCCTCTAGTTCTATGTCTTTATGAATTTCTATTTGACACACTTTATTGAATTTTGATTTCTACCTCTATCTACATTTAAATTGGATAAATAGTAAATTCAATTATTCCAACAACATTTTCCTTTATCTTAGATATCATATTTATAAAAAAATGATCTAGGGTTCCATATCTTCTATGTGTTCACACTCAGACTGCAACACATCATGCCAATTTTAGTTTCTATTTCATTATGGCTTGGATTATAAGTTTCCCACATATTTATTCCATGCATAAAACAATAATTATAGGCCTATTTACTATCTATATCATCTATTAGACTCAAATTTTGATGCACAGGGTCTTTAATGAAGATTTGATCAGCTGGATCAATCAATCTTATTATCTACGCCAAGATATAGAGCTTATATACAAGTTATTGTAACTAGTTATTTATCTGGACATCACTTTAAATATCGGTCATTGATCTTGCCTTTGGAACCATGATTTGATGGTCCAAACTCAAATGACTCAACTTTAAAATACATTCATTCAATCACCTTCTGACAAGCTCATGCTATCTATTAGATCTTTATACACTTTTGAACTTTAGTTTTGTCATCTTTAAAATGTGCCTATCAATATTCCTTATCCAAAATTTCATGTGTCATTTGATATTTAAAGATGTACGATCTTTACTTCTTTCTTGATTTTAAAAATTAATCTCTTTATCCCATCTCACTGCTTCCTATATCTTTGGATTGCTTTTGCTTCATCAACGTTCTCAAATCTGCTCAGTATTTAACTTACCACTATGTCGATAAACACTTATCACTTTATTCTATCTAAGTCTACTCACTCTATTATATATTTCTCATCCAAGATTATACGTGCCATTGGATATTTGAATTTACATGAAATTTACTTTGACTTGGTTGTTAAGCTTTGACAATTTGACCTCATCTCATTGATTCCTACATCTTTAGATCAATTTCAATCTATTGATCTTCTTGAACATGTTCATTTTTTAACTCACCATTGTGTTGATAAACATAAATCACTTAATAGTATCTGAGTCCATTCACTCTATTATATCTCCTTTGCATGGTCACCTACACATCATCAGATATTATGATAAGCTTGATCATTAAATCTAACAAGCTTATGCTCATTAGGTCTCTATCTGACAAGCTCTATGAATGTGATAGTTATCACTTGTGTGCTCACTCAGAGCTGATTTTGACAATTTTACTTCATCGCACTCTTTTATATCTTCAATATATGATTAATCATGAGCCATTAATATTACAACTAGGTCAAACATTAACTTTGACATGTTCACTCTCATTGGTCCTCTATCTAATAGACTCATGTGCTTATGACACTGGAAATAACATGATGACTTGAAGGAGCCTTTGATAATTGGAATTTCCTTCACTTCATTAGATCATCTATGTATGATAAAGTGATAGCCATTGATCAAGCTCAAAAATAATATAAATTCTAAGACTAGTAAATACTAGGTTGAGGGGCTAGTTTTGCAATGATGATAAAGGGATTATGTTATAACTTAAGCTACTAGGTCTAGGATATATTTATTCACTATCAAAATATAAAGTTCCTATTAATGCCATGACTTAAGACTTTAGGTTTTTATTGAGAAACCCTATCCATTCCAAGAGCAAAGATAAATCAATTACAAGCTCATTCCTTCTCCTCTAAACCTTACATACCATATTTATAGAATGTAAATGAAAAACCAATAATGGATCTTCTATATATTTGGCTTTAGACATCCATAAATGGTCTCTATAAAATCATGACATCTTTGCATAGTATAACTATGAAACATGCTCTTCTCTCCATCAATCCTGCCTGATCTTTTTGACATCAATGACATCCATAGTGTCCCTTTTGACATCAATGATAATCATATTGCCAAGAGACTAATGAGTTAACCATGTCTTAAAGTCTATTTATAGAATCAATTTTTAATTGATTGTACCAATCTAACGCATCTCCTTATAGATATGGATTACAAAGATGGGTAGATCAAACATTAATCATGAAAACCAAGAAAAATGCATAATAACATAAAAATCTAGGAAAACCTATTCAATGGGGTGTGAAAATGAAAACTAAGAACTTAATGAAAGAAATAAAATATACATTACCTTTCCAATATCATCCCACCATCCATATGTAGCTCAAAACATGTTTGCCCCCTTGATTTAGTACTCAAGTCTTCAATAATAGTGCAAGGCAAGCTCCTCCACCATCTCAAAAACACCATCTATAAATTAGGCTCATGATATGAATATCAATTATATGCATATAAAATGAAGATATCCTATTGAAAATAAATAATAATAATCAACACAAAGAAAGGTTGTGGAGAGAATCCTACATTATAAGTTTACACAAATTAAGCTTAATCAAAGTGGTCTTGGCCCTCTTATTTATAGATTTTTAAATTTGATCAGGATCAATCATGAAAATCCATATTGAGATCAAGATGTATGGGAATGAATTAATCTAATTATGTAAATAATATCCATAATTATGCTCATAATGATTTGGGAGAAAGGGGCATTAAAGAGGCATGGGAAGTCATAATCCTGATATTTATTGCATTTATGGCTTATAGATGCCACCACAAAAAAGACCTCACTTAATGATGATGTTAATAATAATAAAATTCAAATAAATAAATATTCAATAAATTCCATGAAATTATTACTTATTCTCATAATTTGGTTTAATTTGCCTAAATAAGTTTAATCAAATTTAGTGCAATTCTTTGGAAATTGGTGCACTTTATTAATCAAATTGATTAGAAAGTCATATTAATAGGTTATAATTTGACTCAAAAGGAATTATAAAGAGATGTTAGTTGCGTATTTAATATCATCCTATTTAGGATGTTGTCAACACAAAATAACACATGCACATGTCATGTGCTTTTGAATTAGAAGAAAAGAATGATCCAGAGCACCAAAATGCATTTTCATCATTTTGACTAGAAATGATTTGAGAAAAGTTAATAATCACATAAATTGAATTTATTAATTTAAGGATAAATTATCCTATATTGGAACTTTTATATGATAAAATAAAATGATTTAACACATTTAAGTGATTTTGGCCCAAATTGGGCATTTTCACAAATTTTGAGTAAGATTGACAATTTCAACACAATGGTGTTAGAAATTGGATGTCTACATTTTGCCCCTATTTGAGAAGGCATAATGAGACATTCATGACAAATAATTTATTTTTAAATAAAATATTTTTCAAGAAGAAATTGGAAATAAATGACCCATGATACCCCCTCGAGAGGACATATGAGGATGAAAGAAAAGGATGGACTCTCGAAAAGAGAGAGAAAGTGAGATTAAACTATGGAATAGATTAAATATATAGGATCCAATGATTGAATGCATTTATTCTATTAATGATAAAAATATAATTAAAATAAAATGACCCTAAAGATGGAGGGAATGGGAAAGATACAATCCAAAAATATAAGCGACACACTTTGAACACACCCAAAGCTAGGGTGCAAGCTGTGTAGTTATGAAATGATCAATCCTAAGACAAGTTGCACACTAAAATATTGATAGAAGGAGGTAAAAATTTTTAGAGCTTGTAATTAGATAAGAGGAGAATCGTGTCTTCAAAGATAGAATAAATAATAATCTATTCCATTAGAGCAAATTTCATCAGGTGATAAATAATTTTACCCTAGGAGGGTGGATTTTGATCACTAATAAAGAATGATTTGACCTTGTAGGGATGATTTAGATTCAATAGTTTAAATATTGTGCCCCTATAGTTTATTTTTTCAAGAAATAACACAACGATATAACCTATATAATATATTAAATATGAGTTGGCACAAACCTAGATGCGATGTTCTAATGACTAACATAGCCATATAAAACTAGGCATTCAAGAATGCATAATGTGATAAAAAAGACGAAAAGAAGAATTAAGATGGCCAAGTTGACTCAAGATATGTCATGTATCCTAGCGCTACCTACATAATCTAAAAATATCTCAAGTTAATGTAGTTCACCCAAAAGTGGGAGAGAATGGAATGAGGGATGAAGAAAACTAACCAATGTTTGATCAGACTCATGATGTATGCCAAGAGATTCATGTCTTGCATAGAGTCAGGAGATAAACTTATTGATCCTATTTTCCTTGGTATTCTTGAGAGATAATCATCAGAGCTACATCAATGTTGAATCTTGAAACTAAAGAATAAAGTGCTTGATATAGAAAAATGAAATTAGGCATCATAAGTATCATGTACTTATAATGACATGGTATTTAAACTATGTTGAGTCAGTTCTAATGTGAATGTTTATAACTAAAGATAATGATAAGAACTATCGAGACCAGATTTACAACCATTTACATTTAAATAAAAAATAATAAAAACATAAATGAACCCAACTTAACATCAAGATATGAACAATTAGGATTCAAGTAGGAACAAGAATGTATAAAAACAAAGTAAGGACGTCTTAAAAACATGAGATCAAGATATGAATAATCAATATCTATGTGGATCATGAAGATGTAATTGGAGAAATAAAAGAAAAGAATAAGAACAAGACCAAACAAGAAAATAGAATACCAAACAAACAAACAACAATCAAATAAACATGTACATAAAATAAAATGTTTTTGAGTTTTGAATGTTTTATGAATGTTTTTGTAATTTTCTAATTATCTCAACTTGATTGAGAATTAAGAGATACAAACTGGTCTAACTTTAAAAATGTTGAGGGTACTACAAAGAGTGCTCATGAAACAATGAAAACATGCCAACGTAAAATGCTCACAAGACAATGAGAGCATATGAAAATGGGAGATTGAGGTGACCTCAACATTAATTGAGCACAACCTACATAATCCTATTAGGAACTCAAATCACAATAATTTTTCCTACACAAAAGGTAGTGAAAAATCAACCAGGTCATAACAAGTTCACAAATAAAGGTAAATAACAAGGCAAATGAGAATAGTGATGACCAGGTGATGCATTAATGCATGATAAAAAGGAATTGTACCTAATTTTCTCATAGGAAGTTATAATTAGGACACAACAACACAATACTAATTTACCTAAAGGTGGTTATAATTAGGGGTATCAAATACAATACTGATTTACCCATATGTAGTTATAATCAGTGATACTAGATAAGATGATAGATGAAAGATAACTTGCCAAATAAAATGTCACACTAATTGCATAGATTGTCATTCAACATGGTATTCCAAAACTATTAAAATTGGATCAGAATCCCCTCGTAAAAAGTGTGGGAAGAACCAAAGGAACCAAGGATCAAATTGAGGTAAGCAAGATGGCTAAAAGCAAACCTTAGTCAATAGTATCGAATGGTATAATAAAATGGTAAAAAGGAAAATGATCAAAAGAAAATTGGCTATAATGGAAAATAAGGTTACCCCTACATGATGATTGTTATCTTTCTCACAAAATGGTAATATCATGGCTTAGGTTGCTCATAAAATGGTGATACTATTCAAACTTACAAATTATTCATAGAATGGTGAGAGCATGGTGAAGGTGACTGAGCCAACCTCAATAGAAAGTGAGTGTTTCCTACATAGTCCTAAATGACCTTAAGTCAATGTTGTTTCAAACAATGAGACAAATGGGACATAATGGTATAAAGTGCCTAAAATAAAATGGTCTATAGGGTTGCCCCAAGAGACAAGGCATGGTAATGGAAAATTAGAAAATGATAAAATGAAAAATGGTTCTACTACTCTTGCTAATGTGGAGATACACATCCTAAATATCATGTGAGATAACTAGAATAATTGATCATGTAAATTGCTACCCAACACCTCATTTGAAAATCTATTCTATCAAGAACCTGAAATTGATCTTGATTTCAATAATGTATTTATGATCCTCATTGGTCATTGATTTAGTTTCCTCTAAATGTCGAGACAAGATATCTTTGTAGCCTCTATAAAATAAAGTGCGGACAAGGATGGTAGTTAATGTTAGACACAAGATAAATGGTAGAAATGGGCAATGAAAATGTGGATGATAATGGAATGCATAATGAATGGGCTACAACTGAAGATCAAGACTTTCAGGCACACACAATGTTGTTGATTTTGGATTTGACATAATTTTGGTTATGGAGTCCTTCAAGAAGGTTTCACGAAGAGATATTAACATTTAACATTGATTATATTCTAATGCCTTTGAAAATACTTCACTAAAATATGTTGAGTTTGATCTTGGATTGTCCTCTAGTGCCTCTAAAAAGGGTTCACGAGGAGAGTGTTATTTTTTTGAATGAATTTGGTATTCGTCCCCCTGATATTTTGCACTATATATGTTGCCATGGATATAGTTCAATAAAGTATGATTCTATTGGTCCCAATCAACACTTGTGGGAGGGGGAATGTCAATATAATGGCATAATGGGATGATTAAAGGTAGCATAATCCTAGTAGAAGATACTAAGAGAACCTTTGTTGATGCTAAAGTAAACATCTTCAAAAACTATAGAAGGATCACATATGTATTCAAATTGATCTGCAAGGTAATTGCAACAAATGTTTTAATAAACATAAATGTATTATGATTCTAAAGCTGAGTTTGAGTTGAGGGACTCTAAATTGATATCAGTTTTGATAGTGATTTTGCTTCTAATGCTAAATCAGATGTTGGTTCAAAAATAAACTAGACTCTACTATTGATTCTTCATCTAATGTGGTTGTTTCTATAATGATGTTCTATTTAATGCTTGGTATTGAATAAGTAATGGTTTGTGATGGCATATTGGGCTCTATACAAATTGATTTATCCAAGAAGGGTTCAACATAGATTGGCTCATCTAGGTGAAGCCCCTTAAAGAGAGGCAACCATTTGATGGACAACTTGATAGACTCTTATATGTCAAAAGGATACTCCTCAATAAGTGGAAAAGATCAAGAGACAACTCTATAGAGATTGGATTATCAAGGAGATGAGGCTATTTAAAAATATGTAAAATATGAATAGGTAACTCATCATAGATTGATTTTTCACAAATGGGTGTTTCCAAAATAACATCATGATCTTGGTTTATAATTGGTTGCAAAATATCAAATTTGAACACATTTTGGTATTCATAAGATGGATCTTTAAGAGGTAATGGTTCTTGTTGAGGCTTGTAGATCAGCATGGAATTTCTAAAGTGGGGAATAATTGCCTCAAGGTAATCAATGGTTTACAGTTCAATAATGGGATCTCCAAAAATTAGACTATTGAAGAAGGGATCAATAAAGACTGGCTTGTCAAAGTGATGTTATTAAATAATAAGCTCAATAAATATATGTGATGGGCCTACAATGGTAATGACTGGACACTGCATAGCTTGGTTGTTCACATAAACCAAAGGAGGAGGTCCTAAGTATTGGTAAAAATAGAGTCCACATCAAGATTTACCTCATACACTGTATAATAAAGCCAAACACAAAGATAATATTTCAAACACAATAATAATATTATCACTATAATTTTATTCATATGAGATATTACATTTATATAGTAAAACCATTCCTATAATTAGGGAGATACAATCTCCATCATTATCTCTCAAAGCCCTATTATGACTCAAACTAATAATCATCTGACTAACCAAACACTATAAATGAATAAATTGTAACCACACTATATTTGAATAACAAAATACTAACTAACTCACTAATATACTATTTACCTCTAGATAAATATCAAACTGTAAAAGCTAATGTAAACAGTCATGTAATAAATTAATCCCTAACATCCCCCCCTTAGTTTTTACATGTTGCAAAAACATTCACACTCTCATCTATAGTATGCTCACTCCTTGTGGCATGCCCTATTTGGATCATGACCTTGATACAAATAAAGACTCACTCATTCCATGGTTTTAAATAAGTTTACCACAAACCTTGACATGAATAGGACACATCAATTATTCACCTCATGTGTTTTTCTAGATCTACCACAAACCTTTTCAAGATCCATGAACTGATTTACATTAGTTTTTTTTATCATTTCACTATGTTTTCATATAAGGGAATTATGTTTGGAAGTACACACAAATTACATTACTTGAATATGCATGTACTTCTGCTCTTATTTGCAAATATAAATTGAAAATTATAAAAACACACCACACTACATATGTCAACCTCCAGTATTTATTTCCTCCTTCCTCTAGTTGAATAAGTTGCTTACTCAACTAATGAATTGATGAAGTTTATATAAATGATTTTTTGAGGGAGATCCCCCCCATAGTTTTGATATATGACTCAGGATGTCACGTACAAGTGATAATGCATCCATGAGGTTTTTTTTTTTTTTTTTTTACAATTTTTGACAATGGACCAAAAAAGAATTTGAATCTAGATTCTAACATAAAAATAGGACTTTTGTCAAAATTACTCAACACACAAAATGACTCCTGACTCATTTTGGATTTTGACTCTTTTACCTAGAAATTAACTCTTAACATTAACACTTGAAAGACATTTTTTGAATTTTTAGCTTTTTGACAATATCGACAACTTGAATATTTTAAAAAGTTATAATTTTTTTGTACATATATATAAAATACTTCCATAAAACTAAACTTACAAGACTCACTAAAATATTTTATCTATCAACTACTTTCCAATACTAAAACATATGATTATGGACCCAACTAATTTCAATGACTAGACTTTTATTTTATAACAAAAATCATAAATAAAACTCTTACTTGATGAATTTGACACTTCCCAGTTTTGTATTGATAGAGCCCAAGATTTGAATCATCTATAGGCAGGGTGAATGGATGGAAAACACAAGCAAATATTACTAAGATTATGCTAAATTCTCATCAATTCAAAAGTTGCTGCATAGAAAAACATAAAACTTTTTAGAATGATTATGGTTGCATGAATGAATGGTGCATGTGGATTGAAGTAAGTAGGTGCTAATCAATAATTAGATATAGACATAAGTATGTGTAATATAATTCATTCCAACAATAATCTTTCCTATTCAGGACATTGAAGACCATATATATGAACATATTTGCATGCTGCTCTCCATGACTTGATAGTTATCAGAAGAGACCAATGGCTATCCTAAAATCTAATAATGGTGGTTGATAACACTATGTTAAATCTATGATATTATATATTCTCAAGTCCCCTAAAATTTTTGATCACTACACTCATTTCAATGACATGACTTTAAAAATTAATATGGATCAAATCCTTTTGCATATCCCTTTTTCCAAATGTGTTTCACTAAAATGCCTTTTCTTTTTTTGGGTCTGACTACAATCAGTAGATTTTAGACAACATCCTTTACGTACAAGATTATTTAATCAAACCTTACTGAAAAAGTTCTACACATACCTATATATCCTAAAACTATGAGGATTAATGCTCATAAGACCTCAGGGCTTGGGGCAAACAAAGACATTGCAAAACTACCCTTTCACAAATTTTAATAGACCATTGACTTGATCTGATACTAGATATTGGTAAAAATAGAGTCTACACCAAGATTTACCTCATGCATTATCTAATAAATCCAAACACAAACACAATATTTGTTAAGGTGTGGAGCCTAAAAGCTTCACATATGAGCGCATTACCAAAGTTGCAGGTTTACACAGTCACTGGCGTCGGTCAAGAGCGATCGACGTCGGTCAGGTGCAGTTAAAGAGACACTAGCGTCGGTAGAGGATCGGCCGATGTCAGTCACAGGCAAGCAGGTAGGAACCGGCGTCGGTTACCTATGCGTCCAGAATGCTATTTCTGAGGACAGAACCGAGTGTTTGCATGATGAGTTTAAGTCTTAGTCTTAATTTCATGTTTCTATTATTAGTAAGATTGTTTTTAGAGCCCTTGTTCAAGAGGCTTAACTGGTGGTTGTAAGTGCATGCTCAAGTCTCCTAATTCTATATGTAGAATTAGATCTTCTTAGCTTAGTGTGATTATTGTAGTAGATCATTGTATGTGAATGTTGAAGAACAATACAGAGTTGTATCAATCCAGGTTGTTGGAGTTGATTGTACTTGAGGGAGAGAGCTCTTGAGGGATAGAGATCTAGAGAGAGATCTTGTGCATCTGAGAGAAGTGTGGAAGAAAGAAGTTTCTTCAATTGTATTCCTTTTGTAAAGAGTTTAATACAAGTTTTCAAGGTGGTTTCTTGTATCTCTTGTTCTTTGCTATTATCTAATTCTAGTTACTTATCTATCTGATTTAATTCCGCGGTTTATTGATTTAATACGTGTAATCATATTGTTGGTTGATCCCCAACAAGTGGTATCAGAGCCTTGGTTGTAGGTTTAGAGTTTGATATCCAATAATTGGTATCAAAGCTCAGGTTCACTAACAGGCGGTTCAGATCTGTGTAGTGTGTATTGATTATAGGTTGCTCACAGGAGTTTCTACAAGGATTTCTGTTTGAGTGGGAGAAGCAATGGCAGATGAAAGTAAACTGAGAATGGAGAAGTTCAATAGAAAAAACTATCAACATTGGAGAATGCAAATAGAGGACTATCTGTATCATAAAGATCTTTACTTACCGTTAGGTGGGATTGCAAAGAAGCCCACAGACATGGAGGATGAAGAATGGGAAGTTCTTGACAGAAAGGCTCTGGGGTCTATAAGACTGAGTCAAGCATCTACTGTGATATCTAATTTATCATAGGAAAAAACAACGGTATAGTTGATGACTACTTTAGCAAATTTGTATGAAAAACCCTCAGCTTCTAATAAGGTATATCTTATGAAGCAGCTATTTAATTTGCATATGAAGGAAGGTGGATCTGTATCTAATCACCTGAATGATTTCCATGGTATTGTAAATCAACTAAGTTTAGTCAAAATTGTATTTGATGATGAAATAAAAGCTCTTTTAATATTATGTTCTTTGCCTGAAAGCTGGCATAGCTTAGTAATGGCAGTTAGTAATACTGCATCTGCATCAAATATTTTAAAATTAGAGGATGTTGTTAGTGTTATCTTGAATGAGGAAATTCGCAAGAAAAGCACAGAAGAGACATCTGGGAACACTTTAAATTTTGAGAGCAGGGGAAGGCAAAAAGAGAAGAGCAAGAAAGGGAGATCAAGATCTAAGTCTAAGGGGAGAGGCAGATCCAAATCCAAAAATGACAGAAGGCCTCAATGCTAGAATTGTGGAAAGATGGGGCACATAAGCAGAGATTGCTGGTCAAAACCTAAGGAAGACAATCAACACGAAGGAAAAGAAGAAGCAAAGGTTGCAGGTATTGCACAAGATGCTTTAATATTCTCTTTGCATAATAATATAGAATCTTGGGTGTTAGATTCTGGTGCATCTTTTCATGCTACCCCTAATAGGGAATATTTCTGTGACTATATCCATGGAGATTTTGGAATAGTGTATCTAGGGGATGATGAGCCTTGTAAAATTATTGGCAAAGGTAAAGTGCAGCTGAAAATGCAGAATGGCAACACATGGGTGTTGAGAGAAGTTATGCATGTCCCTAGCTTGAAGAGAAATTTGATTTCTATAGGAAAGTTAGGGGATGAGGGTTGTACAGTAACTCTCACAGCAGAATCTTGGAAGGTGACCAGGGGTGCACTTGTTATAGCTAGAGGTAAGAGAGTAGGTACTCTCTATTTGTGTAATTGTGTTACTAACAATTCTCCTTCTGTATTATCTAATTTAGATGTGGATGCAAAATTGTGGCACTCAAGGCTTGGCCACATGAGTGAGAAGGGGATGTCAATTCTTAAGTCTAAAGGTAAGATTTCAGATTTGAAAAGCATGGATCTAGAATTTTGTGAGCACTGTGTATTTAGAAAATAGAAAAGGGCTAGTTTTCTCAAGACTGGGTCTACAAAGAAGAAGCATAAGTTGTAGCTTGTTCACATAGACGTGTGGGGACCGACTCAGGTAGCTTCTATTGGAGGATCACAGTACTATGTTTCGTTCATAGATGATGCTACAAGAAAGGTATGTATCTATTGTATTAAGAAGAAATATGATGTATTTGAGACTTTTAAGATTTGGAAATCTATGGTTGAGAATGAAATAGGCAAAAGATTAAAGTGCCTGAGATCTGACAATGGTGGAGAGTTCTGCAGTTATAAGTTCAACTGGTATTGTTACATGCATGGAATCTGTAGGCAAAGGTCGGTTCCAAGAACACCTCAGCAGAATGGAATTGTTGAAAGGATGAACAGAACAATCATGGAGTGTGCAAGATGTATGAGATTGCATGCTGGTTTGCCCTTAGAGTTTTGGGTAGAAGCTAGTGTACCTGATTAATAGAGGACCCTCTACAGCTCTAGATGGTGGAATTCCAGAAGAGGCTTGGACAGGTAAAAAGGTAGATCTCTCTTTTCTCAAATTCTTTGGTTGTGAAGCCTTTGTGCATGTAGATAAAGAAAATAGAAAAAAGCTCGATGCTAAGTCTATGAGGTGCACATTTATTAGCTATGGCTCAGATGATTTTGGTTTCAGATTTTGGAATCTTGGAACTAACAAGATAATTAGGAGTCGTGACGTTGTTTTCAATGAAAAAGTGATGTATAGTGATCAGCTGAAGAAGCTGAATCAATCTGGGCAGAGCAATGGTGAATTGGACGAGGTGATGGTCCAAAATGAGCTCACAAGAAAAATAAATAATCACTTGCAGGAAAACATAGAGACCGACATTGGTAGGATAGGAACTGGCGTCGACAGAACAAAAACTGATGTCAGTCATACAGAGACCGATGTCGACAGGACAAGCACCGGCATCGGTTAGGCAGAATCGATGTTGGCCAGTAACAGGTCTGGAGGTGACCGAGGTCAGTCACTGTCAGAGAATTTGGGTGGACAGCATGTTGTGAACGAGTCTCAGACACCCATTAGGAGGTCAGAAAGGGTAAGTAAGCCTCCAATTAGATATTCTCCTTCTTTATTCTATTTATTGCTAAATGATGGTGGAGAACCAGAGAGTTTTGAAGAAGCAATACAGGTTGAGTCCAAGAGTCAGTGGGAGCATGGCATGGTTGAGGAGATGGAGTCCTTAAGAGAGAACCAAACATGGGATTTGGTTGAGTTGCCAGCTGTTACGAGAACACTGAAGAACAGATGGACTACAGGTTGAAGGAAGGTGAGAATGGACATATGAGATATAAGGCCAGATTGGTAGTGAAAGGATTTGCACAAAAGCCAGGTATTGATTTTGGTGAGATTTTTTCTCCTGTTGTTAAGATGACTTCTATATGGATTGTACTGTCTTTGGTTGCTATTGAGGATTTGCATCTTGAGCAGCTAGATGTTAAGACAATGTTTCTTCATGGAGATTTGGATGAGGAAATTTATATGGAACAACTGGAAGGATTTGAGGTCAAAGGTAAGGAGAAGTTAGTGTGCAGATTGAAGAAAAGCTTGTATGGCCTCAAGCAAGCTCCTAGACAGTGGTATTTGAAATTTGACAGGTTTATGACTGAGCATGGCTATAGTAGGTGTCAATCTGACCATTTTGTGTATTTTAAGAGATTGGATAATGGTATATATATTATTCTATTGTTGTATGTAGATGATATGTTGGTTGCAGGATCACACATGCAGGATATCTCTGAGCTTAAGGTGAAGTTAACTCAAACTTTTGCTATGAAGGATTTGGGAGCAGCAAAGAAAATCCTTAGCATGAGCATTAAGAGAGACAGGAAAAATCATAGATTGATATTGTCTCAAGAGGATTATGTGGACAAGGTGTTGAAACGGTTCAATATGTAGGATGCTAAATCGGTAAGCACACCTTTGGCTGGACATTTTAAGTTGAGTAAAGAACAATGTCCTAATTCACATGATGAGGTAGAGTACATGAGTAAAGTTCCATATTCTTCCACAGTAGGGAGTTTGATGTATGCAATGGTGTGTACTAGACCAGATAATGCACAAGTAGTGGGAGTGGTAAGTAAGTATATGGCCAATCCAAGAAAGGAACATTGGAAAGCAGTTCAGTGGATCCTTAGATATCTGAGAGGAACCAGCAGTAGGCACTTGTGCTATGGAGGTTCAGATACTTCTCTACATGGTTATGTAGATTCAGATATGGCAGGTGATTTGGATGGCAGGAGGAGCACCACAGGTTATGTTTTCACTGTAGGTGGAATGGCAGTTAGCTGGATATCAAAGTTGTAGAAGGTTGTTGCCTTGTCAACTACAGAAGCAGAGTATATTGCAGCCACAGAAGCTAGCAAAGAGATGATATGGATGACACGGTTCATGGAAGAGCTTAGAAGGGAGCATGGGAGTTGCAGATTATATAGTGATAGTTAGAGTGCATTCCATTTGGCTAAGAATTCAGCCTTTCATTCAAGAACCAAGCACATACAGCTAAGGTACCACTTCATATGACAGGTATTGGAAGATGGTGATTTGAAGCTGGAGAAGATCCATACAGATAGGAATCCTGCTAATATGTTAACCAAGCCAGTTACAAAGGAGAAGTTGAATCTTCATTCAACTTATGTTCATCTTCATGATTGAGTTGAAGATGGAAGAGCTAGAAGATGTTGCTGTACAGGTACTGGTGCAGCTATTTATCTCCAAGTGGGAGATTGTTAAGGTGTGGAGCCTAAAAGCTTCACATATGAGCGCATTACCAAAGTTGCAGGTTTACACAGTCACCAGCATTGGTCAGGAGTGATTGACGTCGATCAGGTGCAGTTAAAGAGACACTGGCATCGGTAGAGGATCAGCTGACGTCGGTCACAGGGAAGCAGGCAGGAACTGGCATCGGTTACCTGTGTGTCCAGAATGCTATTTCTGAGGATAGAATCGAGTGTTTGCATGATGAGTTTAAATCTTAGTCTTAAGTTTGCATTTCTATTATTAGTAAGATTGTTTTTAGAGCCCTTGTTTAAGAGGCTTAACTATTGGTTATAAGTGCATGATCAAGTCTCCTAATTCTATATGTAGAATTAGATCTTCTTAGCTTAGTGTGATTATTGTAGTAGATCATTGTATGTGAATGTTGAAGAACAGTACAGAGTTGTATCAATCCAGGTTGTTGGAGTTGATTGTACTTGAGGGAGAGAGCTCTTGAGGGATAGAGATCTAGAGAGAGATCTTGTGCATCTGAGAGAAGTGTGGAAGAAAAAAGTTTCTTCAATTGTACTCCTTTTGTAAAGAGTTTAAATCAAGTTTTTAGGGTGGTTTCTTGTATCTCTTGTTCTTTGCTATTATCTGATTCTAATTACTTATCTATCTGATTTAATTCCATGGTTTATTGCTTTAATAAGAGTAATCATATTGTTGGTTGATCCCCAACAATATTTTAAACATAATAATAATATTCTCACTATATATTTATTCATACATGATATTACATTTATATAGGAAAACTATTCCTATAATTGGGGAGATACAATCTCCACCAATATCTCTCACATCCATATTATGACTCAAACTAATAATCACCCAACTAACCAAACACTATAAATGAATATATTATAATCACAATATATTTGAATAACTAAATACTAACTAACTCACCAATATACTATTTGATAGGTAAAAAACACTTAGGTTGAATCTTGTGCCCATTAAGGTGGGTCCAAAAGTATTTTATTAATAAAAATAAAACAAGTACATAAAAAGGATGCCAATACTTCATTAACCCTTTTAAAAATCCAAACATGGAAATAAATAGCTTTTACCTTAGAACCGGTAAAAACCAACTAATTCCTATAACCAACTATCTACAAGAATTTCATCAGAAAGTTAGTTCAATTATTAACTCTACAACTCTAAATAAATCTAACTTAATTTATTTATGGGGGTGTCTTTATAAAAGAAGCATGTCCCATTTACATTTATTAATTATTCTAACATATCAAAATCTTAAGCTAAGTTAAGACTTTGGAATAAGTCCTAACACTATTTACCTCTTGGTAAATATAAAACTATAAAAGCTAATGTAAATATTCATGTAATAAAATAATCCCTAACAATAAGATGGTAACCTTGACTCACTACAGAGCTTGATTTCTCACAAAATTTGAAGGAAAATATCCTAAAATGGTAACCTTCACATGTTACGGAGCTTGATCCTTCACACAAGCCAAAGGTGGATAACCTAGAATGGTAACCTTCAAGCACATTTTGCAAATCAAAGGAGGATATCCTAAAATAGAAACCTTCAAGTGTGGCATGTAAATAGAATGGGAAGGATGAGGATGATGTACAAAAATCAGCATAGATCATATCAGTATTTAAAAAATAGGCTCCAAGAGGATGACATCCTCAAACGAGATAGAATGTTCATGTCTACCATAATAATGCTCTACCTCACAACTAGGGCCACAAGAGACCCCACTATAAGTGTACCCTAGCTTCATGTCTATAATATTTTTCTTTATGTTTGAAATATTTGGACTATGTTTTACAAATTTTTAAACAAGGTATGTGTTTTGATCTTCTTCAAATAAGTGACTAGGTAACAAAAGAGACTATAAAAAAGGAGGCGATGTAGTACCACATAATTAGAAGAATGAGTTCATGAAATTACTCAAACTTAGATAAGGTTAAAATCATATAAATTGGAAGAGGGTATGATAACTCAAAGACCTAAGTGTCAAATATTACACCAAATGTAGGTTTAGAGATAAGACAATATCGTAAAAGTTAGTTCAACTTTAATGAGTTGATACTAGGAAACTAGAAGATATCCCTTCAGATTATGAAGGTGATAATGAAAACAAAGAAACTCAAGATATGAAAACATATAAGAATTCCTAAGTATGAAACTAAAACCAAACAAGCAACACAACACCACCACAAGGTAATAGGATGTAGAATAAAATGTGTTCTAGAACTTAGAGTGTGAGTGATACACTTGATGGCCTATTTTCACAATGATCAAATGATGATGAGTCTATAAATGGCCTTCAATCCAAATAGGGAATTGAACCCAAGTTAACTCAAGTCATGTGCAAATGGTAAAACCAATTAACATGTTAACCTAGAACTTAGAAAGGTGCAATTTCAAATTTTAATTATCAATGGACTTAAAGATTTTTTGAAAATAGTATAGACTCAAATGGGTAGCGTAACTGCACTAATTAGATAATACAAACACAATGTTTAAGATGAATATTTAAACAAGGCAAAGATGATTTGGATTTGACTAGTGTAATGCTTCCTTGTTCAAGAAATGGTAGATAATGTGTTTGGTTATGATGTTTATTTAAAAGCAAGTTTTGACTCAAATCAATGACCACATAAGTAAAGACTAATAGATAAATAAAACTAAGTAAATCATACTAAGCCCTAAACTAATAAGGTTGAATTGTATTTTTAAAATTCATCTTTATACATGCTCTTGGAAGGAATTAAATTGTTAATCCAAAAATAAAAGCATATGAGTTGGTAAGGTATTTTACACCCCCCTTCTCGCAAGAAACTGTACGGTTACATGGATCTTCAAGTTACTCACCTTGCATAAAAAATACTCCAAGGCAAGTGGGGTTGTCTAAAACTTAAAATTTATGTTTGTCTAAATAGTCCCAGCCTGGATAACACTAGATATGTAATATGTTAATTAAGTTCATACCGATTAACTTACTATGTAAAGGTCTATTTTTTTGCATAACAATTCCATTTGTGTACTGCTTAATGGAATCCCATGATTAATCAGACCTGAATCAAGCCTTCATTACAAAAGGAGAGGTTAGCCTCTCAACCCTCTATGTCTCATATTATGTTGAGAGATGAAGCCCTAGGTTAAACCTTCCCTAAAGAACTTGCAAAGAGGCTATAAAATCCCCTCCACAAGTCAAGTTACATAAAATAAAATGATCTAAGTTAAAAGTTTTTAGAGGTTGTTTTTATATCACCCAAACCATTAAGGTTTTGGAGAGAGCCTAGACAACTTATTTTTCACACTTTAGACGAAGGCACAATCATAGTGAAAAGGCGCTTTTGATCACTTGAGTTCCCTATAGGGGATAGTGGGAGAGCATACACTCATAATTATTTTTGCTCAAACAATATTATAAACAATAGATTATTTGCATAAAATAACACTTCAAGAAATTAAAAATTTATGTGAATGTTCATTTTATACACCAAATTGAAATGTTTAGTTAAGTTCTTGGCCCCTTGGCCTTAGTTTTCAAAAACTTTGAAAAAAATTCACAAAAAAATCAAATAAATCATCTAAGTTCTTTTTAAACACCAAAGGGAAGGTTCAATATTTAAATATGCTCATCTAGGTTCCTTTTAAACACCAAAGGGAAGGATAAAGATCTAAATCATGCTCAAATTATCACTTTTCCACACGGGTCTTGTAGAAAAAGTTAGATATTATCCTTTAGATTTGAAGCATAATTGATGTATAAACAATCAAGTTTGGAATTTCTACTCTCAAGTTCTCTATTTTTTACACACAAAGATTGATGTCGATCAATAGTGTTTGATGTTGGTTGCATCAAGATCAATGTTGATCATAAAGAACCATTTTAAATAGAAAATGACTGATAATGGTCACTTGTGAACCCTTAGGCAAAAAATATTTAGACAAAAAACTTGTTAGCACAATTTTAGGATAAAATATCCAAAATAAAACTTATGGATCAAGAATAAATGTTCAGACCAGAGACTTATAAATCCAATTTGATAACTAAAAACTTGAATAAAGCTCAAAAATATAAATTATTAGCCATGTTTTCCCTACAATCTAACCAAATTCAGTTAGCCTTGATTGATACCGATCACCCAGAACTGACATCGGTCATTGTGTGACCTGTGTATCAACAAAAAAATCAAAAACATGGGAAAAACAAGGTAAAAATTGATGTTAAAGGATATTTAATTACTTTTAATGGAATCTAAGATTTTCAAAATGTCTTCCTTTCTTGAGAGGGATACGTTATTCCATCTAGCATTCCAAGATTTAGAGATGGATTAAAAAGATGGTTAGACCAAGCATTAGTCATGAAAACCAAAAAAATGCATAAGAACATAACAATCTAGGCCAACATATTCAATGGGGTGTGAAAATGACACTTAAGAACTCAATGAAAGAAAGAAAACATAAATTACCTTCCCAAGAGCATCTCATCATCCATATGTGGTTCAAAATGTGTTTTTCCCCTTGATTTGGTGCTCAAGTCTTCAACAATGGTGCTATTAAGAATAAATCATAAATTAATGCAGAACAATTTCACAGAATCACAATAACAAGAGCTATGAATAGAGATACATAAAGAATAAAAATTAAAAATGCACAACAAGAAGATAAGATTTAACGTGGTTTACCCAATGTGGGATACATCCACCAAGAAACACTTTCTTAGATATTATTACAATCCAACAAGAGTACAATCCACTTTTAGATCAGTCTTGTCATAATTACAATGCACAAATATTATTTGGAGTTTTGATCAACAAACTCTCTTAAATTTACACTTGAATTCACACACTCTATTCACATTCTCATACTCAATTCTTCTAATGTATTACCCACTGTGTGTCCATCTATATATAATTACATTAATAGGTAATTGACATAGTGGTTTTACAAAATAATGGGTACCAAAACCATGGGCCAAGTCAACCCATAGTATTTCACCATTAATCATGGGTGATGACACCACACATATACAAGTACATATAAACCACATATCTATACTCTCATAAAAAAAGGTTCAATTTTTTTTTCAGGGGCTGCTACCCTCGAACCCCCATTTTTAAGGGATGCTACCCTCGAACCCCCATTTTTAGGGGTTTCTACCCTAGAACCCTGATTAGAATACATTAAGAGTGTAAAGTACATTTTAATTTACAATATTTGAAATACATTATAATGTGGAAATAATCTCCACAACATAACAAGTGCAAGGCAAACTTCTCCACCATCTTAAGAATACCAATTATAAAATAGGCTCATGATATGAACATCAATGTTATGCCTATCAAATGAATCTATCTTATTGAAAATAAAGCATAAGAATCAACACAAAGAAAGGTTATGGGAGAATCCTACATTATAAGTTTACACAAATTAAGCTTAATCAAAGTGGCCTTGGCCCTCTTATTTATATATTTTTGAATTTGATTAGGATCAACCATGACCATCCATATTGAGATAAATATGTGTGTCCATGAATTAATCTAATTATGTGAATAATATCCATAAATATCCTCATAATTATTTGGGATGAAGGGGCATTAAAGAGGCATGGGAGGCCATAATCTTGATATTTATTGTATTTATGACTTATGGATGCCACTCTAAAAATGACCTCACTTGATGATGCTGTTAATAAGAATTAATTTACAATAAATACATATTTAATAACCTCCATGTAATTATTACTTAAGATCATAATTTGGTTTAATTTACCTAAATAAGATTAATCAATTTTAATGTAATTCTTTGGAAATTGGTGCACTTCATTAATCAAACTGATCAAAAAGTTATATTACTAGGTCATAATTTGACTCAAGGGGAATTAGAAGGTGATGTTAGGTGTGTATAGACCATGATCCTATTTAGGACGTTGTCAACATAAAAAAATACATGCACGTGTCTTGTGCTTCTCAATTAGAAGAACAAAGTGATCTAGAACACCAAAATGCATTTTTATCATTTTGACTCAAAATAATTTGAGAAAAGTGAATAATAAAATAAAATTCATTTCCCCATTTAGGGATACATTATCCTAAATTGACACTTGTGTATGAAAAGATCCAACCATTTAACGCATTTAAGTGATTTTGGCTTAAATTGTGTGTTTTCACAAATTTCAAGTAAGGCTGAAAATTTCAACACAATGGTGTTAGGAATTGGATGTCTACACTCATGAGAGTATTTTAGCTAATGGTTTGGTAAAAACAAAGGTATTAAGTTTGACACAATATTTATAAAGGTTACTAAATGTTTTTAAGTCTAATGTGGGATCAATGAACCCATTATAGGTGATGGTGGCTGTGATACCTCCTATGTCAATATTAGAAATTTGAGGTATAAGAGATTCATTTTGTAGATATTTGATTATTTTATTAATTAGGGGTGGTTGAGGGATAAGGTTACCATAGGGAGGCATTCGGATTTTATGCTCCCCATGAAACCTTTTGAGGTTAGTTTTGAAGGTTAATGAGATGGTTTTATATCTGATCATTTGATTTACATTTATGCATTTAATTGAGTGTTTGTGATAAGATTTGGTTAGTTTGGGAAACATTTTGACTAGTGTGCACATCATGTGATGCATTAGTATTAATATTAATGGCTTGAGTTACACTATGAATAGTATCATGTGCCACACTAGTGGCATGGGAAGCATTGGTATCAATATATGCACTAGTAACATGGTTAACATTGGTAGCAAAAGATGCACTAATAACATGGTTAAGGGGAAAATTATTTTGAAGAGGCCCACTAGAAGTTTAACCTACCATGTTAGTAGAGATACTTGGCATGGAGGTTGAAGAAGTCATAGAAGAGGATGTCATGGTGTATGAAGGAGACATAATAGAAGGAAAAGGTTGATGTGAAAATAAAGTGGTTCCCCCACATCTATGAGAGAATATACAGGAGGGTGAAGGAGGTTCTTCTACTTGAGGACCTATCATAAGACTATAAATGGTTTATGGGTCTCTATGTTGAGAAAATTCATTTATGAAAAAGAACATTTTAGTGGTGTATTCTAAACCATGCTCACCTTATAAGGAGATTAAAGGATTATGAATTAAGGATGAATGGAGAGGAGTCCCATAATTAGTAATACAAGTGGAAATATGGACATTGATTTCATCCAAGGTGGGTGCCACAAGCTAAGTCTTGGGAAACCTATTAGGATTGGTAAAAGTCATCATGTTTATTTAATTTAACTCTATATTATTCTTAAATAGGAAATTCATGATGAAGGAAAGAGGCTAAAAAATTGACAGAAAGAAATATTATTTGATAATATATAGAATCTAACCACTCGATAGTGTTTTTTAAAATAGGAAATAAAATAGGGAATAAAGGATATAGTCAGACAGGTTGAATATGTAATGCTAGACAAGAAATATAACAAGATGAAAAGAGGAAAAGTCAGATAGATTGAATATGTACTACAAGATAAGAAACAAAATAGGCTAACAAGATACACAATCTGATAGGTTGACTATGTATTCCAGATAGAAAAACTTAACAGGCAAAAAAAAGATACATATTTGTATAGGGTGACTGTGTACTGAAGGAAAGCAAGACCAATAAATATATAAGAGATTGTGTTGATAGGGATGATAAAATTCTAAAAATAGAGATTTTTTTTCAAGATAATAGTTAATCAAAGAAAATTAATCATGCAATAAATTATATCAATGTGATTGATCTAATTAGAACACTCAGCACAAACCTTGCACTAATGTTGGCTAGTACAAGTTTTATAATAAAAAATACAATGATCAAAGATAAATAAATAAAAATTGAATGTAAATGATAACTAATTGGTCCTTCCTAAATGTTTTTAAGTTATAATAGATTTTGAAATTAATGTGGTGGGGAGTTGGCTATAAGAAGGAACTAGAAAGAAATCTATGGATAGTTTCAGGTAGTTTAGGATGAAATTTTTTTATATTAGCGATGGTACTGGCTTGTTATTGGGACTTATCCACTCACTTCACAATCCCATAATGATAAGGGTTTCAAGTTTTTTTCCAATATATATCATCAATCACGTGTTTATACTTGGCTAAAAAACCAAGTCAACTTTCCTCTTGGTGATGAAATTCATATAGGTATACCTTGGGAAGAAAAATATTAATGCTTTATTTTTTTTGCGTGAAGTGATTTATAATTGTATGCAAAAGAGAAAAAAAATGTGACTAAATCTGTAAACTAAAAAACCACCTAATTAATCTATGTTATTCTAACTATGCAAGCAATTGAAATGAAAAGAGAACTAATTATGAGCAAAATAAGTTAATTTCTTTGAAGATGAAGGGTAAAAAGTTGGTTTAGGAAACACTATATGTAAAAATATAGAACATAGTCAATAAGGTCACTACTATTATACAAAAAAAAGATCTAAAAGAACACAATTGAATAGGTTGACTATGTATTCTAGAGAGAAGACATGCTATAGAACTGTGTCGAGCTAGTTGACCTAGTTTGTTATAGGGTTACAATTTTATAGATTGTAAAATTGTGTAAAATAATACTATAAATGAAAAAAAAATTGTAGATAAGGTAAGAATGAATCTTGGTGTTTTTTAAGATACTTAGATTATAGATTTTATGCTATGTTACTCAAGTGCTGATTTAAATATTCTATAAACAGAGTCAATTGGGTTGACGTAGTCTATAAAACATGTATGTTGAAAAATAAGAACTGTGAATAGAGTCAACTAGCTCAATTATGTATGTAATTTTTTAATTGAAGAAGACTATGTCAATCTAATTGATCCAATCACCTATATTTGGAGAAGACCTATATAGATAGAACATAGTCATTTTAGAGTGACTATGTGTTAAACCTATGCATATACTATTAGATTATATTGACATGGTGGATATAGTACTAAAAAAATAAAAATGTGTAATATGATAATAAAATGAATACATAAAAGAAAACCTATAAGGGTTTGATTCATGTTGGATTCACCAGAATATATACAAAGGAAAATGTAGCTGACCTATTAATCAATCCTAGCTCAGAGAAGATGAATCCTACTTACACTTCTATTTGTTGATAGATTTAAACATTTAAGATCATGACAAATATGGATCAGCTAGACCTAACCAAGGGGTCCCTTATCAAAATAACATCACTAGAGAGGGTTCTAAACCTCTAGTCAAGCAACACCACACAATAACCCTATCTAGGTCCTATGTTTTCATATTCACTAAGTGCATGTAAAGTAAAATCTAATATAATGCTCACCAAATATTATGGCACAAAGTGGGGTTAATAAACATAAAAATTAAACATGCATAAAATATTTATATGCTAGTCAATGTATAGGAAATCCTAATGCATGGGAGATAAGTTTAAATGCAAACCTATCTACATTAACAAAGGAAAAACAAAGTTAAGAATACTTACCTTTGAACATGAACCTATTGATTCTCAATCTCTCACTTGGCCAAAGTGATTCGTAAGAGATTATGGTTTTTAAGGATCAAAAAGATAATTCATCCCTAAGCTACATAACTTTTCTATGTATCCAAAGTACTTTCCATAAGACAAGATCTATACCTCCAAATAAAGTATTGAAACCCTAAGTAATGTTCCTCAAGTAGAATGGTGGATATATGGATGCAAAATATAATTTTCTTATACTTCTCTTCCTCTCTAATAAATGGTGAAATTAATGTGTATATATAGTTAAATCTAACCCTAAACATTTCTAAAAGTTTAGCTAATAGGGTCGGCCTAATTGGACTATGTATCATTAATTAATAAAAATAAGTTAGGTCCCAGCCTAGGTCAGACAAGGATGGACTAGACCTATAATTTGAAAATATCAATTAGAATATAGGGTCAACCCAGGATGACATTATTTGGTAAATGTCAAAAAGGGTTTTTGGCTTAGGTAAGGGCTAAGCAAGATTGTGAATTTCTTGTATGAGTGTGTAAGGGAGGTGTCAAAGCTTAGGGAAGTGTATAGGAGAAGGTTATGTAGATAAAAAGTGGTGGTATAGGGGAAAATAATCCTATGAAGTACCAATGGGCTGCCCACCCCTTTCCTAGTGCACCCTTTAAGGTGTGCACTCGTAGAGATTGAGATTTGATAGGTTCTTGTAAGAGAGAAATCATCAATAATTGATAATGTTTTGAAAATATTGTATATATATAGTAAGTAGAATAGTGAAGCCTCTCATAGAGATTTTAAATTAACATAATGGAAAATAGACCAAGTAAGGTAAGGATGCTAAATTAAACATTTTCAAGAAATTAATGATTAAATTTAAGTGTCTATAACTATTTATCAACATATGATGTTTCTAGTAGTGTCTTAACATAATTTCAATAATCGTTTGGGTAGGACAAACTTTGGGTCATTTTATTTTATCTTTTGGGTCTTTTTGGGTTAGCTTATGGATGTTAATAGTTCCCTATTTAAAATTATATATATATCCCTTACAAACATTATGGGACAAGCATTCATTGAAATAAAATGTTTTCGAGCATGATACACATATTAGTGGGATAACTACATGTAGTTTGAGCGCTCTTAAAGAGTATCATAATTTAGGGAATGGTAAAAAATTCAATTTGGGGTGGATGAGATTTATCCAACCCAACCTTTCTAAGCCATAATCAATTCATCTTGGTGTCAAAAAGTGCAAGTTCAAGTTTTAAAGTGAAGAGAAGGAAAATAAATATTGATGTGAAAGGATGAAGGTGAGTATTTTCATAAGATAGCTTCAGATATATATGAAACAATTTAAAATACAAAATACTAACAAAACCAAACTAGGAAATATTGATACATCCTAGATAGTACTGATTATCATAGGGGTTTGAGCTTTGCCAATAATATCCATGCATATTTTAATACATCATATCTATTATGGGCATTCACATAGATAACATATAATATTTTACATAAGTTTTGATACACACAATATATAATATAAATCAAAATTTTAATTAAGTGTAATCTCTTCCCTGTTTGCATGTCAAGGCTAAAAATAATAAGTTCAATATCAATCTCTCTCTAACATTCATATTTTTATGTTAAATGTCATAGCTTAAATTATTTTAATGTCAATAGTTTTATCTTATTTATATCACCTAAATTATAAAATAGTTAAAACACATTCAATCCATGAAGCCCATATGATGAAAATGGTATTTAATCAAAATAAAGGCCAATATGTCCTACAAAAAGGGTTGGCCAGGCCAAATTGAGCATGTGTCCTAATATAATTCAATATAGGGGCCTTAAGTCTTATAACCATGCATGAAATATTTTAGATAGATTGAGTTTAGTTGCAATGATAAAAACATGATTTCCTATTCACACTCAATGAGACACAAAACACTATTCCAAACTAGGAGTAATATAAAAGTGTATATGGCATTTTGGAATTGATCAAGTGAAATTAAGCACTGCCATGTAAAATGTCAACATAAATTTTATTTAATTCTATCATTTTTATAAGAAAATAAATGAAACTTCATTTCAAGTTCCATGATGTGTGTGCCCTACATGTTTGATTATTGCATTATATACTTGATTACACATGACATTGAATACTTATGTAAGTGACCTAAAAATAAAACACTATTTTCTTTGCCTACATGATCCCAAAAAATTAGATGTGTAAAATGTTGAGTGATCCAAATTTTTAAATAATCATGTTATCAAGATTAGTCAACAAGTTCCTTTATTCTAATATATGAAAACAATTCTTGTAAGACATTTCTTGGAGACAATGCATGTAAAATATCATCTAAAAAGGTGCATGATGAATTTATAGAGTTAGAAGAAGGATTAGAGTGACCCAAAAACTTTGGGATAATCTTATGTTTTGACATTGAAATCAAAAATCCAAAATCCCACATCGATGTCGTTATTTTTTAGAAAAACTTGTAATGACAACACTACTTTTTAAAACATCAAATGACATGAGTCCATTGCATAACAATTACAAACACGACTCAATTTTAGAATTTATGTTGGTTCATTTATTCTCTTTAGAACTTTCATGACCACCATGTTGCTTAATTTATTCATAAATGTATGCCCTTGGAATATGTAGAGGCATTGAAGTCAAGTGGATTCAAGTGGTTTCAATTGAATGATCATGATTCCAATGAGGATTAAGTCTTGAAGATGGGAAGGAAGTGAAATCATTTGGGTGTAGTATTGTAGCTTAAATGTGATGTCCCTTTGTAAAATATATGTTATTGAATTCACTTGGGTGTTAGATTTTAACTCAAATAGAGAGTCCAATCCTCCATGAGGTAGAGTTTTTCATTATCCTCGTAGTTGATTTTGATTGTTAGGTATTTTTATAACCAACATAACCCCATTCCTTTCTTAAAATAAGGACATAATCATAGAGAATAAAATTTATGGATAATCACATGATTATGTGACTAATACAATCATTTTAAATATTTTCAGATTATGATCCAATGGTCTATGGTTTTAGTTTTGAATGTGTTTTGAGATGTTCTAATGGATATATTAGAAGATGATCTTAGTTTATTGCATATAGACCTTTTTGAAAAATTGTTGAATTAATTTTATGAATTACATTATAATGATCTACATTTTAATTAATATCACACTTTATTTTGAGAACTATAAGACCCTATGTTTGATCATTTTATTATTTATGCATTTTTCCATAATAGAAGTATTTTTTTATTATTGGTGAACAATGGGTTTTGAAAGGCCCAATCCCTTTTATAGAGAGCTTAAAATATAAAGCATGATAATAATTACTATAAAAAACATACAATAAATAGGCCCAATTAAAGACAAAAAATAAAAACTAAAATAAAGCATCAGCAAAAAATGGGCTACTAGTCAATGAATCAACATCAAGTGTGCCAAAGCCTTGAAAGAATAACAAAAGAAAACTAGTAGCCAATGAAGATATAAACATTTATGTTGTTTGGCCTAAATTAATACTTTTCTTGCCTAAATTATGTCTAAATTTGAAACATATGTTTTTATGGAATTCTTATTACTCACTTTCGTGCAATGAGTTTAAAGATTACATGAATTTGAACTATTTGAATAGAACCAAATGTCACGATTCTGTTCTCTAAGTAGCTTGTAGTTTTTGCATATTATGTTAATAATTTTTCAACTCCATAGGTGTAAGATGATCAAATGATTCCATGCACCATTATCATAATGCCTCACATCCTTACACAACCTCAAAACACTTAAAATTTATGCACTAGACTTTGAGAGTTGTGTGATTGTGAGTTAATTAGAGGATGCCACATGTCACAACTATATTTTTTCACAACCATGGAATGTATACACATTAAAACATGAGATTAGATAAGGTTTAAAAGTTTCATAACTATGAATCAATATCAATTGAATGCATGTTAAAATATTATTTATCATGCATTTCACAAAATTCAAAAAGAGCTTTGTAGGGATATGAAAATTGCATAACCATAAAATAGACATAGGGTACAATGTATCTCAATTAAGTTAAGAATTTAATTTACTTCAAAAGAGTGTCATCTTAATTTTTGTGTTATTTAAAATCTAAGTGCATATAATGTTTTTCTTGGAAGATCATGGCTAAAATAAATAAGAGCAATGTTTGATTAAAAATAAAGGTTGCATATATTTGATCATGAAGGCAAGGTCACATCCTTTTCCAAAGAAGGAATATTAGAGCAAAACGAATAGAAAGAAATCATATATTCAACTAGTATATAAATAGATACAAGTAATGGTATATCAACAAAGGCACATGAAAAAGTACACATTATAAAATATAAATAAAAAAGGTCAATACCATAGTATGGTGTAGTTGGTTATTCATACATAAATACAAAATATGATCACAATTAATGGTTTCTATAATAATGCATATTATATGATCATGATGATACTAATTACGAAAAAGATTATTATGAATCTGATGATATGGGGAATACATAGAGGCATCCCCTTGATGATATCATTCCCATATAGTAGCATTATTACTTGTCCATAACTTCTTTTATTATCATTCCATATATGAAAAACATAGAAAAGAATAAGATATTTCATAAAAAAAATAAAAATCAAGACTTATGCATGATTATGTTTAATTTACAAAGGTCAATTAATTTTTCTAAAGTTATTTATTACTTATTTAAATTTATTTTCATATAATATATGCTTCATGAATGTACATGAGTGAGTGCATAACACACAAGATGGCATTCCTAGACCTAGTTGTAAGTTATTTCACTATCCTAGACTCCAAAACTGCATTCATACAAGATCACCCTATTCAAACAAGAGTGAACTATATTATTGTCCAAGTGAGCACAAGATATCATTTCTTAGATCTAGACCACACAAAGGCCTTATACATCTAGTGTATACATCAACAAGCTCGATGGGGGTATATTATTTATAGGTTTTATCCTTCATTGGTTATTTCCTATTGTTCATACTTTAGTTCTTTGCATAACATAACATCTATTGATATTTATTACTTAATAAAAAATCAATATCTTACTGATTACCTAATTTAATAAATCTTCTAGAGTTACCAATTACTCATGTTGATCAACTACATGTATCCATGAATGTTTTTCATGTTTGCTTTCCTTCTTTATGTCTTGTGTGTATTATTTATTTGGTTTGAGGACATTTAAACATGTCCTTGTGTGTGGATATAAGACTTCATTAAATGTTTCTATACATGTGAATGAAATTTTAACATGTCCCTTATTTATGGCCACTTGGCCTTATATTGTGTGTTTTATGTTCTTTGTGTGTACTCTGTGTTTATGTGCATCATGGCCATGACACTTGTTTGCTTACTTGATCAGTCTTCAATGCCATGATGGATATCATGCATCCTCTTAATTTTCAATTCCATGATATATATCATGCATATTTTCCCAAGTAGTTATATTGAAATTACCATACTTCGTTTTGATCACTTATTTGTGTGCCTAATTGATAACATTTATCTTAAAATTGTCACTATGTATGTTTGTTCATACATGTATCTCACATTACTAATTTTATTATTTTATACATATGATGATTTCATGTTCCTCCATGTTATCAATAGAAATAATATTTACATCTCTTCCATATAGTTTTTGCATAACTTTTTATTTTGAGTTAAGTTATTGTGTGGGTTCAACAACTCACCTCAAAAGAGGGGGCATACATAATGGTTATCTTAGATACTAATCCCGTATAATATAATATATAGGTAGAATTTTTTAAACCTCACATAGTGGATCATAAATCACATCCAAATATTAGTTAGATAAATAGTTTAGATAAAAGAGCTCTATTTGGACAGGAGTGCACCCAATTGTTATCCAAATAGGGTGTTATTGTCCCAATATCCATAAAATAATCACTTTTAAAAATTATTAGAGTCTCAAACAATATAAAGTAGTTTGCAATAGGTTTTTTAGTCTTAGTTTTATATTTTATTAGTTTGGGGCATCATGTGTGACATGTGTTCTAGGGTAGCATGTAGGTTGTTACTTAGATTCTCAGTTGTTAATACTCAGTCTCAAAATCCATATACACTAAATATTATAATTGGGGGTATGTGTGT
Source organism: Torreya grandis (assembly GCA_037957365.1). Taxonomy (NCBI): domain Eukaryota; kingdom Viridiplantae; phylum Streptophyta; class Pinopsida; order Cupressales; family Taxaceae; genus Torreya; species Torreya grandis. The sequence continues at coordinate 578,737 of JARHVA010004633.1, read as the reverse complement.
GGCATATGATTTATTCATTGCTCATTTTTATACCATTTTCATAGATATAAGGACAATTATTGTACTTCTCCATGTTATATACACCAAACTCAAATTATATTAACTTTTTGCACTAGTTTTCACCAGAAATGAACTTTATTTTGTTTGTAGTAGTTGGTTCCCCCTCTTGCACATGTTTTTTCACAAGAACAATATGTTAGATTTCATACAAGGATTCCAAACTACTTCACCACTCTAGGTATGCAATTATGGAGTCAAGCACAACTTGAGTTCTTAAGCACACTCTTCTATATATGAATATTGGGGTGTGTATAATACAATCTAAGATTTTCAATGAAAAAAAATCCTCCAAGGGTCTTATCGTCTACAGTCATTAGTTTTAAACTAGCTTTTTCACCAGTTAAACAAAATAATTCACATAATAAATCAAGTGTATTTGTTCCTTGTTATTAGATTTATAAGTTTTGTGTCTTTACTTCTTGATATTCCTCTTAAGTAAGGACTAATTTTATACATGTTTCATTGTGGGTTTTTGTGAAGTGTTTAGTGTTTTGGCCTACATTTAAGACTACACATTATAGGTAAGTCTAGGTACACATGTTTAATTTTAATCTATTAATTTCAATTTAATGCATTACTATAATAAAAAGTGGGAAAATTTAGACTCATAAATAAACATTTAAGGTAAAACAATGCACTTGTGAACACCCTTTTGAGACACTTAGCTCATGCCTTAACTTTAGACCTTTTGATAAATTTCCTTTACTTTTTATGTGATGACCCATCCTTCTAAACAACCCAAATAACACTAGAATGCTATTTTATTTCAATAAAACCATTCTAGATCACACTTAGACTATTAATAGTACCCATAACACCTATTTGTACCTCTCAGATAATAATTTCCTAATATACAAGAACACCACTCTCTTATTTGAATCCATCGATGTTGTCTTAATGGCTAATTTCAAAAATTTAGAGTTATTAAAGGGTAATACCATAGTTTTAGTAAGTCCTATCCATATGAATTCTAAAAATACCATTATAAATCAAAATTTCAAACCATTTTTCACACAAGAGGCTTCCACATTGAAAAGCACTAGAATTATAATTGCACATTGAGATAAAATTCCCTATTTATTCAAATTATTATTAGACACAACCATAATATCAATGAGATAAATTATAAATACACTTGAAAGGTCACAAGTCATGGTTGAATCACTTAATCACACTAGGTTTGCACCAACATGTATTATTTTTCACCAATATTTCACACACACCATTGTAGTATGGGATGACTACATGGAGTTTGATCCCTCTTCAAAGTATTGGTATGCAAGCGGTTCTTAAATAGGGGGTGTTGAGATCAAGTAAAACTTCAACCACTAACCCCATTTTATTCCATGATCACATTAATCTTTCCATGTCATTGAGATATGATTTTGAGTGAAAAAAGAGTTACACAATGGTTTCTACATCAGATTGGAAGTTCCCATATAATCCATAAATAAAATAGGTAAAGGCAAAGCTAACCTTGAAATTTCACATCTTTTTAATCTTTTGGACACTGGTTCTCTATCATGACAAAAATTCATTGCTTTACAATTTAACTATAGTGATCATGTCCATAATCCCTACCAACTCATGCTTTTGGTCTTCACTTAGTCAACATAGTCACCCTATTGGTTTCAAATCTAGAAATAGTATGCATCTTAGTTTTCCAACTATGTTTCTGTTTCTCCTCTATAATTTACATATTTAGTATGTTTTTGAATTTAGTAAATTCTAAATTAGTTTGTCTCATTTTTTGAATTTTTTTAGTGGTTTGATTTTGCATAGCAGTTTGTCACATTTAGGTAATCACTTATCTAAGTTTTCAAAAAAAATAGAAATAGATTGATCCAATATTAATTAGAAAGGTATTAAGGGGTTTACCTCAAATTCTATCAACATCAATGTCTCCTCAAGAAACACCTTCAACCTAGGTTAATTATAGCCTTATTTATTTCCCCTAGTTTATCACTCTTTTATCTATTATTAAGTGTTCCTAGTGTTTGTGATCCCCCAACTGCCATTGATGTTTCATGTCAAAGTAGTTTCCAAGGTACTTCATTATTTAATTATTTTTCCATGGTCTTATCTAGTTCACCCATGCCATATAATTTTCCATCAATAAGTAATTCAAATGTTGGTTTTATTGCAAGTGATATTAAATTGACCAATGATAGTGTTGAAATTGATAAAGATGTTTCAATTATTTTTATGATACCTAGGATAAGTGATTTCCCTATGACAATACTGGTTACAAGTATCACAAGGGTTTACATTGCTTCACATGTTGTAACAAAAAAATCACTATTTGTGTTATGCAAAGTTTTAAGGGTATTCTAAATTTTTATAGTATTTTAGGAGGGGTAATTCTCAATATAATTAATACTACTAATAACTCAAGTGATGTGGATATTTATACACCATTTTTATCACTAATTTATTCTTTACCACAATTTTTCTTTTTCTATGTTTCAAATATATCCCCATTTCCCAAATATGTGTTTTCTACACCACCAAACATGTCAAAAATTTAAGAGATATGTCAAATTTCAAAAATTTTGAGTGTCACAAGTGTTTCTTATATCTATGAAATTTGGGGTGGAGTTTTCACCATTTTCCTCCACTAAATCTATGTATTATACAATATCTAATCCTAATGTTTCATCCACTCTCTTATCCTTATATTCATATAATTTATCCTCCACTATCACTCCATCCTCCATATCCTCCATCCACATCCCAATTTAACTTTCACCTATAATCCATAAATTGGTAAAATTACTAATAGTAACCAATGCAATTCCTAAATCAATTCAAATGAGTTTCTAGTTAAATTGGTTACAAATAATGTAAGTGGAAAGAGCCTAGCAAGAAAATATGATTGCCTCAAATCAACCTAAAAGGAAAATGGTGTTTGATAAAACTTCAAATAAACTCAAAAGTGTTACCACATAAGTGTGAAAAAATATGTACAATCAATAGTCTTGAGGACATAATAATATATTTTCATTGTTATTAGGAAGAGGAAGAGATCCATTGTTGACCTTGTCGATGAAAAATAAAATTTAAAGAGGAAGAATATTTAGATGGTCCAGTGTTGGTGATCAAATAAAAAAGTGAGTATGGGAAATAATTAAAATTTGGAATGGGAAAAAAGGTAGATAAATCATTGAAAAAAAATGAAAACTAGAGTGCAAAAAAATCCTTAACAAAGAGGTGAAGGATGCTATATAAATTGATTATTAATATTGGAGAGTTTAGCCCAAGTAATGGTTAAGTAGAATATAATGTTCAAGGATACCTTCTTGAAGTTTCAAAATTAGAGAAGAAGATAGCTACATTTTCACAAGTCTAAAATGATTATGTGATTTCCAATGTTTCACTAATGTACCTCCATGATTTTGAATTTTATAAGGGATATAAAAAGGAGCCAAATTTATATTTGACTAATTTAAAAAAAATATTTCAAAAATTGGGTCATAATTAGGTTCTTTTTAAAGGAAAATCCTCACACAAATTAGGAAGCAAGATTGCCCCACTTGAGAAAAATAATCTAAATCTAGGGTTTTAAGATGAAATCACTATGATGTTGATAAATTTCATGGCCACCTTAATAATAAAGTGGTTATTTCTCATAATAAGAATAATTAATACATACTATTTGTTGTGATGGATAAATATGAATATTGATAAGGCCAATGCACTAGGTGAGTACTAAAGTGATGTTATACAAAAAAATGTGAAATTGGTGTATGAAGTAGAGATCCAATTAAAAATAAAGTTCATTATGGATGTCAAATAAATAGATGAAGAATATGCATTGGCACTCAAAGGAAATAAAAAAATATAGCTCATGTGATTGTAGATCACCTTTCATGTAAAAGATATTGAGGTTAGTTAGCATTGTTCATTATTTTGATAAAATGGAGTCTAAAACAAGTGATAATTATGGGGAATTGGTATTGTATAGGAGTATTAATTATATTAGAGTAGTAATCAATTATTTTGAGCACATTCTTAGTTTTTAGAGTTTATTTTTCTAAGTTTATTTTCAATAGTAGTTAGAGTTAAATATAGAATTTTAGTTTACTTTCACATGAAATTTGTGTGTTGGTATGGATACTTCCAGCAAAGTTTAATTATAAATAATTTGTAATGACACTATTTTTAATTATAATAAAAAAGGGAGACTTGCAACAATAAATAACTCATGGACATGATCTATACATACTCACACTCTATTATGTCATTCATCATTATTTGTTGTGTGGTTGGTTAGTTTATTGTGTTTCCTAGTACCTCATATTTGATAATGATTTTTGTTCATCTTTTAAACTATCATATATATTTGTGTCATTTTTAATAAATAATTGTGTGTTTAACACATTCAACCATCCTTTGTACCAATTTATTAGTGTTATAGTTTGACCTATTTGTGTAGTCTTGATTACTACTTTATGATTTATTTTTTATTCTCATCAAACAATGGTCATCCATTTATAATGTGTAACAACATCATGCTAATTATAATCACACAAAGTGCATCAAGTACATGTGTGTGATCTCTTATATCTTCCAAAAATTTGATCACTATTAAAATCTCCAAAAAGCCTCTATTTTTGTTCTCCTTCACATGTGTATCTTATTCTTACCATGATCAATTACACCTTTCATGTTCACTCAAGTCCACATTATAAAATATAAATATTATACATGTTGAGTATTATATAATATTTTTATGGGTTTTATAGTTTAGTGTCTTTAGATTATATATATAAGGTATTTTAATAATTATTTGGTATATTGATATATAGTTAATATAGTCTATTTATTTTATTTATGTTATTAGTTATCATTAATAGTCAAACTTAATAGCCAATTATATATGGGTGAATTGGTTAAGTGGCTTGGTTGTTTCAAGCTCCACCCAAGTTAAAATCTCTAGAAAGGCATATGAGGTATGTTGTGGCTATTAGTTTCATTATTGGGGCCATTAATGGCTATTGGATATTCTTGAGGTAGCTAGTAATATGTGGTATTACATGGGGATATGGGCTCTTGATTGTGTCCCAAACTGGTACAATCTCCAATCAAAAGCCATCATCTATAAAAAAAAAGGCAAAATTACATTTTTTATTAAAATTGATGTTTTGTGAGATAGTCTAATATGTGGGGGGTAAGATGGAAAAATATAGTCTAATGGATAAATGTGAAGGAACATATTTCCACATCTAGAAGGTCAAAACCCAACTACTACTAATTGACAAAGACCTATGGGACATCATTAACAAAAAAAAATACCAAAAGATGATAATGAAGGAGATAAATGGAATATCAAGGACTAAAAGGTGATAAAATTAATTTTCATAGGTATGTTTGATGCTTATCTATATCATATAGATCTATCTAAGACATCTAGTTTCATTTGGGAAATGTTGAACAAAATGTTTGGATCACAAGTTTGGATCTTTATAATGTTTTTAAAGAAAAAACTATTCAAACTCAAAATGAAAGAAGGTGAGAGTATGATACAACATATCATTAAGTTTCATTATGTGTTGAATCATTAGTTGGTATAAAATTTAAAGTAAAAGATGAAGATGTATAAGCTATTTTTCTAAATAATATGACAACAAACTATTCAAACACAATTTTTAATTTGAGTAAAATAAACCCTAGTATAAAATATATGATATTTTATTTAATTTATGAAGAAAACAAAACCAAAACCTTTGAGTTAGAAAATGAGGAACATATAACAATAAAAAAAAATAAACCCAACTCATCTTTCTAGTTAGATAAACATAAGTTAGCTCCGAGGAAAATATATCTCTATCATTATTTTAATTAGCATGGACATAATATTATGAATTGTAAATAGAGACCAAAAGATCTTTTTGATGGTAAATAAAAGCATAAAGCATTTTTTATAATGAAAAAACAAAAATAAAAAAGATAGTTGGAATAATATTCTTCTAATAAAAAGAATATAAGTGGCTATGAAGAATATTAATCTGTTAAAAGTGATGAAGAGTATATATTTTGATGAGTGTGTATTTACCAATAAGAATGTAAATCTCTTTATTTATGTGTGGGGTGGTTATTAAAAATAAAGTGGAGATAAATACCAAAATTACTATAGGAAAATGTGTTCTTGATAAGGGTTGTAGTGAGGCCATTCCCACTACTTTTAAAAGTTTGGTTGAAAGGTCCCTATCCATGGTAGATGTGTTCCTGACCATCAATATTTGTGAAAAGTCAATTTTTATTTTAGTTCTTGAGTGATGTTTTCTCCCCTTTTTCTTACTAAGGGGGTAATATTTTAAATACTCCTTTGTTATTATGACACATTGATATGATCATAGTGTGATATTATAAGGAAAACATGAATATATTTTATGTAGAGCATCTCAAGTTGCTAAGAAGGAAAACATTGTCTTAGGGGTCATTGTTACCCATTTTTAGTCTTAGGAGTGTTTGAAGGATCCATAAGGTCCATTAGATGTCATTATAATCTTAACAAGTCATGTTAGGGTGTGTTTGTGAGCATTTAGAGTTTTTTCTCCAAATGTCGCATTTTGAAAATTTGAATTTATGAATAATGTTTCGTAATATTTTATGTCTTAGAAGGCATTTAAAGGATAAAATAATTTATAATGACATTATAATGTCTTATAGGAATGGGTTAGAGGTCCTTTAATACGTATTTACTTACTTTTGAGGCATACTTCCGTATAAATTTAGTTAATTCATATAATAACCATATTACATTATATTCAATTTCTATGTGGGGAGAGGAGGAATCTAGGACATTGGAAGGAAAAGAGTTATGTTACATGTTTAAAATGATATAAATATTTAAAAACTGCATGTTATAATGGGTAGTTAGGAGATTAGTATGTATAATGTGATCAAGGAAGAAGAACTCTGAAGGACAGAGAGGAGAGTCTGGGAAAAGACAAGAAAATATTTAGTTTGAAAAGAACTCTAGCTCGTTGGAATTTTTTTGTGTTTGATCATTGTAATGAATCAAGTTCAATAAATTAATAATGTTTATATATGTGAAAGGTTGAACATTTATTCTTATCCCTATTTATTGTTAAGGATTATCAATATTCAAATCCATACAAGTAGTATTCTATTTAATCATGTAGACTTTTGTACATGCACAGTTCAAAAAATCAATAAAGTAATGTATATATGAGTTTGTGAGTGGGTTTTGAATTACTTGAGTCAATATAAGAGATTAGGGTTCTCATTATGTGTCAGATAACCTTCATAAATAGTCTTAATGAAGCACCCTTTTTGTACAACCAAGAAGATAAACATGAATTAAGAGTTTTTTGTGAGTATTTTCATAGATTAGAAGTGTTAGGGTGAAATTTGAGTCTCCACTAGTTGTTTTTGATCTTTTTAAATATCAAGAAATTCATTTTAAGGCTTAAGGTTCCAATCAATCTTGTATTGTTGTAACATAGTTCTTTCTTGCAAGAAAAATTCTACATATTGGCATGGAAAAAGAATTTGTGTGATGGTTCAAATCCTTCTAGATCATGTAAAATTTCAAAAATGTTTAGTTAGACAGTATGCAATTGTTAAATGTGATTGAATTTTCTTAGGAGTCAAATTAGTTCCTTTTGATGAACTCTTAGATTTGCCCAGTCCTTGCTCATAACCCATAATTCTAAGTCAATGAATAATAGCTACATTTAGATATTTTTTCAAGAGAGTTAATGATTATAATAGGTTCATAAAATAAGGTAAGATCAATTCTAGGTATTAATTTTATTTGAAGTGCTCAAATTTTCATTCTAGCTATTTTTCTTGGCTTTTGAGCTCCATGGGCCTACTACAACTAGCCTAGGGTTTTCAAATATGAAAAGTCAAATAAATTTAGATTTAACCCATGAAAATTCTTAAAATTTTGTAATATTAGTTGTATTGAGGTGTTTGACAATATTTCATAGGTTTAAATTTTTTACTATATGCCCAGGTATAGAAGCTAAGACTAACAGGGTTACAAGCCTAGTGGAGACCTAATGAGAAGATGGTTTTGTTGAAGAAGTGTACTTACAATGGTGGTAAGATATTAAAACTTTACATAAAGCTAAAAAATCATAATGGGTACTGGAATATGTGTATAATTTTTATATTTCAAGTGTGGATCACTCCAGACTATGAGGTTTGCATGTTTTTAGGGCTACAAGGAGGGATAAACCTCTACAAGAGAAGAGTGAAGGTAAAGAGTCTAGATAGTGAATGAAGGGTTCAAGAAGTTTGGAAAAAGTTTTATAGGAACAAAGGAGACCCCATAAGAAGTATAAGTAGCTATATGAATATCTAATGAAGTTTTGAGGTGTTAGATCCCTTGAGAAGGTAAGGTGAGACATATGGTCTTAAGTAAGCATGGAGTGTATGAGTGTTAAGATTGGTTTGTGAGATGAGTTTAATGATGAATAGGAGTAGAGAGAGAAAAGGTGAAGGGATAATGATGAGAATTAGAAATATCAAAGAAGTTTAGGCATGTAGAGGAGGCTTATAAGCCTAAAAATAATATATAATAAGTTTGTGAAGATAAATACAAAGCTAGTATCTATAATAAAAATCAAAGATCAGAACCAAGGTGAATGTTCATAAACGGTAAGTAGGCCTAGGTTCTACATAAATTGGTATTTTTTTCATCAAATTATGCACCCTAGGATTTTCAATGAAACTCCTTCAATTTGATGCAACATTGAATCATCTCTCAAGTTTGTGGGAACTTGTAAGAGAGATGAGTCTCTAGGATTGAAAAGGCCTAGCTCCTTGAATTCTTCTCTAAGTGTCTATCAGCTAATATAATGCTTGTCCATGAAAATATTCAATATTTTGCATAAAATAGAAAACTATGATAAAGAGGTGATCCACTAAGAATTTATCCCACCAATTATCACACTTCTACTAAATAACAATGCTTTTCAAGACTAATTCCATGTATTGAAAGATACTAAAATAGTATTGTAATGTGAAGGTAACATGCTTGAGACAGTAAAAAAAATGGTCAACCTAAGGGGAAAATTTCACACCATAGATACAATTACATATTTGAAAGAGAGTTCAATGCATTTAACACACTTCACATGACTTATTAACATCAAAACCTTTGTTCGAATATGAAGGATACAGGGAGTAAAGATGATGTTATCACTTGGCTCCACTATACATCACTCTTAGAAAAAAGTTTACAACTTAAAATTGATCTTGTATTCAATGTCTAAAAGCAAAGTGCAATATCATTTCATTATGGATTCACCATACCAAAAATGTGGTTATCTACAATGGCTGAAATGGATCAATTTATAGAACTCTAGGGAAGAGAGAGAGAAGATAAGATGAAGAGGCACAAGGACGTGTTACTAGCATGAAATTCAATTAAAAATCTATGAGAGAGATGGATGAGTGATCCATGCCATGTTAAGAGTCTTACTTGTCAAAAATAAGTTATGAGAATGGTGGCAAGTGGCATCAAACCTTTAGGAGTGGCACAAGAAACTACTTCTATCAAAGATCATCCATAAGAGTTTGAAACTAAAAATAGAGAAGCCGACACATTGCACTATAGGAACTCATGACGGTAGTTAGAAAATTCTCTTTATATCTACTAATTATCCTCTAGACACCTATATTTTTTGATCTCGTAGAAGCTCTTTGATTTGGTCAGCCACTAGTAATGACTCAATCCATCAACCCATCTATTTTACTTGCTTTGTTTGCTCTCATGTTCTCACCAAGTCTTTTGAATAGCAATGGCTATATCTTGTATTTTAAAATTGACTTCCTATGGGTCGTCACTCCTTTGGGTATTTTCTTCAAACTTTTATTTTTGGACCTTTTCTTTGGACAAATATCTATGGCTATTTGTTTTTATTTACTTTCTCAAACCTTTTATTGAGTATTTTCCTTCAGGATCATTGCTTGTTCATTTCCTTTGGACAAAAATTATGAAGGAATTCTTCTTGTTTATTTCCTTCAGACAAAAAGTCTGAAGGAATTCTTTCAGAGTTCTTTCTCTTCATTTCCTTTCCTGCGGCTTTTTGATTGGTCCATTTGGGGAAGTTGTAATGGTCCTTTAGGATTTTATAAATGGTCCTTCAAAAATGCAAGTACCCCTTCGTAAAAATCAAAGTGACCACTTTCTAAAGAAAATACCCTTTTGGAAAGTTGCAAATGATCCTTTATAAAAATTGAAGTGGACCTTTTCCTAACAAAAGATACCCTTTAGAAAAATGAAAGTGCCCTTTGGAAAAATGACATGTACCTTTTAGACTTTGTTTGGTCCATTTTGCTTAAAAAGTTACCTTCAAAAAAATGAAATTTCCCTTCAAAAAAATTACAAGGGTCCCTTTTGGATTGAAAGAGTCATTCAAAGAAATTGTGTGGACAAATTATCCAAAAGAATTCATCACTTAGACAGAAGAAAACTCAAAAAAATAATCTTAAGGAAAAGCCTTGAACAAAAAGTCTAAAATAATTCAGCAAAATGCTTTAGGCAAAAAAATTGAAAGAATTAAGCAAAGGCTTAGAACAAAGGCCAAAATAGACTTTCCAAAAGAAATAACACTTGGTATTTTTGTGAACTTTGCCAAAGAACATTTCTTTTGAAGAAAAGCTAAGTACTAGAGTTGGCCAAATTTGAAAGGTGCAAATATGGGGGTAGAAATTGGCCAACATTCTTGGTAATTCCTGGGTATGGCATTCCTGCTATACCTAAGACTAGTCACCTAAATCCTTTCATTGGGCATGGATTCATGTAAAATGAGCACTCAGATTGTCATTAACAGACCTTGGATTGACCATAAGACAATGACATTACACAAGACACACATAGGCAAAGACACACTTGTGGTACTAAGCACTTTGGGAGCATAAATAAAAACAAAGGAAACATTTATGTGTCAACTAGAACACTTAGGAAACACAACACCCAAAATAAAACTAGACTAAACACACACACTTATATTACTATTTATAAGACAAACCTATAAGGACTAATAGTAGAAATTTAGATGTATCCTATTCATAGGGAAAATCAATTCTTCTCCATTCATCTTGGTTAGCTAAAAGAAGTTACTTTACTTACACTTGTTGATGATGTAAGGGCCACTCCAAAAAGCATCAAACTTTGTATGTTTACCTAATTTTGCTCCATCCTCAATCCCATTTCAAAACCAAGTCACCTTCTTTGAACACTCTTATACTTGATATTTTGTCAAAAGATTTATTCATGAGTACTTGGTGGTGTTCCATGGTCTTATGTGCATTGTCCCTTAATTCTTGTAGTTGCATTAGTTTTGTAAATCTAACTTCCATTGGAGTATTTTCTAGCAGTTCTAGCTAATGTGTAAGTCCTAGAGCAGGGAGCTCTTGAGAGATGGATAAACTAGCTTCTCTCCCATAAACAAGAACAAAGGGAGAGTTACCAATTCATCTCTTAGGATTGACCCTATTAGCCCATAAGGTTGTCTTCAACTTGGTGTTCCATGGTCTATGATTATTATCCAATGTCCTCTTGATGATCTTGATGAGGTTCTTATTAGCAGACTTAACCAATCCATTACCTTAAGGGTAATAGTTGGATGAGGTACTCAACTAAACTCCATTATTATTTTCCCACTCAAAAGTTTTAACACTCATAAAAACAAGTGCATTATCAGAAATGATAGTATAGGGAACTCCAAATCTTATTGTGATACTCTCATAAAACTCCAAAATTGTATTTTCATTTGCCTCCTTCAATGCAATAGCCTCTAGCCACCTTGTGAAGTAATCAGTAGTAGTTAATATCCATTTATGTTTAGCACTTGATGTAGGGTTGATCATACCAATGAAATCAAGGCCCCATTGCATGAAAGGTTGGTTAACCTAGACATGATTCAATGGAAGGGCTGCAAGTTTCTATTTTCCTACAAAGAAGGCACATTGAGGACACCTCCTAACCTAAGAGTAGGAATCCTTGAAAAGGCTAGGCCAATAATACCCTACCCTTATTATCTTTACAGCTATTGTTTTTGGGGAGAAATGACCTCCATATACACCATTGTGAAACTTTTCTAGCAAGATGCCAAACTGATCATTGTCAACACACCTTAGTAGTACACCATTCATATCCTTCCAAAAGAGAATATCATATACAAGACAATAAGGAATGGTTTGAAATATAAAATACCTTCTTTGTGACTTGTTCAAACCATTAAGACAATCACCATTTTGGAGGAAAATAATGATGTCTTGTGTCCAACTTTAAATTGGTATGTGACCAGCTCGCTAGGGATGAGATTGATTGACAAAAAATTCTTCCTTGGCCCCTAAATATTTGAAGCTATATGTTCACATATCCCCTTTCCTCTTACCAATTTGGTTACCTTGATATCAACATCATACTCCATTACCTTTTTGATTCACCTAGCTCTCTTCTCATTTAGGTCTTTACTTAAGAGGAACTCTCTGGTGCTAGGATGAGAGACCATGACATGTATCCTATTATTTTAAACCATGTGCCTAAACTTTTTAAAGCCACTTATCATAGCTAGAGCTTGCTTCTCAACAAATGTGTACTTGACCTCATAATCTTCCAATCCTTGACTAAAGAATGCAATGGGTTGTTCAAATTCCTCATCATTATTTTGCATAAGCATAACTGAGATTGTGTCAAGATTATAAAAAGTATAGAGTATGAAATCCTTGGAAAAGTTTGAGTTTAAGAGAGTAAGAAATTAAGCAATTACTTTTTTGATTGCCTCAAAACTATTCTTAGCTTCCTTTTTCCAAGCAAAAGCTTGGTTTTGCCTAAGCATGGTTGGAATAGGCTTCACCAAAGTAGCAAATCCTAGAATAAACCTTCTTAAAAATTTGATATTACCTAAAAAACTTTGAAAACCTTTCTTGTGTAGAGGTAAAGACAGGATTAGAATGGCTTCAATCCTTTCAGGATCAATAGACAAGCCTTATTTTGACATAATGTGGCCCAATAATTTACTTTTGTGAACAACAATGATGCATTTTTTTGGATTAAGAGAAACTCCTAACTCTCTAAACTTATCAAAGACTTGCCTTAGATTTTTCATGTGGTCATCAACATCCTTGAAAAAATAGTTATATCATCAAGGTATACAAGCAAAAACTCATTGATCAAACCTTTAATTATCATGTCCATTCCCCTTTGAAGGTAGCACCAACATTAGACAAACCAAAAGGCATATTTCTATATGAAAATGTTTCCCATTTTGTGGTGAATGTTGTCTTGAACTGATCCTCCTCATTCACTAGTATTTGGTTATAACCTGAATACACATCAAGTAGTGAAAAGTGTTGAGAACTTGAAACCACTTGCAAAATTTTCTCTGTGGAAGGTAGTGGGTAATGATCTTTGAGTGAAACTCTATTAAGATCCCTAAAGTCCACATATATTTTGATCTCTCCACTCTTTTTTTGAATAGGTACAAGGTTAGCTACCCAAGTTGAGTGCTTGATAGGAAAGATAATCCTAGACTCAATCAATTTGGTAAGCTCTCTCTTCATGAGTTTTTCTATCTTGGGATTGATAGGCCTCTATTTTTTCCTAACTGGTTTAGTTCTAGGTTCTAACTCAATGGTGTGATGAGGTAGACCTGGATCAAACCCATTAAAATCCTTGTATTTCCAAGAAAATATATCATGGAATTCTTTACACAATTTAATGATTTTAGAAAGAGAACATATCTTACCAATTTTTAGAAGTTTATCCTTAAATATCAATATTATTTTGTAGTTCTCTTCCTTTGTAGACATGCTTACTCTTTCCTTCCTTCTTTGATCATCTTCATTGAACACACTCTCTAAATTAACCATCCCCTTTGGTATCTTTTTTGTCTTGAGCTGGATAACATGTTCTTCATATTGATTGTGAAGCTTCTTTTGCTTCTTTGAGGAAAATTTTGATTCATTTTGAATGAAGTGTACAATGTGTTTATCACTCTCAAACACTTGCCAAGACACTTCATTATTTGGAATATAAGGTCTCATAATGACTTTGATGTGAGGTTGGTCCTTATCTCTACTTACATTAGCCACTATATCAAAGTGTGCTCCTATCACAGCCAACCTATTAGCATATTTTATTTGAGTCTCTTAGTATAGGTTGGGTATCAAAAGCATCAAAGTCCTCAATTAGATCTCACACCCTATACCTGTAGGAATTAAGCAAAGGTTTCTTGGCTATATCTTGGTTTCTCACTTGATGTATAATCAATTCACTGTCTCCATAGACCTTCAAATTCTTGATTCCCTTTGTGTTTGCCCATTGGAGGCCATGAACCAAGCCTTCATATTCAATTGCATTATAGGTAAAACTAAAATGGAATCTATATGAATAATAATAATAGTTATTTGAAGGAGAAACCAACATGACACCAACTCCTGCCCCTACCTTGCTTCTAGATCCATCAAAAAAATGTTCCATATCCCTTCAAGTTTATGATCCTCATTAGTGAGTGATGGTATAGGAATGTTCTTATCATGCATGCAATATAATCCTGATTCAATTTATTATATGAATGCATAAGGGTCATGATCATAATTTTAAGTACCATACTCATCAAGAAAGAGGTCAAATATACCTTCAAGGGGAAAGGATGTTTCACCACCAATAGAACATTCTTCTTGTTTACTAATCATACAATTCTGATTTGAATTTGTCTCCATATATGGTTTAACATGGAACCTTGCCAAGATAGTCCCTTTAGCTCCATATATTTTTCTAAAGGCTATAAAAGACCAATCAATTGCAAGGTACCCTCCAATATTAGTTGTGAAGTCTCTTGACAAGTAAATAGTAAAATGAGATAGAAGATCAACCACCACAATGTCTTGTAGGATGGGGAAACTTGGACAATCATGTACAAAAAATTTCAAACCTTTAACTAAACCCAAAATCTTCATTATATTTCCATCAAGTTACAACACACCCTTGATATGAGGATCATATTTTAGTCTCAATTTATCAGTAACCACTTTAGGCATAATTGTGGTACTAGCCCCACTGTACATAATACAGTTATGAACCAATTTGTCTCCCACAATGAGTGTGAGTTAGAAAGGTAAAGGATTTTTAGATCTAGTGTAGGGATATAAAACATGACTTGGTGTGTTGGCAAGGGATACACCATGGTACTTTGGATCTTGAGGAGTTACATTGATATTAGCAAGTTGTTCTTGTAAGATTTCCTTTTGACCAGGCATATGCAATACGTCCTAAGAGAAATGCTAGTTTTTGGTATTCTTCAAAGAGTCAATAATGTTTAAATGGGAATAAATCACCTTTTATTGCACTCTTGAAGGTAATGAGGGAAATTAAAATTGTTATACTAGAGGTTTGGTAGCCTTGCTCACATTTTGACTTTGAGGAGTAGTGTGACTTGTAGGATCTGCTACATTGGTACTTACACTTTGTCACCTTGGAGAGGCACTTCTTGGAATCACTTGTGCTACTGGAATATCTCCCAAATCCCTCTTTTTAGCCCTTGTGTTGGATATAATTGATGTATTTTGATTCAACACATAATCATCTTCTATTTGAAAATTCATAAAAACTAGTACTTTGGCTGCTACCTTTTCCTTGAACATCTCTTTGCATGAGATTTACTTCTTCTAATGTAACATAAGGAGTAGTTCCTTCTTGACTTACCAAATCTTGATTACGTTCTCCACCATTATGCATAAAATGACCTTGAGATTTCCCCCAATGATCCAAATGCTCCTTTCCTTGAACCAGATTGATGTGGACTGGAACAACAACCTTTGTTGATGGAATGGAATTAGTATTATAGGTGTTAGGATTCCTATTAAAAACATGTTAGACTTATCCTCTTCCTTGGTTAGTGTATTTGGGTGGAGGTCTATAGCCTTGTTGAGGATAGTATTAAGAATTAGGTGGAGCACTTGCATACATTTGTGCTTGCTTGAGCTGGGCTTGCAAAGATTGAAAAATCTCATCCTTATCTCTAGCATCATCCACCTTCTTAGGGATAGTTCTAGGTTTGGCATTAGTATTGGGAACTTGTGCTATGCTTGGGGATTCAACTAAATTATGAGACAACAAAGGCATGGAGACTCTTGGAGGTAGTTTCCTAGCTTGTATCAGACTATTCTTAGCTTTAATAGCTATCTCATGTGCCTCGAGTAAAGTAAATCCTCCCATTAACTAAAACATTACTGCTACATCAGTTCCAATAGCCTTAAGATAGGTGGGGAATACAAAGCTTATAGGAGGCCTCATAATAGGTGACAACCTATGCCATGTTCTTTGAAATATCTCATTGAAATCTCCCATGGATTAATTAGGACCTCTCTTTATCACATTCAGTTGGTAAATTAGTGAAGTATGGTCACTCTTATTTTTGAATCTATTTACCAACAACTCTCCAAAACTATCCCAATTAGTAATACATCCACCTTCTAATGTCCTATACCAATCAAGTGCCTTCCCCTTTAGAGACATGGCAGGTAGTCTAATAGCTATGTTAGCTTGGGTGATATTTTAGAAATTGTAAAAGTTTGAAATTTCCATAATATGCTTAGATGGGTAACAAGACCCTCTCTATTGAAATTGGGGAGACTTTTAGTAGCATTAAGAGGAATAGGATCATACACAAGAAGGTTGATTAGATTTTGGGTGTTGAAGGCTGGGAAAGGATGTCTTATAGACATTTATTCTTCCTCTTGATCTACTAGTTCTTAAACCTCCTCTTCTTCCTCTTTAAAACCTTCTTGTTTAGGATCTCTAAAGGTTAAGAATGGTTTAGGGTGTTGTTCTTCAAGAGGAGTTTTAGGCTGAGGAACTTGATTGAAAATCCTACTAGAAGATGATCTAGTGAGGACCATGAAGTATACTATGTAAAAATTGATCTACAAATATAGATTCTCACCTTTTGGAGTCACCAAATGCTAGATTAGAATGCTTCTACAACTTTGGACTTGTCGAGGCTAGCATTCACCTTGACATGGAAATAATTAGGACCAACTATCCCATCAGGCATGATAGAACCATTATCATCAAATTGTGTACCATAAGATATTCTATGAAATTCATTCAATTTGATGAAACATTGAATCATATCTTAAGTTTGTGGGAACTTGTACGAGAGATGAGTCTCTAAGATTGAAAAGGGATAGCTCCCTGAATTCTTCTCCAAGTGTCTATCACCTAATCTAATTCTTGTTCATCAAAGTAGTCAAGAGTTTGCATAAAACATAAAACTATGCTAAGGAGGTGATCCACAAAGAATTTATCCCATCAATTATCACACTTTTACTGAATAACAATACTTTCCAAGACTAATTACATGCATTGAAAGATAATAAAATAGTGTTTCAATGTAAAAGTAACATGATTGAGACAATCAACAAAATGGTTGACTTAAGTGGCAAATTTCACACCATATATATAATTGCATACTTGAAAGAGAGTTCAATGCATTTAACACACTTCACATGACCTGTTTACATCAAAACCTTTGTTCAAATATGAAGGATAAGGGGAGTAAGGATGATGTTATCACTTGACTCCACTATACATCATTCACATACTTAGATAGAAGTTAAAAAATCAAAATTGATCTTGTATTCAATTTACAAAACCAAAGTGCAATGTCATTTTAGTAGGGATTCACCATACCAAAAATGTGGTTATCTATAATGGCCAAAATGGCTCAATTTATAGAACTTTGGGGAAGAGAGACAAAAGAGAAGCTGAAGAGGCACAAGGATATGTCATTGGCATGAAATTTAGTTATAGACTATGAGAAAGATGGATAAGTGAGCCATGTCATGTCAAGAGTCTTACTTATCCAAAATAAGTCATGAGAATAGTGACAAGTGGCATCAAACCTTTAGGAGTCTATCAAAGATCATCCATGAGAGTTCAAAATTGAAAATAGAGAAGCTAATACATTGCACTATTAGAACTCATGATGACAGTTAAAAAATACTCTTTCTAACTACTAGTTATCCTTTAGACACCTATAATTGTTGACATCATAAATCTCTTTGATTTGGTCAGCTGTCAGTATTGACTTGATCTATCAACCTATCCATTTTACTTACTTTATCTTCTCTCATGTTCTCACCAAGTATTTTGAATAACAATGACTATTTATTGTAGTTAAAAATTGACTTCCTGTGGGTCATCACTCCTTTGGGTGTTTTCTTCAAACTTTTATTTTTGGACCTTTTCTTTGGACAAATTGTCTGTGGTTATTTATTTCTATTTACTTTCTCAGACCTTTTGTCAAGTATTTTCCTTTAGGCTCATTGCTTGTTCATTTCCTTTGGACAAAAATTTTGAAGAAATTCTTCTTGTTTATTTCCTTTGGATTAAAAGTTTGAAGGAATTATTTTAGAGTTCCTTCTCTTCATTTCCTTTCCTATTGCTTTTTGACTGGTCCCATCAAAAAAGTTGTAATGGTTCTTCAAATTTTGGAAATGGTCCTTCAGGATTTTGGAAATGGTCCTTCAAAAATGCAAGTGCACCTTCAAAAAAATGAAAGTGACCACTTTCCAAAGAAAATACCCTTCAAGAAAGTTGTAAATGATCCTTCAAAAAAATTGAAGTGGACCTTTTCTCACTAAAAGATACCCTTTGGAAAAATGAAAGTACCCTTTGGAAAAATGAAATGTACCTTTTAGATTTTTTGTTTGGTCCATTTTGCTTGAAAATCACCGTTCAAAAAAAAGAAAGTGCCCTTCAAAAAAATTACAAGGGTCCCATTTGGCTTAAAAGAGTCCTTCAAAGAAATTGTAAAGTACCTTTGGAAAAATTATATGAATAAATTATCTAAAAGAATTCATCACTTGGTCAGAAGAAAAAACTGAAGAAATACTCTTAAGGAAAAGCCTCATACAAAAAGTCTAAAATAATTTAGCAAAATGCTTCAGTCAAAACACTTGAAAGAATTATGCAAAGGCTTAGAATAAAGGCCAAAATGGACTTTTTGAAAGAAATAACACTTGGTATTTTTTTGGGCTTTGCCAAAGAACATTTATTTTGAAGAAAAGCTAAGTAATGGACTTGTCCAAATTTTAAAGGTGCAAACCTGGGGGTGGAAATTGGCTAATAGGTATCAGAGCAGTAAGATTATGATTGGAGAGAACATGAACCAATTTTCAATCCAAAAATGTGTATTTACATTAATGCATTATCTTTCATTGATGAGTTAAATAATGCGAAAAGTTTTTTAGAGCCTTTCAAGATAAAACAAGTACAAGTACAACCTATTGAGGCTTGTCAATAGAGAGAAGAGGCAAGAGAAAGATAGGTCCAAGTGGGGCCTAGATATTAAAGAAAGAGAAAAGTTGTGACCCAAGTGTGGAACCTAAATAAAATTGATTATTGGTGACCCAAGTGAGTCACTAGAGAAAATAGATAAAGTGAAGTAGAGATACACTATAGCCTTATGAAGATAATAAGATTGACTAGAAGATATGAAGACAAAATCAAGAAAAGAAAATTCCAAAATGGAAAGAGAAATAATTGAGTTAAAAAGAATGAGAGATGAATTAGATATATTTGAGCTCATAGTGTAGTTTTGGTTGAATAATAAAGAACAATCATGTGGTTTTCTAATGAAAATAAGAGTAAATTGGCCTATAGAGTCGCTGGTCAAGAGAAAAAAAAGTAAAGGATAGAGAGAATGGACCATAGAGGCTTGAAGAGCAAAGTGTTTCCAAGTGAGCAACATGAAAGAGAAGTTGTGAAAAGAGTTCTCATTATGGAGAACATAAAAGAAGATAAGAAGAAGAGTAATGAGAGGAAGTGAGAGTCCATGAAGTAGGCACTCATGGAGACATTATGGTCACTTGTTTTATACTCTAACATTATGTTTAAGTGTTTGCATGAAAGTATGAAGAAATTTTTGATGAAGGCAAAGAGAAAGGCCTTAAAACTTGTGAGAAATGGGTCAAGTAGAGAACCCATGAAGAAAAATTAATATGACAAAGGAAAATAATAGGTCATGGAAGTCAACATGAAGGACATTCAAGAATATTATCATGTTAAGGAAGAGAAAGAAGATGGGCTAGAGTTCTGTGATGCCTTAAAAAAGCATTACAATAGTAATAAGAGAGAAAACTCATAAGAAAGAAATGAGGGAGAAGATGATCATGCAATAATCCATCAAGGAAGTAAATGAATGTTTAAGTCTTGATTCTGATTGTGTATATGAGAAGAAGAATGATGATAGATAGGTTGGGATAAATAATATCAAAGCTCAACCCTCAAAAATAACAAAAGATCATCAATATAAAGTGATAAAGTGGCTCAAGAAACAAATCAAGGAGGTGAAGAAGGAAAAATTCAAACAAGAAATCATTGAAGTTGAGAAATTAAGTAGAAAACAAGATCAAAACATGTGGAAAAGGATATAGGGAAGGTTATATCAAGTCTACATGATAGGTTATAAAGCAAAGATGTATGAAGGAGATGTTAAAGGGTAGAAATCAGTTGATGGTTCAAGACAAGAAGGTGATGTAAGATGTAGATCTTAGTCCAAACATATGCAAGTAAAATGTGGGTCATTAAGATCATGGAAATGTTGAAAAAAAATGTTATAGGTGTACTTCAAGAGAGCATGAAAAAAGAAGGAAGTTACAAGCCCAAGAAGCAAGAAGATACAATGTAACCAATCAAGGATAAAAGGATGATGATGCAGCTAAGTAACCCAATGAGGAAATAAGATGATGAGTGTGAAGAGGCTAAGTGGTCTCAAAATTTGATTTCTAATGGTATTTTTTATGATGCATATGAAGACATTTAAAATAGTTAAGATGTTTTTTATAGAAAAACAATGGCATTGATGGATAGGCTTATGAAAAGTCAAAATGAAGATGAATCACCTCATAGAGCACTTAAAAAACTTTATATGTAGTATAAAAATGAGATTGATTTGACTCTCATGAAAGAGGGAGTTCAAGGATAGGTTATTGATCAATATTCCAAGGATATGAAGATGAAATTGCAAGTTATATGAGAGAAAAAAATCAAAATCAAAATCAAATAATGAGTTATAGCCCAAGATATGGACAAAAATTGGTACAAGATGATGTAAGTAAGGTGACAAATCAAATAAGGCTAAGTATGGAGTCTAATGAGTTAATTCTAGAAGAAGTATAGGCAGATAAGGCAATAAGTAATGGATAGAGTATAGGCAAACATGATGATGAACTGATGAAGATGAGGAAGTAACATAGTGAAGCAAGTAAAAAGTAGGTATAAACAAGCATGAATGAGAGATATTGTGAAGAAGAGATTAACAAGAATCATTTGATGAGTATTAAGAATGAAGTTTCAAGTGCCAAGGTACACAAACTAATGATACAATAAATTTAAGAGGATGATAATATCAATCCTAAAGAGAAAAAATTAAGGAATGAAAACAAGTTGGCATGGAGAGAAGAAAAGGTGGATGGTCTTAACCCAAGGACCAACCCAAGTGGCATGTTAAAAGGTGAAACATAAAGATTTATGGAAGCAAATATATAAGAAATCAAAATGGAAAGCAAGAAATTGAAGCATGAGAAAGATAATAAAGTAATATATTCAATGGGTAAAGTTATATCTAAGTTTTTTGTTGATATGCATGATTATGGTAAGATAAAAAGATGCCAATAAATATATTACCATAATGAAGGGGAATTGGTTAAGAAGTTGTCCTTGAAAGATGAGCAAGGTTACATGAAGACTCATCAAGAGATGGAGAAGTGTAATGAAGAGGTAGAAAAAGAGATCCTTATTGAGTAAGTGGCAAATGTTGGTATGCCTATGAGGCCATTAGAGCACAAGAAGAAGGAACTAACATTACCAAGGAGTAAAGACAACTAAGGAAGTATGAACTAAGTGAGATCAATGAAGAAGAAATCCATGGATAAAGAGCAAGAATGACGAGTGAGAACCATCTATTAGAATTAGAGTATGATGAAGGATAAACTAAGTTTGAAAAGGTAGAAAATGTAGAGAATAAAGAGTTGTAGTGGGTTGTACACCTCATAGAGGTAGAGGATGAGTTTTCAAGGAGAATAAACAAGGCAAGGAAAAAGGAATAAAAGAGTCTAATGAGGAGAAATGATAAATAAAGGAATATTAGTATCAAGGTGAGAATGGAAGATCATCAAATAATGAATTAGAGGGAAAAAAAAAAGTGAATGAAGAGCATTTGAGAAAGAGTTCAAATTTTTTACCACTCGAAGAGTATGATGTAGAGCATCTCAAGTTGCTAAAAAGGAAAACATTGTCTTCAGGGTCATTTTTACCTATTTTGAGTATTAAAAGTGTGTGAAGGATACATAAGGTCCATTAGAGGGAATTAGAAACTTAATAAGACATGTTAGGGTGTGTTTGTGAGCATTTGGAGTTTACCTCCAAAAGTAGCATTTTGAAATTTTGAGTTTATAAATAATGCTCTATAATAGTATTTGAGTCTTGGAAGGTATGTAAAGGATAGAAAATATTTTTAATGACCCTATAAGGTCTAAGAGGAGTGGTTTATAGGTCCTTAAATGTGCATGTAGTGGAAAAGATCATATAGATCAAGAAGGACAACTTGTAATTGTCATCCTCAACATAAGGGTGGCAAGAAGAGATTTATGTTACATGTTTAGAATGATATAAAGATTTAAAAATTGCATGTTAGAATTTTTGATTGGGAGAGTAGTATGTATAATGTGAGTGGGGAAGAAGAACTCTGAAAGATAGAGAGGAGAGTATGGGAAAAGACAAGAAAAAATTAATTTTGAAAAGAACTCTGCCTCCTTAGAAAAGTTGTGTTTGATGATTGTAATGAATTGAGCTCAAGAAATGAAGAATGTTGATATATGTGAAAGGTTTAAAATTGAATTTTATAAATATTTTTTATTATCCCAATGGATTATCACCATTCAAATCCATACAAGTAGTATTGTGTTTTAATCATGCAAAGTTCTATATATGCAAAGTTCAAAAAATCAAGAAAGTAATGTATATCTAAGTTTGTGAGTGGGTTTTGAATTACTTGAGTCAAGATAGGAGATTAGGGTTATCATTTTGTGTCATATAACCTTAATAAATAGTCTTAATGAAGTTCCCTTTTTGTAAAACCAAGAAGATAAAAATTAATTAAGAGTTTCTTGTGAGTCCTTTCCAAAATTAGAAGTGTTCGGGTGAAATTTGAGTCTCCACTAGTTGTTTTTAATCTTTTGAAATATCAAGAAATTCATTTTAAAGCTTAATGTTCCAATCCATCTTGAATTATTGTAACACACAGTTCTTTCTTACTGAAAAATTCTACATATTGGCATGGTAAAAGATTTTGTGTGATGGTTCAAAGCCTTACATCTATTAGAAATTTTTAAAAAGGTTGGTTCAGATAGTATCAAATAAGGGTAGACCAATTTTAGGTCTTAATTTGATTTTAATTACTCAAATTTTCATTCTAGCTATTTTTCTTAGCCCCTAGGCTCCACATGCGTGCTATAATAATCATAGGGTTTTTAAATATGGAAATTCAAATAACTTTAGATTTAACCCATGTAAATTCTTAAAATTTTATAATATTAGTCGTCTTGATGTGATTAATAATATTTCATAGTTTTCAAATTTTTACCATATGCCCAGGTATAAAATCCAAGACTGATAGGGTTACAAGCCTAATAGAGACATAATGAGAAGATGGTTTTGTTGCATAAATGTACTTATGTTGGTGGTAAGATCTTAAAACTTTTCAAAAAGCTAAATGATCTTAATGGGTGCTAGAATATGTGTTTATTTTTTATATGTCAAGTGTGGATCACTCTAGACTAGGAGGTTTGTGTGTTTTTAGGGCTACAAGGAGGGCTAGACCTCTACAAGAAAAGAGTGAAGGTAAGGAGTCTAGATAGTGAATGAAGGGTTCAAGAAGTTTGGAACAAGTTTTATAGGAATAAGGGAGACCCCATAGGAAGTATAAGTAAGTATATGAATATATAGTGAAGTTTTGAGTGGCCTATAGAGTCACTGGTCAAGAGAAAAATAAAACAAAGGATAGAGAGAATGACCCATAGAGGCTTGAAGAGAAAAGAGTTTCCAAGTGAACAACATAAAAGAGAAGTCATGAAAAGAATTATCATTATGGAGAACATAAAAGAAGATAATAAGAAGAGTAATGAGAAGAGGAGAGTGTCCATGAAGGAGGCACTCATGGAGACATTGTGGTCTCTTATTTTATACTCTAACATTATGTTTAAGTGTGTGCATGTAGGTATGAATAAAATTTGGATGAAGTCCAATAATAAGGCCTTAAATATTGTGAGAAATGGGTCAAGAAAAGAACCCATGAAGAAAAATGAATATGACAAAGGAAAATAACATGTTGTAGAAGTATACATGAAGGAGATTGAAGATTCTCAACATGCTAAGGAAGAGAAAGAAGATGAGATATAGTTTTGTGATGCCTAATAAAGTATTGAAATAGTAATAAGAGAGAGATTTCACAATAAATAAATGAATACAGTCCATGAAGACATGAGGGAGAATATGATCATGCAATATTCCTTCAAGGAGGTAAATGAAGTTGAAGCCTTGATTTTGATTGTGTTTATGAAAAGAAGGATGCTGATATATAGGTTAGGAGAAAGAAGAGAAAAGATCGACCTTAAAAAATAACACAAGATCATGGATATAAAGTGTCAAAGTGGTTCAAGAAACTAGTCAATGAGGTGAAGAAGGAAAACCTGAATAAAGAGGTCATTGAAGTTGAGAAATTAAGTGGAAGACAAGAGAAAAACATGTGGAAAAGGATATAGGTAAGGTTAGATAAAGTATACATGATAGGTTATCAAGCAAAGAGGTAGGAAGGAGATGCTAAAGGGAAAAAACCAATTGATGGTTCAAGATAAGAAGGTGATGTAAGATGTCAATATCAATCCAAGCATATTGAAGGTAAAATTTGGGGCATTAAGAGCATGGAAAGTTTTTAAAAAAATGTTATAGGTGAACTTCAAGAGATCATGATGAAATAAGGAAGTTACAAGCCTAAGAAGCAAGAAGACATAGTGGAACCAATCAAAGACATAGTGGAACCAATCAAAGACAAAAGGATGATGATGTAGCTAAGTAACCTATTGAGGAAACAAGATGATGAGTGTGAAGAGGCTAAGTGGTCTCAAGGTTTGATTTCTAATGCTAGTTTTGAAGATGTATCTGAGGACATTTCTAATAATGAAGATGTTTTGTATAGATAAATAATGGCATTAATGTATAGGCTTATGAAAAGTCAAGATGAAAATGAAAGACCTCATAGAGTGCTTTAAAAACTTGATATAAAATAGAAGAAAGAGATTGATTTGACTCTCATGAAAGAGGGAGTCCAAGGACATGTTATGGATCAAGATGCCCAATGAGATGAAGATGAACTTGCAAGTCATATGAGAGCAGAAAATCAGAATCAAGTGATGAGTTATAGCCCAAGAAATGGACAAAAATTGGTACAAGATGATGCAAGTAAGGTGACAAAATAAGGAAGGTTGAGTATTGAGTCTAATGGGTTTATTATAGAATAATTATGGGTAGATAAGGAAACAAGTAAAGGACATAGGATAGGAAAAAATGATGATGAACTCAAGAAAATAAGGGAATAACATAGTGAAGCAAGTAAGAAGTAGGTAGAAGCAAGCAAGAATGAGACAGAGTGTGAAAAAGAGATTAACAAGACTCATTTGATGAGTAATAATCATGCAATTTTAAGTGTGAAGGTACATTAACTAATGATATAAGAAATGCAAGAGGAGGACAATATCAATCCTAAAGAGACACAAGGAAGGAATGAAAACAAGTTGGCATGGAGAGAGGAAAAGGTGAATAGTCTTAGACCAAGGACCAGAACAAGTGGTATTTTGAAAGGTGAAGCACAATTATTTATGAAAGCAAAGCTACAAGAAAGTAAACTATAATTCAAGAAATTAAAGCATGAGAAAGATAAGATATTGGAAATATGGCAAAAGTAAAGTTAGATAGTGGATCCTAATAGACAATTGTGAATTGATGGTAAAAAATAGCATTGGGTACCACAACACATTAATTTCCAGGTGGGTATAACAATGCAATAAATATAAGGTATTTTTAGTTTTTGGTAGAAAGGGATCTAAGGAGCTATAAGAGGTATAGGTCAAGAAAAATAACCAATTAGTTATAAATTTGATTGGTTGGTGAATTGGATAGATGAAGGATACATTAGCCCTTTATTTTGAAAAAGCTACTAGTTTAAAGATCTTGAGACATTCTAGATAGATTTCCTAATTGTATAAACATAGACTAAGTACTTTTTAATTAGCTTAGGTTAAAAATAGAATAGAGGTTGAGAGTAATAACATTGTAAGCACTACATCACCTTATAAAGAATCATCGATTATGTAATATCGAGAAACTGATCAATAAAGTTGTTTGATTTATTATATCTTAGGTTCATTAAGTCATTTCTACTTTATTAAGGTTAATTATATACTTAGTCATGTTTTTATGGTCATTATTGATATTTTTGGTGAAGTAATATATCTAAGATAATGTCAAATATGACATAAGGGCAGTGTGAATGTGTCAAAGTGCCTTTAAACCATGCTCCAATCCACTCATAGTTTCATGCAACTAGCCTTGACCCATAATAATTTCCCTCTCTCCACACCTCAGGTGAGTGTGTAAGGCTTCCCTTGCATGATATACCAATGTAGGAGTTGATTCATTAAATGTTGGAGGGCATATATTTAAATTATCATGCTAGGATCCATTAGAGTTATAGTGACCCAACATTTTGGTTATGTTTCTTAGATGAGTCATATTTTATTGTTGTGATAGTGAGTAAAGTTGAATGACAGGGCATAGATATGGTTGACTAAGTCCTCATATGTATGAGATGTGAAGAAGGTTGGATGTAGAAGTGGAATGAACTTGGGAAGATAGTTTAGATAATTTCAACATGGAAGGACCAAGTTAGTGTGATCTTAAAAATCACATATATGATTAGAATTGACAAAAAGGTCATAGTTGAAATGGATCCTAAGGAGAAGAGGGAGTCTGAATTAGGAGATGTTTTGAGGTACCATAGATAATGGTAATGGAATGAGGAAGACTCTCACATAGAAGAATTTTACTCTAGGGATGAGGAGATGAGCGTTAGTGAGTAAGAGTGAAATTTGGAAGAAGACACTAAATGATCATAGGACATGGATCATTATGTTGAAGCTACTAAGGGATTACTCAGATCCCCTTAACCTAAGATACATGCTCATATAACTCATTCTGAATTAGAATAATATATCAAGACACTAGAGAGGTGGGTGATTTAGGAGTATTCATTATGTGGGTGAGATAATGACACACAATATATGAATTAGTAATGTATCCACCACTTGACCTAGTGGATACACAACCAGTGCATCAATTGAATACCATGTAGTATGGTGTGCCACTTTTAGGAAGGGATGGGGGCTCTTTGATGATTGGATTGACTCAAAGTGGAATGGTAGGATATGGAAGACTATTGAATACCCAAAAATCCCTCCAATTGACTAGAGGAGCCATTGTGCAACTAATGGTGGTTGTTTATGGGGCCATACCATTGGTTAGAGGGAGACAAAGTTCAAGTGTGCATTCAAGTTGTGTGCCAATGATACAAGTCTTGAAGTCACTAGTTACACCTCTACCTTCCCCTCAAATATATTATGTGATGAACCTAAGCTTAATTGAGTCTTTTTGGGTTAATAACACCACATAACATGTGGAAAAGTGTTAGATCATTTGTTTCATGAAGGGGGTTACTTTTCCATAACAAAAAGCTAACTAGTATGCCACCACTTTGTTAGATATCACACATACTTCATACAAAAATATATATCCAAGCTAGACCATTGTGTACCTAAATTTACTAAAGG
The DNA here is from genome assembly GCA_037957365.1 of Torreya grandis. Taxonomy (NCBI): domain Eukaryota; kingdom Viridiplantae; phylum Streptophyta; class Pinopsida; order Cupressales; family Taxaceae; genus Torreya; species Torreya grandis. The sequence continues at coordinate 550,741 of JARHVA010004633.1, read as the reverse complement.
ATTCATTCCTAAAATAATTTAACATCTCAAATTTTGATCATCAAAGCATCATAGTGCTCAAGGAGATCAAGCAGGAACCAAAAGAGTGTGTTTGTGCATATGATTCCAAGTTTAAAACCCAATATCTAAGATTTTTTATGCACTTCTTCCTATGTAGCATTCCCAATGGTTTATTTTGGGATTCTTTACCTTAATTAGGTGTGACCTCTCTATGTGAACATTCATTAAACCTTGAGAGGCACTAGAGGTTGCACTAAGAATTGAGGATATTAGAAGAGTGAACACTATAGTTAGGTAGGTAATGGAGGCATGGGTCAAAATGATGGAATAATTATTGCAACATATTCTATCCAACTAGGCATACAACACATACCTTAGTTTATGGTGTGTCAATTATAAGGTGAAGGGGCACGACCAAAACAATTTCCCTAGGGTTAATGAGCACACCTTATTGAGTTGTGGAGATAAAAGCTTCACTGATGAACTCATGTGGTGGTTGTTGGGCTTAACCAGTAACCAACATCGGTCACATAATTACCGACATCGGTCAGAACCAACTAACATCGGTTAGGGGTCGACCAATATCAATCAGGGGTCGGCTAGCATCAGTTACCTTCAGACTGACACCGACTTTTATGCATTTCCAGGCATTTCTAGAATTGCTAATTTTAGACGAACAGTTAGTTTGTGTTAAGTTGTGGAGCTAAAAGCTTCACTGAATATGAAAATGTGGAGGTTGCTGGGTTTCACAGTAACTGACATTGGTTACATAGTCGACTGGCATTGATAGTATTACCGACATCAGTCAGGCATTGGTCAGAAGCAACTGACATCGGTCAGGCATCGGCCGACATCGGTCATCTCCAGACAGACAGAGACGACATTGGTCATCTATGCATTTCTAGAACTATTCTAATTTTAGACGAATAGTTAGTTTGCATGTAAAGACTAATTTTAGTCTTGAGTCTGCTTTTCTAATTATTGTTTGTTTTGGGATCTATTTAAGAGACCCATGGGGTTGTATTGTAATAAAGTAAGAAAGATCAATTAGATCTGCAAGGTGCAAGATCAAGAAGATCTACTGAAGCAAGGAGACAACAACGGTTGAGTTGATTGTCACTTGGAAGGTAGGCAACAACAACTATTGGGTTGATTGTCACTGGAGGAAACAACTCAATGTTGAGTTGGTTGTAATTGATTGAGAGAGAGAACTCTTGAGGGAGAATTACTATACACCCAAGAGGTGTGGGAAGAGTGAGATTTCTTCATTGTATTTCCTTCTAGAAGAGTGTTAATACAGATTGTATTATTTCTCGTATCATCTATTCTTTGTTGTTTTTGAATTCTAGTTACTTATTACTTTTGGTTTAATTCTGTGTTTAGTTGCTTATATATAAAAGGTAATCAATTGAGCTCTAAGGTACTAACAATTAGTATCAGAGTGAGCTATAGGATCCTAACAGGTGATATCAGAGCTAGGATCACTAACAAGTGGTAGAGCGGGTTAGTGTTTGTTGATTACAGGTTCACTCACAGGGGTTTCTGTTTGAGTGAGAGTAAAGTAATGGAAAAAGAAAGTAAGCTAAGAATAGAGAAATTCAATGGCAAAAATTATCAATTATGAATGATGCAGATTGAAGATTATCTGTATCAAAAAGATCTATACTTACCGTTGGGTGGGGTTTCAATGAAGCCCACAAATATGCAAGATGAAGAATAAAATGTTCTTGATAGAAATGCTTTGGGATCTATAAGGTTGAGCCTGGCATCATCTGTGATTTCCAACTTATCACAGGCAAAGACAATGGTAGAGTTAATGGATACTTTGGCAAATTTATATGAAAAACCCTCAGCTTTGAATAAGGTATTTCTTATGAAGCAATTATTTAAGTTGCAAATGCAGGAAGGTGGATCAGTATATAGTCATCTTAGTGATTTCCATGGATTAGTAAATCAGTTAGTTTCAGTCAAAATAGTTTTTGATTATGAAATTAAGGCTCCCTTAATCTTATGCTCTTTACATGAAAGTTGGAATAGTTTGGTAATGGCAGTTAGTAATACTACATCTACTTCAAATATCTTGAAAGTTGATGATGTTGTTAGTGTAATCTTGAATGAAGAAATTTGTAGAAAAAATATAGGGGAAACATCAGGTAATGCTTTAAGTGTTGAAAGTAGGGAATGGCAAAGAGAGAAGGGCAAGCAAGGGAAATCAAGGTCAAAGATAGGCAATAGATCCAAATCCAGAAATGGAAAAATAATCTATTGGAATTATGGAAAGAAAGGACATGCAAAGAAAGATTGTTGGTTGAAAGAAGATCAACATGAAAAAGTAGATGTTGCAGGTATTGTTGCACAGGATGCTCTTATAGTTTCTTTGGATAGTCAGGTAGAATCATGGGTTTTAGATTCTGGTGCTTCTTTCCATGTAACCCCAAATAGAGAATTTTTTCATGATTATGTCCATGGAGACTTTGAAAAAGTTTATTTAGGGGATGGTGGACCTTGTCAAATTGTTGGCAAAGGAAAAGTGCAGCTGAAATTGTAGACTGGAAACATATGGGTGTTGAAGGATGTCATGCATGTTCCCATCCTGAAGAGGAGTCTAATTTCTACAGAAAAGTTGGGTGATGAGGGCTGCACAATAACTCTCACAGTGGAATCTTAGCAAGTTTCCAAGGGTGCACTTGTATTAGCAAGAGGTAAGAAAGTAGGTACACTTTATCTATCTACTTATATTACTAATTCTCTTTCTATTTTATCTACTTCAGATGTAGATGCAAAGATGTGGCTCTGTAGGCTTGGTCACATGAGTTAGAAGGGAATGCATGTTCTTAAGTCAAAAGGTAAGCTTTCAAATTTGATAGATCTAGATTTATATGAGCATTATATGTTTGGGAAATAGGAGAAAGTGAGGTTTCTCAAGACTGGGTCAACAAAGAAGAAGCACAAGTTGGAGCTTGTTCACACAGACATGTGGGGATCAACTAAGGGAGCTTCTATTGGGGGATCACAATGTTATGTTTCTTTCATTGATGATGTTACAAGAAAGGTATGGGTTTATTGCATAAATTGGAAATTTGATGTTTTTGACACATTTAAGAAATGGAAAGCCTTGGTTTTCAAGGAGAAGGTGATGGAAAGTGATCAGCTCAAGAGGCTGAATAATTATGAGCAGGACAATGTTGATTTGGACAAGGTTATGATCCAAAATGAGCTCACAGGTAAAAATTATCACTCACAGGAAAACACAGACACTGACGTCAGTCAAGCAGAGACTGACGTCGATCAAGCAAGAATCGATGTCAGTCTGCTGGAGACCAAAGTTGTTGATGTCGGGCAAGTGGACACTGACATCGATGATCAGTTGGAATCGACATCGGTCAGGTGTAGACCGAGGTCAATCAGAGATGACTGAGATCAGTCACTGTTAGAACAAAATTTGGGTGGACAACAAGCTGTCAAGGAGTCTCAAATGCCCATAAGGAGGTCTGAAAGGGTAAGTAAGCCTCAAATTCATTATTCCCCTTCTTTATGTGACTTGTTGCTCATTGATGGTGGAAAACTAGGAAGTTTTGAAGAGGCAATGCAGGTAGAATCCAGGAAACAATAGGAGCATGGCATGAATGAGGAAATTGATTCTTTGGAAAAGAACCAAACGTGGGATTTGGTTGAGTTGCCAGCCGAAAAGAAAGCACTAAAAAATGAATGGAGTTATAGGTTAAAGAAAGGAGAGAATGGGCAGGTGAGACATAAAGCCAAGTTATATGATCTTGAGCAAGCTGCAAGACAGTGGTATTTAAGGTTTGATAGGTTTATGACAAAGCATGGCTTTAGTCAATGTCAATGTGACCATTGTGTTTATTTTACCAGATTGAATAATATTAGCTACATTATCCTGTTACTGTATGTGGATGATATGCTTGTTGCAGGTTCACACATGCAGGAGATTACTGAGCTAAAGGTAAAATTAGCTCAGACATTTTCCATGAAAGATTTAGGAGCAGGAATCCTTGGCATGAGTATTTCTAGAGATAGGGAAAATCATAGGTTGATTTTGTCTCAAGAGGATTATGTGAATAAGGTAGTGGAGAGGTTTAATTTGCAAGATGCAAAACCAGTAAGCACACATATGGTTATATAGTTCAAGCTAAGTAAAGAATAGTGTCCTAAATCACATAATGAGGTTGAATACATGGTATGTACTAGACCTGATATTGCCCAAGCAGTGGAAGTTGTCAGCAAGTTTATGGCCAATCCAGGAAAGAAGCACTGGAAAGCAGTTCAGTGGATTCTCAGATATCTGAGAGGGACCAGCAACAGGTATTTATGCTATGCAGGGTCAAGCACTTCTCTACATGGGTATGTAGATTTGGATATGGCAGGTCACTTGGATGGTAGGAGAAGCACCACAAGATATGTGTTCACTGTTGGTGGAACGGTGGTTAGCTAGATTTCAAAGATGTAGAAGGTTGTTGCAGTCACAGAGGCTAGCAAGGATAAGAACCCTGCTAATATGTTAACAAAGTAGAGAACAAAGGAGAAGTTGAATCTTCATTCAAATTTTGTTGGTCTTCAAGATTGAACTTGAATATGGAGATACAAGCCAAAAATAGATTAGAGGACGTTGTTGTACAGGTACAGGTGCAGCTATTTATCTCTAAGTGGGAGATTGTTAAGTTATGGAGCTAAAAGCTTCACTGAATATGTAAATGTGGAGGTTGTTGGGTTTCACAATAACTAACATCGGTTATAAAGTTGATCGGCATCGGTAGTATCACCGACATTGGTCAGGCATTGGTTAAAAGCAACTAACATCAGTTAGGCATCAGCCAATGTCGGTCATCTCCATGTTTCTCTATGTTTTTGCTAATTATACTCAGAAGAAGAAGAAACTAAAGTTAAAGGTCAAGGGTTTGTACGTTACCCAGATTAAGTTGCGCACCGTATCCAAGAATTGTAGGAGATCTTATTTAGCTATGGAGGAAAACACCTGTAGATGAGAATAAGACTTAATCATAGAAAATGTTAAAATAAGATATGGTGAACTGCCAAGCTATGCGATCAGTCCTGAAAGCATAAAGCTCTGTAAGGGATGACAATCCACTTTTTAATGAAGAGTGTTGTATAAAGAGAAATGATGAAATACTAAGAAAGAGAAAGTAGATAACACATACCTGTTCTCTATAGTCAGTCTGTCACAGTCACTGACATCAGTAGTTTTACTGGCATCAGTTGGTCAATATGCTGACATCGGTTATGTTACCAATGTCAATAGGGGTAGTGGGCTTTGGATAGGTTTCAGGGTTATGTCTGTGGTCGATAAAGGAGTTTGGAAGGAGTCTAGAAGTTTAAAGGTTTGTGCAGGGTTGCAAGATAGTGAATAGGGTCTAAGGAAGGGCAAAGGTAGAGGGTAGGTGTGAGAATAGGGTAAGAGTCAGAGGAAGGCTTTTTAGCGCTTCCACAAAGGAAGTTGGGTTTCTTTTACAGTATTCATAAATAGTAAATAGAAACTAATTACCAAGTTATTCTAGAAATTTGAAATGGAGACCAAAAGAATACTTAGCTTTTTGGTGAAGACCCGAGGGTGTCAGGATGATTATTCCTGTTGCAGCTGATGTCGAAGACCTCATACAATATTTTCAATCCAATGTCTGGAGTGACTTATGTAGAGTTTCTATAGCCAGAGGAGTGATAATCAAATTCTGAAGCTTAGTCTCAGAGTGTGCGCATCGATATGCCAAGAGTTGGGGGAGGGGGAGCTCAAGGTTAGAGCTTGGGTATATGTAACTGATGTCATCAATCCCACTAGCGTCAGCTGACAGTTGACCGATGTCAGTGGATAGATAATGGGTAAAAGGGATATTTTTAGCTCTTTGCCCATTTCTCCATCTGCCAAGTGCATTTGTCGTTGGAGAATGGTCAAAAGATGGGTTTATTAGGCATGAGAGTTAGTTAGGAGGTTGGAATGGAGTGAGAAAAGGTCTTAGGTAGTTAGGATGTGGAGGACTTAGTCTTAGGGTGACTCATGGGTTAAGAAAAGGTCTTAGGGTGAGGTGTCTAGGTGAGGTGTCCAAGGTGAGGTGTCCAAGGTGAGGTCATTAATTTAAAATAAGGAGTTTATTTTAAATTAATAAGGTGTGTTAACATGTTAGAAAGGGACAAAGGGGGGGTTGACACAATATTGGTGTCTACATTTGTCCCTTTTTGTCTTGTGGTTTATCCTGACGAACTGTAAGACAAAAATAGATGTTGGTTGCCCCAAGTATGAGATGAGGTATTCCCCCTCAAAGTGGGGATCAAGAGAGGGGAACCCAAAATCGGGTGTCGATTTGATAGGTAGTGGATGGGTATGGTGAAGTTGGAGTGTGAATGCTGCAATAGTTAGATTACGCGTATACCACTTCACGTGATAGGTAGGTCAAATTGTCACAAGCAAAGTCTAAGAGCAATAAAATCAAAGTAATCGGTCCCCAGCTTTTTAGTCGTAGCTGATTAGGTTAAATGATCAAAGCTATAGCTCCAATGGTCATCATGTTCCAAGTATTTGGGCTAGGAAGTGCTCTTGGAAAACATGAAAATGTCACAAATATTGGGGATCAACTTGGTCACGATCCAACAATACGTGTGAGGGGAATAATGTGGGGTGTGTACAATTTGCTATCTATTTGTGAGGTAGCATATATGCAATCAAAACAACTAAGGCAAAGTTATCTCAACAGTGGTTGTGGTCTGAGGAGATAATCACGATCTCCAAGGTCATTGGTCGAGTCGGGTTGAGATATAAGTGATCTCAAGTGTTGTTTGTTGTGGTTAGGGAGATATATGTGATCTCCAATGTGCCCCATGAGAAGTCCAAGGTGACTTCTACAATGTCAGGGTTAGTTGTGTGGGCATGGTTTTGGACTGGTTTAGATAGTTGGTCCATTAGGTAAATGAACCAATGAATGGCCAAGCTAACCTTAGAAGACCCCATGTCAACTGAGTGCTGCCTACATAGCCCCTGTTTTAAGGGCCTCAGGCCAATGTAGTTCTCCCCAAAAATGGAAGGAGGGTAGGTTATGGATTGGGTTTGACTAGGTTAGGTCATGGTTTAAAGGTTATATGGTTGGTCCATCAGGTAGATGAATGAACGAATGGCCGAGCTAACCTCAGAAGACACCATGTCAACTAAGTGCTACCTACATAGCCCCTATTTTAAGGGCCTCAGGCCAATGTAGTTCTCCCTAAAAGGGAAGATGGAGTCAAAGAGGTCAATAGTTGGTTTGGTCATGTTTGTTTTTAGCATTTCCCATATGTTTGATGGTACATGATTGAAATGATGAGTGTATGATGATGTTACAGCCTTTTCCATATTGTGTGATGGTGTATGCTATAACATAGGTTATGTGGTTTTTCATCCTTAGCAATTTTCCATATTGGTGATGGATGTATGCTAAAAATGAAATGATTTTATTTATGCTTCACCACTTTTCCATATTGGTGATGGTATATGCTTAACATAAATTGTGTGTGATGATGTTACAACCTTTTCCATATTGTGTGATGGTGTATCCTGTAACATATGTTATGTGATTTTTCATCCTTGAAAATTTTCCATATTGGTGATGGTATATGCTAAAAATTAAATGAGATTATTTATGCTTCATGAGGCTATGTTAGTGGTTTGAAAATGTTTTGGTTGTATTGATTGGGTTTGGTTTGGTTGGGTTCGATTTAGTTTGGTTAGAAAATGATTTGGTTGTATGTGACGAAGGTGTGTAAGAAGTGAAAGGCATGTTGCTCTTTCATTGACAAGGATCATAATGATAGCATAGATGAGGTTTTTGTAAACAAAAGTCCCGTTCATGCATTATGTTGTTGACCATTGATTAGTGTTAGAGAAGTACTCGAATCACTTGACATTAAGTGAGCTCAAAATCCCTTGAGTATGTTGGGGTAATAGGTGTGATTAGGTGATATGTTAAGATAGCGTAACCCTTTTTAGTAGGGATAACTTTGCCCCTTTTTATAGGTGACCCTGAGAACGACTATAGGCAAGTCTATGACTTAATAGTTTGTCAGTCAATTTTTTTTTGGGTAGACTGATCAATGCAGGAGGTCTACTTTGGGATGTTATTTTGTGTTATGGTCATGTGAAGCTGATCAATGCGGGAAGCTTCTGAAAAGGTGCTATTTCTATCAAAATTGGGTGATATCCATCCTTTGAGGGAGTGGTCTATATTTTGCTTTATATGTTTTGATGTCTTTAAATAACTGTCCTTCAAGGGAGCAGTCTACATTTATAGTTTATGACCTTTTATTAGGCATCCCAATTTTATGTTGTGTTGACTGAAGTTTTAGTCATGGACTAGACTATAGAGGTTTAGGGGTTTCCTTTTTATTAGGACAAAGCATTTACTGCTTTAAAAAAGGGTTAACTAATTGTTATAGGGAAAAAGGGTTGAAAGGAATAGGAATGAGGATGACGGGAGTTGCTCAAGGGACGAGCTCAAGTCAAACATCAAGTGAATGATTACTTGGTTAATAGTAGAATGGTCATAGATGTAAGGCATTAAAGGGCTCAGGTTCTAGTTAGCCTTCGAGAGAAGATAGATGATAAGTCCCTGATTCATACTTGTGCATTATTATATAAGGTTCGAGCCAATTAGGAGCAAACTTGCCTTGTTTGCTTCTTTCCATACTGGTCACGTGTTGGTTTTCCTTAAGGATGAGATCTCTGATTTTGAAATCTCACTCTTTCAAATTTTTGTTATAGGCAAGCTTGATGTGATATTGGACGTGAAGTAGGTTAACATGTTGCTGGCATTTGATACAACGCTGAACATAGTCATTGCAGTCTTGGTTAAGAGTGAGCCAATAATAGCCTAGGTGGAGGATGCACTTGGCAACTGAGTTATCACTGAAATGTCCCCCACAAATCCCATCATGGACTTATTTGATGGCATGAGATGTCTTAGTGGAGGTTAGGCATTAGAAAAGGAGGTCGTCGAGACCTCGTTTATAGAGAAGACCCCCTAGCATGGTGTATCGAGCAGTACTCTTGATAAAAGCCCGCCGTCCATTGCTAGAGAGATGAGGAGGAATGATAGAATAAGTTAAGTAATCAACAAGTCATTTATACCAAACGTCATGTGGACTAGAGAGGTTAGGAGGAATTTCCCCCAGAGATGTGGGTTGAGATGTGCCCAAGGTAGAAATCTTGGGTCTTGGTAGTTGAGAGGGCTTGGTAAATGGATGTGTCGAAGGGGTAAAAGCCTATTCTTTTCCTTTATCCTTTAGAGTTTGGGGCCTGGTGGCCACATTAATAGTGTTAATTTTGAATAAAGGGAGAGATGGTGGTAGAGGGACCATAATCTCGCATTGAGATCTTGATTTAGGTGAAGAGGTTTGAGAGGCATGGGATGGTGTGGATAGTTTGTCAAAAGGGTGGTCAAGAGAGTCCTTAATGAGAAGGGTGCCCTTTTCTAGGTGTTGGCGAATGACAACCTTAATAGCACATCAATGCTCAGTATCATGCCTAGGTGTGTGATGATACCAACATATTTTAGTGTCGTCGAACCAAGATGGTTTTGATCTGAGAGGTTGGTATGGTTTAATGGGTGGGAGGACGATGATAGAAGACTGCAACAATCAACATAACATAAAAGCATAAGAACCCACTAATGGGTCTGCGCTCATTGTTGCAGTAGGGGTTGACAAATTTTGTTTAGGAGTTGTAGGAGGAGTTTTTTGCACCACCTTTTTGGTTGGTGATGTGGCCACATGTGTAGATGACACTTTCTTGGTGAGAGGTGTCAAATTTTTTGGAGGAAGTATGTTTTTGACAGGTAGAGGGAGTAATGGAAGCATTTTGTTTTTGTGAGGTGTTGGTATGGGGAGCACTTCTTTTAAAGTGGAAGGATGTGGACCCAAGATAGAGGGCAATGGTGAAGGTGGGGGAGGAGTTCTCCGGCGTGGTTTATCATCCTTCTTTAGTTTAGTGTGAGAACCACTATTGTGCAGGGTGAGGTTTAAATCTACCTTCACTTGTGGGTGAGTGGGATTTGATATAGGGTGAACACCAAGAGATTTAATCTATTTCGGCATGGTAGATGCCTGTAAGGGTTTAGAATTAGACATGGAAGGCTGAGCTTCTGATGATTTAGAGATGGAAGCCCGATCCTCGTCAAAAACTTTGGGGTAAATTGTCATGGAAAGATTGGCAGTATAAGGTGAAGAAGGATGTGTAAAATAAGGAGCCTTAAGTCACTCCCATAACACCTCATGTTTTAGGTTCCTAGAATGGAGAAATCCTAAGTTTTTTGCCAATCACGAGAAGGGTTTAGGTGACATCACACGAGGTCTTATAATCAGTTCTTTGGAGGATTTGGGTGATTGAGAGAGCGGAAACGTATTGAACGCAAAAATCATGGGCCAAAGGCGAGAGATAACCATCACCAGATCTTCCTCAGCCGAAGTGGGTGAGGTAGAAAGTTCTTCTCTCGATGGAGAAGGGATTGGAAAATGTGGCTCTTTGAGAGGATAGAGCATAGGGATGATCATGCCTTCCACGTTTGGTTTAGGAGCATGGAAAGTATGATCCTCCATTGGTAATAAGAAGGATGAAGGTGGGGCCATCAGCGTTGGTGCCGTCAAAGCATCCTCCAACATGGGAGAGGTCAAAGTAGACTCTCCTACGTGTGAAAGAGGAGTGGATGGAGGACTATCCTCCATCGGTGGAGGATAAATAGGAGAGAAAGGCTCCTCTAAAGGGTGAAGTAGAGGGATTATGGCCCCTTCTACATGAGGGCATGGGGTATGAATGGTAACTTCTTCCAATGGTAAAAGAAGAGGGAAGGTCGGGGCAAGAGGAATAGGTAATATGGGTTCCTCACAAGGTAGAAGTATGTGTGGAGGAGGTGTTTGATGTCGTGGGGGTGATATGGGTAGAATAGGCTCTTCTACCCATGATGGAGAAATAGGTTGACCAACCTCTTTAGATTGTGGGAGAGGTTGGTTAGGAATGAAAGGAGAGACCATGTCGATCATGCGTATATTGCATTTTTGAGGGTCATCGGCCATGGTCTAAACATTGTTTTGACTTGGGGACTGGTTAGGAAATGGTTGCCTAAAGACATCCATGTTTTGGTTAGCCGGTGCATTAGGGTTATCCAAAACAAGGTCCCCTTTGTCTATCATGTCTTGAACAATGTTTTTGAAGGATTTACAATTATCCGTGTCATGACCGTTGACATGGTGATAGTTACAAAAGTCATTTTCCCTATACCATGCATGGATGGCTTGTGAGGGGTTAAATTAGATAGGTCAAATTTGAGAGAGATTAAGGACCCCCTGCTTCACTAATTTATCCAATATGGAAGCGTATAATTCTCCTATTGGAGTGTATTAACACTGTATATATCATTGTTGGAATTATTTTGTGATGTTTTGTGATGTGGAAGGTTTAGATTGGTTAGTTGTGGTAGAAGATTATGATTTAAGTACCACAACATTTGCCAATCCCTTGGACTTGGAATGGGAGGAAGAAGATTTGGGAGAAGGGGGGTCATTGGATTTTGCGTTGGTATTTTTACTACGCAATTTGACCTTATCTTCTTTGACCACACAGAGTTCAAGCTTTCGGGCCATGGTGAAAGCTTCATCAAATGTGTGGAATGTTTGAACCCACAAAGTGGATGAGATGTGTTTGGCACATGCTCTTAAAAAGAGCTCAATGAGCTCAGGTTGAGGTAATGAAAAGGAGAGTTGGTTGATTAAACCTCTCCAACGGGTAACGAAGTTAGCGATTGATTCATCATCAAATTGTCTAATAGAATAAAGGTCTGTGATGGAGACCTTCTTAGTGATGTTGATTGAGAAGTGGTCTAGGAATAGCTGAGCTAGTTGAGTGAAGGTAAAAAGAGAATGACTGATAATAGAACTATACCAATCAAGGGCAGCACCATAAAGTGACATGGGGAATATGCGAAGTAATAATGCATCATTGTGTGTTATAAGGTAGCAAGCATGTCTAAACTCTCGTAGATGTTGTTGTGGGTCCTCTTTACCCTGAAAATGAGAAAATTTTGGGAGTTCCCACTGGCTAGGGTATGGTCGAATGAGAACTGAAGGGTGGATAGGTTCATTACAAATTTGTTCATATGAAAGAACACTCGAACCTGAAATAGATGTCTCAAGGTTGGACATCTTATCCATCAGCATCTTGATTAGATCGGCTGATGGATTGGCAAGAGGGGAACCCCCTAAGTTGTAAGGTATTTGGAAGGCAATGGGAGGGGCATATGACGTACTTGGTTGCATTTGAATAGGTGCAACATATTGGTAGTTTGTCATAGGGATTGATGTTGAGGCCAAGGGAGCTTGTGCCATGAAGTTGGAGGGCACAACTTGACTAGATGCCGCCAAGGGTGGTTGAGTGGTGGCGACACTAGTAAAAGGATAGGCAGCCACTCTTGTGTTTATGGGTGCAAGAGAGGATCAGATAGAGACAATCAAGTTCTCAAAAGGTGTTGAACTTGGTTGAATTATTTGTGGTTGAGGGGGTACGGAAACCCCGATGGAGGTAGGGCCATAAATGATAGAAGGGGAGGCCAAATCTTGAATATTGCCCATGGTTAAGTTATTAGTCGAGGCAATGGCCTGAGTGACGATAGGTTGGGTAATGGATGCTGTTGATATTATTTACATTTCAATCAAGGAAGTTGGCATCCCATAAATAGGGTTACCTAAAAGATCTCATGTTTGGCTTCTAGCGAGATAGTGTTGGAGAGCCTTGACATTGAGGTCAAGGAATATCTCAAAGTCTTGATCCCCCTCGAGAACAATAGGAGGTTGATTTGGGGTAGGTTGGATAGGAGTATGCTCAGTGTTTGAAGTATACTCCATTAGATGACTTGGTATAGAAGGTGAAGGTGGGAGTGGCTATTGCCTTGCATAGTCAACAAGGGATTTGGCTTGACTGCGTGTCAAAACCATCCAAAGCAAAAGGAATTCAGGTTCCAAAAACTGTGTTTTAATTTTAGAAAACCAGAATTTTGTGTTTAATAGCAAAAAAAGTCAAGTTTTAAGCTTGTTGTTTGGAAAGAAAATTTGTTGACAGTGACCAACGTCGATTTACTAACTGATGTCGATTATGAAATGTTGTCGAGGTTAGTGAGATAACCGATGTTGGTGAAGATGGGTTGCCGACGCCGGTGGAAAAATTGATGTCGATTCTTGTGTAATTCCAAAAACACAAAAATTTGATAATTTTTTGAAGGAAGAAGAAATTATGAGTTATTTTTGGACCTCAGAATGATGCAACCTCACCGGCTCAAACAATCAAATAAAAATAATAGAATAGATGAAGGCAAGGAACCTCTAAAATGTTAAATTCCTAGGAATAAATTTTAGAGTCGTGATGGATTATGCCTTAGAAGAATATGTTTGAGAATTGGGCTTTTAGAACGGATCCTAAAGAGGAAGTCTATGGCTGGTTTCTGGTTATGTTTTGGTGCTCAAAGATCTGTGTTAGGTTCAGTATGTGGCCTAGTGCTGGGGCTTGCTCCCTTCACTTCACAAATCCAGAGCTGAGCTGGGCTGCTTAGCCAATATATACTTTGCCTATAGTTTATACTCTGCCAGAGAACAGAGTGGGTCCTCCTCTTGGTAGTGAAGTCCAAGTAGGATCGCCAGGAAGGGTAAGGTATCCGCTAGGTGATGAAATCCTAGATGGGCCTTGTCTCAAGTATGTTTAAATGTTTAATTTGATGTGCTTGTGGTCTAGTTGTGTAACATTTGTGCACTACGATTTATTCATAATGCTTTTTTTAATTACTAAGTGAGTGGGCTAAGTATGCATTCAAGCAAGAATGAAATGCAATAGTTTTTTTAACCCAAATTGAAATTTTTTGTTCAGATGCAAACAAGTGGAGAAAAGGTTAAGAGTATGAATTTTTCACTATTCTAAGATGCAAGAAAGAAGTGACAAGAAGAAAAAGAAAGATGTTCTTTTTAACTTCTGCTAATAGTTTCTTTTCGAAATAAAGAGATAGAAGAAAGATGCAAGAAGAGAATATTTTCCTAATGCATCTATATGAAAATTTGCTTTTTAGAATAATGAACCCAAGAAAAAATATAGGGTCCCACCGGGCGTGCCAGAATGTTTCTCTATGTTTTTGCTAATTATATTCAGAAGAAGAAGAAACTAAAGTTATAGGTCAGGGGTTTGTATGTTACCCAGATTAAGTTGCGCATCGTATCCAGGCATTGTAGGAGCTCCTCTTTGGCTGTGGAGGAAAACACCTGTAGATGAGAATAAGCCTTAAACACAGAAAATGTTAGAATAACATATGGTGGACTGCCAAGTTATGCGCTTGGTCCCGGAAGTGTAAAGCTCCGTAAGGGATGACAGTCCACTTTTTAATGAAAAGAGTGTTGTATAAAGAGAAATGATGAAAGACTAAGAAAGAGAAAGTAGATAATGAGTACCTATTCTCTGCAGTCAGTCTGTCATAGTCGCTAATGTTGGTAGTTCTACCGGCGTCAGTTGGTCAATATGCTGACATCGGTTATGTTACCAATGTCGATAGGGGCAATGGGCTTTGGACGGGTTTTAGGGTTGTGTCTATGGTCGACAGAGGAGTCTGGAAGTTTAAAGGTTTGTGCAGGGTTGCAGGACATTGAATAGGGTCTAAGAAAGGGCAAAGGTAGAGGGTAGGTGTGAGAATAAGGTAAGAGTCAGAGGAAGGCTTTTTAGCACTTCCACAGATGAAGTTGGGTTTCTTTTTATAGTATTCAAAAATAGTAAATAGAAACTAATTACCAAGTTATTCTAGAACTTTGAAATGGAGACTAGAAGAATACTTATCTTTTTGGTGAAGACCCAAGGGTGTCAGGATGCTTATTCTTGTTGTGGCTGATGTCGAAGACATCGTACAATATTTTCAATCTAATGTCTGGAGTGACTTCTGCAGAGTTTCTATAGCTAGAGGAGTGATAATCAAATTTTGAAGCTTAGTCTCAGAATGTGCGCATTGATATGCCAAGAGTCAGGGGAGGGGGGAGCTCAAGGTTAGAGCTCAGGTTTATGTAATCGACGTCGGCAATCCCACCGGTGTCAGCCGATAGTTGATTGATGTCGGTGGATAGAGAATGGGTAAAAGGGCTATTTTTAGCTCTTTGCCCATTTCTCCATCTGCCAAGTGCATTTGTCATTGGAGAATGATCAAAAGACAGGTTTATTAGGCATGAGAGTTAGTTAGGAGGTTAGGATGGAGTGAGAAAAGGTCTTAGGTAGTTAGGATGTGGAGGACTTAGTCTTAGGGTGACTCATGGGTTAAGAAAAGGTCTTAGGGTGAGATGTCCAAGGTGAGGTCATTAATTTAAAATAAGGAGTTTATTTTAAATTAATAAGGTGTGTTAACATGTTAGAAAGGGACCAAGGGGGGGTTGACACAATATTGGTGTCTACACTCTAGACAGACAAAGACTAGCATCAGTCATCTGTGCATTTCCAGAACTATTCTAATTTTAGACGAACAATTAGTTTGTATATAAAGACTAATTTTAGTCTTGAGTCTGCTTTTCTAATTATTGTTTGTTTTGAGATCTATTTAAGACACCCATGGGGATGTATTGTAATAAAGTAAACAAGATCAATTAGATCTGCAAGGTGTAAGATCAAGAAGATCTACTAAAGCAAGGAGGCAAAAACAGTTGAGTTGATTGTCACTTGGAAGGTAGGCAACAACAACCATTGGGTTGATTGTCACTGGAGGGAACAACTCAGTGTTGAGTTGGTTGTAATTGATTGAGAGAGAGAACTCTTGAGGGAGAATTACTATACACCTAAGAGGTGTGGGAAGAATGAGATTTCTTCATTGTATTTTCTTCTGGAAGAGTGTTAATACAAATTGTATTATTTCTTGTATCATCTATTCTTTGCTATTTCTGAATTCTAGTTACTTATTACTTCTGGTTTAATTTCATGTTTAGTTGCTTATATATAAAAGGTAATCAATTGAGCTCTGAAGTAATAACAATTGGTATCAGAGTGAGCTACAGGATCCTAACAGTTTGCATGTAAAGACCAAAATTAGTCTTGAGTCTATTTTTCTAATTATTGTTTGCTTTCAATACTATTTAAGAGACCCATGGGGCAGTATTGAAAAGTAAGAGGGAATAACAACTCAATTTTTGAGTTGATTGTAATTGAGAGAGAGAGAGAGAACTCTTGAGGGAGAATTATTGTACATCTGAGAGGTGTGAGGAGAAAGAAATTTTTTCATTGTATTTCCTTCTTGAAGAGTTTAATATAGATTGTATTGTTTCTCGTATTTCCTATTCTTTGTTGTTTCTGATTTCTAGTTACTTATTATTACTTCTAGTTCAATTCCGTGTTTAGTTGCTTATACAAAATTAATCAATTATACTCTATAGGATCCTAAAAAGTTGTATCAGAGCTATGTGTATACACTAACAACTGGTAACAGAGTGTGTTAGTGTTTGTTGATTACAGAATTCACTCACAGAGGTTTCTGATTGAGTGGGAGTAAAGCAATGGCAGAAGAAAGTAAACTAAGAATGTAGAAATTTAATGGCAAGAATTATCAATTATGGAGGATGCAGATTGAAGATTATATGTATCAAAAGATCTTTACTTACCGTTGGGTGGGGTTTCAAGTAAGCCCACAGATATGCAAGATGAAGAATGGAATGTTCTTGATAGAAAGGCTCTTAGATCTATAAGGTTGAGCCTGGCATCTACTATGATTTCTAACTTATCACAGGCAAAGACAATGGTAGAGTTAATGGATACTTTGGAAAATTTATATAAAAAACCTTCAGCTTTGAATAAGGTATATCTTATGAAGCAATTATTTAATTTGTAAATGCAGGAAGGTGGATCTATATCTAGTCATCTTAATGATTTCCATGCAATAGTAAATCAGTTAAATTCAATCAAAATACTTTTTGATGATGAAATTAAGGCTCTCTTAATCTTATGCTCTTTACCTAAAAGTTGGCATAGTTTGGCAATGGCAGTTAGTAATACTGTGTCTGCTTCAAATATTTTGAAAGTTGATGATGTTGTTAGTGTAATCTTGAATGAAGAAATTCATAGGAAAAGCACAGGGGAAACATCAGGTAATGCTTTAAGTGTTGAAAGTAGGGGAAGGCAAAGAGAGAAGGGCAAGCAAGGAAAATCAAGGTCAAAGATGGGAAGTAGATCCAAATCCAGAAATGGAAGAATAACCTACTGAAATTGTGGAAAGAAAGGACATGCAAAGAAAGATTGTTGGTTGGAAGAAAACCAGCATGAAGGTAATAAAGAAGCAAAAGTTACGGGTATTGTTTCATAGGATGCTCTTGTACTTTCTTTGGATAATAAAGTAGAATCATGAGTTTTAGATTCTGGTGCCTCTTTCCATGCAACCCCAAATAGATAATTTTTCAATGATTATGTCCATGGAGACTTTGGAAAAGTTTATTTAGGGGATGATGAGCCTTGTAAAATTGTTGGCAAAGGAAAAGTGCAGCTGAAATTGCAGAATGGAAACACATGGGTGTTGAAATATGTCATACATGTACCCATCCTGAAGAGGAATCTGATTTCTGTAGGGAAGTTGGGTGATGAGGGTTGCATAGTAACTCTCACATCTAAATCTTGGAAAGTTTCCAAGGGTGAACTTTTATTAGCCAGAGGTAAGATAGTAGGTACACTTTATCTATCTACTTGTATTACTGATTATTTTCCTTCTATTTTATCTACTTTAGATGTAGATGCAAAGTTGTGGCACTGTAGGCTTGATCACATGAGTGAGAAGAGAATGAATGTTCTTAAGTCAAAAGGTAAGCTTTCAGATTTGAAAAGCATAGATCTAGATTTCTATGAGCATTGTATTTTTGGGAAATAGAAGAAAGTGAGGTTTCACAAAACTGGGTCAACAAAGAAGAAGCACAAGTTAGAGCTTGTTCACATAGACATGTGAGGACCAGCTCAGGTAGCTTCTATTGAAGGATCACAGTATTATGTTTCTTTCATTGATGATGCTACAAGAAAGGTATAGGTTTATTGCATAAAGAGGAAATCTAATGTTTTTGACACTTTTAAGAAATGGAAAGCTTTGGTTGAGAATGAAACAGGTTTGAGATTGAAGTGCCTTAGATCTGACAATGGTGGTGAGTACTGCAGCAATAAATTCAATAGTTACTATTCTATGAGTGGAATACGCAAGGAAAGGATGGTTCCAAGGACACCTTAGCAAAATAGAGTTGCTGAAAAGATGAATAGAACAATAATGGAGCATGCACGGTGTATGAGGTTGCATGCTGGTTTGCACTTACAGTTTTGGGCAAAAGCTATAAATATTGTAGTTTACCTAATTAACAGAGGACCTTCTACTGCACTAGATGGTGGAATTCCAGAAGAGGCATGGATAGGTAATAAGGTAGATCTTTCATTTCTCAGAGTTTTTGGTTTTGAAGCTTTTGTACACATTGATAAAGAAAATAGAAAGAAGCTGGATGCTAAATCTATGCGGTGCACTTTCATTGGCTATGGTTTTAGAGATTTCAGATTCTAGTTGTGGAATTTAGAAACTAACAAAATTATTAGAAGCTATGATGTAGTTTTCAATGAGAAGGTGATGTACAGTGATCAGCTCAAGAGGCTAAATAATTTTGAGCAGGGCAATCTTGATTTGGACGAGGTTATGATCCAAAATGAGCTCGCACGTAAAAATCATCACTCATAGAAAAACACAAAGACTGACATCGGTCAAGTGGAAACTGATGTCGGTCAAATGGAATCGACATCAGTCAGGTGCAGACCAACGTCAGATAGAGATGACTGAGATTGGTCACTGTCAGAAAGAAATTTGGGTGGATAGCAAATTGTAAATGAGTCTCAAATGCCCAAAAGGAGGTCTGAAAGGGTAAGTAAGCCTCCAATTCGTTATTCCTCTTCTTTATACTACTTATTGGTCACTGATGGTTGAGAACCAAAAAGTTTTGATGAGGAAATGTAGATAAAATCCATAAAATAGTGGGAGCATGGTATGAATGAGGAAATTGATTCCTTGGAAGAGAACCATACGTGGGATTTGGTTGAGTTGCCAGCTGGAAAGAAAATACTAAAAAACAAATCGGTATTAGGTTAAAGGAAGGAGAGAATGGACAAATGGGACATAAGGCCAGGTTGGTAGCAAAGGGATTTGCATAGAAACCAGGTATTGACTTTGGTGAAAATTTTTCTCCTATAGTAAAGATGACTTCTATTTGGACTGTATTGTCTTTAGTTGCTATTGAGGATTTTCACCTTGAGCAGCTTGATGTTAAGACAACATTTCTTCATGGAGATTTGGATGAAGAGATATATATGGATCAGATGGAAGGTTTTGAGGTCAAAGGTAAGGAGAAACTTGTGTGCAGGTTGAAAAAAAGCTTATATGGTCTTAAGCAAGCTCCAAGACAATGGTATTTGAGGTTTGACACGTTTATGACAGAGCATGGTTTTAGTAAATGTCAATCTGACCATTGTGTTTATTTTAATAGATTGGATAATGGTAGTTATATTATCCTCTTACTGTATGTAGATGATATGCTTGTTGCAGGTTCACACATGCAAGAAATTACTGAGCTTAAGGTAAAATTATCTCACACATTTGCCATGAAAGATTTAGGAGCAGCAAAGAAAATCCTTGGCATGAGTATTAAGAGAGATAGGAAAAATCACAGTTTGATTTTGTCTCAAGAGGATTATGTGAATAAGGTGTTGGAGAGGTTTTATATGCAGGATGAAAAACTGGTAGGCACACCTATGGCTGGACAGTTCAAGTTGAGCAAAGAACAGTGTCCTAAATCACATGATGAGGTTGAGTACATGAGTAGAGTTCTATATGCTTCAGCAGTTGGGAGCTTGATGTATGCAATGGTATGTACTAGACCTGATATTGCCCAAGCAGTGGGAGTTGTCATCATGTTTATGGCCAATCTAGGAAAAGAACACTGGAAAGCAATTTAGTGGATTCTCAGATATCTAAGAGGGACTAGTAGTAGGCATTTATGCTATGGAGGGTTAAACACTTCTCTACATGGGTATGTAGATTTGAATATGGTAGGTGACTTGGATGGTAGGAGAATCACCACAGGATATGTGTTCACTGTTGGTGGAATGGTGGTTAATTGGATTTCAAAGTTGTAGAATGTTATTGCCCTATCTACTACAGAGGCAGAATACATTGCAGTCATAGAGGCTAGCAAGGAAATGATATAGATGAATCGGTTCATGGAAGAGTTTGGAAAGAAGCAAGAGAGTTATATATTGTATAGTGATAGTCAAAGTGCAATTCATTTGGTAAAGAATCCAACCTTTCATTTAAGAACCAAACATAAACATCTTAGGTACCACTTCATTAGACAGGTATTGGAGGATGGATAGTTGAAGCTGGAAAAGATCCATATGGCTGAGAACCCTACTGATATGTTAACAAAGCCGGTAACAAAGGAGAAGTTGAATCTTCATTAAAATTTTGTTGGTCTTCAAAATTGAACTTGAAGAGGGAGAAACAAGCCAGAGAAACAAGCCAAAGAAACAAGCTAAAGGATGTTGTTGTATAGGCACAGGTGCATCTATTTATCTCCAAGTGGAAGATTGTTGAGTTGTGGAGCTAAAAGCTTCACTGATGAGCTCATGTGGTGGTTTTTGGGCTTAACTAGTAATTGGCATTGGTCACATAGTTGCCAACATCAGTCAGAACCAACTGACATCGGTTAGGGGTCGACTGACATCAGTCAGGGGTCAGCTGGCATCGGTCACCTTCAGACCAACACCGACTTTTGTGCATTTCTAGGCGTTTCCAGAATTGCTAATTTTAGATGAACAACTAGTTTGCATGTAAAGACTAAAATTATTCTTGAGTCTGTTTTTCTAATTATTATTTGCTTTCAATACTATTTAAGAGACCCATGGGGCAGTATTGAAAAGTAAGAGGGAATAACAACTCAATTGTTGAGTTGATTGTAAGTGAGAGAGAGAGAAAACTCTTGAGGGAGAATTACTGTACATCTGAGAGGTGTGAGGAGAAAGAGATTTCTTCATTGTATTTCCTTTTGGAAGAGTTTAATATAGATTGTATTATTTCTCATATCTCCTATTCTTTGCTATTTTTGATTTCTAGTTACTTATTACTTCTGGTTCGATTCCGTGTTTAGTTGCTTATACAAAAGTAATCAATTATACTCTATAGGATCCTAACACACCTTAATAACCTGTTGTGAGAACTTTATGGGGGCCATGACACACATTACTTATCTATTATGAAACATATGATTGAGACCAAGGTGTCTTTGAATTTTAAGATCTATGATGCCTCCACCAATAATACTTGATGATTATCAAGTGATATATGAATTCTATGAGGCACAAAATTAAAGTGCATAACATGTTACTATAGTACCCTTAAGGTATGATCCAAAAAAACTTGGATATGGATACTATAAGGAGAATCATGGAAACATAGGTCACATTATAGGATGTGATAGGGGTAGGTTTCCATAATCTTA
Source organism: Torreya grandis (assembly GCA_037957365.1). Lineage (NCBI taxonomy): Eukaryota > Viridiplantae > Streptophyta > Pinopsida > Cupressales > Taxaceae > Torreya > Torreya grandis. The sequence goes on along the minus strand of JARHVA010004633.1, from coordinate 529,192 downwards.
TTGTTATAAGTTTGGTTCATTGGACCACTTTCAATGTGATTATCCCTAATATTCCACTTGTGCATATTGTCATGGTAAACACAAGACTGAGGATTGCCCAAACCTATTTATGAGGATCATGTAGAAGGGAAAACTTAAGAAAGGTACTAGGATGATCTAATGTGCACACAAGCTGAGGGAAAAAAATAAAAAGAATTATGTTTAATCCTAGTAGCTCCCTAAAAAGAGGCCAGAATGAGGTGCAATCGTAAGGTATGAGGAACTTAAGTATCATGATCAAAACCTACCCTTGCAACCTATTATGATAGGTCACATAAAATGAGGTATTGATTAAATTCATGCATGTAATTTAAGGCCTATAGATAGAAATCCAACTTACCCAAGATATTAATGAGGAATTTCAGAGAAAATTCTAGGCCCATGAGGATAAATTTGGTGATTTTGATAATATGATAGCTAATTTACATTGTAAGGGGATTATTCCCATGTTGAAGAACATCCAAGAAAAATGTGACAATGCATAACCAACAAATGTCTTGATCCTAGACATAGCAAAAGGGTGTGAGATAAAGATATCATAGATCATAAGATATGATTAGGATTTACTCATAGATGCCAAGATCAATGGATGGTAGGTATATGACATCTTGATGGACATTGGCACTCAAGTGAATGTCCTCATGGGATACACATAACAAAAGATGGGAAGTCACATTTTTTATCCCTCACCCCACAACTTATTCATGGATAATAAGATTAGAGTGCATCAAATAAGGGTTCTACATAATGCTAACATTGAGATAATGGATGTGAATTTCATCATTGAATCCAAGGTGACAGAGCCCATCAAGGAGATAACTACCTTGCATTATTGGGAAAGCCATGGTGTTACATTAAAAATGTGTACCTACACTTTAAACAATGTTATATGATATTTGAGAATGGAAGTAAGAACATGGTGATCCTAATAACTACAAACTAAGTTATCACATACATTAATCATGTGGAGGCCATGGTTGAGGTCAACATTGTTTGAAATCTCACCATGCAGAGTAATGAGAGTGTAGGGATAAGTGGAGAGGAGACCTTGAGATGGGAGAACATATAATATAGTTAGAGACTGGGAGTATTGCAAGTAACTATTGGGTGCATGAAACATATGACTCCACTTGGGTAATTTTTGGGGTGATACACCTAAACTTCATATTTAAACCTAAAGGAGAGGTGTTACATATTAAGATCACACAATCTTGTATAAGGGATGACCAAAGATGTGGAGTGATGTGATTGCACTATAGATACCAAAGATTAAATAAGGACTCATGTACCATAGTCAGTCCTTCTACTAGAGATAAAATTTGTAGGATGTTTGTCACACCAAGACAAGGGACAAGAGAATTATTCATCCCATTGGTACAGGTTGCGTGCATTGGCCAAGGATCTATAAAGAAGATGAGGGAAAGATAATATTCAGATGTAACCAAGGTTTGGGGTCACATACACCTATCATATATAAATGAAGGAAGGTGCCTTATATGTGCAATAAGATTTCTCATTTATAGGTAAAATAAGTAACTACCATATGCCCTAGGGACGAGATAAATAATTAATATACATGACTGTCAAGTTATGGATCATTCACTAATAGTGATGAGATGCCATGGGGATGTTTCATCAATTATAAACTTAGAATGGATATGTAATACTAAATTTTAATCCAATTTTTAATAAGGATTTTTAATGCATTTGCTTTTAATACTTTACTTTTATAGCATAGAGTAGTTCATATGCATGATAGATATGTGCAAATGGTAATAAGACACATTCATATTTTAATATCTAGTCCAGTAAGTGTTGAATTATTTCTACACTTGTACTTATAAATAAGTCAACCTATTCCATAAGTACTTAAACTCACCATTGATCACCCCATTGTGTTTCTTGAAGTGTCAAGGTAGTTCCAAAGGAGGATCATAGGTCATCATGTCAAGGTAATGGGTTTAAGTGAGGTGTTATGTCAAGGTATGTTATGGTGGTTGCCTTTTACCACCTATTTGATCTTGTGTCAAGTGATTTCCTTATGATTAATTATATATAAATATCTATAACAAGCCTTAGAGTGGTCTTAATGGTCCAAACTCACTCATATTAAAGATGACCCAATATTATAGCTCATGACCTATTATGAATACATCTAAGTATGTTGAAAGCCTACAAATCAAGGAAAGACCAGAGGGTTAAATATGTTATAAGGAATATGTGGTAACATTTTTTAGGTCTTCAACATGTTTTAAGGTCTTTTAATAGGTATTGAGGTATCCTCCATCTGAACTTTCACTTGAGATCATATGTATTACCTTCAAAATGGGTGATTGACCATAGAATGATGCTATTTTGACCCCAAAAGATCACTAAGGATATCAATTATGCCTTCCAAGGTCCCCATTATCACCATAATTCCATGATCAAATGGTTTCATATGTAAGGGGTGTCTTTTCGTAAGTGAAATGCTTTTATTTTCCACTAAAGGGACCCACACATGGGAGAGAATGGATTTTCAACTTCCCCCAATCATAATTCATGTTTTGAATCATATTTTGACCCCTCTTTTTCCCTCTTCCTACCTGTAAATAATGTTTTAAGGTCTGAAAACTTGAGAGAATGTAGGAAACTAGTGTTTTGTAGGTGTTTTCAAGTAAGTATAGATCTATACAATATGATCATGGTTAGGAAATGTTAGGTATATGTAGATACAACTTAGTGTGGACATTATGTAATATAATTTATGAGTTTCAAGTCAAAAAAGGTCAAAAACCAACCCCTCCTTTCCATCATCCTCCTTTGCAGCCTTGGATGGCCTCTCAGGTTCTTGTTCAATACGAATATGAGAGAGAAGATTGAGACCTAAGATATTAGCTAGAGGAAGGGGGTATAATTTCCTTCTAATCCTTGGAATTTGTTTATAGAATGATGACCTATGCTTTATGAATAATGGTTAAGAAATTGGTATGGTCAAACTGGTTTTCTACATCCACATAAGGTAAACATGGGAATGGTTTTAGTGCATTTTTAGCCTATTTGATGAAACTGATGATTGTGCATATCTTATAAAATCCCTAAAGGTCCTTCTAATTCACCTCATACCCCAAATTAGCACGTGTGAGATTATGGGAACAAGAAAATATTCATATTGTCACTTTTATAGACTACAAATAATGTTTTTTGGCATTTTGGGAGCTTTTAATGCATATTATGCATCAATGATAATCTGTTGATGGTGATGATGGATTTTCAATAGATCCATTCAAGTTTTCTCATAATTGATAGTACACTTGATCACCAATGGAAATTTAACTCTCCCAAGATCTTGCCTTCAAATGGGACTACTTGCATATTTGAACTTCATTGCAAGTGAGAATAGAGTGTTCCATAGTGATGGCTATTGAGGGTCATTAGAACACTATGGAGTGAGAAGAAGTTTTATATTCATGTGGAGTGTTGATAAGTGTTTTTAGTTATGTAAAGGTTGATGTCATTGATTTCAAGGTGCATCTGGTAAAGATGTATGGTGAGTGGTCATTGATGTATGCATGAGTGAAGGATGATGTCCAGGTAAGTAAGGATAGTTGAGGCATCAGCATGAGGTTGTCAAATATGATCAATATTCAAGGTTTTTAGAAGGCTTGTGTCAAGATTGGTGTTTCTCTAGTGAAGGATAATCAAGGTAAGTTGTCAAGTGCTTGAGCCTTATGGTATATTGAGAAGGTATGAGCATAAGATGCCTAGTGTTGTGCATAAAGAGGAATGGTGGCATAGTGTGTTAAATGTTATTATACCTGTAAAGACTATATAAGTTTGATATCAAGTATATTTGAGGACAAGGTGGCTTATAAAGCTGAGTTATGATATAGTCCTTGTGTAAAGGCATACGCTTGGTTGCATGGTGAGATAAGGTTGTATAAGGATGTTTGAAATTATTCAAACATGAGATTGATTGTATGGCATAATATTGAGATGCTGAACATGACATTTAGGTATTGAGAACATGAAAAGAGGCATGAAGGACAAGTACTTGAGTAACCTAAAACTAGTTCTAGCATGTAGAGACCTTATGAGAAGGTATAAGCTTAGTGGCTTGGTGAGATGGATGCACAAAGGCACAAGAGGCTTTATGAGGTTATTGGAGCATACAATGAGTCATTTTGATAAATTAGCTGAGTTTTAGGGTAATATTAAAGGGATAAGACCTTCAAACCTAATATGTAACTAGACCACCTCTAGACCCTACTTGGCCTAATAAGGCATCATAAACATTGACAAGATATATGAAGAATGTTTTATAGTGGTTAATAATGATAAGAGGTTGTATGACATGTACTTTAGGTGATAAGATCTTAGACAGTGGTTAGAAAGTCATTTTCAAGGCCTAATCTGACTTGTAAGTCAATATCTAAATAAGCAAAGAGAGAGATCATAGATTAATGAGGTATCATGATCAGTTTCCAAGGCATGGGTTAGTATGTGATAATTTTTAAAGGTGATTAAATTTGTTTTAAGCATATTTAGGTAAAAAAATTGAAGGTTAAAGAAATAAAAGGTGTCTTAAAGTCTATTGAGTGTATAGGATGAAAATTTGTCTACTCGAGAAAGTTATTCAAGTGTTTTTTTGGTACATGAAACATATACATGAGGACCTAAGTTGTTAATGGTATATGTGGAAGGATCCTATATCAAATTTATAAGTATTGGTTTCTAGAATGAGGGCTAAGCTTTATGAATGATTGTTAAGATAAGAACATGGTTTAAACACTCAAAGAGCACTATCAATGACATGATGGTGAAGATATTGATCAAAATTTCCTAAAATGGTCACACACACACACACACACACACACACACACACACACACACACACACACACACACACACACACACACACACACACACACACACAAGTGATTTGAGTTTGTATTAAACTCTCCCAGTATTCTCTAGGTATGATTGGTTTGAGAGGTGAGTGAATGGACCCTACAAGAAAGGCCTTATTTCTTAAAAATTTAGTGTAGTAGTAGATAAAGTTGACCAAGTCAAGGTATGAAAATAATTGGATGAAAAATATTTATAATTTTATTTTATTTCCATGGTGGTTTTTTAAAATTTTATATCCAAATTGTGCTAAACTTGTCATCTAAGTTTACCTATCGCTAAAAGGCTTAATGGTGTAGATAGTGAGAAAACCAAGCAAAAGTGAGAAGTTGATTAGGGATGTGATATAATTAATTAGGGATGATTAAAATTAAATGAATATATTTTAAAATACCTATAATACATGTTAATATTTGATATAATATTTATAAATTAGTGTATATTTCAAAATGTTGCTTAGAAGTTGATTTATCTGGTTTTGATGTGCCTATGAAGAGAAAAGTCTAGAGATTGGTCTATATGCCTAATATTTGCCATTAGACCTTAGTTTTTTTATGATTATAGATGTTTTAAATATATATAAGGATAATTTTCATGCATTAGTATTATTTTATTTTGTCTACATAGTTTTTTTAATGCAAAGTCATCATGACTAGTCTTTTAGGGAAACTCATAGATCTGGGTATGCAACTTGTAAAGAAGAATTTGAGACTCTATACCATGAGTTAATATATATAGTGTAAATGTTGTTTTTTTTGGGAATTTAATGAACTATACATTTTTTTTATAATTATTTTAATTCAATGTAATAGGTTGGAACATTAAATCCAAAATGGCTTGTCTGATTGAGCAAAGACTGTGAGAGGAAGGTCAATAAATTGGTCTACAAGATCAATAATTTCCATTAGATTTTGTGATATTTTATTAAATATTTTTATAAAGATATTAAAATATCATATTAATTAATTTTAATCCCTTTATAATTTTCCTTTAGGTGTCATAATTTCATGTTTCCATGACTATGTTTTGAAGCTAGTTGGCAACTCTTAGTGGGTTACTTGTAGAGAAGAGTTTGAGCCTGTATACCCTAAGTTGAAGCATCTAATGAATTTTTTGATAAAAATAAGGTCATTATATTTATGTATATGTTATTTTTTTGATATTTTTTTATAAAAATTATATTTATGCTTCATCTATTCAAGACATATTTTTTGTGTATGCATAGGCCTATTGTGAACAATGTTTTGAGAAGGGGTTCAAGTGGTGGTTGGACCAAACAGGTGTTGTGGACATAAATTTAAGTTTTATAAGGTATATTTGAGTTTAATACGAGGTTTTAATTCTAAATTTTTATTTTGGAATCATTTAAATAAATATAAAGTGTAATGCGCTCTAATAAAGGCCTAATGGGATTAGGTCTCCTTAAGGCCTTAAAGAGGTTTTGGTCCTATATGTTGTGACCGACTTATTGAAATTTTTGTTTCATGTTTAAAATATGTTATATGAAATTTTTAAATATTAATTCAAGTGTGAAATTTTATATGTCTGACCAAGGTGTGTAAGAGGAACTAACTTATATAAGAACAAGGCCTAATAGGCCTATTTGTGTGTGTTAGATGAGAGCATGTGTAAGAAAATAAAAGATAACAAAGAGGAGTAGGAGGAGGTAATGTGGACCATTATAGGGGTGTAATTAATATATAATATAATTTCTAATTTTGGTGATTGAGGTCATATGATCTAATCAAGTCAAGAAGTGGGCTAATTGAGCGAAGAAGGATAGAGGCTAGTTTGAGAGGACTAAAACTATGTGAAGAGATGAAGAAGAGGACCATTATCTATTGAATATTTCAAAAATTAAAAATATGGAAGGTATAGGTATTATTTTATAAGTGGATTCTTGGTCAAGAGGTGGCTAAGTTGGTGTTAAGTTACTAAGGGAGTTGATACTTCCTTGTAAGTGGGTGCTTGTTAAAAGACTCTGTCAAGTTGGTGCTTCATAGACTGGGGTTGGTGATCCAATTTGAGTGGGTGATTAATTGAATTTGATTCATTGATTTATACTATCATTTGTCCAATATATGGCTAGTGTGTTTTATTCCCCATGAGGATTTCCCACTTACATTATGTGTCCATTCTTGCTATGTGTATATCTCAATTATATATAGATAGATTAATTGATATTACTCTATTGATGATGTTGCTTGATGAATTATTAGTGTAGACATTAAAATACCAACACCATTTGTGTTCAAATTGTCAATCTTACTTGAATTTCATTCAAATGCACATTTTAGGTCAAAATCCATAAATGCGCTAAATGATTCAAACTTGTCATTTAAAAGTGTCAATTTAGGTCAAAGTATACCTAAATGGGGCAATGCAATTTATAGGTCAGCTAACTTTGATCAATTCATTTCGAGTCAAAATAATTATTTCACCATTTAGTGCTTTGGATCACTCTTTTCTTCTAATTCATTGGTACACGTGATGTGCATTTGTTATTTTGTGTTGGAAACATCCTAAATAGAAATACAGTTTCAATGCATCTAATGTCACCTTTTAATTCTTCTTGAGTCAAATTACAACTTACTAATATGAATTTTTGACCAATTTGATTAATTGAGGGCCAATTTTTAAATAATTTCACAAATGTTTATTAACCTTGTTTAAGTCTAATTAATCCAAATCAAGAGCTTAAGTGGATTTTTCATGAGTGTTATTGAATATTTATTTTTGAAAATTGATTCCTATTAACTACATCATCAGGTGACATCATTTCTTGGGAAGACATCCCTAGGCCATAAATGCCACAAATATCTAGATTATGGGTCACCCATGCCTAGTTAATGCCTCCCATGCCTCTTCAATACCCCTTCTTCCAAGGTCATGATGAAGATAATTATATATTTAATTTCAAATATTAGGATTATCCATGGCCACAAATCTCAATCTTGAGATGGACGGTCATGGTTGATCCTGACCAATCTCAAAAATCTATAAATAGAGAGGCCATGAACATGAGTTTTAAACTTGAAAATTAAAAAGTTATAATTTTAAATTATTTCCATAATATTTTAAATTTGATCATTGATTTTATTTGCAAGCTTCATTGATATGCTAGTTTAGTGATTTGGATTCATAAGCCTAGGTTTTATAGAGTGTTCTTGAGACATTGGGGAGTTTGCTACCTTTGTTGAAAAAGACAAGGATGCTTGATCAAGGAAGAACATTATTTTGAGCCACATAGGTATGGTAAATCCATTCGAGAAGGTAATATGATGTTGCTTTCTTGTTATCCTTTGTAATTACCATAGGAATAGATAGGCTTAGTTAATTAGTTCTTTATGAATTTTTCATTATTTATGGACTAATGTTTGACTAATTACTTTGTAATCCTCTCTACATCTTGGCACACCTGGTGGGACTAGATGCATCTCACACTTGAATAAGATCATTTTATAGCTTTAAAATATTCATTTAGACACTAAAAACTCTTGCAAATTGATTTTTTAACTTTATTTTGCCATTTTTGTTTTCCATGGGTTTACAGAGTAAGCAAAATCAGCTAGTAAAATTGGCATCAGTTGCATAGCTTAACCAGCATCAATTAATAAAACCAACATTAGTTAGATACCTACCATCAGTCACATTGGTATAACCAATGTCAGTTAGGTAACCATCATCAATTATAAAATATAACCATCATCGATTATATAAACCAATGTCGATCACTGTGTTTTTATTAAAACATAGACCTAAGAGCTCTTTTCCTAAAGTTCATTATTTCAAACCAAAAAGAGATTCAAGGCTAAAGGACATGCTAACATTTTTTTTGTAGGACCAAGCTTGAAATTTGCTAAAAACATGTTTTAGATCACCTTTTGCATGCTTAAAAATTAATTAGGAACTTTGTTTTGGTGTTTAACAATTGTTTTTAGATGTTTTTGGTGAATGTTTTCAAAGTTTTCAACTAAGACCAAGGGGTCAAATGAAAACCACCTCATTTTCCATTTGAGATTAAAAAGTAACTCACCTTTTCAAGATTTTTGTATTCACTTAGTTGTTTAGATTAAATTTTTGTTTAGCAAAATGAGGGATGTTGCGTGTATGATCTTCCATTTGTCCCCTTTAGGAAACCCTTGGAATCAAAAATGGCATTCCTATTGCAAGTATTCTAGTTCGAGGCTTAGAAAAAAAGTCATCTAAAGCACTCCCCAAAAACTTTTCAAAGTTTGGATGACCTTGAAAATGACCCTAAAGTCTTTATATTTTATGCTTTCTTTATTTTTATGCAAACTTGGCTTGTGAGGGGGACATCATTACCTCCCATGAGTTCTTTAGGGAAGATTTGACCCATGGTTTCACCTCCTGGCATTGAATTCATTTGGATCCTAACTAGAGTTACACATGGGATGTATCTACATTTGGACATCACACTACACTGAGTGAAAAATAGGATGTAGTGGTTGTAAAAAGGACTAGACCTTTTTACAACTAGCCAATACCGTAGTCACCCAATTTTTATGATTGTCTTTTGCATCTTTCAATGTGAAAGTAATTGTGTAATTCATTCCCATAGAAATGATTGAAAACCAATTAGTTTAGTCAACCCCACATTGTCATACCCTTACTAAGATTTGGATGATTATACTTAGTGTATTTTGGTCATTATTTGCTTGGTATGATTTGAGGTTAAAACTTATTTTTTTATTCATAAGCCATGTCAAAATCATGTATTTGAGTTAAGAAGGGTAGCATTATGCTATCCAAATCATGTCAAATCTTTTTTGCCTTTGAGTCTTTAAAACATAAAAATTGACACATCATTCAAGCATGCTTACGCCATTAGGCTACTCAATTTATTTCAAGAACTTGTTTACCATTGTATCAAAAAACCATTTGTTCCAATCATGTCATGTATACCATTTGGATCTTGTTTACGCATCATTATGCTATCCACTCTTGTCTAGTTTGTTTGGTCCAATCCTAGTCTTCAACATTACATTTTCAATTAACCTTGTCAAGTTTGGATCCAAACATTGATAGATTTCTAGTTAGGCCTCAATTCATGGGGTTGGTACACACATATTTTTCTTTTGGGTTTCATAGCTTTGATTAAATTATTACCCAGTTTAAACACAATTGATTATTTTTTTGTTCGAGTGCCTATCCTCATCATTTTTTTATCACTTTGTTTGGGAAAACACAACCTTTCTTCAAAAACCTTTGATGTTAGACATTTTATGTTAGGTTTTTTTATGCCAAATTTTGGCACAAACTACTTTTGAGAGGTAGCTTCACCCTTTCAACCAAAGTTGAACCTTTTATCTTTTAAAAATCAGTTTTTAGAGTTTGTAGAACTTTAAGTCTTTCTATTTTTAGAGCTTTCTTCATTAAATGTAGATATGTCTAGTTACACTTATGGTGCAGTCATGGATAATCCAACTTATGATATAATGGCTACACAAAATGACTTTTATGAATTTAGTCAAGACCCCTATGGTGACAATATGGTTTTTGAGACAAATTTCTATCCACCTCACAAAAATTAGTCATGGGAACACAGTCAAGATCCAACTCATGATTGGAATGATTGGGTTTATCAGGAAGACTTGGATGCTTTGGCTTGTGTAAGTAATCAAACTCCATAACATACCAAGATCACCATTTTAGGACCTCCTCCTTTGGTTTGCATGAGAAACCAAACTAAGAATCATCTAATCATTACCATTTTAGGACCTCTTCTTTTAATTTACACAAGCAACCAAACTAAGAAGCGTCCAATCATTACCATTTTAGGACCTCCTCTTTTGGTTTGCATAAGCAACCAAACTAAGAAGTGTCTAGTTGCTACCATTATTGGCCCATCACCAATTTTTGATGAACCTATTATTGACGAACCTCCATTTGATGAACCAATTGTTTTTAATCCCTTTTTTAATAGTCTAATCTTTGGAGAGTCCATTATTGAACTACAAACCATTGTTCCTGCTAAACCAAATGTTCCCCACTTTAAAAAATTTATGTCAATCTTTGAGCCTAAACAAGAACCATTACCTCCTCAAAAGCCATTTTATGAGTATCAAAATGTGTTCAAATTTGATCTTTTGCAACCAATTATGAGCCAAAACCAACATGTTATTGTTGAAACACCCATTTGTGATAAGATAAAATATTATAAGTTACCTATTCATATGTTACCTATTTTTAAGGAGCCTCATCTCCTTAATAAGCCAATCTCGATAGAGTTGTATCTTGATCTTTTCCCACTCATTGAGGAGTCTCACTTTTACATACATGATTTTGTCGAGACGTCCTTTGAGAAGTTCCCTCTTTTTGAGGGGTTTCACTTAGATGAGTCAGTCTATATTGAACCATTCTAAGATTAATCAATTTTTATTGAGCCCATTATGCCATCATAGGTCATTGCTTGTCAAAAATTTAGCATTCAATAGAAAATTATCAAAACAACCATATCATATGAAGAATCAATATTAGAGTTAGGTTCCATTTTTAAACCAACATTGGATTTAACATCAAAAATAGAATCAACATTAGTTACAACATTAGATTCAAAGTCCCTTGCTTTAGAATCAGAGTCAAAAATAGATTATAGTATTGGTTGTTACAACATTGGTTACAATTGCCTTATAGATCAATTTGAATATATTTGTGATCTTTCTATAGATTTTGAGGATGATTACTTCAGCATCAACAAAATTTATCCTAGTATCTTCTATGAGGATTGTGTTTCCTTTCACCATCCCATTATTACCACTAACATAGCCATATCATTGACATTCCATCTCCCACTAGTGTCGATTGGGATCGACAGAATCACACTTTGTTAAACTAAATCCATGGAGACATAACAATTAAAGAAGAGTAAGGAGGCCAAGACCACATTCATATAGTAGAAGAATATTGTCTTATTGAAACTTTCTCAAAAGTGATAGAAGACAATCAAATTCAAAAGTCAACATTCCTTAGTGAAACCTTCTCGAAGGCAATATGAGACAATCAAGATAAATTCATTGGTGAAAACCTCTTTGAGGCACCAATAGCTGAGCAAAAAATTTCTTCATTATTTATTAAGGATAATATCAAAGATCAAATCAAAATAACTTCCAATCTACATCATAATTAGATGGTAGCTACTCTCAAGATCAAGCAACAAAACAATTTGATGATCCTATTGAGAGCATCTTTAGAGGTTTTTGACCCTACCATAACCAAAATTATGTTGAATCTAGAATCAAAAACATTATGTGTGACTAAATGTCTTGATCTTCATTTGTTTCCCCACCATTCTACATTCCATTATCATTTTCCATTCCATTTCACAATCAAGCCTACCATTCATTATTTGTCCTTGTTTACCACCATGGCTGAACTTTCCTTTGTAGAGGCTAAAAAGATACCTTGTCTTGACATTTGAAGGAATAAAAATCAATGACCAATGAAGATCACAAAATCATTCTTGACAACCAAATCTATAGGCAGTTCTTGACAGAGTAACTATTCAGACAAGGTGTGGGCTAGTAATTAACATGATCAAGTGTTTTGTTTGTATCATTTGATGATTAGGACGTGAATCTCCAACTCAATAGGAAAAATATAATCATATGCCATTTACCACACCTAATCTAAAAACATGTACAATACCATTTCACATTGCCATGCCATTGCCATTGTTACATATCCATTTGCCATTGATGAATATTCTTGCTATTAACCCCATCACTTGGGGGAAACCATCTTACCATTTTATCCAATATATCAAAAAACCATCATTATCTTTATCAAGATCATGCCATCCTATCATTCCATTCCTATCTAGACTAAAGCCTATTTTCAGTTATCATACCCAATCCTATTTTGATCTTGGTTCATTTGGTTCTTCCTAAATCTTTTGTGGGGGATTCCAATCAAGTTTCAATAATCAATCCAATCCATGTTTTAATGATAGTCTATGAAATTAGTGTGATAGTTGATTTGACAAGATATATTTCATCCTATCAAGTTTGTTTATGTGAGCTTGATTATAACTATCTATAGGCTAATCAATGTTTCACCATTCTTGATACTAATTATAACCACTTATGGGCAAATTAGTATCATTAACCTATGTTATTGTATCCTAGTTATAACTGCCTATGGGAAAACTATGGGCAACACTTGTTTACCATGCATTGCCACATCACCTTGTCATTACTATTTTCATTTGACTAGCCATTTGTTGAATTTGAGAACTTATTGGGACCTAGTTGGTTTTTCCATGCCTTTTGTGTGGATGGAATTACTATGACTTGAGCTCATTTTAGGACTATGTGGGTCATGCTCAATTCATTTTGAGGTCACCTCAGTCACCCCTTTCCCTCACCTTCACTGATTTACAAGCATGAATTATTGTATCCAACTTAGTTATCTTATTGAAACCTCTACTCTTAGTACATGCATATCCTTGACTAGATGGTCCCACCTTGTGCATATTTTATCCCAAAAACACCAAAAACATTAGAAATACTTTGAAAATACCAAAAACATTAGAACATGATCCATAAAAGATTAAAAACATTGTTTCACACTTTTATACATTTGTACATTCTCATTCCACCATGTTATGCTCTTGCCATTTTGAAAACACAAAAACACTAGTTCATTTCATCTTGTCCCATGCACTTGCTATTTTACAAGGTCATTCTTTCTCATATCATCAGCTTCTTGTTTTTCAGACCATTCTCATTTATTTTTCATATCTTTAATTTCTTATATAACATTAATCATGCTGGTCTGATCATCATTTTTCTTCTATCCCATTTCCTGGGAGAACTACATTTGGCTTGAAGTTCATGTTGGAACATGCATCCATGGAACTATGTAGGCAAAGTCCACTTGTCTGATACATCTAGAGTCAACTTGGCCAACCCATTCCTTTTCTTCTCTTCCCCCATTTCTTCTATCATTATTTTTATTTAATTAGGGAATAATTGTCATGTCATTTTTCTTTGTTATAATGTGGTGGAAAGTAACACCTCTACTGCACATACATGAACATTTATCTGTAAACCACACTAGCTTGGTTTTTTGTTTGTGTGTGTTTATTTGAGTTTTCTTGGTGTTTTATTGTGATTTCACACCTCTCCTTTTCTCTTTTTATTACTTTTTATCTCCATTCTTGGTCTTGTGTTTCCTTGATTGGTTTCCTTGATTGTTTGTTTGCTTATCTCTTTTATGTTTCAAAACTTCTTGATGATTCACATGTATCTCAATTGTTTATATCTTGATCCTATGTTATTATGTTGTTCTTGGACTATTTTTTTATTTGATTTTTGTTTGTGTGTGTTTATTTGAGTTTTATTGGTGTTTTATTATGTTTTCTTGGTGTTTTATTATGCTTTCACACCTCTCCTTTTATTTCTTCTCCTTTTTTCTTTTTATTACTTTTTATCTCCATTCTTAGTCTTGTGTTTCCTTTATTTTTTTTGTTTATCTCTTTTATATTTCAAAACTTCTTGATGATTCACATGGATCTCAATTATTTATATCTTGATCCTATGTTATTATGTTGTTCTTGGACTATTTTTTTATTTGATTATTATTGGTGTCTTTTTTTCTATTTAGTTTTGATTTTGATTTTTATCTTTTATGTTCAAGAATGCCTTGATGGTCCACATGGATCTTGATTATTCATATCTTGGTCTCATATTGTTAAGATGTTATTGCTTTTTGTTTTTAAACATTTTGTTCCTACTTAAAATCATATCTTAATTTCAAGCTAGGTTCATTTATGTTTATCTTTTTATTTGTCTTTGATTTTTTTTATTTAAATGTAAATCACTATAACTCTAGTTTTGGTCATTATTTTACCATTATTTTTATTTATAGATATTCACATTTGAAACAATTGGAATCTTATGTCATTCTAAGTTATTTTTACTTATGATGCCTTATTTATTTTGCTATATCAAGCACTCTATGCTCAGGTCTTAACATCTTTATGCTAACATCATCTCTAATGAACGATTCTCAAGAACACTTTGCAAAACCTAGGCTCATGATATGGAATTAGGCTTCTAGGTAGCATGCATTTCAGGATTCTTTGTCTATGTTTAGATGTGCATCTCTTTGCATATAGTATAAGTCTAATAAATTCTTGGTCATTTTTCATCATTCCTCATTCCATTCTCTCCCAAACTTGGGTGAACTACATTGGCCTAAAGTTCATGTTGGAATATGAGTCCATGGAACTATGTAGGCATCATTCAATTTCTATTAAGGTTAGCTTAACTATCTCCATTATTCTTTTTATCTCTCTCACCAGTTTGTACATTCTCATATGCTTGGTTTTATATGGCTTTCTATGCCATTACACCATCACATATACGTTTGTGCCTGCTCACTATAACCTACCTTCTTGATTATATCCTTGAGCTATTTTTACTTGAAAATTGCCCATGTTGGGGCCTAACATCTGAACCACATCTGAATTAAATCATCTCTACAAGGGAAAAATCATTATTTATTCTTTATCAATGATCAAAATTTTCCTTGCTGGGGCAAAACTATTTTATCATGATCACATTTTCTCTACTAGAGTACTTCTTATGATATTCTCTTTAGAGACCATGTTTTAGTGGTGCTCCCCTTCCTAAAGTAGAATGCTCTCTTTTTTCCTCTAATTACAAGCTCTCCACATTAAAGCCCATGATGATAATATTTTAGTGTGTAACTTGTATCAAGATTGATCAATGTCATAAGCATGCAACTTGTACTCTCAAAACGGGTATGTTTACATTGTGTCCCTTATATTTATGGATTATATATTTCCCATTCCCCCTATATTTGGGGCCTATTATACCTCTCATTATATTTTTATCATTGATGATAATCAGGTGTGAAAGCATTAACTCATATGGATGTGGTCTATTTTATGGGTTAACCTCTTACTTTCTCTCTCTTTTCGAGAGTTCATCCTTCTCTTTCATCCTAGTATGTCCTATCAAGGGGGCATCATGGGTCTGTTACAATTTCTTCTTGACAACTCTTTTATTTAGAAAGATATTGCTTCACCTAAATGTCTCGCTATACCTTCTCAAATAGGGGCAAAATGTAGACATCCAATTCCTAACACCATTTGTGTTGAAATTGTAAATCTTACTCGAATTGCATTCAAATACACATTTTAGGTCAAAATCTATAAAATACATTAAATGGTTCAAAATTATCATTTACAAGTGTCAATTTAGGTCATAGTATCCCTAAATGGGGCAATGCAATTTATGGATCAACTAACTTTGATCAATTCATTTCGAGTCAAAATGGCGATTTCACCATTTAGTGTTCTAAATCACTCTTTTCTTCTAATTCATTTATACATGCCACGTACCTTTGTTATTTTATGTTGGAAACATCCTAAAAGGAAATATAGTTATGATTAATCTAATGTCACCTTATAATTCTTTCTAAGTCAAATTACAACTTAGTAATATGAATTTCTAACCATTTTGATTAATTGAGGGCCAATTTTCAAATAATTGCATAAATGTTGATTAACCTTGTTTAAGGCTAATTATCTAAATCAAGAGCTTAAGTGGATTTTCCATGAGAGTTGTTGAATATTTATTTTTGAAAATTGATTCCTATTAACTGCATCATCAAGTAACATCATTTCTTGGGAAGACATCCCTAGGCCATAAATTCCACAAATATCAAGATTATTGGTCACCCATGCCTATTTAATGCCTCCCATGCCTCTTCAATACCCCTTCTTCCAAGGTCATGATGAAGATAATTATGGATTTAATTCCAAATATTAGGATTATCCATGGCCACACATCTCAATATTGATATGGATGGTCATGGTTGATCCTGACCAATCTTAAAAATCTATAAATAGAGAGGCCACATGAATTTTAAGCTTGAATATTGCAAAGTTATAATGTTAAATTGTTTTCATAATCCTTTGCATTTGATCATTGATTTTATTTGCAATCTTCATTGATAGGATAGTTTAGTGATTTGGAATCATGAGCCTAAGTTTTATGGAGTGTTCTTGAGACATTGGAGGAGTTTGCTACCTTTGTTGACAAAGACAAGGATGTTTGATCATGGGAGAACATGATTATGAGCCACATAGGTATGGTGAATCCATTTGAGAAGGTAATATGATGTTGATTTATTTCATTTTTTTATCCTTTATAATTCCCATAAGAATAGATAGTATTAGTTAGTTATTTATGCATTTTTCATTATTTATGGACTAATGTTTGACTAAATTGCTTTGTAATCCTCTCTACAATTAGAAGGTTTGGTACTGAGTGAAAGTAAAAGTTAATAAAGGACATTGATTCACCCCCCTCAGTCATCTTGATTATAAAAATTGGTGTTAGAGCATGGCCCTTTGAGATAGGCCTAACAACTTAAGAATGATCCTAAGAAGCACAAGCTTGGATTGTGATGATGATAGTGTTTATCATGATAGTAATGATGGTATACCAAATAATGATGGAACTTGTAGAGTTGACTAAGAAGAATAAGGATGAGAATGTGAGTCATTATAAGCTCATAAACCAAGGTGGGTTATTTTCTACTATATAACATATGTTAGATTTTAAAGAATGTCAAGAATATTCTTTGCCAACTCAGAAGGATTATGTAAAATCCAAGTCAAAGGTTAATCCTAAGTTGGCAATCAAGCCTAGAAGGATGTTGAATAATACTTAGTCTTGTGAGAGTATGGAGATATATAAATCTCATGAATTTATGTTGTTCTAGTGCCCTATAAAAGGGGTGACTCTATTAAGGCTTCATGGAGACACTCATTTATAAATGGAAGCATGGTGGATGCTTGTTGAGATTTGATAGGTATTGTATGTGAAAGAGGTATGAATAAATGTTGAGAGGTAAGTTTTTGATGATACTAATTGTAGTTGTGCTTGTCTATGCTTGAAAATGGTATGTGTGTATTATTGTTTCATATAATGAATAAGTTATGAAGATACAGGGAGAGGTTGGTTACTCTGAATTCTTTATCAAGGGAGTAGTTGTTTTGATATTGGTGTCTAGGTGAGAACAAGGTTTGTTCAGATAGTAGTAAGTTATGTCAATGCACATAAGAATGTTACATTGATAAGATTTTTCATAAGTGATGGTTGTATGAAGGCACATGTCAAGATGTTAAAAGTGTTAAGGTGCATTGGAGGCTTGAGTTTTATCATGGCATGGTAGAAGTATGAGAGCAGTGATATGAGAAATATATTCAAAGTGAGATTATTAAGCATTGTCTTCTCTATTGTTTGGTAATCAACAATTGATGTCTAGGAGCATCTTGTGAAGATACATATTGCATAAGATGGATATCAAAGGTGAATAGAGATAATTGGTAGAATATATTTGACAGTGATTAGGTGTATGAAAGACTTGTCATGATGAGGTATATGTCATGGTATCTTGAGAAACTTTATGGAGACAAGATATGATAGAGGTCTATCATATTAAAGCATGTATGCATAAACTTAGTTGATATAATGATGCAAGAAGGATATCATGATGAGGCTTGTGGACATGAAGGAGATAGATTGATGCAATAATAAAATTTGAGATATCTTATAGACATAACATAAGGGATATTTGATCCAACATGAAGGACTAGATTATTCCCTTGGAATAATATCTTTGATTGCAAATAGACCTTATTGACATAGTGGGAAAGCATTGATCATAAAGGTGTTTTATGCTCATTAACATTGAGTGTGATTTCTCTAGGTGTTTGAAGATAAACTTTGGGTCATGTATCATAGGTCTATATGCTCAGTATGCCTTGGGTGTGTGAGGTGAAGGTGATAAAATAATATATAACTCTAATAGAAGGTGAACTAGGTGTTTTATAGACCTAATGAGCTATGAACTAATACAAGTAGGTTTTTCATGTTGTAGATGGATTAGATATGGTGTAAGGATCTAAGAGGATGATATCAGGAGTATATATGGTATGAAAAAAGGTTGAAGATCCAATCAATCATAAATGAAGTTCTAAAAAGAGATAAAATTATCTCAGGGGGAGCTAATCATATAAGTCATAAGCTTCAAGAGCAGGTGTGTAGTATAGAAAAGGTATGCATAATCATGAAGACAAGTTTGAAATCATTCATCTCTATGGAATCAAGATTCATACAAGAAGAGTTCATTTAAAATATTATGCATGGAGTAAGGGGGAACAAGTTATTATGATGTTTCTTAACCTGTGTTGTGAGAAGATATGAATCTAGATAATATTTGTGGAAGACCTTCATCATTAATGTCAAAGGGGGATAAAGTCCAAGATGGGAGTCTAACCAAACTAGGGAAGATGAGAGCGATCATATTGTATAATGTTTTACCATTAATGACCAAGGGGGGGTTTGTTAAGAAGTGTTGTCATTGATGCCAAGGTTGATGGCATTGATGTCAAGGTGTATTTGGTGAATATGCATGGTGAGTGTTTTTTGAGGTATGCATGAGTGAAGGTTGATGTCTAGGTAAGCAAGGATAGTTGAGGCATCAACATGATTTTGTCAAAGATGATCAATGTTAGGGGTTTTAGAAGGCTTGTGTTAAGATTGGTGTTATTATATTAAAGGATAATCAAGGTAAGTTGTCAAGTGCTTGAGCCTTGTGGTAAATTGAGAAGGTATGAGCATAGGATGCCTAGTATTGTGTATAAAGAGGCATGGTGTCATAGTGAGTTTTATATTATTAGTCTTGTAAAGGCTATATTAGTTTGATATCAAGTATCTTTGAGGATAAGGTGGCTTGTAAAGCTGAGTTATGATATAGTCCTTGTGTAAAGGCATATGTTTGGTTGTATGGTGAGATAAGGTTGTAGAAGGATGATTGAAATTATTCAAATATAAGAGTGATTGTATGGCATAAGAGCGAGATTTTTAGCATGATAGTGAGGTGTTGAGAACATGAAAGGAGGCATGAAGGACAAGTACTTGAGTAACCTAAGACTAGTCATAACATATAAATACCTTATGAGAAGCTATAAGTTTGGTGGCCTGGTGAGACGGAGGAAAAAGAGGCTGTATGAGGTTGTTGGATCATGCACATGAGGCATTGGATCACTCATGTGAGTCTTAGGTTAACCCTATAGGGATAAGAACTATAAACCTATTATGCAACTAGACTACCTCTAGACCCTCCTTGGCCTAATGAGGCATCATGAGTTGTTGACAAGATATATGAAGATTTTTTTATAGTGGTTAATCATGATATGAGGTTTTATTTAATGCACATGAGGTGATAAGATATTTTTTAGTGGTTATAAGTTTAGTTTCAAGGCCTAATGTGACTTGTAGGTCAAGGTCTAAGCAAGCAAAGAGAGAGAGTATGGTCTAATGAGGTATCAAGATCAGTTTCTAAGGCATGGGTGAGTAAGTGAGAATTTAAAAAGGTTATTCAAGTTGTTTTAAGTATATTCATGAAGTTTTAGGTTAAAAATTGAAGTTGAAATTAAAAAAAAGTGTCTTACGGTCTCTCAAGTGCATAAGATGAAGAGTTATGTACTTGAGAAGGTTTTTAAAGTGTTCATTGGAATGTGAAACATCTAAATGAGGACATAATTTATTCATGGTATATGGTAAAGGGTCCTATCTCAAATTTATAAGCATTGGTTTCTAGAATGAGGGGCTAAGATTTATGAATGATCGTTAAGACAAGAAGATGGTTTAAACCCTAAAAGAACTCTAAAAATGATCTGATGGTGAAAATATTGATCAAAAGTGCCCATAATGGTCTTAAATGGATATATAAATTATTTTATTTTGTATTAAACTCTCCCAATATTCTCTAGGTATGATTGGTTTGACAGGTGAGTGAGTGGATCCTACAGGAAAGGCCCTGTTTCTCAAAACTTTGGTGTAGCAAATAGAGTTGACCAATTCAAAGTATGAAAATAATTGGATGAATAATATTGAGAATTATGTTTTATGTCCATCATGGTTTATAATCATGTTATAGACATCATGTGTGCTAAACTGGTCATCTAAGTTGACATATCGCTAAAAGTCTTAATGGTGTAGATAATGGGAAAACTAGGTAGAAGTGAGAAATTGATTAGGGATGTGATATAATGGATTAGGGATGAATCCACTTAAATTAATAGGTTTTAAAATACTTGTAATTCATTTACATATTGGATATAATATTTATATATTGGTGTATATGTCAAAATATTGCTCAGAATTTATCTGGTTCTGATGTGCCTATGAGGAGAGAGGTCTAGAGATTGGTTTATATGTATAATATTTGCCATTAGACCTTAGTATTTTTGTGTTTAGATGTGTTATGAATATATTTAAGTATAATTTTAATTAATTAATAATATTTTATTGTTCTACATATGTTTTGGAATGGAAAGTCATCATGATTGGTCTTTTAGGGAAATTGGCAGATTTGTGTATGCAACTTGCAGAGAAGAGTTTAAGACTCTATGCCATGAGTTAATGTATCTAGTTCACATTTTTTTTTATTTTTTGTACTTTATTTACGTATAAATGATTTTAATAATCTTTTAAGTTAGTGTAATAGGTTGGAACATTGAAGCCAAAATGGCTTGTTTGGTTGAGTAAGGACTATGAGAGAGAAGGTCAATAAATTGGTCTACAAGACTAATAGTTGCCATTAGATATTATGCTATTTTTATTTTATATTATTATAATTATGTTTTAAGATAATATTAATTCATTTTAATTCCTTTATTATTTTCATTTAGGTGTCATAATTTCATGTTTCCATGACTATGTTTTGAGGCTAGTTGGCAACTTTGGGTGGGCTACTTGCAAAGAAGAATTTGAGCTTGTATACCTTGAGTTGAAGCATATGATAAAGTTTTTTATGACCATGAGGTCATGAGGTTTTTTTATATGTGATTTTTCCCATAGTTTTTTGGTAGAATGGTTTTTATGCTTTATCTCTTTAAGATAGTTTTTTTTGTATGCACATGCTTATTATGAATAGTGTTTTGAGAAGGGGTTCAAGTGGTAATTGGACATAATAGGTATTGTGGACATAAATTGAAGTTTTATAAGGTATATTTGAGTTTAATATGATTTTTTCATATTGTATGTGGATTTTGGAATCATTTTGAGAAAGACAAAGTGTAACGTGCTCTAACAAAGGCCTAATGGGATTAGGTCTCCATAAAGCCTAAAAGAGGTTTTGGTCCTATATGTTGTGACCAACATATTAAAATGTTTGGTTAATGTTTTAAAATGTTATATGACCTATTTAAATAGTAATAAAAGTGTGAAAATGTATATGTATGACCAAATTGTGTGAGAACAAGTAACTTGTATAAGAACAAGGCCTAATAGGCCTATTTGTGTGTGTTAGATGAGAGAATCTGCAAGAAAATAAAAGAGCACAAAGAGAATAATGAGGAGCTCATGTATAAAATCAGAGGGGTGTCATTAACATATAATATGAGGTATGAGTTTGGTGATCAAGGTCATATTCCATAATCAATTCAAGAAGAGGGCTAGTTGAGCGAAAAAGGCTAGAGGCTAGTTTGAGAGGAATAGAATTGTGTGAAGAGCTAAATAAGAGGATTGTAATCTATTAAATATTAAAAAAGGAAAAATATTGAATGAAAATATCTACTTGGATTAGTGGGTGATTGTTCAATAGGTGGCTATGTTTGTGTTGAGTCAATAAGGGAGTTGGTGTTTCCTTGCAAATGGGTGCTTGCTAAAAGACTCTGTCAAGTTGGTGCTTGATAGACTCAGGTTGGTGATCCAAGTTGAGTGGGTGTTCAACTAAATTTATTCATTGATTTTTAGGATTTTTTTTCTAATATATGGTCAATGGGTTTTATTCCCCATGAGGGTTTCCCACTTACATGATGTGTTCATTCTTGTTATATGTATATTCTCAATTCTATGTTGCTAGATTAGTTGATATTGCTCATATGATGATGTTGCTTGATGAATGATTATAAGGTTTGGTATTGAGTGAAAGTAAAAGTTAATAAAGGACATTGATTCACCCCACCTCTCAGTAATCTTGATTATAACATGGAGGAGTCTCTTTTTTAGAAAGAACATACCTCATTATGTCCGTCATGGGAAAGAAACCATGAACTAGTATTAAAATGCCTTAATAGACCTATTTATTAGAGGTTAAGTTTCATTGATAATGTTTAAGGCATTCGTGGAGTCCTAGGTTTCATTTTCTCCCTTCATGTTTTTCATTAACAAACTACAAATTCCTTGCCATATTGAGTGTATGAATATGGGTGTCTAGGGTCACCATAGTTCATCTTAAACAAGAGTCAACATAAAATTTATAATATCTCAAAGGGAATATATTATGTGATAGTTCCATCAAGCCATTTCACTTATCAATAAGCCTTGGTTTCCAAACTCAGAACTCCATAAATCTGTATGACTACCACCTATAGGTTTGAACCCTTATGCCTATGTTTAAGATATGAAATCAAGGCCAAATGTTTCATAAAACTATGAAGATCCATTGAAACTATAATAAAATGGCATATTAAAGTGTGAGTATTGTTGAGAAAGCATAACCAAGTTCAGGAAGTCAACTCTAGACCAACATTCAAAAGGTTTTAAAACCACCATATACAAATGAACCTCCAGGATGGAAATTAAGGTCATAAATTATGAATATGAATATATTTAAGAGTGTGATTTAGATTTAAATAAGGTCAATTGGGTCTCAAACATAACATGGAACCCCTCTTGCTCATGAGCCTATGTGGAAAACCTAATAGTCAAACACCTAAACCATCTACCTAAAAACTATAGGTAATATGCCCTCAACATTGGACATAAGGTGTTATAGGAACGTGAAGTGGATATATTAAATAGAGGCAAATCATAAAATTGATGTTGTTGGAGGACAAAGAGTTTTGAAAGAATGACTAGGCAAACTGATTTAGGAATTAACAATGGCCTAGATACACCCAAGTTTGCCTAACCAGTTAGGATGTCTAACTAATAAGGATGGTAATGGTAATAAGTGATTATATCACCCAATTTTTTATTATGTTCATCTTCCTTAGTATTACCAAGGGTGTTATCAAGGCAATTAACTACCTGGTCTAGGTTAAACACTCAGGACACACATGCCTATGCACATGACTATGTAAGTAAGTTTTGATATCAAAAATAGAGGATGACAAATCCAAAGGATATTATCAAACCTTGAGAACATATTTAATAAAAATTATAATTCTACCAATAGTTAAAAATGGAGAGAAAATGACACTCATATCTCCAACCCCAATTGGTTCAAGCACTTACACTAAACAATGATGGTCAGAACAGGTCTACATGAGAGAGAGATAGAGGTGGTGGTATGGGTAGATGAGGTTAAGTAAAAAGGGTGTAAATTAGATGGAGAAAGGTAATAATATAATATTGAGGCCAAAAATAAACCTACAGGTGACTTAAGGTTATAAAATTCAATCTAATCCTATAAGACCTAAATCCATCCTTGACCCTCAAGATCCCATCTCCACCTTAGCGGTAGATTCAAAACCCCATGCTAGGCTAAGGTCATGGAGAGGTATATAGTGATGATATAGGTCCTGAGGGAGTTTTCATAGGTAGAACAAGGTAGAGAAGTGGCCATTTTGGTCCTATCACCCCTCTCGAGCTCCACTACCCTAATCTATCATATTAAGATGCCAATTCAAACACTCATATCTCACATAATATGATGACTCAAGCCTAGTGATATGAGGGAGATTTGGGTACCCATAGTCACTTAATATCCATGCAAGAAAGAGATGCAGTATGGAGCCCAACTCTATGAACAATCCTTAACATTAAAACCTACATAGAATTCTTAGAAAAGAGATTAAAGTCTTTCAACTTTCACTCAGTACTCACTGTATAATATTCTTGGGACTATTCTCTATTTCAATGTTTTGAAGGGGTTTATGAGATAGAAATCCATGGAAAAAAGGTTTTAGTTTTGAGGACTGTACTCTATGAACCATCATTAAGATGGTAGTTTACCAAAACCCTCTCTAAACCCTGATTAAGACCCAATAAGGAAATTACACCCTCAAATTCTTCCAAATGAGGTATTTAGGGTTTGAAATGGTCTTAATAGTATCCAAAGGTCAAATGGGCACCCAAGTGGTCTCTTTACTGGCACATGTAGGGTATAAAATATATGGATCAAGCCTATGGGGTAATATTCTAAGCGTATATGCAAGGAATTGAAAGGTATCTACACATTATACATGTTTTTAAGGAGGGAGAGGGATATAAAGGTATCAAAGAGTTGCATAATGGCCACTTATAGGGGCATCCATGTCTAATAGCCACTTAAAAACATGCCTAGGTGCCTAGTAGAGGATTGTGTGTTCATAAAAGAGTATTAAGTGGCTTACCTAAGCCAAAAAAATGATCTAAGGGACCTAAGAGATGAATTTCATACCAGCAGGGGTGGAAAAGTGCCCTCATAACTCTAGTTTGGAGGCAAAGTACATGAACCCTGTTATTAGGAATGTTGGTCTAATACCCTTCTTAAGGCATGATTACTTAGATAATGAGAGAATAGGAAAAAGGGGATATATGAGACCTTATATCATCATGAAAATACACTTAAATGGGTTCCAAATGTACATGAGGTGTTAGTTTACATAAAAAATCCCAGAATTGGTCATTTTTGGCCTGAAATTGCTTTGATAGTGCATAAAAGACAAGACAATCACTTGAGGAGCATCTTGATGAGCTCAAAACTATACAAAAATGTTCTATGAGGTTATGATCACTTGGAGAAAGTTTAGGTCCCTTGTCTAGAATAAATTAGTGGCATTAGTTCATTGGTTAGAGGCCTAACCTTTATGAACCATTGCTAAGAACCCAAAACCCCCAAAACCTCCCTAAAAACCTAATAGTGACCCGATGGAGAAAATATTGAATAATTTGCATATAAATACATTTAAATGGTGTATGATACACCTATATCTCATATTTCACTCTGAGGATATCCCATCCATGGCATTGGTCTGTATGGACAGTTGTATAACCTCCTAGAAACACTATTTTGGTAAGGTTTAAAGATAAATCCAAGGTGTATAACTTAGTGAAAGGTTGAAAATAATTGGGAAATTTAGTATGAGGTGTATTCTAACTTCTCAAGCCATAAAATACTCATAATTATTCCTATAAATACTCCTATAAGTCTGCACCAAACAAGCAATTTAGATGTGCTAGTAAGAGGTGACCTAGTCACCTAAATAAGGTAGAGTTTTAAGTGTGAAATTATTGGAAGGCATAGGTCATAGTATATTATGATGTTTTATACCTAAAACATTCTCATTTTCCTATTTATAAGGTCTTATGTAGGACTTATGGTCATCCAAGTAGTGAGCAGTCAAGAAACTAGGCCTAATTTCCTAATAGGCCTACTTGGTTAACAAAGGAAGATGTTTATTGGTGTAGATGGATAATATGGAGTAAATTAAAGTCTTGAAACTTTTTTAACTACCTCATTCAGATGATTAGGCCCATTTATCATCCATCATGGATGATTGGGCATTTTTCCAAGTCTTATTAGCATGGAGGAAGGAGGTGCCTACATAATGTTTCATGGGGTGGCTAATTGAACCAATTTGATGCTTTATAAATATAAAAATTAGAGGGAATTAACTAGGTTTTCATGATCACTCTATGTATGGGGTCAACCTTGGCCAAAAATAGACATCCAATACCTCAAAAGGCTCATTGAAGACCACTCATAACTAAGGCAACACATAGGAGGAGTGTGGAAGTTGGTTGTAACCGATAACTAAATTAATTATGGTCATTCATGACCTATTCATCCCTTATCTATGCCAGAGTTTATTTTACCTCCTATTTATGTTCTATAAATATAGGCTCTAAGGTCATTATATTCATCCCTTGGTTGGGTATGATGAAACTTTTCCCAAATTATATCTTGTAAATCTTTTGAATCAATAAAGGACTATTTAAGATTTCAATACTAGCTTAATGTGTTATGTGTTTGTTTATTTTCATAAGTGGTGAAGTTTCATTCTCCTTTCCAAGTCCTCATCCTCACATAGTTACCATGAAGCTATTCTATGCAAGTCATGTGGTGTGTCAAGTGTTGGTGACTATGTTTTTAAGTGTAACCTATTTTATAGTGACTTAAAAAAAACCTCTCATCCATCACATTCAAGTTTCATTAATATGCATAGCCTTCATATGAAGTACTAATGCCTAGGAACCCCTTGGAAAGCTTGTTTCAGTCACTAGTCCTTATTTGGTTCATAAAGTGTTGATTAAGGATTAGTTAGAGTGGATAATATATTATGGTGCATCACCTCCCTTTAGATTAGGTTTTTTTTCATGTTTATCTCTCTATTTTCAACCCAAGAAATCAATATGTTTTAGGATTTGAGATCAATTGATGCACTAAGGGATCTAGCCCCAAAACTAGAGGTTTAGTCCATCCATAGGTCACCCAAAGCCTTTGGACTAATCCCATGTTACCCCAAACCTAGAAAGGCTTAAACAATCCTCTCATAAGGGTGTAGTTTGGTGAGTTAACAATTATGGCATGCTTGGTGGGATTGAGAATTAAGCAAGTTATATCATTCACTAGTAGTATTGGATGATATCAAAGAACTTCAAATACTGTAATGGTAGATTTGTAGTCAATTTTCATGCTAAAAGTGGTCATGATATCTTCATCAAAAGGTAAATAAGCTGAGTTTTTTGAGTTATATTTAGACTTTTCTAGGAGTAATAGGTACCTTAGGTTTAATCCTAATCCTACACCCCATAATTTTCCTAATCTTGCTTGATAAAAGATTGTTGTAAACCCTAAACCTCATATGTATGGTTAGGCCTAGAAATCAATATTTTTTACCCTTCAATGGTGGTAATCCCTTAAATCTAAACCAATTTGATGATATACCTATTATTGAATTTAATATCCTTACCTATTTCATAGGCAAAAACTCTACCACCCATATTAAAGATGTTACAGACATAGCCAACCTTTACTTAGTTCATAATGTGGCCCAAGAAAATGTGGCAATTATGTTAGTGGCCACTTCCTTAAAGGTTAAGGCACTTCAATGGTATAGGGGATCAACACCTACTTCTATCAACACCTAAGATGAATTTGGGGAAAATTATACAAACATTTTTGAGGATAGGAGTGACCAATTGTATTTAGTGGAGCAACTCACCACAATTAAAAGGACTTCTCAAGAGTTTAAGTAAACTTCAATTACAAGTTTAAGAAAACATAGGAAAGGATCCCAATAGTATTTAATCCCTCCCCCAATTATGCCTTCTTTTACTACTTAAGATTTCTAAAATTTAATGTGGAATTCACGATACATTCCATGGGAGGGAATACACTATGGGATGCCTATGAGGTGGCCATAAGGGTATAAAATTGTCTAATACAAGCAGAAAAGATTTCCCTAAGACCCTTCATGACTTTTTTCCCAAAGATACAACCCCTTGTGCCTACCATTACTCCCCTAACATCACCAACTAATCATGATCAGGTAGATGTTAATCAAGTAGATAGATTGGGTAAGATTGAAGAGCTTCTGAAGGCACAAAGTAACAAGATAGTGGCCTTGTAAAGGCTATAAAAATTCCACCTCATAGGCCTTAACAACCACCCTATCAAGCATCCTATCAATCCCCCTATCATACCTATTAGTTCAATACACCTCTATATCAACCTTATCCATAAGGTAAAGGGCATATCACTCAAGTAAGACCCTATCATAGCTTCAACCCTAATTTTTTTAACACTTCTAGAGCACTAGTTCCAACTCAGAATAACTATGCTCAATAAGGTCAATGGTATACACAATGGGGGAAATGTCATAAGATGTCAATCAATCTAAGTGGTAATTCTTGTTAACCCTCTTTCATGTAGTAGAATTAGGATCATCTAATACATGATAGTCAACCTCATGCACAACATAAAGGTCCTTTTATGCAACATGGAGAGACTCTCTTCATGACTCATTCTGAGAAGTCAAATAAACAAAGAATGAGTGGGATCAAAGCACCATCAAAGACCACCTTTTTCAAATTCCAAGAAGGAGAAAATTATTTTGAGCAATGTGCAACCAATCAACTTGGGGATGCAGTCAAGGTGGATAACTAGTTGTATCCCATAAAGGGTTAAAAGAAGAGCAATTGATGATGATTTAGAAGTTGTAAGAGCAACCCATCCACCATCTCAACCATCTCAAGATGATAATAGATATAGTGTATCTCCTAAGACTCCACCAACTCAAAAAATTCAAGATGGGAAAGGGAAAAATTATATAGGTCCATTGATACCCCAATATACACAAATTCCAAGTGGTACTACTACTCTTATGTTGTAGTCAAAGGCTTCCAACTCTCATATTATAATTATGGATTAGATGAAGAAGGCCCATGTCACCATTCCTTTTTTGGATACCTTGCCTTTTATAGGATAAAATTATCTCCTCCAAGAAGAGCTATCAAAACTCCACATCTTAGATAAGTAGGCAAAAAAGGTGGGTGTAGTCCTAGCTAATACCGATCAACCTCATGAGTATCAAGTACCCAAGGTAAAAAATCCCCCTCCTTTATATCTCTCTATCATTATAGGTGATTCCATAGTACATAACTATATAATATATATTGGGGCTAGTACTTTTGTCATGCCCAAGTCTATAGTAGATAGGTTAGGGCTAAAGTATGGACTGAATGCTAAAGGGGTCTTACAATTAGATGGGTTTCCTACTAAGACCATTGGTATACTTAAGTATCTAAAAATTATCTTGGTTGTTTGTCCTAATTTTACTATATCCCAAGATGTGGTAGTAGTTTACCTCCCTCCTTAATTTTCCTTATGTTTGTCTAAGGATTTCACTACTAAGATAGGAAACTATCTCTCTTCTAACTGGTCTTATATGGTCTTTAAGACCATGTATGGAACAAAGGTCACCATAAGGTCTAAGCCTATATCTAGGTTATATTTTACATCCATACATGCCTAATTTGTCTAATGTCAATTACACTATCATAGATGAAGATGATCACCCCAATGACCAAGAGCCAATTAAACCACTTGAATGTATACCATATTTTCTCCTTAATTAATGAGTGGTAGACAACCATTGATATGATCCATACAAGAGAATTAAAGAGGTAGGTTTTGGGATATATTATATGTATGAGGAATGGGATGTCATACCAGATCTTACTATCCCAAGCCAAGACCATGATATAGTATGGAGTTTTTTCTTTGATGGATCTATGTCCAAGAATGAAAGTGGAGCATGTGTCATGCTTGTATTTCCTTCCAAACAAATATACTTTTCTATCTTGAGGTTTCAATTCAGTTACAGATGCAACATAATAGAGTATGAGGTCCTCATCCATGGGATACATGGGAAACAAAAAGAGGCATCAAGCTCCTGAAAGCCATGGGAGAAAGTGAGTTAATAGTGCATAAGGTGTGAGGAAAAAATGCAGTTAAAAATACACTCTTGAAGACATATACGTACAGGGTTTGGGACCTCTTAGAGGACTTTAAGGCCTTTGCCATTCACTTAATTATAAGAGATGCTAATCAACATGTAGATTGATTGGCAACCATAGGGTCATAGTATGATATTCCTAGTGGGGTAAAGGACATCAAAGATCAATCTCAAATCAAGGTAATATGCATACCTTTAGTCCTTGATATGCGGTTAGCTGGTAGATATTTAAAAATGGCAAATAGATAACATGTTCATTTTCAACAGGAGGTAGAATTATGCTCAAGAAACTAAGGTAGATTGTAATAGATATATGGGGACCAAATTATCCACTTAAGGACAAAGAAGTTACTTAAAGGATTGGTGACATTGGAAAATATATTTAATGAAGGTAATCTAAAGAAAGACAATGTTAGTATATCCACTAAAGAGGAGCATTATGAAAAGGTCACTATTTTCAAAGATAGGTTGCTCAAACTAGGAAAAATAAATGCAAATGAGGAGAAGGAAACATTAATAGAGTTATATCAAGAGTTTATAAACATATTTTCTTTAGAGTAAAATTATTTGAATGGGTTTGACTATTGGCCTAGCATACCATAGAGTTGGAGGCAAGTTTTAAGCCTATGAGACAAAAACAAAGATTGATCAACCCCAATATTGAGATCATTGTGAAGAAAGAGTTGACCAAGCTCATTGAATCCAACATCATCTTCCCCATCAAAAAATCTTCATGGGTGGCTAATCTTGTGCTTGTAAGGAAGAATAATGGGGAGATAAGGTTATGTGTAGACTTCAAGGATCTCAATAAGGTGTCATTAAGAGACCACTACCCCTTACAAACCATAGATCATATTTTTAAAAAGGTTGTAGATTCACAACATTTTTCCTTGATTGATGGATACTCAGGGTACAATCAAGTGTTAGTGAAGGATAAGGACCAACATAAGATAGCCTTCACAACCAAGTATGGCACTTATGCTTACAATAAGATGGCCTTTGGACTATCCAATGTAGGAGCCACCTTCCAAAGGGCAATGGATGTAGCCTTCTAGGGACTCATCAATGAGATGGTGCTCATCTACCTTGATGACATCATAGTATTTTCTGAGGATCCCAAATATCACTTGACACAATTGAGGATTATATTTGATAGGTGCAAGTAGTATGGGGTCTCCTTGAATCTTAAAAAGTGTATTTTTACAGTTCATGAGGGTAGACTTCTAGGACATGTTGTGTCAAAACAAGGCCTCTCTATAGACCATGAGAGGATAAGTTATATCCTTGATATATCACTACCCAATCACAAGAAAGGATTGCAGATTTTTCTAGGCAAAATCAAATTTATCATGAGGTTTATACTTGAATTTGCATAAATGGTAAGGTCTCTAACCTTCATGCTCAAGAAACATAAGTATTTTTCATGGAATAAGGAATGGAGAAGAAGCTTTAAGGCCATCAAATAGACCATTTACCAAGCTCTCACCCTCCTCAACCCTTATTTTTTAAGGGACTTATTTTCATATGCCTTATCAACCAATAATATTATTTCTTCCATGCTTATACAACAAAACAATGAGGGTCTTGAGCAATCCATAGCCTTATTTAGCCAAGCATTATAGGGGTATGAAAAAAGGTATACATTCATGGAAAAACATTTAATTTTATTCATGAGAGGCCTCAAAAATTTAGATACATGGTGTCTAATAAAAATTTTTATGTCATGGTGGTTCACCTTGGCATCAAGGACTTCATCTTTAATAGAGACTTGAGTGAAAAGAGAGTTAGTTGGGTGACCAAATGAATGGAATATGACATAGAGGTAAAGGTTACAAGGTTTATTAAGGGTAGGTTACTATTTGAACACTTTTCAATAGATGTGAAGGAGTACAAGGAGTTGGTTTTGTTAATATAAAGTGATCAACAAGTAGCAACACCTACATCTCCTTCTAGCCAGACTCAAGACATGGTGAGATTCCTTCAAATAGAAGATTGTTCTATATGCCTAAATAGGACAAGAATGAGTTAATTCAGAGTATAATCCATTCCTTATGTCTTGATTTATGGAGTTATTTTTAAAAAATACCTTGATGGCATGCTCGTGAGGTGTGTAGAAACTAACCAAGTTTACAAGATCCTAGACTAGTTTCATGATGGGCTCATAGGAGGGAACTTTGAAGCCACGAATATAATAACAAGGATCATAAGAACATGATATTTTTGGCCAAGTTTGTTAAATGAATCCCATACTTGGGTTATGAGGTTCCAAAAATGTGTTATGTTCATAGTAAAGCAAAGACTAGTTGCCTTGCCCCTCAAGCCTATTCAAGTGGAGCATCTCTTCATGCAGTGTGGCCTAGAATTTGTAGGTATGATTTACCCTCCATATAGTGTGCGAAATAATTAGGTATTGACTAATATATCCTAATTTAATAGGTGGGTGGAGTTAGTTTCACTTAAGGAGGCAAATGAGAACTCAATTTTGGAGTTTTATAATAATCTAGTGATCAGATTTGGGGTCCCCTCCACCATCATATTCAACAATGCACTAGCCTTTAGTATTGCAAGGGTGAGTGAATGGGAAATTAACCATGGCATATACCTTAGTTATTACTCCAATTACTATCCATAGGGCAATGGACTTGCAAAGTCCAGAAACATGAATCTAATTAGGATAATAAGGAGAACTATGGAGGACAACTAAAGGGAGTGGCATACCAAGCTAAAGATGGCCTTATGGGTGGATAAGATCACTCCCAAGAGATATACCAACAATTCACCATATATTTTTTTCTATGTAAAAGAGGCAAGGCTGCCCATATAACTTAATCTACCAACCTTGGAACTTACACACCAAATTGAACTCATAGAGAATGATGGAATGGATGTAACGATGAATGAATTGAGGGAGCTGGAAGAGACAAGAGATGATGCTATGTATGCTATGTGGTCTCATAAATATTAGGTTAAGAGATCAATTGACAAGATAAATTCTTCAAAGACCTTCCAACAAGGTGACATTGTGCTCAAGTGGGATGAAGACCATGCTAAACTAGGTAAGCACTCAAAGCTTGATAGTTTTTGGAGTGGACCATATGTTATTACCAGTTGAAAAGAGCACAATGCCTTCCAATTGTCCAGGATCGGTGGTGAGGAACTCCTTATCTCTATCAATGGGGTGTTCCTTAAGTATTATTACTAGGGAGCTAGAAGAGATAAGAGATGATGCTATGAATGTTATGTGGTCTCATAAAGATTAGGTCAAGAAATAAATTGATAATATAAATTCTTTAAAGACCTTCCAATAAGGTGGCATTGTGCTCAAGTGGGATGAATACCATGTTAAACTAGGTAAGCACTAAAATTTTGATAGTCTTTTGAGTAGACCATATGCTATTACCAATTGCAAAGATCACAATCCCTTCCAATTGTCCAAGATCAATGGTGAGGAACTCCTTATCCTTGTCAATGGGGTGTTATTTAAGTATTGTTACTAGGAAACATAAAACCATCTTTAAACATAGCAGTTTAGGTTTCCTTCTTGCAAGTGATATAGAAAATGCTTTGCTAATTGATTTTTTGGTTGTGTTCTTATTATTTTTTATTTTGTGTATTTGTTGTGTTTCTTGTGTGTCTTGTGAATCTTATTTTAGACTTTAAGGTCTAAAATATATTAATCATAAGGTGTCAATTTAGTCATAGAGTCTTCGATCTAATCATGAGTGATATACAAAAGATCCTAGGTCTTCGTGACCAGTAGGCAGGTCAATCCTTCAGAGTCACTAGTAATGTTGACTTCTTTCTTCCCTTGGGATTATAAAGGAGTCTATGCCATATACACCTAAACTCACCATTGATCACACCATTTTGTTTCTTGAAGTGTCAAGGTGGTTCAAAAGGAGGATCACAAGTCATCATGTCAAGGCATCAAGTTCAAGTGAGGTGCTATGTCAAGGTATGTTATGGTGGTTATCTTTTACCCTCTATTTGAGCTCGTGTAAAGTGATCTCCTTGTGATTAGTTATGTATAAATATCCATAAAAGGCATTGGAGTGGTCGTAATGGTTCAAACTTACTCATATTGAAGATGACCCAATGTTGTATCTCATGACCTGTCATGAATCCATCTAAGTATGTTCAAAGTATAAAAGGTATGGCAAAACCAGTGGGTTAAATATGTTATAATTAGTATGTGGTAATCGTGTTTAGGTCTTTAACATGTTTTAAGATCTCTTCATAGGTATTGAGGTAGCCTCCATTTCAACTTTCACTTGAGCTCATATGTATTTCTTTAAAAAGGGGTGTTTGACCATAGAATGATGTTATTTTAAGCCCAAAAAATCACTAAGGCTATAAATTATGCCCTCAAAGGTCCCCATTATCACCATAATTCCATAATCAAATAGTTTCATATGTAAGGGTTCCTTTTCATAAGTCAAATGCTTTTATTTTCCACTAAAGGGGCCCCATACATGGGAAAGAATGGATTTTAAACTTCCCCCAAATTTGATTCATTTTTTAAATTTTATTTTGACCCCTCTTTTCCCTCTTTTTCCCACTAATAATGTTTCAAGGTCTAAAGACCTAAGAAAATATAGGAAACTAGTGTTTTGTAGGTGTTTTCAGGAAAGTACAGATTTGTATAGAATGATCATGGTCATGAAATGTCAAGGATATATAGAGGGAAATCAGTGAAAAAATTATGTAATAGAATCTAGGAGTTTCAATTCAAGAAAGGTAAAAAACCAACCCCTCCTTTCCAGCATCCTCTTTGGTAGCCTTGGATGGCCTCTTAGATTCTTGTATAATAGAGATGGGAGAGAGAAGATAGTGACCTGATATCTTGGCCAAAGGAATAGGGTATAATGGAATTCTAACCCTTGTCATTAGTTTGTATAATGATTACCAATGATTTATGAATAATGGTTAATAAACTAGGGCAATCAAACTAGTCTTTTACATCCACACAAGGTAAACATGGGAATGGTTTTAATGAATTTTTAGCCTATTTGATGAAATTGATGATTGTACATGTCTTATACAATACTTCAAGGTACTTATAATTCACCTTAGACCCCAAATTTTCACATGTAAGATTATGGGAATAAGGAAATATTTATATGGTCATATTTAAAGATTACACATAATGTTTTTTGGCATTTTAGGATCTTTTAATGTATAATATACATCGATAATAGTCCATTGATGGTGATGATGGATTATCAAGAGATCCATTCAAATTTTCTCATCATTGATAGTACACCTGATCACCAATGGACCTTCAATTCTCTCAATATCTTGCCTTCAAATGGGACTACCTATATATTTGAACTTCATTGCAAGTGAGAACATAGTGTTCTATGGTGATGGCTATTGGGGGTCATTAGAACACTATAGATTATTAATAAGTGTTGTATTCATGTGGAGGATTCCCTCTTATTAAAATAACAAACCTCATTATGGCCCTCATGGGCAAGAAACCATGAACTAGCCTTCAATGCCTTCACAAACCTAATTAGTATAGGTTAAGGTTCATTAGCAGAGTTTAAGGTATTTTTATAGTCATAGGTTTCATTTTCTCCCTTAATATGTTTGATTAATGAAATCAAAATTCCTTGCCTTATTGATTGTATGAATAGGGGTGTCTAGCATCCCCATAACTCATATTGAGCAAGAGTCAATATCCCATTTTTCATCTCTCAAAGTGTATATACTATGTGATAGTTCCATCAAGATTTTTCTTCTATTAATAAACCTTGGTTTCCAAACTCAGAACACCATAAAGCCCTATGAATACCACTTACATGTTTGAGCCCTTATGACTAAGTTTAAGGTATGAGAGTAAGGCCAAAGTTTTCATAAAACTATGAAGATCCATTGAGACTGTAAGAAAAGGGTCTATTCAAGTGTGAGTGTTATTGATAAAGCATAACCAAGTTTAGGAGGTCAACGCAGGGCCAACCTTTAAAAGGTTTCGAAATTATCATATATAGTTGAACCTCAAAGATGCAAAGAAGGGTCATAGATTATGAAGATGACTATATTTATGAGTGTGATTTGAATTCAAGGAAGGTCAATTGGGTCTCAAACATAGCATGGAATCCATCTTGCTCATGGGACTATGGAAGAGCCCCTAACAATTAAATAGCTAAAACATCTACCTATAGGCATGCAGGTAGTCTACCCTCAACATTGAACATAATGTGTTATAGGCACATGAAGGGGAGACCTTAAAGAGAGGTATAACATAGAATTCATGTTGTTATAGGATAAAGAGTTTTGAAAGTATGACCAAGCAATCTGATTTAAGCATGAATAATGGCCTAGATACACCCAAGTTTGCCTAACTAGTTAGGATGTCTAACTGATAACGATGATAATGGAAATAAGTGATCAAATCACCCCCTTTTTGATTATATTCATCTTCCTTATTATTTTGAAGGGTGTGATCAAGTCAATCACTTATCTGGTTTAGGTTAAACACTTAGGACACACAAGCTTGTGTGTATGCAATCAAAAATGCATCAAATATTCATATCAATCCTATCTCAAAGAAGATAGATCGTACTTACACTTTCGATTGGGGATATATTATATAATTAGGGTCATGATCAATATGGATCAACTAGACCTAATTAGGGGATTTATTATCAATAATATCACTAGGGAGGGTTCAAAATCCTCAATTCAAGCAAAACTATGCAATAACCCTAACTAAGTCTTATGTTTTCATATTCACTAAACTAATAACAAGTAAAGAAAAAATCTAATCTAGTGCTCATCAACTCTTGTGCCTCAAAGTGGGGGTAATAAACATTAAAAATAAACATGCATATAAGACATATATTCATGTCATTGTATACATAATTATAATGCATGAAAGAGAAGTGCAAATGCATATCTATCTACTCTTACAAAGGAGGGACATAGTTAGGAATATTCACCTTTGAAGATGAACCTACCAAGCCTAAATATTTCCCTTGGTGAAGGTGCTTCAAAATAGGTTGTTATGGTATGTAAATATGATAAGGATAAACCATCTCTAGGATACATAAGCTATCAATGCATCCAAAAGACTTCTCCACAAGACAATATACATATCTCCAAAGAAAGTATGAAACCCTAATCTTAGTCCTAAAGTAGAATGGTAGATAAGCAGATGCACAATATATCTTACTTATTCTTCTCTTCTCTAAATAATGGTAAAATGATTGTGTATATATTTTTATATTTAATGCTAAACCCTTCCAAAAATTTTAGCTGACAGGGTTGACCCAGTCGACCTAGCATCATTATTGACAAAAACTCACTAGGTCATGAGCTAGGTTAGCCAAGAGCTGACCTAGACCCTAAATAAGTTTTTCCAATAAGATTATAAGGTTGAACTAGTTGACCTCGTCATGTAAACTATCAAAATAGGTTTTAGGTTAGAAAAAGGGGTATCAAAAGTGGCAAATGACTAAGGAGTGTACAAAAAAGAAGAACAAGCTTATGAGAATGGTTTTTAGTAGAAAAGTGTGTAGATAAAAAGTGGTAAAAGGGAAAAAATCATATAAAGAACCAATGGTATACCCACCCCTTTCTTAGTGCACCCTTTAGGGCATGCACTCAGAGAGATTAAGACTCGATGGGTTCTTGCAAGATAGAGAGTGTTAGTAATTGATAAAAGTTCAAAAATATTATGTGTATAAGATGTTTAATTGATAAGGATGATAATGGAAAAAAGTGATCAAATCACCCCCTTTTTTATGACATTCATCTTTTTCAATATTTTCAAGGGTGTGATTAAGCCAAGCAACTTCCTTTTCTAGGTTAAACAATTAGGACACATGGTCATTTGCACATGATTAGAAGTATGTTTTGATAGCAAAGATAGAGGAGGCCTAGTAAAAAGGATATTATCAAACCCTAAGAATATATTGAATAGGGATTCTAATGTTGCCAATAACAAATAATGGAGAGAAAAGGATGCTCAGGTCTCCAACCCCAAATGGTTCAAGTACTTACACTAACTAGTGATGGTCAGAGAAAGTATACATGAGAGAGAGATAAAGGTGGTGGTCTAGGTAGATGAGGTCAAGTACATGGTGGAAATAATATGTAAAAAGAGATAATATAACATTGAGGCCATAAATACAGCTACAAGTGACTTAAGGTTCTAAAAATTAGTCTAAGATTGTAAGACCTAGAGCTATCATTGACCCTCAAGACCCCATCTCCACCTTAGTGGTAGATTAAAAACCCCATGCTAAGCCTAAGGTCATAAAGAGGTATAATGTGATGATACAGGTCCTAAGGGAGTTGTTATAGGAATAAAAATGCAAGGAAGTGGCCATTTTAGTCATATCACCCCTCTCGAGCTCCACTACCCTAATCTTCCATGTCAATTTGCTAACTCAAACACTCATATCTCACATAAAATGATGACTCAAGCCTAGTGCTCTTAGGGTTAGTTTGGGACCCCTATTCACTTAATATACATGGAGTAAATAATTGTATTAAGGAGCCCAATTCTATGAATAATCCTTAACACTATAACCTATATAGAATGCCCAGTAAAGAACTCAAAGGCCATCAAATTTTGCTTAGTAATCACCATGAAATATTCATGGGACCAAGAGATATTTATGAGTTTTAAAGGAGTCTATTGGTTATACATCCATGGTAAAAGGTTTTGGTTTTGAGGCCTATACTCTATGAACCATCGTTAAGATGGTAGGCCACCAAAACCCTCTCTAAAACTAGATTAAGCCCCAATAAGGAAATTTCACCCTCAAATGCTTCCAAATGAGGTATTTAGGCTTTAAAATAATGTTAATGATCTCCCCAGGTCACATGGGCACCCAAATGGTCTACTGATTGGCATGTGTATGGTATTTAGTATACAGATCAAGCCTAAGAGGGACTGATCCAAGCCTATATACAAGGAATTAAAAGGGATCTACACATTATACTATTTATAAGGAGGGAGGGGAATCCATAGGTGTCAAATAGTTGTATAATGGACACCTATAGGGGCCTCCATGTATAATAGCCACTTGTAGACATGCATATGCACCTAGTAGAGGACTATGTGCTCATAAAGGAGAAGTAAGTGGATTATCCAAGCTAACATAGATGATCTAAGGGATATAATATATGAATTTAATACCAAAAATGGTTGACAAGTGCCCTCATAACTCCAATTTAGAGGCAAAGTATAAGAACCCTATTATTAGGCTTGTTGGTCTAATACCCTTCTCAAGGCATGACTGCTTGAAGATTGAGATTAGAGAATAAAGGGGATATATGAGACCTTAAACCATAATTAAAATAAATTTAAATGGGTTATAAATTTACATGAGGTGTTAGTTTGCAAAAAGAAGCCCAAAACTAGTCATTTTTGGCCTAAAACTACCTTCACAGTGCATAGAAGACAAGACAGATACCTTAGGAGCATCTTGACGAGATCAAAACTATACATAATAGTTACATGGGGTTATTATAACTTGAATAAAGTTTAGGGGCCTTTTATAGAAGAAATTAGTGGCATTAGTTCATTGGTTAGAGGCCTAACCTTTATAAACCATTGCTAAAAACCCAAAATCCCCAAAACCTCCCTAAAACCCTAATAGTGATTTGATGGAGAAAATATTGAATAATTTTTATCCAAATGCATTTTAATGTCTTAGGATACACATGTATCTCATAGTTCACTTTGAGGATATCCCATCCATGGCATTGGTTTGTATAGATAGTTGTACAGACTTCCTAAAAACACTATTTTAGAAAGGTTTAAGGATAAATCCAAGGTATAAAGCTTGGTAAAAGGTTGAAAATAGTTGGGTAAGGTATTAATAGGTGTATCAAAACTTATCAATCCATAAAATACTCATAATTCTTCCTATAAATACTCTTACAAGTTTGCACCAAATAGGCAGTCTAAATGTGCTAGTACGAGGTGACTTAGTCACCTAAATAAGGTAGAGTTACATGTGTGAAATGCTTGGGAGGCATAAGTCATGATATATTATGATGGTTTAGATATTAAACATTCTCATTTTCCCATTTCCAAGGTCTTATGTAGGTCTTATGGTCATCTAAGCAATGAGCATTTAAGCAACTAGGCCTAATTACCTAATAGGCCTACTTAATCAACAAAGGAAGATGTTCATTAGTGTATAGGGATATTATAGAGTAAATGAAGGTCATGAATTTTTTTAAATACCTCATGTATATTATCAATCCCATTTCCCATCCATCATAGAGGATGGGATAATTTTCTAAGTCTTATTAGCATGTAAGAAGGAGGTGGCTACTTAATGCTTCATGGGGGGGCTAATTGAACCACTTTGATGTTTTGTAACTATCAAAATTAGATGGAATTAAATATTTTTTCATGATAACCCTATGTATGGGGTTAAACTTGGCCACAAATAGACATCCAATTCCTCAAAAGGCTCATTGAAGACTACTCATCACCAAGGCAATGCATGGGAGGAGTATGGAAGCTGGTTGTAACTACTAATTACATGAATTATGGTCATTTATAATATCTTCATCCCTTATCCATGCCATTTTATATTCTCCCTCATGTTCATGTTCTATAAATTGAGGCTTTAAGGCCATTGTATTCATCCCTCAGTTGGGTATGATGAAACTCTGCCCAAATTTTATCTTAAAAACATTTTGAATCAATAAAGAAGGACTATTTAAAATTTCCTTACTAAATTAGTGTGTTATGTTCTTGTTGATTTTCATAAGTGGTGAAGTTTAATTTCCCTTTGTGGGTCCTCATCCTCACCTAGTTTCTCGGATGCTTTTCTTTGCAGGTCATGTGATGTGTCAAGTGTT
This sequence comes from Torreya grandis, assembly GCA_037957365.1. Classification (NCBI taxonomy): domain Eukaryota; kingdom Viridiplantae; phylum Streptophyta; class Pinopsida; order Cupressales; family Taxaceae; genus Torreya; species Torreya grandis. The sequence goes on along the minus strand of JARHVA010004633.1, from coordinate 487,914 downwards.
GGTGACTGTGGTTTTAAGTGTAACTTGGTTGATAGTGCCTTAAAATAGACATCTCATATATAAAATTTAATATATAGTAACCTACATATCCCTCATATTAATTACTAATTCCTAATAACCCCTTAGAAAGCTTTTTATAGTAACTAGTCCTTTTTTGGTTCACAAAGTGTTAATTAAGGATTAGTTAGAGTGGATAAGATATTATCGTGCATCGCCTCCCTTTAGATTTGGCTTCATATTTACATCTCATTTTTCACCCCAAAAAGTTAGTAGGTTTTAGGAGTTGAGATCAATTTATTCATTGGGGAAGATATCCCCAAAACTAAAGCTTTAGTTCATCCATAGGTCACCCACAACCTTTGGAATAATCCCATGTTACCCCAAACATGGAAAGGTCTAAATAATCATCTCATAAGGGTGTAGTTTGGTGAGTTAATAGTAATTTGAGTGGGGGATTTATTTTTAAAGTCCTAACTACAAGACCTCTAAGTATCTCTAAGGAGGTTAGGAGCACTTTCAAATGTAAAAAAATGATTTTCACAACCCAAAAATTTGTAAGTATGTGCAGAAGGCATAGGGAAAATAAAACATCAATGCATTGGAGAACTAGGTGATTGTTTAAGGGTGTGATTGAGTTTGTTCCCAAGAAAAAGTGGGAAGAAGGTACCCAATAAATGGATAAAGAAAATTGGCACCCAAAAGAAGAGGCAAGAAAAAAATAATGTACAAGGAAGGAAGATAATATGTATAAGGATTTGGTGTGTATAATGAGTCATGAGTACAACATCAACTGATATGTATCGATCTTGAGGATAAAAATTCATATACCATTATTTTGTAAGCTAGATAAAGTGACAATATTTGGTCATTAGACCAAAGGATAGAAAAGGATAGTAAATATAAATGGCCAATCCAAATTAATTATTATCAAAGTTGAGTAGCTCAAGGAGTGACTTAGATAAGGAAAGAGAAGAATGTAATGTCTCAAGGCATGAATAAGGCATGTTACATATCAAAATTTTAGAACCCAAGTTATGACTCAACAAGGCTACCCTAAGTAAAAATGTTGGGAATAGGTGGTAGACCTAGTGGATAGGTAATTATCAACATATGAACCAAACTAACTAGTGACTTACCCTTGTCAACTATAAATACAATACTTTGTCCCACAACATAATCTACAAACAAAATTATGTTGAAGGAATTTAATGTTGAAGATAGGGTAATGTTGATGAAACTGTTAGTTAAAGAGATACCAGGAGAACCCTGAAGGCTATAAGTGTGTGGAAAATTTAGAAAAGATCAAAGAATGGAGGAAAATAAAGGCCTAAGTGATACACTTTGTGGATTCTAATAGATATGAAATATTATGGGAAAGAAGGCCTAAGGCTATGGACAATTTGAAGAAGATCTATTACAACCAAAAGGATACAAAATGTAGAGGCCTCACACATTTTTATTTCATATGTGTGAATTTTTTATAAAATAGGTTATAAACTATTTACTTCCACCCCTTTGGGAAATTTCAAGAAGATCAAAGACCTATAAGAATCAAGGATGAGGCTAATAATACTATCAATTACAAGTAACAGTCTAGTGAGAGATGGCTCAGGGAGGATTCAAGGTCCTCAATCAAGCATGGATGAGTAGAGGGTGAGAAGCATAGGAAAAGATGTAAGGATATTGACAAATACCTACACATGAAGAAGGAATATAGATGAAGAAGAAGCATCTAAATAATAACAAGTGTATTTCTGCACTAATGAAAATTGGTATGGCCATAGGCCAAGATAACATAGGATGAAGTTTTTCACCTAGAGGATGGTGGGAATTTTATAAGAAGACTAGATGGTGAGATAAAGAGAGGAAACATTAGGTTTCTACACTAATATAGTCATTTATGTTTTTTTAGACTTGTTACAGGATAATAAGAAGTTTCTAATATGCCTAGTCAAGGGTAGAGGTTGAGGATCCTAGAAAGGGTGCTTGATGGCTATCCTTAATGGTGTTTCTCCCCTTTAGGCTAATACAAGTGTAATGGATAGTAAAGTGGCTCACTAACATCAGTAATTATCTATATTAAGTCCACACATATAAACTCAAATCACATGGCCCTTAGAGTCATGAAGAAGATGTTGGGTTGTATAGACTCTTACATGAGTTTTCATATATGCCAAGGATGAGGAGTGGAGAAAGGCATAAGGGTGCTAAAATAAATGCATAATAGGCACATGGTAAGATGATAGGAAGGCCATTAGGTGAATGGGACTTGTGAATTACATGCATGCTCCCTAAAACAAAGAAGTTGGCATCATCTTAGAGGAGACTCAACAATAAACCAAATGGGGAGTATGGCCTATTAAATTTAGAAGACAACATTCTACTAAACCTAGGTCATTCCAAAAAAGGGGGTGTAAGTTATACTAGCCAAATTCAAGGGAAAAAATGACAAAAATAGCTCACAAGTTATTACATGCCACAAGGATAATGAAAAGTGTCACATGAAGAGTTGTACACAATCAAGCTTACCAAAAAGTGTAAATATATACAAAGTAGTTGTTTATGGTGTAAATTCATAAGTAGTTAGATTTCACATAGAAAATAAGACATGGACTAGTTTTATGGGATGGGAAACTAATTTAGTGTGGGGTGATATTGGCCCCTAAAATTTTCTATGCCACAAAATATTAACATGTGTAATCTTTCATCAGACAAAGACATAACAATGTTAGTATCTAATAAGTGGTGCACATAATTCATACCAATAAATATCACTCATGCCTAAAACATAATGTCAACATGAAATGTACAAAATGCCAGAAATCATGCCAACATATGCTAAATGAAAAAATAATACGATCTATACACATAACCATGTGGACCTAGGAACTGCAATGAATATTGCATGGGAAAAATGATGGAAGTAAAATCTAACAATGAATCCTGATAGATAGTTGTGAAGTGATGACAAAATATGAAGGTAGATAGCATTGGAAATCATAACACATTTACTGCTAGGTGGGTAGAATGGTGTAATGACTCTAATATAGTAATAGTTATTAGCAAAAAGGGTACTAAGGAGCCTATAAATTGTAAAGGTTGATAAAAATAACTACTTAACTAGTTGGTTGTTTGATCAGTTGGTGAATTGGCTAGACATATGATACATTAACATTTTATGTTGAAGAAGCTACTATGTTAAAGACATCTAAACATTCCATATAGATCATTGAATTGTATAAAGATACATAGGGTTTGAATCATTATCTTAGGTTATAAATAGAATAAATGCTAATAGAAATATAAATGTAAGCACTGAATCACCTTGTAAAGCATGATCAATTTTGTAATATTTAAAAAATCATCAATAAAGTTACATGATTAATTATATGATTACTGTTTAATCTCATTAGGCATTGCTACTTTTTTTAGGTTTAATTATATGCATAGTCATGCATTTTTATCATTATTGAGATTTTTGGCAAAGTAATACATTTAAGCTATTTTAAAATATGAAATAAGGTCAATGTAAATGTGTTAAAGTGCCTGTAAACCATGCTCCAAACCACTCGCCATTGCACACAACTAACCTTGGCCTAGCTTGGTTTCCCTCGCTCTGTGCCTCAAGTGAGCACACAAGGATTCCCTTGTGTGATATGTTGTAGGAGTTAATTTTTTAAATGTTGGAGGATGCTTATGTATCCTAGCACATTGGGATACCTCTAGAATTATATCATCCCAACAAGGCTTGTGTGAAAATGGTGACTCCTTATTAATAGGAGATCAAAACCTTATATGTATGTCTCACATGTTTGAATAAAATAATGACGTGTTATATGTAAACCTATAACTACTTTTTATATGTGCTAAAAAAGATATTTTGAGAACCAAAACTTGCAACTCATGCCTTAAAACAATACCTAACCCTCATAAAAGGAGATATGAATACCCATCATCTATTAGTGTATGTATCAAAACTTTCATCAAAAATTTATTTTTAAACAATAAACATATCATCATTTTCAATACAAAAAGATCCCTAACACAAATAGAATATGAAATATGACTTACAATCAATTTAATTCTTGGAGAGCATAAGAAGAACACATTTGTATGATATTTTGTATAATCAAATGAATTTTAAGAAATGATAACAATATCAACTCTTAACATTTCTTTGTTCTAACATTTTTCATTTTGTATGATCATTTATCTATTTTAAATTGAGTTGTGCACAAAGTACATTGGTATGAATAACATATAAATTTATAACTTTGAAATTTATTATAAAATCAATTGTATAATACTAATTGTAACCAATCAGTATAAAATCAATTTCAAAAAACAATTTGAGAACAAAATCTATTAAAAAGTAAATGTTAGTTTTTTTTATAACTTGTCAATCATAATTCAATAGAAAGATTATCATAGTAGATCTTTTTGACCATTTATGTTTTCTCACTATGTTTATGTCTTTAAGCAAAAAAATATCATCTTATTCAATGTAGAAATATACCTAGCCCAAAGAAAATGTAAAATATAGCTTATAAACAATTCAATATTTGTAGAACATAGATAAAGCATATGCTTATTATATTTTGTTCCAACCAAACCAATGTTGAGGTATAATTCCAAGAAAAACATATATATAAGTAACATGATACATATTATTATGATATAAAAATGAGTAAAATTCCATTAAACATTAATTATTTATATAAATTTATCACTTAAATATATTCATGTAAAAAATATTCAAAAATATATATTTTTTTTGGTTAAAATTGACACTTAACAAAATCATAAATAGTAAGTTGTGACTATCTCACATTAATAATAATCATTAAATAATTGATAAAACATTACATTGAATATATGATAACAAGTACAAGAGAATTGCTCTGCTAAGGTTTTTTATGTTTTGTGTAGTTTTCATGCTTGTGTTAGGAATTAAAAACTTTTAAATCAGATTTAATATAACCATAAATCAGATATAACTTATGCAATATCATGCATCATGGAAACATTCCTCAAATCACAGATATTATGAAATCATAAAATGGAGAGAACAAGAATCAAACACACATGACAAAGATCTATTGTGTTCAGCCAATGTGGGCTACATCCACCAAGAAAGTTCTCAATATAAACGGTAATCAAAACACAAGACTACAATGACCTCTCAAAGAGATATAAAAATATCCTATAGAAAATGCTACACAAAAAGCTGTACTTTCACCTACACCTACACAATGCTATATCTGACAAGCTACTAAACCACACCCTACAATAAACATCTACACTTTGTAAAAATATCTGCACTTTGACTTTGATCTTCAAATCCACACTCTGCAAATAAACCATCAACCTCTGAAGGCCACACCATACCATTATATATATAGAAAATGAAGGAAAATACATAAAATGAAGAGAAATGTGCAATGCTTATCCAAGATAAGCATTATCCAACATGTGACAACCCTCCTCCACCTAAGCACACTAATATAAAAGCTTATCCATGAAGGAACATGCCAAGATTGGGTCTCCACCTTTCAAGGGCACATTTACCAACACCATGTGATTACAACCAACTCCTTGCAATAAGGAAGGAAACACATTTTCCAAGGAACAACCAAATCCCTCAGAACAAAGAAGTCAACATGGAAAATAAACATCTAACAACGAATTCCATAAAACATGGAAACATAGAAATTAGATAAAATAAGGAATATTCCACTCACATGTGGAGCAAGGTTCCACAAAAGGTAGAGTGGGAAAAAAATTCACTCCCCACATTTGTGTAGCTCTCTAAGCCCTAAAAATTTACTCCTAAGGTCATGTGATATCCCCAAAGGGATCCACACTCAATAATCTCCCACTTGGAGACCATTTCTCTTGAATGTAATCTATCACTGCTCCATCACCGCTAAGGCCAACCAAATCTGAACATAGTCTCAACTTGTATAATATGACCACCTTGATCATCATTTTGATCTAGGAATTTGACTAAAGAGAGGATGTTTAGTATGGTGTTAGTTCCAAAATGTAAACAAGATGAAATAAACACACTAATAGCATAACGTCTTTAGGCCTAGACACTAGGGAGAGCTTAGTTAACAAATACAAATGACAAGCACAACTATAAATCAAGGAATGAAAATAAAATAATTCCTTCACCTTCCTTAGATTCTCCAAATTCTTTTGTAGTAGTGGCTTGCTCAGCTTGTGCTCATGAAGTCTTCATCAAAGGAGGCTTGGCTATCTCCTCTTCTCCTTGTCACCTTTAGCTTATGGCTTGGCTTGGCTTGGAAAAAATTTGGCATGGTAACACTAGTTTCTTGAATATTTTGGAACCAATCCTGCATTAAAAAAGTTTCTGTGGAATTATTAATTAGGCCTTGATTTGGGTTAATTAGCTCTTAAGCATGATTAAGCACTTTATGCACAAATTACCCAAATTGATCAGAATGTCTTGTTATTAGTCCAAAATTTGATTGAATTGAACTTAGAAGGTAATGTCAAATGTGTTGGAACCATATTCCCATTTAGGATGTTTCCGACAAAAAATAATAAAGGTATATGTCTCATGCAAGAGATTTGATAGGAAAGAGAAATCTAGAGCACCCGATGCAAATTTGGCATTTTGACTCAGAATAAATTGATCAAAGTTAGCTAGCCCATAAATTGCATTACCCCATTTAGTGATACCATGGCCAAAATCATCACTTGAATATGTCAGTTTCACATCATTTTGTGTGTTTTAGTGTTTTTAGGCCAAATTGTGCATTTTAGGTGGAAACTAGCCAAAACCCTTATTGGTGGTTATCGGTGGCTAGTTTTAAGTGTCTATAGTTTGCCCCTATTTAGGAAGGCATTTCAAGATATAATCATAGTAACATCTTCTCAAATAATGAAAATTTTCTTGTATGCCTATAAATACAATGATGATAAACTAACTGTATGATGCCCCCTCAAGGGAATGGTTGGCATAAGCAGGTTGGCAAACAGTCCCTTGAAAAGAAAGAAACAAAATGAGGGGACCAAAGAAAATAAAGATGATGGGGTGAAAACACAATGATATTGAAAAAGTAGTCAAAATCATTGAGAATGTAAGTGGGATGGTGTATAATGGTTTGCTCAAAGGTAGTTATAAGCATTGTACCCTGATAGTGATAATGTGGTATGATAACACAATGATTTTCCCAAAGGTGGTTATAATCATTAAGAAGATGGCGTTGCTCCAGTTAGGATAGAGAAATAAGAGCATAACATGCCCCTATATGGGAATAAAAATTAAAATGGTGACAACATAATGATTTGCCCAAAGGTAGTTATAATCATTAATAAATGTAGGTGGGACAGTATGCAATGATTTGCCCATAGGTGGTTATAATCATTGGACCTCGATTATGGTAAACATGATAAACTTGGTCGAGAATGATGATAACTTAACATAGAGGGTAATGATGAATTATAACAACCTACTAATAGGGAGATGCTCATATGAACTAATAAAAGTTGAAATTCTTTTGTGGTTAATTACTCTATTTGGGATATGATTGGGAGTGAATCAGGATGTCAGTGTCAAAAATATGTCACCATTACTGAATAGACTTCTTGAAGCTCAATTTTGTTGTATCATGTGATGGTAGGATTTATGATAGAACACCATAAATACTTGGCCAAACTATGCATGAGGATTGACTCCCGTAATCCAATACGCAATAGAAAATAATGCACTAATGATAGAAACCATGATGACAATGTAAAACTACGAATATGGATAGATTCAAGTGTAAGTGTGGGCAAGGAATCACCCAATGGACACACATAAACTAAACCAAAGTAATAGTGCTGAAAGCAAACAAATAGGTAGACAAACAAGCAAAATAAGTAGAAATAAATAAATAATCAATGCAATAAAAACCCTACAAACATTGCCCCTATAAAATAGGTGACAACTTAAAAAACAAAAAAAATGGGGGAATAGAATAAAAGGGAGGGGGTGGCCGAGTTGTCTCCATATGCACTAAGAAATTGGATGCTACCTACATAGTTTCATGGATGTAATATCCAATAAAAAAAAATTAGGTCAAATTTAGTTCTCCTAGGGAATGAGAAGAATGTGATAACTAAGGAAAACAAACATAATGGATGTGATATAAAAATAGGAATGGTCTTGAAAGATAGAAAGTGCATGAGAGAACAAGGCCAAAAAGGATGGGGAAATTAAATGACAAGTGATTTAATTGTAACTTAGTAAGAGTTCCCAGAATCTTTAAGGCAAAGAAGTGGTCACTATTTTTGTTCTTTTCTAACAATTTTCCAAATGTTTTTTGGAATTTTTTGGAGTGTCTCAACTCAATCAAGGATGACAAGACACTAAATGGTTCAAGCTCACAAAATGGAGAGAGAATTTAAACTAAGGTTACTCAGAAAATGGTAAGAACGTGGCTTAGGTTGCTCACAAAATGGTGAGAGTGTGGCTTAAGTTGCTTGTAAAATGGTGAGAGTGTGGGTTAGGGTGCTTGAAAAATGGTGAGAGCATGGGGAAAGGGTGATTGAGCTGACCTCAACAAGTATTTAGCACTACCTACATAGTCCCAAATTAGGAACTCATGTCACTATAGTTATACCTTTACAACAAAGGAACTTGAATAATGCAACAGTCAATTCAAACAAAATAGGCACAATGGGTAAGAAGGCATAGTACGACATAAGAAGTGGAAAGTTGGTACGTCAAGGTTTAATGTTGCCCCTAGTTTTCCCATAGGTGGTTATAACCAAGACATAATGGCATAGATCAAAGGTAATAATTTTCCCAAAGGTGGTTATAATTAGTAGCAAGGTTGGTGGTAAGAAAGAATAACAAATAAAGGATGCAACTATTGAAACTTCTATCACACTATCCTAAAATACTATCTCTATCTAAAGTACCAGAACTAACTAATGAAACTGATTAGATACCTTGATGCCAAAAATGTAGAATGGATGACAAAAACTAAGGTCAAACAAGCTAGGTTTTAGAACATGCTAGGTTGCTAGATCATAAATGGAAAGTGGAAATGGAAAAGAGGATGGATAAGGATGGTATTATGTACAAAGAATAATAGTGACAAAAAGGCATGACTAAAATGGTCCTTACAAATAGTACACCTTAGCGCTTAAGCATAGTACCACTTGAGATTAATGATATTCATCAGATCTAGAAGTTCTCCATTTAGTGTGGCAAGCCTATATGCCCCTAATCCATAATTTTTAGTGATGATGAAAGGCCCTATCTAGTTTGGTTTGAGTTTACCTTTATGTTTTCTCTTAGCCATGGTATTCTTTTGGTTTTCTTTAAGAACAAGATCACTAAGTTCAAATGTTCTATACTTGATATGTTGATTGTAGTGGCCTTTGAGTCAGTTCTGATATGTTTGAAGATTATTAAGCACGGCCATGCATTTCTCATCTAGTATGTCTAACTCTTGTAGGCAAGCTACTCGATAGTCATGATCATCCAAGACATGCTTGAAAGAGATGCGTAATGAGGACAATTTGACCTTGATGGGAAGGATGGCTTCAGTACCATAAACAAGAGAGTATGGAGTGGCTCATATGGGGGTATAATGATTGGTATGATATGCCTAAAAGGCAAGGAATATTTGGAGGTGGAAATCATGACTGACATCATTAATAATATTTTTGAGAATATTGACAATGGGTTTGTTGGATGCCTCATCCTAGCCATTACCTTGAGGGTAATATACCATAGAAAAGTGTTGTGTGATGTTATATTTAGTACATATCTGGTCTACATCTTTGTTCTTAAATGTTCCTCCATTATCATATATAATGTTAGAAGGAATACCATAGCTACATATGAGATGGTTGAAGATGAATTTGGAAATTTACTTTTTAGCCACATAAGTGAGGGGTATAGCTTCAACCCACTTAGTGAAATATGTGGTGGTGGTAAGGATATGTTTATGGCCTTCAGATGAAGTGGGGTTGATCTTCCCAATGAGCTCAAGTCCCCATGTAGAAAATGGCCATGGTGTCAACATCAATTTCAAAGTTTTTGTTGGGGCATGAATTAGATTAGCATGCCATTGACATTTGCCACACTTTTTAACATATGCAATGGCATCTGCATCTATTATGGGCCAATAATAACCAATATGTAATATATTTTTGGATAGGACTACCCCAATAGAATGGGATCCACATACTCCTTCATGAACTTCTCTTAATGCTAATGTAGACTCTGTCAAAGTTAAACAATGAAGCAGAGTTCCATCAAAATTACAATTGTAAAGGGTGGATCCAAGTAGCATATAATGAGTAGAATGGTGCATGAAGTCTTTGGTATATTTTAAAGATAGGTTATGTGGTATAACTTTTTCATGAAAGTAGTTGTAAAGGTCTAATTACTAGATAGAATTAGGACCAAGAATATCATAAATCATGGCAATGATTGAAGGTTCATGAGCTAGTGCTGACAAATTATTAATGAGGAATTGATACTCTCTAGCATTATCTATTTGTCAAATCAAAGAACTGATAGTAGCTATGGCATCTATAGTTATGTTACTAGCCCTAGGTATATACTCAAACTGAATGCTGGTAATTTGTTGTTTAAGAGTGTTGACCATGGCTTTATATGGAACTAGCTTATCATCTTTGGTTTGAAAATGATCTGTGACTTGATTGATGATTAACTAAGAATCACCATGAAATTGGAGATGAGATATATTCTAATGTACTACTTATTGAAGTCCTACAACAAGTGATTCATACTAAGCCATGTTATTTGCATAAGAAAAGCTGATTTTGAATGATTTAGGGATAAAATCCTCCTATGGTGTAATAAATAATAGGCTTGCCCCCGATCCATGTGTAGTGAATGAACCATCAAAATATAGCTTCCAAGGTTGCTCCTCAAGGGGTGTATTAGTAATGGTCATGATGGATTCATCAGGAAATTAAAACTTGAGTGGTTGTGTGTCCATGAGAGGTGCTTCAACAAGTTGATCTGTAAGAACTTGTCCTTTGATTGCTTTTTGATTGACATACTCTATGTCAAAATCATTAAGAAGCATGATCCATTTATCCATTATACCTTGCAAATTTGTTTTAGATAGTAGATACTTGAGTGGATCTACTTTTGAAATGACCATGGTTTTATTATTTAACATGTAATGACATAATTTTTAAGCTATAAAAACCATGGCTAGACAAGCTTTTTCAACAGATGTATAGTTATGTTCATATGTAACCAAAGTATGACTTAGGTAGTATATAGCATGTTCATTTCCTTTATCATCATGTTGAGCCAAGAGAGCCCCCAGGGCATGATCAGTAGCTGATAGGTATAAAAAGAATGGCTTTCCTAGCATAAGAGGTAATAAAATAGGTGGATTAACAAGATAGTCCTTAAGTTGTTGAAAATATATTTGGCAATGATCATCCCAATGAAATGCAAATCCTTTCTTCAAAAGATGTATAAATGGATGGCACTTGTCTACTAACTAAGAGATGAAGCATCAGATTGACTGAATCTTACCTTGAAAACTATGGAGTTGCTTTAAATTGGTTGGTGGTGGCATCTTGGTTATAGCATGGACTTTCGCTGGATCAAATTTAATTTCTGTATGAGATATGATGAAGCCAAGTAATTTATCTAAAGTTACACCAAACACACATTTATTTGGATTGAGTCTAACTTTATACTCTCATAATCTTTCAAATATATTATGCAGCATTATTGGGTGGTGCACCCTAGTTTTAGATTTTCCCAATATGTCATTGTTTCTATGCTAAATTGCTTTCTACATTCAAAGAAGAAATAAGAAACTAAAAGAAATGGTCAAGGCTAGAAGATACCTGATAAATTCGTGTGCACTGAAATTAGATGTTGGAAGATTCTCCTCTTTGGCTGTGGAGGAATGACACCTGAGAAGGAAAGAGACTGAAACACGGAAAAATGTTAGTCAAAGATATGGTGGGCTGTCAGGTGAACGCCCGATCCTGAAAGTACGAAGACTTCCTAGAAGGATATCAACCCACTGATAAAAAAGCAGAATATTGGACTGAAGTAGATATAATGAAAGATAAAATGATAGAAATAAAGGACATAAAATAAAATATGTACCTGATAATGAAGTAAACTGTTATGTGCAGTCGTCGATGTCGGTCTCTGTAGTGCCGGCATCGGTTAAGGAAAGTGCCGACGTCGGTTAAAGTGCCGGCGTCGGTCAGGGAGTGACCGGCTTCGATCGGGGCAAGTTCTGGATAGAGTCTGGGTGAGTCGCAGAAGGTCTAGTAGGGTCGGGATAGGGTCTTGGTCAGGATTGGGACAGGGTCTGGACAGGGTCTAGTTAAAGTAAGGTCAAGTTTGGACAGGGTCTGGGAGTTTTGATTGAGTCTAGACAGAGTTATAGATTTGGATAATGGGCAGAGATGTAAAGAAGGGACTCAGAGTTCAGGGCTACGGTCTGAAGATCCAGGGTGATAGAAATAGGAATAACAAACAAATAATAACCAGAAAGAAATAAAAACAAACAGAGAGAATACTTACCTGTCAGAAGACATGATAAAATCCATGATTGAAGTCGTTGAAGCGTTACCGTAAGTTGATCGAAGCGAATGCAGATTGGTCGAATGCTGGAGTTGGTTGATCGTCAGAGCTGATTGGTTGCAAGAGTCTGTGAATGTCAGAGTTCAGCATCGATTGATTGATTGATTAGCCTTCGGGATTGATTGGCGGATGCTGATGAAGGTGAGGGACGGTTCGAGAGACGGTTTAATAACCGATCGGGAAACCGATTGGGAACCGAATGATAACTGAAAATGGGTAACGGTAAGGTGACCGACGTCGGCCGATAAGTGACCGACGTCGGCCAGGTAACGACCGTCGTCGACAGATGCATAATGGGAATAGAGTCTAGCTTTAGCTCTGTGCTCATTTTTACATGCTGCCAGGGTCAAGGCTAGTGGAAAAAGTGGTCGACAAGGGTTAAATAGGCGAAGAAGAATAAAACAGGGAATGACCAGGGGAGTCGACATGATTTTGGTGTCTACATTTGCCCCTTTTTGTCTTGTTAGTTATTCTGGACGAACTGCAAGACAAAAATAGGAGTGATTGCCCCAGGTGAGGGATAAGGTTGATTTCATCTTGTTGGTTGTTCGAATGAACTGTAGGATAAAAACAAGAAGCGGATTGCCCCGAATATGGATGAGGTATTCCCCCTCAAAGCAGGAGTCAAGGGAAGGGAACCGGGAATCGGGTGCTGATTTGACAAAGAGTGGATGAAAAAGGGGTGAGGGTGAATGCGGCAAAAGGCGTGATTGCACGCATACCACTGCACGAGATGGTTAGGTCAAAGTGTCACAGGTCAAGGGTCGATGAGTGCCAAAATTGAAATAACCAAGCCCTAGCATTTAGTTGTCTGCTGATCAGGTTATTCAATCGAAGCTAAAGCTCCAAATGGGTCGTCGCATTCTAGGTATCCCAGGCTCAGGAAGTGCTCCTAGAAACACAAAAAAGTTACAAGTAGTGTGGATCAACCGGCTTGCGATCCTATACTTGTGAGGGTCCAAAAAAGTCTACGCACAATTCTGCTAACCAGTCATGAGGTAGCATACATGCAAAAACAACCAAGGCAACAGTGTCTTGGAAGTGGTCGAGGTCGGAGGAGATAGGCATAGTCTCCAATGGGTGGTGGTCAAGGGGGAGGAATGGATGAAAGGATGTGGTCGAGCTAACCCCAGAAGACAGTCGTGTCATCTGAGTGCTACCTACATAGCCCTGGTCATAGGGCCTCAGGCCAATGTAGTTCTCCCTAGAAGGGAGGGAGGGACAAAGGGATAGCATTGGTCGTGGTTAAGGGCAAGGTTATGGTTAAAAGAAGGAAAGAGGGTTTGTCCATCAGAGAGACGAACAAACGAGGGTGGTCGAGCTAACCCCAAAAGATGGTCGTGTCATTTGAGTGCTGCCTACATAGCCCCGGTGGAAGGGCCTCAGACCAATGTAGTTCAGACAAAGGGTCCGAGTAGTAGACAGGTGGTCAAAATGGTCGATAGATTGGTCTTGGTTATGATGAAAGGATGAGGAGAAGAGATGTTGCAGCCTTTTCCAAATGGTGTATTCTGCAACATTGGTCGAGAGGTCTTTCATCCCTAGCAATATTCCATATTCATGATGGATATATGCTAAAAATGAATTAAGGTCTATTTATGCTTCAGCAAGTATTGGTTTATGCTGAACATAAATTGTGGTGGGTCGATAGTTTCCATGTGTATTGGTGTCTATAGAAACTAGGGTGAATAGGCTATGGGAGTGGTCTGAAAAGAGAGTTGAGTCGAGTCAATTGAAAAGTGATGAAGGTGAATGTGACCAAAGTGCAGAAGAAGTGAAAAGCATAGTGCTCTTTCATTGACAAGGACCAAAACGATAGCATAGATAGGGGTTATGAGAACCAAGAGCTCCATTCATGCATGACGTCGTTGACCATAGTTATGTTAGAGCGGTAATCGAATCACTTTGACATTAAAGTGAGCTCGAAGTCCCTTGAGCAGGTGATAGGAGGAGGAAAAAAGGGTAACCCATTTTAAGAGCAGAGATAACTTTGCCCCTTTTTATAGGAGACCCTGAGACAACTATAAGTTAAGTCCATGACTCGTTTTGTTTTTTTTTTTTTTGGCGCAGATTGATCAATGCGGGAAACCTGCATGGAGATGTCTTTGAGGATGAGGTCTCCGATGTTGAAATCTCGTTCTCACAGATTTTTGTCATAGGCGTGCTTGATGCGATGTTGATAGACATGGAGATGATTAAGGGCAGCAAGACGGCGTTCGTCAAGTAACTCAAGTTGAGTTAAGCAATCTTGACGAAAGTCATCGTTGGAAAGGATATCATGTAGAGAAATGCGGAGAGATGGGATCTGTACTTCGAGAGGTAGGACAGCCTCTATTTTGTACATGAGAGAAAAAGGGGTAGCACCCGTAGAGGTTCGGATGCTAGTGCGGTAGGCCCACAAAGCGAAGGGAATGTGAATGTGCCAATCCCTGCCTGTGTCACTGACCACTTTCATGAGAATTTTGGTGAGAATTTTGTTGGAAGCCTCGGCCTGCCCATTTGCTTGTGGGTAGTAAGGCGAAGAGAAACTGAGTTTGATGCCGAATGAGTCGCATAACTTTTGGACAGTCTTGTTTTTGAAGGACTTGCCGTTATCGGTAATGATTTTATGAGGGACACCGAAACGACAGATGATATGGGTGGTGATGAAGTCGATGATCTTGTCGGCTTTTGTGGAGATGAGAGGAACGGCTTCCACCCACTTGGTGAAATATTCAGTGGCTGTGATGAAGGTGTCCATACTCTTGTGGAGTTTGGAACATGTCTAAAGCCAAAAAGCTATACTCCCCCAATGAAAGTCTTTGGAAGACATCTTCCATGGGGTCTGTGGTCGTCACTTGAAGGGGAGGTGTAAGGGCGACCACCTGTTGCGAACTGGTCGAAGCTTCCACGGATGGAGGCGGTGCCGGGATTGATGACTTAAAAGGAATGAGGACATCGTTTGGACGGTAGGTGGTGTTGCATGTTTTGAAGGGTGAAGGGTCAGCGGGAATGGTGTAGAATTGTCCATCATGCTCAAATTTCACACAACGGTGGAGGGTGGAGGGGACACAGGCCATGGCGCGGATCCAGGGTCAGCCCAGCAAGATGTTGTATTGAAACTCTCCTTCGATGATGTAGAAGAGCTTCGGGACTGTGCGTGGACCAATGCGAATATGAAGAACGACTGTGCCAATGGTCGTGGCAGTAGTGTCATTAAAAGAGTGCAAGATTGCATCAGTTTTAGAGACGCAATTCTTAGGAAGAGCTAACTGATCAAAGGCATGGGTGGAGATGATGTTGATGCTAGCGCCTCCATCGATCATAACACGTTTAATGCGTGTCTGATCGATATAGGCAGCGATGAAGAGGGCGGTGTCTTGATCTTTCATGTTGGATGTGGGAATCTCAGAATCGCTGAATGTGATGGAGGCAACAGGGGCTAAAGAGTGGACAAGAGCAGCAAGTGGTTGGGGGTCCTCGGGTTGGACCTCCACTGCCTGTAGGGCTTGGATGAGGGCCTAACGATGTTGGGGCGAGGTTTGGATGAGATCGTAGAGGGACATCTTCACAGGCGTCTGGTGAAGCTGTTTCAACATAGAGTCGTGGATTGGTCCAGAAGAAGAAGAAGAAGAGGAGGGTTGAGGTGCGCCAAGGATAGAAATCTTAGGCTTAGGCGGTTGAGGTGGATTGACAAAAGGGTAGGTCCAAGGAATGGTGGCTTTTTCTTTCGCCTTGTCCTTTTGTGACCTAGTGGTGATGTGGATGGCATTGATTTCAAAGATGGGAGGTGAAGGTGATAAAGGGGTTGTAACCGGTTGATGAGATGTGGATGGGTTTGAAGAGGTTGAAGGGTTATGAGAAGAAGTCAGGGGTTGGTCGAAAGTGTCCTCAAAGAGAAGAGTGTCTTTCTCCAGATAACGGCGAATGACAGCCTTGAGGGCACAACAAGTCTCGGTGTCATGTCCTGGTGTACGATGATATAAAAAAATCTTCGTGTCGTCGAACTAGGAGGGTTTAGACCCGAGAGGTTGGAAGGGCTTGTTGGGTGAAAGAGTTATGATAGAAGTTTTTAAAATTCGTTGTAAGATTAAAGAGTATGAGCCCACTAAAGGGTCCGTGCTCATCGATGTATGCGATGTCGGTGACTTTTGCTTGGGCGAAGTTGGAGGGGGTTTTTCGTACCACCTTCTGGGTTGATGGTGCGATGACAGGCGGAGACGGTACATTCTTCATGAGAGGTACCACCCTTTTGGGAGAGGGTAGGCTTGCGATAGGTAAAGGAAGCAACCGGTTTTGATTAGAGGTTGAAGTGGGAAGGATTCTGGTTAGGGTTGAAGGATGTGGGCCCAAAATGGAGGGCAATGGTGACAGAAGAGGAGGCATTTGCCTCTGTGGTTTGGCAGTCTTTTGTGATTTAGGTTGAAGACTACTATTGGTTGAAGTCTGGTTTAAGTCCACCTTCACTTGTGGATGAGTGAGGTTGGAGACGGGGCGAACGCCAAGTGACTTGATAGGTTTAGGCGGAGTAGATGAGGGTTTTGGTTTTGATGAGGTTAATGGAGATGTAGATGGTCTAGAGGCAGAAATTTGATTTTTGTTGATAGTCTTAGGAGGTTCTGCCATGGGAGGATTAGCAGCATGAGATGAGAGGGCCCGGGCTTGTTGAAGAGCTATGAGATGGTCCCACAATCCCTGATGCTCCACTTTCCTAGAAGGGAGAAGTTTGAGTCTCTCCACTAGTCGGGAAAATGGTTGAGAAGATGCGGGATGAGGTTTGGGCTCTTGAGAAGACGCCGACGGTTGTGGGACTGAAGGTATGGTAGTTTTGGCCCCAAAGCATGGTGAAGTCGTGACAGGTTCATCTTTGGTTGGAGACGAAGGAGAGATAGGTTCTTCTCTGGGTGGAGAAGAAACTGGAGAATGAAGCTCCTCAAGCGGATAAAGGGCAGGGATGATAGTGCCCTCCACTTGCGGTCGAGGAGTAGGAAAGGTTGGGTCCTCCATGGGCAGCAAGAAGGAAGATGGTGAAACTGGCGGTGTTGGTAAGGTCGAGGCATCCTCCAAAATGAGAGAAGTTGACGGAGAACTAACCGGAGAAAGAGGTTCGTCCAAATGCAATGGACTGATGGATGAACTCACCTCTTGAGGTTGGTTAGAAATGAGGGGCGAGACCGTATTGACTGTTTGAATATTATGTTTGTGAGAGTTGTCAATCGAGGTCTGGACGTTGTTTTGGGTTGGTGGATGATTGGGGAATAGTTGTTTGAAGATATCAATACCCTGATTAGGAGGGGCATTAGTATTGTCGAGGATGAGGTCACCCTTTTCCAACATGTCTTGGATTATGTTTTAAAGGGTTTTACAGTTGCCCGTGTCATGACCTTTAACACGGTGGTAGTGGCAGAAGTCATTTTCCCTATACCACGCAGGGATGGCACATGAGGGATCAAATTGTGGTGGTGGTCAGATCTGAGGGAGATTGAGGGCCCCTTATTTGATGAGTTTTTCTAGCACAGACGCGTATGATTCTCCAAGTGGAGTAAACTGTCGCTGTATGTATCTCTGCTAAAATTGGCGAGTGGCACTCATAGATGTGGATGGTTCAGGTTGATTAGTTGAAGGCGAAGAAGAAGAAGATCTAACAACCACAGCATTTGCTGAAGCTTTAGATTTAGGATTGGATGAGGAAGGCTTAGAAGAGGGGTCATTGGTTTTGGAGTTGGGATTCTTGCTCCGCAACTTGACTTTATTCTCCTCGACGGCACATAACTCAAGTTTACGAGCCATCGTGAAGGCTTCGTCAAAAGTGTGGAAGGTCTGAACCCTCAAGGTAGAAGAAATATGTCTAGCACAGGCTTGAGAGAAAAGTTCAATAAGCTCAGGCTGGGGTAAGGAGAATGAGAGTTGATTGATAAGGCTCTTCCACCGAGCGACAAAATCAGCAATGGATTCATCCTCGAACTGACGGATAGAATAGAGGTCTGTGATGGAGACCTTCTTGGTGATATTGATGGAGAAATGATCGAGGAAGAGCTGGGCCAACTGAGTGAACGTGAAGATGGAATGGCTGGGAAGAGAGCTGTACCAGTCAAGTACAGCACCCGAGAGAGACATGGGAAACGTGCGTAAGAGCAATGCATCATCATGGGCGATAAGGTAACAGGCATGTCTGAACGCCCGTAAGTGTTGTTGTGGGTCTTCCTTGCTTTGGAAACAAGAAAACTTAGGAAGTTCCCACTGGCTAGGATATGGTCTGATGGGGACAGAAGGATGGATGGGCTCGTTTCAAATTTGTTCATACGAGAGAGTGTTGCGTGACCCGGTAACGGAGGTCTCTAGGTTGGACATTTTATCCATCAGCATCTTGATAATATCTACTGACGGATTGGTGGGTGGAGCGCCTCCTAGATTGTAAGGCACTTGAAAGAGGTTGGAAGAGGTATACGACGTAGTCGGTTGCACCAATAAGGGCGCAACGTATGGATGACTAGTTGTAGGGACAGAAGAGGTGACTAAGGATGGTTGGATAGAAGGCATGGCTAGGTTTGATGTTGTCATGGGAGGTTGGTTAGAAGTAACATGGGCCAATGGATAGGTAGCCACCCTAGTGTTGATAGGAGTAAGGGTAGGCAGAATAGAGACGACCAGGTTTTGAAAGGGGGTAAAAAGTGGTTGAGTGGGTTGAGATTGATAGGGGGCCGAAACCCCGGTGAAGGTGGGCCCAATGATGGAAGGAGAGGCCACACTTGGATGGTTGGTAAAAGGTTGGTCATTGGTTGAGGCAATAGCCTGGGTGTCTAAGGGTTGAACTACGGATGCCGTTGATACGGCCGCAGTCTCGAGGAAAGAGGTCGGCATTCCATAAATTGGATTGCCCAAGGGGTCTCACATTCGGCTATTCGCGAGATAGTGTTGCAAGGCTTTTACGTTGAGGTCCAAGAATCATGTGAAATCTTGGTCCCCTTTTGGGATAATATGCGTTTGGGTCGGAGATGGTCTGGTAGGAGTTCTTTCAGTTTCCGAGTTGAACTCCATTATAGGGCTGGTTATAGGCGGGGTAGACGGAAGAGGATGATGCCTCGCGTGATCGACTAGAGCCTTGGCTTGGCTACGAGTCAGAACCATTCAAGGCAAGGAAGAACATCCTCACAAGCTCAAACAAGCAGATAAGAACTAAAAAAGGATGAAGACACAAGCAGATCCTAAAACCCTAGAAGTAAATTATTAGGATTATAATGACTTATGCCTTAGTAGAATGTGTGTAGAGGAAGATTGGCTTTGTGAGTCGGGTCCTAAAAGAAGCAGTCTATGGATGGTTTCAGGTTTTGTTATGGTGTTCAAGAAGTCTGTGTTAGCTTCTGTACAGGCCTGGTGCTAAGGAGCAAGCTCCCCTCACTTCACGATTCCAGTGGTTAGCTGGTTTCGCTTAGCCAAAATATACTTCCACTATAGTTTAGACTCTGCCAGAGAACAGAGTTGGCTTTCCCCTTGGTGATGAAATCCAAGTAAGATTGCTGGGATGGGTAAGGTATCCGCTAGGGGATGAAATCCCAATTGGGCCTTGTCTCAGGTAAGTTAAAATGTTTGTTTTGTGCAAGTGGTTTGGTCGTGTAACATCAAGTGATCTAGATTAATTCAATATGCGGTTTAAGAGATGCAGGCAAACAGAAATGAATGCAAAGTGTTTTAATGCCCAAGTCAAAATGTTTGTTCGTATGAAGATGAATGGAGAAAGAGTCAAAGAATATGAGTTTTAGCTAGTCTAGAAGTGCAATAAAGAAAAGAAAAGTTCTTTTTATTTCCTGCTTATGATGTCGTTTAAGAAGAGACGAAAGGAGGCGAAAAGGAAGGAACCTAATGCACCTATATGAACGAAAGAAAGAAAGAACCCAAGGAAGGCCCTAGGTCCCACCGGGCGTGCCAGAATGTTTCTATGCTAAATTGCTTTCTACATTCAAAGAAGAAATAAGAAACTAAAAGAAATGGTCAAGGCTAGAAGATACCTGATAAAGTCGTGCGCACCAAAATCAGACGTTGGAAGATTCTCCTCTTTGGCTGTGGAGGAATGACACCTGAGAAGGAAAGAGACTGAAACACAGAAAAACGTTAGTCAAAGATATGGTGGGCTGTCAGGTGAATGCCCGATCCCAGAAGTATGAAGACTTCCTAGAAGGATATCAACCCACTGATAAAAAAGCAGAATATTGGATTGAAGTAGATATAATGAAAGATAAAATGACAGAAATAAAGGACAAAAAATAAAATGCATACCTGATAATGAAGTAAACTATTCTGTGCAGTCGCTGATGTCGGTCTCTATAGTGTCGACGTCGGTTAAGGAAAGTGCCGACGTCGGTTAAAGTGCCGACGTCGGTCGGGGCAAGTTCTGGACAGAGTCTGGGTGAGTTGCAGAAGGTCTGGTAGGGTCGGGATAGGGTCTTGGTCAGGATCGGGACAGGGTCTGGACAGGGTCTAGTTAAAGTAAGGTCAAGTTTGGACAGGGTCTGGGAGTTTTGATCGAGTCTGGACAGAGTTATAGATTTGGATAGTGGGCAGAGATGTAAAGAAGGGACTCAGGGTTCAGGGCTATGGTCTGAAGATCCAGGGTGATAGAAATAGGAATAACAAACAAATAATAACCAGAAAGAAATAAAAACAAACAGAGAGAATACTTACCTGTCAGAAGACATGATAAAAGCCATGATTGAAGTCATCGAAGCGTTGCCGTAAGTTGATCGAAGCGAATGTAGATTGGTCGAATGCTGGAGTTGGTTGATCGTTAGAGCTGATTGGTTGTAAGAGTCTGTGAATGTTAGAGTTCGGGATCGATTGATTGATTGATTAGCCTTCGGGATTGATCGGCAGACGCTGATGAAGGCAAGGGATGGTTCGAGAGACGGTTCGATAACCGATCGGGAAACCAATTGGGAACCGAATGATAACTGAAAACGGGTAACGGTAAGGTGACCAACGTTGGCAGGATTGCCGATGTCGGCCGATAAGCGACCGACGTCGGCGATGTTGGCTGGGTAACGACCGTCGTCGGCAGATGTATAATGGGAATAGAGTCTAGCTTTAGCTCTGTGCTCATTTTTACATGCTGCCAGGGTCAAGGCTAGTGGAAAAAGTGGTCGACAAGGGTTAAATAGGCGAAGAAGAATAAAATGGGGAATGACCAGGGGAGTTGACACGATTTTGGTGTCTACAGTCATCGACATAGTCTTCAATAATATCATGCATCATATCATGGAATATTACAGTCATGGAAGTTTGATATGTGGCTCCATCATTATTGAGGCCAAATGGCATCACCTGATAGCAAAATATCCCCATGGAGTGGTGAATACTATTGTATGTTGATCTTTTGGCACAATTTTGATCTGATTGTATCTTGAAAAGCCATCCATGAGTGAAAGTATTTCATAACCTACAATGGAATCAATGATCATGTCAATATTAGGCAATGGAAAATCATATTTAGGACAAGCTTTATTGATGTCATGAAAATAAATACAAAATATAATCCCTTCAGGCTTTTTGCTAATAGGTACCATATTAGAGATCCATTCTGAGTAGTCAATTGATTAGATACATCCTACTTCTAAGAGTTTTTCTAACTCTTTCTTTACCAATACAACCATGTGAGGATGCATCTTACGTAGATTTTGTTTTATCAGTTTGGTTTCAAGATTAACCGCAAGGTGGTGTAAAACCAAGGTGGGGTCTAAACCTAGCATGTCAGAGTACGCCCATGTAAAGATATCTACAAATTCTCTCAAAAAAGCTATAAATATGTTATGTTCCTCCTTAGTGAGGAATGCAACTAGTTTTATACATTTCAGGTTTGATGAAGTCCTAATGTTTACCTTTGTGGTATCTTTAACCAGAAGAGTTGAACCATCTTCTAGGATTGTAGGCAAGGACTAGAAATGTTGGATTATATTAAGTTCCTCCATTAGGACTTGCTCTTCAAATTCTCCTAGGCATGATGAATATAAGTTCTGTAATGGGAGATCTAGCCATGTGACAAAAATAGTCAAAAATTCTTGAAGAATTTAATCAAATATTTTTTATCGCTCAAAGTTAAACTTGGATCCGCAAGTAAGTTCATCATTGGTGGTCTCCTGGTCTAAATTTGAAGAAGAATGAAAACCCCCATCTAATAGTGCTTGAAATAGGTTTTCACCACTAGACTAGCCTTTATCTTTACTTTTTCTCTAGTTAGAAAGTGCCTCAAAGAGGTTTTCACTTTGGGACCTCAATGTTTTATTTATTTGTTTTTGGCTAAGGGTATTCACTTGCTCTCTAAAATAGGCTATAGGATCCAATGTAATTGATAATCTTGATTTGTGATCTCCCAACAGAAAATTGTCTCTAAGGCCTAAGAAATCATAGAATGCCTCATCATTCTAGAACTCATCAATCAGTAGACTGGATTCTTATTAGTCCCAATCTACTAGTTGGGGATAATATAATGGCAATGGGTTGCAATGAATGACCAGGGTAAGGGTACAAATGGCATTTTTATCAAATAGATTGGTTTTGGCTAGGTCATCAAAGGTGAGGCTAAGATTCGACTCCAATTTCTTGTTGGCATCATGATCACTAGTTGCTGGTGATGGAGTTTGAATAAGATATGAGGGGTCACCCCTAGCCAGTTTAAATCTAAGTCCATAAGGTCTTTCATACTTGGTCATGGAAATTGGCTCAATGATTCCTTGTTGATTTAGTTTGAGACCTCTTCCTTCATAATTTTGATGCTCCATGATCCTATTAGGAATAGGATACTTTTCATTTTTATAACAATCAGCCTGGTTGTCATTGTATAACCATGATTCATCTCCTTCAAGAGGGTCGGGTTCTAGGCTAGATGTTGGTACAAATGTGGTAGGTCCTATATCTTTGCTCTTTTTTTTTCCAATGCCTATGTGGGGTGACTTTAGGTTTCCCAAAGTTTTTTAAATTCTAAGGAAGATCATAAATATGAAATGTATCATGGGTCACATACTCTCTCGATCCATTATCTAAAATGGCAAAATGATTGAAAGATTTAGGAGGTGGCATATGAGAAAGGGAATCCAAGGTATTAGGATCTATGCAATTATCTGGTGAAGGATCAATAAGTATAGCCCTTCCTTTATCCTACTTGGAACTTGGATTCATGTCGTACTAATAAATATAGATTTGAAATTTAGCCTTAAGATAATTACAGTGTTCATATGGGTGTAAATCTCCTAGAATATTCACTTCCATCCCTGAGTGGGAAAAATTGATACATTGGTGCATCGTTGATGGGACTGTATGAATCTCATGTAATCATGGCCTGACTAAAATCATATTGTATGATAATTCAAGATCAAGCACGTGATAAAGTGTATCATGGGTCAAAGGCCCAATGATAACTGGCAAACTAATGGTGCCTTGGGATTCTCTTTCTTGATTATCATAGGCTTTGATAGTTATTATTTCTAGATGAAGATCTATCATTATGTACCTAAGAAGATTTATGAGCTTGAGAGACACTATGTTGAGGATGGATCCATTGTCTACAAGGACACATTTCACTTTATGACATCTTATATAAACTTCTATATATAATGGATTATTATGGATCAGGCCAAGGGAAGACATATCACTTTGGTTGAATGTGACTTGTTAGGATAGAGCTAGGTGTCCAACCAAAGCTTAGAATTTATTAGGGGATATGTCACTATCAATAGTGGATTGGCTCAAAAACTCATTCAAGATGTTCTTATGGATTAATGGCGTTTACAACAAATCTAAGATAAAAATTTGTGCTAGTGTCTTCTATAATTGTTCCATAATATCAAACTTCTTATCTTGGTCAGTAGTGAATGGTTTATTCCAAGGATGAATAATTGGTTGGATGATAGGCAAAGTGGTAGATGGTTATGGGCCTAGGATTGTAATCTTTGACCTTTGAGTTGTGATTGCATAATCGAGGTTAAATACTAGACCATTATTACTAATCACTATTGGAAATGGTATGGGATCAAATAGGACAAGTCTCAGTTGTTGGTGTACTTGTATGTGGTCACGTGGCAAGAACAATTTGTTGCTATAAGATCCAAAATTGGATGTCCTAGTTTGATAATTTGCCTATATGCACTCCTAGGTTAAATAAGGATTAGCTATGTAATTTAGCTAGATAGTATTGTTTAACAATGGTTTACATTGGTTAGTGCTTGGTCTAGGATTAATGGAGATGATATTAATGTTACCTCCTACAATATGACCTATAACCCTGTTGTAGTCATGTAAAACTGCATGGTAGGTTTGTTTGTTGTTACCATTCTGACCTTGGTTTTTCCCATTGTTCTGTCATTGTGGATTCTACTGCTAATTTTGTTGATTCTACTAGTTTAGCCTTTGATTTTGATATTATTGATTTTATTGTTGCACTGGTTGTTGTTGTTGTTGATTATTATGTCAGGGAAATGGGTTTTGATAAATTCTAAGAGTCTAATTATAAGTGGAAACACCATTATCTAATGTTATCTCCTCATTATCTAACATATTTTCAATTAAATTCTTGATTTGGACACACCTTCGTAGATTATTCTCGTTAACCTGATGGAGTCACATAATTCATTTTCACAGTACCAATCAATATAAGGAATGACTTGCAGATAATGCTTTGGTATAGGCCAACTAATTAGATTAGCAGCAACAAGCTTGTTAAATAAAAATTCAATAGGTTCTCCTAGGTCAATAAAGACATGACATGTAGGCATGGTTCTCTTAAGAGGAAGAGTTTACAATGGTAAAGGTTTTTATATTTGTTATGTAGGTTTTGGTTGTTGTGCTTGTGGCATTGGTTGGAAAGGTTACTGGGTAAGAGTAAGCTAAAAAGGTGATGTGAATGAGGTTTACATAGTTTATACATGATGGGATTTGATTACTCCATTTCCCATAATGTTCCTATTTTAGTTGAATTGCTTTGATCTTTCTTTGTTATTGGCCTATGTCGATTGTGATGCTTGCACTTGATTAGGATGTTATTGTTGGTTATTTCCCTAATTGGTAAAATTAAGTTTGATGAATCCTTTATTGATGAGCATCCACTCGATCAACAAACCTTTATCAATGATCTCTTTGAATGTATATGCACATTGTAACTCCAGATGGTAAGTTATCTCACTATGAAATTTTTTGGTAAACATAGTGGCTAATTGTTTATCTGGTAAATTATGGGTGAAATAGCTTATAAGGGCTCTCCATCATTGTAAATAACTTGAAAAACTCTCTCTATATTTTTTATTTGCTTGTGTCAGGTCCACTAAAGAAATTGCATGCTTGAGATTGTAGGAAAAGTGATGCACAAATTTATTAGAAAGATCATCAAAGTTTGTTACTAAATTTTTGGGCAACTTTATAAACCACTCCAAGGCTTGTCCAACCAAGCTCCTTGGAAACAACAACAAAAGGTATATGTCACTATATGCCATTGGTTGACATGTAACAAATAATTTGGTCAAATGAGCCTTAGGGTCACCTTTCCTTTTGTATTTATCAAATTTAGGTGGTTCATATCCTGGAGGAAATGGTATCTACAAATACTCCATGTTGAATGGATAGGAACACACATCATCTAATTTAAACTTTTTAGTCTGTTTCCTCACCTGAATAACAACAATTACATCCTTCATCTGTTGTAATTCTTAGGATAGGAAACTAGAAGGGATATTGGTTTGAGGGAGAATATTAGTTTGGGTAAATGGCTTGGAGGTCACAAGTGGGACACTTTGACCAGGGTATGATGGAGACACCTATTGGGGTACATTGGCTTGGTTGGGGAATGGATTAGGAATACACATACGTGGATTGGGATGCAATTGAAATTGCACATTTGGATACATGATATTCTAGTTTAGGTTGACAATAAAGGTTTGACTTGGAAGATTTTTTGGTTGGGATAAGGGCATATAACTATATTGTACCTACTGTGGTTGAAAAGGGAAATGCTATCAACTAATCAAACCTTGTTTTTGAGTGGGAACTTGTGGACCAAGAACCTGTCTCTAAATTTGTGGCACATTTTGAACCAACAGTTATCTAGTAGGCACTTCAGAAACATGGGGACCTCCTTATTACATGAATCCCTATGAAGAAGTGAAAATAGATTGCAGATTTAGCATCTACCGTTGACCAATATTTGTATGTTGTTGATTAGTCATTGTTTGGTTTTGAATTGGCATATTAGTCTATGACCGAAGAGGTATGTTTTTCATTACTTGATGAGGAGGAAAATTAGTTTCCCTAATTGAGGTGTTAATGTATTCATCCTCTATTACATTGATACACTAGATTTTGTATGCTATTATGGACTACCACTTTCTACTTGTTGAGGGGGAGTAGGATTCATCACATTCTATCATTAATGTGTGATATTGGTCATTTTTTGATTACCTATTCTTATAGGTTGTACACTTGAGGAAGTACCTGGTTGAGGTTGGGGTGTAAAAACTCTTATTCCTTTGTATGATGATCTGCTCATGGGATTAACTATAGGCACATGTTATTGGCCAAATTTTATTGTGTTAGTACCACTTTGATCAAGATTGGACGTTGCTTGCACATTATTTACTACTTTTGGCTCATTATTCTATGTAGAGGCTGAAGACACTTCAATAATAGGCATATACATCAAGTTATCTATCAAAGTGGTTGTACGAATGGGTCAGAACTCATATTTTCTTTTCTAGTTAATTCTATCAACACTCTTATTGAAGGTACTAGGTCAATGGGAGGCATACTTACCATATTAATCTGATTGAAGTTGCATGCTAAATTCAAGTAGGTTTGGTATGCTATTTTCATTTGGTTAAAGTGATCTTCCATGATGTTTTTTCCTCGATTAGATATATTGGGGTCTTGATACATTGTTTCGACTAGAGCCATAGGATTGTTAGAAGAGGCCTATTGATCATAAATGATATTGTGGGGCACTATTACTAGACTTGGTAAATTTTCATGGGGGAAGTTTGCTGAAAACTTGGCCCTACCTATATGGCTCTAACCAAAATCTCATCATTGTTTTATAACAAATGTTGCTCAAACAAAAATGGATCAAACATGGAAGTTTTATTGGTAGAATATGACTATTGAAGAACTGGCTCATCCACTATTGGTATTATAGCTAGGAATTGCATGGCTTATTCATGGTCCTACTCTAAATAAGGTAGTGTGTTAACTATATAGTTAGCTAATAGATCTTGGCTTTGTGCCCCTGATTGAGTACTATAAGAGGGATAAAAATACATCTCATAAGCAATGTTATCTACATAGGGGTCTTGTACCATTTCTTCCTACGCAACTACATTACTAATCCCTAGATTGTACATGAGTCCACTATGAGTGTAGGAATACATTTTGGGATCTATAGTCAATGTTTTGAGATAAAATGTCAAAGAGTTATATAAAATCTAAAAAGGATAGAATCTAAAACAAATGATGCCTTCAACTTGGTCTAGATTTGTCAAAAGGATCAAAAGGTCTATGCAAATATTTTTGAGGAAATAAGCTAGCATAAAATATCTAACATTTCACTATTCACACAAAGATAAGCATGTAAATGGATCAAAAAATTGAAATGCCAAACTCTAAGGTCAAACTGCTTCAATTTAATTTTAATCTAGGAATTTAAAAGTTGCTAGGTATTTTGGTCAAATGTGGCATCAAAATCTAGCCTCAAACAATGCATGTGCTAGGAATCTTGGCCAAATGACATCAAAAGCTAGACTTTAAAAATAGATGAAAATTTTAATCTAACAGATTTGAAACGCTTCTAACAAACACTAGGCATTTGATTCTTGGTCATGAACTTGATCAACTAGGTATAAGTTATGAAACAAAAGGCACTTTAGTAATAGTTTATTTTCTCATAAATAATGGTATAAAACTTGGTTCGTTTTGACAAATAATCTAGACAAAGGTGAGTAGTATAACTATGTTTTAGACAAAGGATCATAGAAAGTACACTTAGATTAGTCTGAAAATGTAAGAACGAATTTGGAATTCTATGCAAAAGGGGCTATGAATAAAAATTTGAAATGATTTGGGCAATGTAATGGCACTATACTACCCAAAAGGTGTGACAAAAAGTTTCCTTCAAAAACTCTCTAAGTCAAATATAATTTTCCATAATTTTGACAGCATAACACTACCTTTCTTGACTAAAAATGTTGTGTTATATAGACTTAAATTGTAAGTGTTTAGCAAAAAATGGCTTAAGTCTATTAAGTGATGACAATGATTATGATTCTTAAATGACCTTCAACCTAAATTGGAAATTAAACCTAAGTTCCCTCAAGTTTAGTGCAAATGATGAACCCACTTAACACATCAACCCTATGAACTTGTAAAGGTGTAATTCCAAATTTAGATTATAAGTGAAGGACTTAAACAACTTTGGCAAATATCTAGACTTAATTGGGTAACATAACTGTGCTAAAGTGGATGATATGACTCTCAAGTTTTTGATGAACTTTGAATAAGGTAAATTCATGATCTCACATGGGTATCATAACGCCTCTTTGTTCAAATAAAAATGAGGACCATGTGTTTGAGTTGGATTGTTTGTTTACACCAAGTTTTGACTCTAAAAAAGACTTTGAACTAGGACATGACCAACTAATTAATCACTCTTAGATCCTAAAATGACAAGGTTGCTTGGTATTGTTGGAATCCATCAATATACATCATTTGAGAGGATTTTAAGTGTTCATCCAAAAAGTAAATGTGCATTATATAGTAGGGTTTTTACACCCCCCTTCTCTCAAATGATAGTATTGTGACATGGACCTTGAGGTGCACCTTGCACCAACAATACTTCTGTGACAAGTGGGGATTTTGTCTAAAATATAATAAGTTTTTGAATGATCTATGGGAATCAATTGCACAATGACTTTCACATCAAACAATGCAAAAGAAAAGCATAGATTTTGGGTCTATATCACTTGGCTTGTTGTAAAAAGGTCTAGTCCTTTTTACAACCACTACATCTTGGTTTTTATTCAATGTATTGCGATGTCCAAAGTGCCACTACATCCCATATGCAACTCCAAAGGAGTTAAATGAAGTCAATACTAAGAGATGAAACCCCAGGTCAAAGCTTCCCTAAAGAACTTGTGGGAGGTGATGAAGTTCCCCTCGCAAGCCAAGTTTGCATAAATAAATAAAGCATGAAAGTAGAAATACTTTAGGGTCATTTTCAAGGTCACCCAAACTTTGTTGCATTTTTGGGGAGTGCTTAGACAACTTTCTTTCTAATCCTGAGACTAGGCTACTTGCAATAGGAATGAAACTTTTGATTCTAAGGGTTCCCTATAGGGGACAAATGGAATAACATACATGCAACATTCCTCTTTTTCCAAACAAAACTTGATTAAACAACTATTAAAGACAAAAATCTTGGAAAGATGAGTTCATTTTTAAGCCCAAATGAAGATGAGGTGGTGTTCATTCGACCCTTTGGTCTTAAGATTGTGAACTTTGAAAACATTCACTTAAGCATCTAAATTCTTTGTTAAACACCAAAAAAAGGTTCTTAATCAAATTTTAAGCATGCAAAAAGTGATTTAAACATGTTTTAAGCAAATATCCAGCTTGGTCCTGTAGCAAAATTGTTAGCATGTCCTTTAGCTTTGAATCCCTTTTGAGTTTGAAACAACAAACTTTGAAAACATAGCTCTTAGGTATATGTTTTTAGAAAAACATAATGACTGACATCGGTCAATACCACCATCGGTTACGAGCAACCGAGATCTAATCAATGTCATTTCTATTGATTGATGTCAGTTAAGATAGGTAATTGATGTTGATGTTTCTACCGATGTCGATTATTGTGTAAAAAATGTGGAAACCAAAAATGGTATAAAGTTATAAAATCAATTTGCAAGAGTTTTAAAGTCTCAAATGGATATTTTAGAGTTGAAAAGTTATCTTGTTTAGGTGTGAGATGCGTCTTGTCCCACCTAATGTGCCATTATGTGATCTAAGAATTTGACTCAAGAGAGAATGGTTAGTATGGTGTTAGTTTCAAAATGAAAAAAGATGAAATAAATACACTAATAACATAACATCTCTTGGAATAAAATGCTAAAAAGTAGAAGCCTTCTTAAGCAAGGAATTAGATGGAAATTAGGAAATGGATGGCATATAAATTTTGGAATGATATTTGGGTAAAGGATAAGGCTCTTATCACATAGGGAAACCACAGAGAAATTTTTGACATTGTTACTCAATTTTTTGGAGATAAAGTCAGTGATTACATGGCTAATAACAATGGCATAAGGAGCTGGAAAAATATATTGGATTGATGTGCTCATCGGCTTGAGATCTTCCCTAGAGTTATAGATATTCAATAGTTGATTCAGGGGATCAAAATCCTTCTCTTCCCATGAGAAGATGAACAGTATTGATGGCCAGATAAGAATGGATGGTTCTCTATCAAGTCTGCTTATCATTTGCTAATTCCTGAGGCTCAGAATAAGGAGATATGGAAAAAAGTTTGGAACTATAAACTTATACAAAAATCAACATGTTTTATTGGGTTGCTTCTCATAAAATTTTTTTAACCCAAGACAACCTTTATAAGAGAGGGTTTACCCTGGTCAACATATGTTATTTGTGTTGTTCAAAAGAGGAAACAGTTTCTCACCTTTTCATACACTGTGATTTTTTCTAGGAACTTTGGAGCATAATCCTAAATAATTTTGGTATTGAGTGGGTCTGTAACTCTGACCTCAAGGAAGTCATTATCAGCTAGAATCCTTTTTTTTCTCATCCCTGGCTCATTGAATTATGAAATCAAACTCTACCCTGTTTGAGTTGGATTTTATGGAAAGAGCGCAACCATAAAATTTTTAGGGATACTATTAGAAATGCCTCTCAGGGGTTTCATTCTTTTGTTAAGACTCTTTTGGAAAGTGTCACTATTGCTCAAATTCATACCGTGGAGAAATCTATAACTCAAGAAGAAGAACAAATTGTAGATAAATGGAAGGTACTAAATCATATTCCTGCTTATAATAATTCTAAAATTCTATAGAGACTTAATACTAGATGGAATCCCCTGAAGCCTAACTAGTTGAAACTTAACTTTGATGGGGCCTCCAAGTTTGATGGTAAAGCTAGTGGGGGAGGGATTATAATAAATGACAAAGGGTGGATGATTGTTGTCTATGTTGGTGGAATAGGCTACCAGATTAATAACTATGCTGAAGTAACTACTCTTATATGAGGGATAAGATTGGCTATATCCCTCGATATAAGGAATTTGAGTATCCAGGGGGACTCTAAAATGGTTATCGATGCAGTTAAAAAGCATCGAGTGTGGGTATTAAGTTAAAAGATGTCATTAGGGATATTAAATTTCTTCTACAAAAGCTTACCATAGTTGATATTTCACATATTTATAGAGAGGAAAATAGTGTAGCTGATGCCTATGCCAATCTCGGCCAACAATTTTCAAATTGGCTATGTTGGCACCAAATGGATCATATCCCTTTAAATATTAGGTATCTCATCCAAAAGGAAATGATGTGTTAAGGATGAGTCAGACATATTGGAAGGATAGCTCTATTATTTAGTCCATTTGGAGGGTGCCAATGTGGATCTCAGAGTTCAGGGGCTATTGTACTCTTTTGATAATCATCTCTAATTTATTGTACCAATTTGTTAAGGCAAGCAGACTACTTCATCATTATGGAGATCACAGCAAAATTATGTTTGAGCATGGGAGGAGTAAGTGTCATCTCTACATGATGCTCTGAATTATGTGCTATTTCATTATCATTATGCATATTCAAGGGCAAGGGCTTGAAGCTACTTCAATTACGAAGGTAAAAATTGGGAATTCTCCTGGACTACTCTGTAAGTCCAAAATGGGGGGTGATAGAATTTGAACATAACCTATTTCTTATTGTGAGTTTAAAGACAACTCGGTGGTCTGGCACTACTACAAATAGGGTGGAATTAGTCCCTACCTAGAGAGGTTCAACGGGTTTGATGAAAACCTATCTGAATAATCTGTGAGGTCTTGGCTAAACTAGTGAGTCACTATTGGTGGAATTAGCTTTGAGATTTCAAAAAAGGTGATAGCTATGATTAATGGCATGTCTACACAGGGGATGAAGCTACAATGGAAAACAAAAATCATAGACCTTTCTAACCAGAAGCTGTTTCATGGACAAGGCAAAGAACTTGTTCCTTACCAAGGAGGATTTGATTGAGCCAAATTACTCGAGCCTTGGGATGGCATGTACTTCATCCTCATGAAGTATTTCACTCTAGAGGGATGTTTCACCAGGTTTTATAATTATCATCTCCCCCTTTTTGAATTATTTTAGGTGTAATTCTCTCATCAACTTTCCGTTTTATCTACTCTCTTTCCTAGAGCATTCTATCCTTAGGGTGAGAGCAAAATTGGCAAAAAAATTGATATGAATCCTATCCCCCTCCATCAAGGCCTCATTTTCTGTCTGTATAATTTCCACCATACCCTCGAGCCATCCATGACTATTGTAATTGATAGTGGGGAAATTTATTCTAACCCTTTTGCTGGTGATGTTGTCGAAGAGCCTTGTCCTTCTCCTATCTCTACTAAAACTAAAGAAGTTTCCTTTTCTACTCCTGAGGAGACTCCCTTAGACACTCCTGGCTCCTTTGTGAGTATGAAGGGCAAGAAGAGGAAGTTTTATGCTGGTGAAGAGGGTATTGGGGGGACCACTATGGGGAACCCTAAAAATCCTTGTAGGACCCCTAAGGGTCAAGGTAGTAAATCCCATCTGTCCACTAAGGTTAGTAAGGAGGGCCTCTCCTTAGGATTTTGATGGTTGGGGTGGATTAATGACAAACCTACTCCCAAGGCTAGGCTTATTGACTACTCTGAGAGTGCCTCGAAGGAAGCCACTCAGGATGAGGAGAATAAGGAATTAGAAGTTTAGGAAATCTCTGAGGATACTGAAGGTAAGCAGGAGACAAGAGAATTTGAGGCTATTGTTAAGGATGTTGCTGACTTTGTAGAAAATGTTGACAAAGAGGGAAAGATGTATGTGGAGGAAGTTGATGAGGAAATCAAAACTGAGACTGGTTTGAAATTTGAAATTGCTACTCTAAAGGGTCATATCCAGAAACTGGAGTAGAACTTTACCACTGGCTCTGGAATTCTATTCTCATGAATATGTCTATGCTGCAGGACTTGGGTACTATTGCTTCTGATATCAATGTAGAGAACACTGAGAAATTGAATGACCTCATCAAATCTATGCTTATGTAAGGAGAAATATAGCCTCTTTAGCTCTTATTTTTCTAGATTCTCTACCTCTCATTTTTTCCTATTCTATTTTTATATTGGTTTTTTATGTGTCTGTTGGTTCACTGAATGTGTCATTCCTTTTGTAAGGCATCATTTATGTTGATTGCCTTCATGGTTTATTTGCTTCTATAAGGGTTTGGCCCTTGGTTTGCTACCTTATATACTCAAAAACATAACATCTCTTGGCCTAGACACTAGGGAGAGCTTAGTTAACAAACATAAATGACAAGCACAACTAGAAAGCAAGGAATAAAAATACAAGAATTCCTTCACCTTCCTTGGATGCTCCAAATGCCTTTGTAGTAGTGGCTTTCTTGGGTTGTGCTTATGAAGTCTTCATCAAAGGAGGCTTGGCTATCTCCTCTTCTCCTTGGCACCTTTGTCTTATGGCTTGGCTTGGAATCAATTTGGCATGGTAACACTAGTTTCTTGAAGCTTTTGGAACCAATCTTGCATTATAACTTTGCACTAATTAAACTTAAAAATGATGTTGTGAGGCCTCCTATTTATAAATTTTTGGATTTGGCTAGAATCAACCTGAACCATCCATCTCAAGATTGAGATGTGTAGTTGAGGATCAACTCAATTTTTTTAATTTTGTAATTATCCTCATCATGGCATTGGAAGAAGGGGAAATTAAGAGGAATAGAGGGCATCATGGAAGGCATTGATGAGGTATGGGAGGCATGAATCCTGATATTTGTGGCATTTATGGCCTAGGGATGTCTTTCCAAGAAATGAGGTCACTTGATGCAAATATTCAATATTCATTTCTAAAAAAAATTATTTAATAAGTTTCCATGGAATTATTAATTAGTCCTTTATTTGGGTTAATTAGCTCTTAAGCATGATTAAGCACTTTGTGCACAAATTACCCAAATTGATTATAATGTCTTTTTATTCATCTAAAATTTGACTGGATTGAAATTGGAAGGTAATGTTAGATGTGTTGGAAACATATTCCCATTTAGGATGTTGTCAACAACAAATAACAAAGGCATATGTCTCGTGCAAGATATTTGATAGGAAAGAGCAATCCAGAGCACCTAGGTGCAAATTTGGCATTTTGACTCAGAATGAACTGATCAAAGTTAGCTAGCCCATAAATTTCATTACCCCATTTAGTGATACCCTAGCCAAAATTGACACTTGAATATGTCAATTTCACATCATTTTTCATGTTTTAGTGTTTTTAGGCCAAATTGTGCATTTTAGGTAGAGACTAGCCAAAAGCTTGATTGGTGGTTATCAGTGGCCAGTTTTAGGTATATATAATCATATCCATAGGATTATGGATTGTATGAATCTTCTCCATATTCACCAAGTTCTCCTCTAAAGCTATCCTCATGAAGTGATAATGTAACTGTATGTGTTTCATCCTTGAGTGGAAACTAGAGTTCTTTGTTAAATGAATAACACTCTGACTATCACTATGTAGTCTCCCTACTTCCTTTTCATGCCCCAAATCTTGAAACAAATCTTATAACCAAATAATCTCCTTGCTAGCTTATGTGGTAAAAACATACTCTACCTTTGTGGTTGACAAAGCCACAACCTTCTATATCCTGAAAATCTAACTAACTGTTGTATCTCCAATAGTAAATATATATGTTGTCATACTTATACTATTAATATCCCCTACCATATTTGAGTCCACATAACCATATAAAGTGGTATCTGATCCACCATAACATATTGTAAAATCCATGGTTCCTCTCAAATACTAAAGAATCCATTTCACTACTTGTCAATGCTCATAACCTGGATCACTCATATACCTGCTCACAACTCCCACTACTTGGGCAATATCTGGCCTAGTACAAACCATGACATACATCAAGCTACTAACTGCTGACGAGTAAGGTACCTTGGACATCATAATATTTTCACCTTCCATCTTGTGACACTGTTCCTTTGATAATATAAAGTGGCCTCCCAAAGGAGTACCAATAGATTTAGCATCCAACATTCTAAACCTTTCCATGAATTTCTTCACATAATCTAATTGGGATAAGATCAGCTTCCTCTCCTTCTTATCATGAGCAATCCTTATACCAAGGATTTAATATATATCACCTAAATCCTTTATAAAAAAGGAGTCACTAAGTTATTTCTTGAGCATATGAATATTTTATATGTTCTTTCCCATAACTAACATGTTATCGACACACAAGCATAATACAATAAAGGAACCATCATCAAAATGTTTAATGTACATGAAATGGTCAGAATGACACCTTTGATATTCTTTTTCCAACATAAAACAATCAAATTTCTTATACCATTACCATGGAGCTTGTTTTAAGCCATACAAGTTCTTCTTTAGTCTGCACACAAAGTTATCCTTCCCTTTGACTTCATATCCATGTGGTTTTTTCATCTACAACTCTTCATCCAAATCACCATGAAAAAAATTAGTTTTCATATCTAACTATTCTAAATGCAAATCCTCTACTGCAACTAAACCAAGAACAATCCTAATAGAAGTCATTTTCATAATGGGAAAGAAAAATCTCATCAAAATCAATACCTAATTTTTGTGTAAACCCCTTGACCACCATCCTAGCCTTATACCTTTTTTTCCTTTCATCCTCTTATTTTATTATGAATATCCACTTGGAAATCCACTCTTACCCTTGGCTAGCCTTACCAAACCCCACATCTGGTTCTTAATGAGAGATCTATGTTCCTCATCCATGGCTTGCTCCCATTTCATCCTGACATCTACTTGCATTGCTTACTCATAACACTCTGATTATCCATTATCAGTGAGTAATAAATAATTCAAAGAAGGAGAAAAATGTTCAGGTGCTCTTATTACCCTATAAGACCTTCTTACCATAAGAGTTTGGGGTCCCTGTATAGAAGGTTCTTGAACTGAATCATTGGATACTTTGCCATCTACAATGTCATCCAAAACTATGTACTCTTTTTATTCTTGTTATTGTTCCTATTCCTAAAACTGATCCTTATGCATAAATTTTTCATTAAAGGCTACATCTATAGATCAAAATATTTTATTATCTTTAATGGTCCATAAACAAAAACCAAAGTCATCCTCACCATATCCAACAAATGTGCATTTTTATGATTTAGCCTCTAACGTGGTCCTATCCTCTTTCTTAATGAGATTAAAAGCCTCACATCCAAAGACTCTAAGAAAATAATAATCAACATTCTTACCAAACCAATATTTTTCAAGAATGCCTACATCCAAAGGCATAAAAGGTCCTCTATTAATCAGATATACTATTGTACTAACTACTTCTACCCAAAACTATAAAGGTAACCCTGCTGTAACCTTGTGCTCCTAGCATGTTCCATTATTATTTTGTTCATCCTTTTAGATACCCCATTCTAGTGTGGAGTTCTTGGAACCATCATTTGCCTATGGATTCCATTGTTAGAACAATAATCAAATAAAGAATTACTACAATACTCACCTCCATTATTAGATCTGAGACATTTCAACTTGAGACCTGTTTCATTCTCAACCAAGGATTTTCACTTCTTAAAAGTGTCAAATAAATCATATTTATTTTTAATACAATAAACCTAAACTTTCCTAGTTATATCATCAATAAAATAAACATAATAATTGTATCTACCAATAGAAGATACATGAGTTAGTCCCCATACATCTGAGTGTACCAACTCTAACTTGTGTTCTTTCTTTGTGGGTCTAAATTTTAAGAACTTAGCCCACTTATATTTTCTATAGATACAATTCTCACAGAAGTCTAGATCTATGTCTTTTAATCTAGGCAACTTGTATTTTAAGATTTGCATGCCCTTATGGCTCATATGATCGAGCCTATAGTGCTACATAGTTGTATTTCCATCTGAAGCAACTAAATCAATAGAATTAACATTACTAGTCAAATATAAAGTACCAAATTACTTACCTCTTGAGATCACAAGAGAACCTTTGTTAACTTTTCAAGAATTTGTAGTAAACAATACTGAACATCTCTCACTACCCAATTGCCCCACTAAAACCAAATTCCATCTCAACATAGGCACATGTATAACATCCTTAAGGATCCATGTGTTCCCATTTTGCATCTTAACCTAAACACAACCTTTCCCTACTATCTCACATGGTTCATCATCACCAAGATAAACATGTCCTAGATTCTCTAGAACATAATCAATAAAATAATGCCTATATGGGGTGGCATGAAAAGAAGCCCCTGAATCTAATACCTAAGACTTAGACAAATTATCCATTGAAAGAATTAAGGTATCCTAAAATGATTTACCTGATGTCATATTTACCTCATTCATTTCCTCCTTGTTAGCATTCTTATCCCGAAGTGACCAACAATCCTTATTTGAGTTTCCACTCTTCCCATAAAACCAATATATCATCTTGGATCTAGATCTGGACTTAAATCTACCTTTTGAATTTCCTAAGTTGCTTTTTCTCTTGTCCTTTTACCTCCCTCTAGTATCAACATATAAAGTATTACCTGAATATGATTTACCAATGCTTTTCCTTTGCATATCCTTACTAAGGATCACACCTACAACATCCTCAAAATTCAAGCTTCCCTTGGTAGGAACTACATTTTTCACAACTATAACCAAACTATCCTAGCTATTAGGCAAAGAACATAATATTAGCAAAGCTCTAACTTCATCATCAAACTTAATTCCAACTAAAGTGAGCATAATTGTAACCATATTAAAATCATTTAGATGATTAGATATTGAACCATTCTCAGACATTTTCATGTTAAATAGTATTTTCATAAGAAAAATTTTATTAGAAGTAGAGGGTTTCTCATATAGCTTTCCAAGTTTATCCATGAGATATTTTGTGATTTTCTCATCAAAAATATTAAATGAAACATAAGATTCAAGGCATAACCGAATGGCTCCCAATGCCTTATTATCAAGTAATGACCAATCCACATCACTCATACTTACAAGTTATTTTACTTTCCCCTCCAAGGGGAGATGTAGCTCCTTCTAATATAGGTAATCTTCCATCTGCATTTTCCACAAACCAAAATGCTTATCATCAAACTTCTCAACTCTGAATCTAAGCTCTTCTCCCATAGTTCCCACTAAAGCTAATATCCTTCCTATGATTTACCACTTCAGTAAAACACACAACCAATGGATCTGATACCAATTGTTAGGAATTTAAAAAAATTAAATCAAATTTAATATAACCATAAATCATATATAACTTATGCAATAACATGCATCATGAAAATATTCCTCAAATCACAAATATTATGAAAGCATAAAATGGAGAGAATAAGAATCAAAAATACATGACACGGATCTATCGTGGTTCACCCAATATCAACTACATCCACCAAGAAAGTTCTCAATATAAAATGTAATCAAAACACAAGACTACAATGAACTCTCACAGAGATAGAAAAATCTCTTATAGAAAATGTTGCATAAAAAATTGTACTTTCACCTGCACTTGAATAATGTTGTATCTTACAAGCTGCTAAACCACACCCTAAAATAAACACCTGCACTTTGAAAAAAACATTTGAACTTTGACTTTAATCCTCAAAACCACACCCTGTAAATAAACCATCAACCTCTAAAGGTCATACCACACCCTGTATATATAATAAATGAAATAAAATTCACAAAAGGCAGATAAATGTGAAATTTTTATCCAATATAATAATTATCCAACATGTGACAACCCTTCTCCACCTAAACAAGCTCATACAAAATCTCATCCATGAAGGAACATGCCAAGATTGGGTCTCTACCTTTGAAGGGCGCATTTACCAACACTATGTGATCAAAACCAACTCCTTGAAACAAAGAAAGCAACACATTTTCCAAGGAAAAACCAACCCCCTCAGAACATGGAAGTTAACATGGAAAATAGACATCTAACAACCAATTCCATAAAACATCGAAACATATAAATTAGATAAAATAAGGAATATTCTACTCACATATGGAACAAGATTCCACAAAAGGTGGAGTGGGGAAAAATGTGCTCCCCACATTTTTGGAGCTCTCTAATCCCCCAAAACATACTCCTAAGGTCATGTGATAGCCCCAAAGGGATCCTAACTCAACAACTTGCTTCCTCTGTATTGTTTTTCCCATAGTGATTACCCTATGGGACTTTATAGTGATCTAATTCATTAATTGTGCTCAGTATGCCACCCTTAGGGCATATGAGTCATTTATTTATGGCTTCTTTGCACTCTACTGCATCTATTGATGTAGGATTCAAAGCAAATGATGCCCAAGTGAGCTTGAAAGGTTTTTATGAAGGTCTACAATGAGGTAATCTCTCAACCCCCCTCCACTCTAGAGGTAAGCATTTATGTTGCAGCTATTGATCAATGCTGTAAATGGTATGAAAATTATTATGTTATTGCCTACTTTTTTAGTTGTATCCCCTCAAAGGAATACCTCCATCACTGGATGTATAACCACCAGGAGCCCTTGGGTGTCTATGTCACCAAAATTTAGAACCTTACCAAAGGTTTTTTTTGTTTACCTTCAAGGATATTTTTGAGACATAGCTTATCCTTACAAAGTCTAATTTTTGGTTCTTTTGTAACCAACTTATGATTTTATATTCCTAGTCTAGAGACTTCAAAGTCTTTGATAATTCCTCCCTTCGTGTCCCTATCTAGGTTGAGCTTCCTAGTCTATCAGTTCACCTATGGGCCTTCATACCCCAAATCATCACTCTTATAGGGCATGTAGTGATAATTGATCTAGACAGGTGGTTCCCCCTACCCTAACAAATAGGGTTGTGTAGAGGTTAAAATCTCTAAAAATTTGAAGTAATTCATTATGATTCAAGTTGATGATGCCTAATGGTTGTCAAATGTTGTTTATTTCAACCTCTCGAACACCTATTTTCATTATTAAGATTTATACCACTGCATCAAAAATTATAATTATATGGGTCATACCAGGCCCTGCTAGCTACATCCTTATACTAAGATGCCCAAACTACTAGACCAAGGTGATGGTTGGTCCACAGTGCCCCCTAAAAGGTCATCAAGCCCCAAGCCATAAGGCCCACCCTAATTACCACCTCAGGACAATACTTCCCCAGCTATCAAACCCTCATAGGGGACTTCTTTACCCTCTCTTGTTATCTTGATTTCCTCCAACCCATAGAGCATTTATATGGTTTCCTAGATTATTATGATGCCTTTGGCTAAGGTTTTCTCAACCAATATCTCCTCTTGGTGGTATCATAGCCCACAATGTAGGGGCACAAAATCTCCTCGAGAGGAACATGAAGCCAAATGCCACTTCATTATGGTAGGTGGAAATCCACATCCTCACTAACACAAAAACTTTACAATGTTGGTAGATTTAGAGGATAGAAAGGGAGAGATTTAGATAGATACCCTTCTTCATGAATGTTTTATCATGGAATGTTAGGGGTCTTATAGAGTCTACCCATAAATACTCTATGCATTCTACATGTCTATAGACTAGTTTTCTAAATATTATCTCTCTATATGAAGTTAAAGTGTCTAGCTTCCTCTTTTAGACATCCTTATGAAGCATTTGACATGATGCCACCTAGATCACCACCTTGCATGAGGAGGGATGTGATGAAACTTGTATTTTAGTTACCCCTAAGTTTTCATCTAAAATTATTGTCATGGGGGATGACCCTTCACATTTGTAAATCTAGATTATTCTTGACATTGATGGCCATCCTTTTGGAATTCTCAACATCTATGCACCTAATAATGGTCCTGACAATTATTTTCTTTAGTGATCCTTGGTTGATGTGCTACATACTACCACATGGCTAGTATGTGGATATTTCAACATGATTGAACACCCCCAAGACAAGGTTAGGGCCCTCCCTTTGTGATGGTGCATTGGTAAATGTGAGGATTGGTATTATTTCAAAAATAAATGGGGCCCAACTGACCCTATCCTCTAGTGATGGACATTTAACCCCAAATCTTGGTTTTTGTGGTCCAACTACCGATCTAGGGATCACCACATGCTCAAATGGATCAACCACTTTATTTTGTCAAAGTAAAATATTTTCTCATTTTTTAGCATTGATGGCCACCTTGTTAATGTCCATTATGATATTATTTTGTCAGACCATTCCCTTATTTATTGAAAAGTATAATGAACTTCTTGATAGTACAATGTACCATGTAATCAATTCATTCTTAATACTTCTATGTTGAGTCATGATGGAACAATTCGACTCATCATTCATATCCATAATATTACCCTGTGGCTCCCTTATGTCAATAGCTAGACTGAGTGGTGGAATGAGGTAATTATACACACCACTTCCTTCCTCCACCACCATGGAAAAAATGTTGCTTGAATTAGTAAGCGGTCAGAAGAGGCCACACATAATGAGTTCTGGTAGGTATTCATCTCTCTTGAGATTGATCCCTTCAATGTGTAGATATAATGGCTTGTAACCTCTCTCAAACACCACCTTAAAGTGGTGAATAACCATGTGACCAAATATTTTTAGTTATGTGCTTGGCTTAATTGGATTAAAATTAGTGGCAAGGCCTTCAAGGAGTTTTTCAAAGCATTGAAAGCCAATCACTCTCACAGGTAGATCAAAGCCATTCAAGTGGCTCAATCTCAATTTACCTCTCAATCTGACATCTCTTCAACTTTCTTAGATCATTACAATATGGTTTTTCAAGCTCAACCATACATAATTGAGCAAACCCAAGTACTTTATAAGTGCCTTGATCTTGTACCTTGCAAGATCACTCCTACCAATCAATGGCTTTGTGATGTCCCGCTCACCTTGTAGGAGCTCAAAAAGGCTCTACATTATATGAGAAATGATAAATCCCCTAACATTGACAGACTCCCTTATGAATTTTACAAATCCACCTTATATTTTATCAAGATAAATTTACTACAAGGCTATAGGGAAGCCCTACAGAATAAGTCTCTTAGAACCATGATTAACCAAAGTAATATCAAGTTTATTTCTAAAGCTAGAGATCCTAAGTTTTTTAATAGTTGGAGGCATATAACCTTGATCAAATTTTATTAAAATATTCTTACTAAGGCCCTCATTAACTAAATATACCTCATCTTACCTATCATTATCAGACTAAAGCAAATAGGTTTTATTAGAGGGTGTTATATTTTGGATAATCTTATTGCAGTTTGGGAGGGCATGGCTTGGGCCCAATCCTCTCTCTAGAGAACCATTTTTATTAAATTAGATTTTGAAAATAATTATGATAAAATTGAGTGTAAATTCATTCTATCCATGCTTAAAGTTCTTAGCTTCAGCCCTTACTTCATTTATATTGTCTAGACTTTGCTTCATGATGCTTCAACTTGCCTAACCATAAATGGTCATAAAACCAAGGGGATTGAGATAAAAAACTCTATTCACCAAGGTTTTCCCCTTGATCTAGTTCTTTATATGTTATTTGATGAATCCCTATGCTATCTCCTAGCTTCCAAATTTTTTAAGGGCTTGTTTGGGGCATTATTTTATCCGATCGCACCTCCCAACTCATCAATAGACAATTTACATATGACACCTTCCTCATGCTCAAAGAAAAAGAGTCCACCTTTAATGATGCTATATAATATATAGACACTTTTTGTCTGGATTATGGTTTTAGACTCTAATGGAGGAAAACCTAGTGTTTTTAGCAAAGCATGATGCCTATACCTGGTTAGTTTCTTAAATATAATTGGCAATAGATTGCTTGGGGAGAACAATTCAATTTTTTGGGTAGTGCCTTTACTTTTGATAATTCTCTAGATAAGCTTTGGAAGTATGTACTCGATAGGATTAAAATTAAGATTGAATACTGGATTAATAAGCCATTATCTTTAGCAATAAATTTTCATGTTTGTACCAAAATCTTGGTCGCTACTCATGTCTACTATTGTTCCTATTAGGATCCCTCCAAGGCCTACTATGAAGCAATGGATAA
Source organism: Torreya grandis (assembly GCA_037957365.1). Taxonomy (NCBI): domain Eukaryota; kingdom Viridiplantae; phylum Streptophyta; class Pinopsida; order Cupressales; family Taxaceae; genus Torreya; species Torreya grandis. The sequence continues at coordinate 444,038 of JARHVA010004633.1, read as the reverse complement.
AATCCTTAGATATTTCCTTTGGGCCAATTCTAATTATGTCTGGAGTTTTCATTGGGTGGCCTAGGATATTTGTTGACTCCCTCATGATAAAGGTGGTATGGGCATCGTTTACACATACTAGCAAAGTATGGCCTTGTGTGTTAAGTGGGTTGTTTGGATTATTGAGGGTAATGAATCTTAAAAAATTATGCTAATGCATTGCATCTCTGTAGTCTCTCCCTATGGTAAAAGCAACTGGAAAAATATTATATTTCAATCCCTTCTCATCACTACTACCTCTGTCAAGAACTCTGGCTCTTTTATGGCCAAAAGCATTTGGAAGGATTTTGAAGTCATAAAACCCCACTTGAGGTCGGTGGTGGATGGTTTTCACATAGGGTTGTCTTTTAATGACCATAAATTGTGGTGGTCCCCTATTCTTATTAATTATTTTGTTCTCCTGATTGAATTACTTAGTATTAAAGCTATGTGGTTATTTTATAAAGGAATTCACACTATTCAAGATTTGATTACCTCTAGGGATTGGATACCCTAGCCTGATTTAAAAATTAAGTTTCAATTAAACAATGTGAACTCACATTCAATTATTTTCATTCAAGATTTATTACTTGATGTTATGTTACATAAACTTGGCCTGTAACCTCCTAGGGCCTAGTGGAAGGCTAGAGGTAGAACTGTGATGCTCATTTCAAGAATTACTCTCCTTGATTGCTTTATTAGGTGATGAGTCCCTTCTCCTTGGATTTAGGCAAAAACAATAGGCATTAGGGTCTCCAATCCTCTCCTGAGACTTAACTTGCCCATTTGGATCATGTGTGGTAGCCTGGCCTGAAGCCCAAACTAGCTCATTTTTTATAGTGATTGATATATCAAGGACTTCCCCTCAATGAAAGATTGTTCCACCTTTGCATTCCCCATATTTTCTATCCAAATTATAGGTATCTAGAGTCCTTTAAACATCTATTTTGGTTTTATTCGAAAGCCTAGTTTACTTGGCAAAGGATTCATTCACTATTTCAACCTTACCACTCTAAGCCTTTCTCTTGGCAACAGGTGCTCTTTGGGGATTATTCTAATTGGCTAGCCTTTATTTCCTTTCTCTAACAATTCTTTCATGTGATTATTCTCTTTCAGTTATGGAAAGCTAGGAACAATGCTATATTTAATCATGAGACCTGTGAAATTTTATTTTCTATTAATGAAATAGTTTTTATTTCTTTGGTCTTTATGCAAATTCAAGCTCAAGTGGAAAAGATGACTTTGGACCTTCCCCACTTACAGGAGCTCTTAAACCACTAGGGGAATGCCCCTTACACCATGAGTCGAATGTTGCCGATGGCTTACCATGTGGTCTGCCACCTCTTCCTTTTAGAAGGCATCAAAGTAGAAATCAATCCAGAGGCAAGGGCCACTTCTTTTCTCACCCCCTAGGGGGTCGCTGGATTTCTCACGATAAGTCTGATGTTGGTCCTTTTCAACTCTCTCTAGCTAACACTATTGTTCCTACCTAGTCAGTTAATAGATGGCCTATCACTATTCATGATGACTCGTTGATGGCTAGACCACTCTGAAGATTCCTGAAGTGGAGCTACTTGCTTGGATGGTGATTCCTAAGGATGATCTTCCACCTCTACCTCTTGGGACGGAAGCATGTGCTTAAATCTTTGCTCTCTAGTTTTTTTTTGTAGTTTTATGAGCCGTACCTTGACCAAATGATTTTTGTCTTATGTTCAGAGTCGATTTGTTCTTCGATAAATTTTTTGAGGCATGATATATCCAACTACTTTACTTTACAATCTTCCATTTATATTAATCATTATTTTTTACTAATATGATGTAAAACATCTCAAAAGTAATAAAACATTACATTCACTAAAATATTTTTAAATATATTTATTAAAATATATTTAAATTAATATGAATCAAAATATTTTGAAAAATAAAATATTAATTAAAATTAAAATTCCTTTCACACTAACACATAATTTTTATTTTTTTTAAAAATAATAATAAAAATATTAATCAACCAATCTAAACTTCATATTGTTTACCATCTTTCCTTATTAAAAATTTTCCTCTGATAATTCCAATCTTCACAGATATTGATTTATTTTCATTCACTTAAATGTACTATAATTTATTATATTATAAATTTGATGGATAAGGATATGAAAATCCAATAATGTTTTTGCATGTGCTGAATGACAAACAATTAAATAAACACTTTGGAAAATCAATTATGAATACCAACAAAATAGAATGCAAGAGGATTTATTTGCTTGTCCTTTTTGCTTGATCCCTTTAACTGGTAATTATTCTTTTGGATTTATTTGATTGTCTTTTCGCTTTTTCTTCTTCCTTTTCCCTTGGATCTTCTACTTTTTGCATTATTTCTTCATAGCCATCAATCTCTTTTCAAGTTGCATAATGTAAATTTTCCCATCTTGAATTTAAGTCAATTTTTTTAATGTTTAGTTGGAAAACACTGGTGGGATAAATGGTCAATGTGATTGAATTTCAAGGAGAAGGTTGGAGTTCAAACTTAATTGTTGGATGGAAAACAAAATTATGATTTAAAATAAATTGCAAATGTATTTGAATTTAAATTAGAAAAAATATATTATTATTTTAAATAACTTTTGATATAAAAGTAATATAATCAAATAATTATTTTATAATGATTAAAGAAGATATCAATTCAAATATAAATATCACATAAATGTTAAACAAAAAGAGAATCTACCCATTTTAAAAATTAAACGGTAAAAAATTGTTAGTGCTAATTTTAGTTGATCTTCTTAAAATTTGAAAATTTAATAGATATTTTTATGAGAATTGAGTACCATTTTTCTCATATTTAAATTAAGTAATTAAGAAGATCCAAATAATTATAAAACCATTCAATTTAGTCACATCTTGAGTAAGTTATTTTCTATAGTATTAGATAATTTCATTTCTAGATTTATAAAGTCCAATAAACTTCAAGTAAATGATAAGTATGTTTTAGATAAAAAATAGAAAATATGTTGATGCTTAAAATTATAATCAAAGAAGTAAGAGCACACGAGCATAAGGTTTATTATTGTTTTGTTGATTTTAAGAAGGTGTTTGACACTATTCTTAGACAACTTCTAATCAAATGACTTTGAGGTTAAGAATTGTAGAACATGTAGATATTATTGTGATGATATTTTATGAAAATGTGGTTAGCAAAGTCCAAACTCCTACTAGTTTTAACAGAGATATCAATAGCGCCATTGATGTCAAATATGGTTATTCATTTTCTCTTGTTTTATTTGGTCTCTACATAGATAAATTAGAGGATATCATTAAAAGTTTGGAGAAAGCATGTAACGATTGTATTATTTATGATATAATCATTGCTACTTATTATCTACCAATGACATTATTCTTATATCACATACTACTGCATACCTACAAAGACATATTGAAAGAATGAGCTCATTTTGTGATACAAATGAGCCTGAGTAAAATAAAGGTCATGATTTTTAATATAGTTAAGGAATAAACATATAAAACTAATCTCATTTACAATTTGGATGTTTGGTTTAAATCATTTTCTCCTATTCTTACCATGATGTCCCTTTCTAAGGACCTCCCTTCAATATGTCCCATGTATTAGAACCTATATTATGTAAGGGGTACGTTGTACTTAGTACATTTGAGAGAAAATATTTCCAACTCTATTTTCAAGATTTCAAATCAAAATTTATTATCTTCAAAATGTTAGTGTCACTAACATTATTATATGGTTTTGAGATCTAAGGACTTGTACTTCATAGTACTAATTGGGATCAAGTTGACAGAGTTCTTATTCCAATGTTATCCCAAAAATGTGGAAAAATTGACCAGTTCCACGTGTAATCATTTTGACATAATTTGGTGTCCCTTTCTTTCATATTTTAGTCGGTTTTCATATGGTGATGTTGCTTTACAGATTAATATGTATGGCATATACAAAAATTGGGCATGATAGATATCCATTTAAGGTTCTTCAATTATATATGAAGTTATGTGAACAAGGGATAACAATATTTGATATGTTCAATGCACATCTTTTTTACAAAGAAGTGGTATTGATATAAATTATTTGTCTCTTAATACATTTTCTATCATTGCTCCCTACATGTTGAAAATAGATATTCATAGAGACATCAAGTATAAGATCTACAAATCTTACATAAAATCAACTTAGACAGAACTATAGAAACAAATGTTAACAAAAATGCATCATTACTTGGAGCACCATCTTTAAATAGAAGATAAATATATCATTACTTCTAAGTACACCATGCTCTATTTTTATTTGAATTTTTTTTTGGACCAATTGCAGATATGTTCTCGTCAACTTTACATAGAATCAAAGTAATATATTATGTGACATTATCGCATGTTGAACTTTAGAATAATGAACCAAAATCATATAACGTTTGTATTTAGGTGTAATATATTATGACATATGTGACAAGGTTACTATCTCTTTAGAGCAAATCAAGTCTCTCTACAAAATATTATTTATTATAAGGATCAAAGATGTGTAGTTCTATTCATCAAAGAGATGACCCAACACAAAATTAGTTTCTTTAAGAATCATCAATTCAACTCTTCGTTTTATCATTTAACTTTATATTTTTTTATTCAACTTTAATTTTAAAAATACAAATAAACACACTATTCTACTTAATAATTGCAAGTTTTTAAGAAAATGATCTCAAATAACTTTACTTTATATTTTATTCTTTTTTTATCTTGTAAATTCTTATGTGAAATGTACCTTTCCTAGAATTCAAATTAGGAATGGACAATTTTTTATATATTAAAGGTTGTTAAATTATTCCAATTCTTATTTTAGAGTCTGGAGTTTTCAATGAAATGAAAATGATGTATAGTTTCATGATGTGAATTTAAGTTTTAGACAGGTTAATTCGCCTTCTCCTCTTAAATAAAATATTATTATTTTCTAATAATGATTTTCTACTATGTGATTATAGTATTTTGTTTCCCTCAATTCATTTCATCTTTGTCCATTAAACTATTATGTTAATATGTTAAGGATAAATAAATGTTAAATTGATAATGATACATGTGATATTTCAATATTTTTATAATATATTTTACTCTTTTTTTTTGTTTTTATTCTTTTTCCAAAAAGTTAAGAATGCATAATTATATTAAGATGATTCATTTAGAATCATAGTCGAGTAAGGTGGTGGAGTATAATGGTTACGAATATGTTCATAAAAATAGTTTTTTAAATTTTTTTATTTATTTAATTAATATAAAATAATTTTTATTTTTTTAAAATGATATAACAAATTAAAATATTTTAAGTATATAATAAAATTTGATTTTTTTAATTAAAAATATTTTTAAAAATTTAATATAGTGATAAAACTAAATTGAATCTATTTATTATTATTTAATATAAAATTGAAAACTGATTCAATTATTAACCAATATAATATATAACAAAATATATTATATTACTAGAGGTTGATCCGACAGAGAACACTATAGCCATGTTATTGCATAATCCCTAGGATGGAGATGTATACACGTAGTTTATAAAGACAAAAGATAATGAACGTGTGAATAGGGTTTAATGTGTTTAATGTAACCTTTCTTAAGGTATCCTTCAAAAGTATTTAATATCCACTCGCCAGGGATGAGTGGATAATGACTAATAAGATTATCACATGATAGGGGTGTTTTTTGTGGGGATTATTAGTTACAAATGAACAAAATATAAACTAGTCTCATTTTACTATACAAAAAAGTATAATTATTCCTTTAATGTTTCACTTGGGCAGACAATAAAGCACCCATCCTTATTTTGATTTGGACACCCACTATAATATTCAAGTGTACCCACGTTGAAATGTCTAGGAACATCTACCATGTACTCTGATCACACATCTTATCAAATATAAGACTTGACTTGATATGGATTTAAGGTGGAGAAAATTGAAATATATATTTTAAAAATCAATTATGTATGCGTGTCAGATATCGAGATTTTTGTCGAGGAGTTACAAGTGAGTCGGTTTTAATGTTATTTTATAATCAAGATGATTACAAGTTTGAATTTCAGAGATTTCATATGTTTACGAGTTCGAATCTCACGGGTTTTATATGTTAATATTGATTTCAAATCTTGAGTGCTTCGTATGTTAAAACTGATCTAGAATTTGGAGTGCATGTTATATGGGGCCCACTAGAGTTTTCAGATGGAACTTATCATTCTTAAATAGTTCTTAAATAGGAAACTTTAATTATAAATATTAAATCTGTCCCCCCTTAGATGCAACTTATCATTCTTAAATAGTAAGCTTTAATTATACATGTTAAAGATGACCCTTGAATAATTTGAATTTATTGGAATTGTATGGACTTCACATGTTAAATCTGAGATTCGACCGACTTCAAATCTCGGTTGTATATTGTCAAGGGTTTTTGAAATTAAACTTATCATTCTTAAATAGTAAATTTTAATAATACAAGTTGAAGCCGACCCCTTGAAGTGATTGAATTTATCATTCTTAAATAGATAGAGGAAGACTTCTCACTATGTTTCTTAAATGCCCCCATTACAAGAAACATAACGAATCTCTTTAGGTAAGTCTATATGAACAAGAAGCACATAGATGTATACATTAGAGTTGATTCATATCATCATTTGTCACGATTTTTTTGAGTAATGAATATATTTTTTACTAAAGCTCTTAGAATATTTAACCCTAGACAACTATGCAATGGGAAAAATTGTCTTAATTAATACTTAAAATTCCAAAGATTGGGTATTGAGATTGAAAAATAAGAAAAACATCCAAAAAAGCAAAATGAGGAAAAAGAACTCCATAACGAGAAAAAAAATGTGAATATGAAAGCATTATTACTTTACATATAAACCACATTAAAAAAATTAGCTAGAATTTTAAGTAAAACATACAAACTTATTTAAAACCATTTAAAACTTTAAGAAATAACATTTGAATTACTAAATACCATTAAGAAATAATATTCAGAAAAAGGTGTCCATGAGATTCAATTGACATGTGGGATCCCTTATATATGTGAAATGGGAAGATCCTTCTAAACTAGAATTAAAGAGCATATTGTGTACATTCATCAAGGTAGAATTAAACAATTGATGTTGGTTGAACATGCAATGCAATATGTTATTCAAATTAGTAAAACTAAAATTATAACAATTGAGAATCATTTGAAACCAAAAAAAAAAAAAGAGAAACAATTAAAATAGAAAAGTGCTCTTATAATCTCAATAAAGATGGTTGAAAACCTAATCAATCTTAAAAACTGCTAATACATAATTATAATCATTTATTTTATTATATTTTTAAATTTAATTTCTTTAATAATTTTATCTAATAGTGAGTAAAGTAACTAATTAATCATTTTATTAAATCAATTATTAATCAATACTTTAAACCATTATTAATAAGTTAATTAATTTAATGATTGATTGATTTTATTTCATTGAATTATTATTTTATTATGTTAGTCTCTAACCCCATCACACCCTTTTTCTTTCTCTCTTTCTCTCTCTTTTATTTTTTATTTTTTAGAATTAATTTTTTTCAATTATTTTATCTCTTCTTTTTTTAATTGATTTATTTAAAAATGTTTAAATTTATTTTATTATAATAAATATTAACTTCGTTCTTTCAATAATAAATCACGTAAAATACTTAAAATATTAAAGCAAATAAATATTATACAATTAATTCTAATAAAACCTTCACACTGTAATATAATTTATCATTCTAAAACAAAATAAATTATTAATTATATATGTTAAAACCAACCCAAAACAAAATAAATTGTTGACCATATATTTTAGAGCCAACTCCCTTAATATTTTGAGGGACATTGAAGTTTCCAATTTTTTAAATGGGGAAGATGTTTAAAAACCTTATAGATATTAAATAAATGATAAATTACTATTTGTGTTCTATTATTGACAAACAATACATGGAATAAATGATATATTTTCCCTCAAAATATTTAATGTCATAAATATTTAATATCTATATTTTTATCTTTATATTTGATTATTTATTTTCAAATATATTAATAATAACACTAAATTTTTTCAATGATACATCAATTTTAAGGAGTTTAAAAAAGAGTATGAAATTGAAGAGAAATATAATTTAATAATTGTATTGTATTATATATGTAAAGAAATGATATAATTGTAAAGTGGTTGAAAGAAGAGAGGAAAAAGAAAGATATACATTTGATATAAGATAATTGTTCAATTATAATATAATTATGTATTTTTTTAAGTAATTGAATTGTTTTTTTAGATAATTTAATTTGTTTGTTAATTTTTATAAGATTTTAATTGCGTATGTTTCAGTCATCTTAAGATAATCTATATCAACAATCATTACCTTAATGATATTTTACTTTGTATTTTTTGGTATTAGTCACAAAGGAAGAGGTCTACTTAATTCATAAGCACCACAAATAATTGTTAGTAGCATTAATTTTATTGAAAAAATATTTAAATTATTAGTTTTTGTGAGATTTTATTCATGTTTCTAAATCATCTCAAGATAACTTCTAATAATAATTATTACTAGATAATATAATTTATCTCATGTATTTTTTATAAGAATCACAAAATAAAAGAGCCCACTTAGGGAAAGAGGTTAGAGTATGAAAAACTTAAATTGGCAGATTACATTTAGTTTTCCTCCTAATAAAAAATGTGATAAGATGCTTGCATGTTAAATGATGTACTCTTCCCATACATATGATAAGTTGTGGGATAATGATAAATAAAAAGGTGCCAATGAACATTATGATCTAATAGTGGGCAAGATTATAGATATAAAAAAAATAATAATAAAAAGTGAACAATCAAAGCGTGGGCAAGATTATAGATATAAAAGAAATAATAGCGAAAGGTGAACAATCAAAGTGCTTACATTATTCTAAGATTTAGATAAATGCAATTACAAGTGTTAACATTATAACATAGAGAAGTATATATGAAACATCTAATAATAAAATTAGTTGTCTACTCACATAGTAATAGAAAAACATTAGGAGTTGACTTATACCTTTTTTTTATAAAATTGGCTATAATTGATTTTATATACATTGGGAAGACACATATTACTAACACACAACAATTACACTTTTCAACCAATTGTTTTATTGACTTCTTCAAATTTTGGAATGTGATTTTAGTATTAAAATTAATAATGAACTTCATTCTTTTAAAAATAATTTTAGGGAGAACATAACACTTAAACCTTAAAAAATGTATAAAAAATCAAAATCAATGATGATTTCATAAGCTTGTGATGTTTTTTAAAGTTTGTGATGCTTTATTAATTTTGTCATGCTTTCTTAAGCTTGCAATATTTTCCTAATCTTACATTATGTTTCTAAGTCATGTGATGTTTTCATAACCCTGTGATGCTTTCTTAAAATTGTGATGTTTTTTTAAGATTGTAATATATTCTTAAACTTACGATGCTTTCCTAATATTGTGATGTTTCTCTAATCCTACAATGCTTTCCTAATATTATGATCTTCTTTTCTAAGTAATGCTACGCTTTCTTGATGAGTAATGTTTTTTTATGCTTGTGATGATGTTTAGGCACATGATGCATTTTTAGACCTGTGATGTGTTTTTAGGTTTATGATGCATTTTTGGATATATAATGCTTTTACAAGAATGCAATACCTCTCTAAAAAATTATGTCTAGTAATAAGAAAAAACTTTCCTTATAAGAAAATGATTGGTAACCAAGAAACCTCATAAACGATAAAAATTACAACACCTTATATGACTCTAAGTATTGCATCTTATTTTAAAAACCCATCTATATCAGTGTATCCGTCTCCACTGCTATGGGATGATAATAACAACTAAAATGAAACTCACAATCTGTTGAAGGATATTTTAATGATTGTCATTGTTAAAGATGATGATAATGAAATGCTTCCACTTGATGATCATGTAAGCTTGTAATGCTTTTTCAGAGCATTATGTTTTTCTAATCATGTGATGATTTTAAAATCCTGTGATGTTTTTTCAAATATTTGATGATTGTAATGCTTTTTTAGAGCATTATGTTTTTCTAATCATGTGATGATTTTAAAATCCTATGATGCTTTTTAAAATATTTGATGATTTTACAATCTTGAAATTGAAAGTGGCTTTCAAGGAGTTTTGAAGAATAATTTTGAATGATCTTTATTGATTATGTTGATGCATTATTTTAATAATGTTAGATTAAGATATTAGTTTCTTTTCTATTCAAATATTATCATTATTATGCAATTGATATTAATCCATTATTCATTATCAAATATACAAGAAACATAATTGGTAAAGAAGGTTTAAAGGGCCCCTTTCCCTTTTATATTAAAATATAATTTTTTTGTAGAGTGTTGATATCATTGTATAAAAAGTTTTAAACTTATATAAATTAGGTTGTCTCGTGTGTGTGTGTGTGTGTGTGTGTGTGTGTGTGTGTGTGTGTGTGTGTGTGTGTGATTAAAATTTATATAATAGATATGATAAAACCCCTCAATTTTGCCAAAGTTCAAACAACCTTCACAAATTTCCAAAGACCCCAAATTGAGAAACTACCACATATTGATTACATGGCATGCTCAAAATAACATCTATTGTAATTATTTATGATCAAAATTCCCCATGTAGTAATATTCCATCCCATTTACCATCAATATATATTGAACTGCATTGGTAGCCACATTAAATCCACAACACTCCAGAAAGGGTGACAATGATTGGGAGGTAAACCAGAGAGGTCATATCCAAGACTAATTTTTTTTCTCCCTACAAATATCGACCCTCCATGAGGTAACTCTACATTTTATACAAAAAATAAATAAAGGAGATGTAGCTTTCCTCTAATTCCCTAAAGACAGCAATGGAAACTAAACCCCAAAACTCCATTTTAGATACATGTAGCATTATGGGAATCATCAAATTAGTCACATACAAAGACTTATCTAACCCACCTCTAAATATAGGCTGAATAAACATAGTAAAAAATTTATTAGTTGTCCCTTAATCTTGAATGAATCCCATAAGATTTATCACAATGAATGATTCAAATCCTAAGTTAAATATTCTTCTCATGTCCATCTTGACATAATAAATGTTGATAATAACTTCTATCACACCCAAATCATCCCTTGACTAAGTGGATAAGATGTTTTTTTAGCTAAATGTCAAAGCTGGGAAATAAAAATTTGGGATCTCTTTCTTTGCTATAGATGATAAATTAGGGAGACATTAAAATTAACTCGCTATCCATAACTCAAATACACAAAAAATTAGAGAGCAGTGTCTAAAATAAGCAATATCAACAATGCTAAGAAAAAAATAGGAAGTGAATTTATAGCATCCCCACTACCCAAATTAAAAATATATGGAAATAAAGGTGACATGATATAATTCTAATTATATCATTCCAAATTCAACCAAATGTGTTGCTTTGAAGCCATCAATCCATTGGAAATCAAATCACACGAGGATAGTAATGGTAGCATCCTAGTTCATCAGATTTTAATCCCTTTAATAAATGAATACATGAAAATTTAAAAATTATTTACCTCTAAAATATCTCATGATTTTAAATTAATTCAACAACAAGATACTCAGGCCAAGTATAGGTTAACAAGGCTCATTTAACTTTCATGAATATATGGAAATAGATAAGACTGATAACATTTTTTTTATTATATCTTTTCCAAATGCAATAAAATAACATAAGGGTATTGATGGTGTATGTTATTATAATGATTTAATCCCTTAACATTTACACTTCTCACATAATGTGAGAATCCCAGTTCCCATGGATTTGACCCTATTAAAACTTTCTCTTTACTCCCTTGTTAATGGATCATTTTCACATTTAATTAGATGAAGCTTTTGTAAATATTGATCATAATATGAACTAAAATTTCATTTAATACAATGCCCATTTACTATAAATTCTAAATTTTCCATTTTTTTCTAGAGTTTAAAAATATTAGTGTAGATTTACCTTTTCATCTATAGGAAATTATACAATTTTGAAATTTCTGCCATAAACATGAAAGCCATTCGAGTATGATTCACCACACCAAAAAATTTGGGTCTATCCATATTTTACACCCAATATATAAAGTTTTTTTGGGTGGGTAAATTTTTCCCTATATGTTAAGTGTTTAAATGCTTGAATCCTTAGATTGGTTCAATTAGGTATAAGACTGAAATAGATTATAAGGCAAGAATTTTTCCTCACAATACAAATATCACTAGATTTTTGAAGGGAACCAACCAATGAAAAATAGGATAACCAACATTTCCAACCAAGTATTTAGTAAATCCTAATCCTCTCATGAATATTTCCTCTAAATTGAACATCTCATCTTGATTTATATCTATATACAATGTCAATGACCTAAAAAGCCTAGTCTCTAAAAATATAATGAAGTTACACTATAGAATGGAAAACCCTTTATTTTTGGATACTAAAGGAAACCTTAAATATGTCCAAGTGTGAAAGAGTGCCAATGATACACACTCTTTGAAAGGTTTGATAAAGGATCATGAGTAAGGTATAAACAATGCACATGATGGACTATGCACAATGCATGGTATAAAGGAAACACTTTAAAAAAAGGTAATCCTAGGGTCAAAATATAAACAAATATGGATCACAAGAAAACAAAGATCCTATATATGTTCATCAAAAAATAATAAATCACATGGATGGGATAGGATCAATCACATGGATGGGATAGGATCAATCATGAGAAGAAGACTATAATGGGAATAAGTATAGATAATTAGAAACCAAGAGCATATTTTGGGAATATGTGCAAATAGTTATCATATGAATAGTTGGTATCCAAGTCAAAAATAGATGGCAAGGGTTGAGGGTGTTTTGGAAGAATTATCATTTGATATGTTTTGAGAAGTTTCATATTTTTTAAAGTGAAATGTGAATTTGAGATAAAACTTAATATTTGTAGACATATGTAGTTATGGAATGCTTATGTACTATTTTATTATTATTTATAGTTCAGATGTATAAGTTTTTTTTTTGTAATTGAGGTTCTGTACACTAATTATTTTAAATGTATGAAAATATTATTGTTAAATATAAAGGAATGTTACCTAAAATGGATATATTATGTGTTTAGTTGCTAGTTAGGGTTTAAGTTAATGTTTATTTGAGCATGATTTTTGTATTCATATTTCTCTTTATATTAATGGGGTACTTAATGTTTTATTTTTATACCTCGAGTGAACATTTAAATCATTGGGATTAAGTGATATGATGGTGTATTAAGGTCGAGTGTCCTTTGTATTTTTTGCACATAACTTAGTTTGCACAAAGATAAGGAAGCTTAATAAAAAACACAAAGTTTTGGTCTCATTTTTGGAACCCTATTTGTAAAGAGTGTGGAGATCGAGAGAGTGTGATAGGAAAGTTTACATTTTAGATTTTTTATTTATTGAAACCCTAGCCATGGATAGATAATCCTTGTGTTGTGTAAGGGATAGGCATGGAATAGTTAGAGAAGAACTCAACTTAGTAGAGAGGAAAGGGAAGATGGAAGAATTTGTGAAGAGGGAAGAGATATTGTAAATTATGGATGCCAAATAGAATGATAACTATGTCATTTGAATTTTGTGAAGACTAAATAGTATGGGGAGGTTACATGATCAGTTCATGAGAAGAAGATAGTCATGCCAATGGGGGAAGATGGTTCACAATGAAGTATCCCTAGGAAGAGAGTCAAATTTTAATAAAGACTATGGATCCACAATGAAGTGTAGGTTGATGTGAAATTTAAGGGAATCTCAACTCTAAGTTCTCTCATAGCCTATTCTTGAACACATTATATTTCTCTCGTGAAATTTTTATTTTATGCTGATATAGGTTTGGTTGACTAAACAATGATAATTTTTGTGCAATGGGAGATTCCATTCATTGAAATGTTTTGAATATTTTTTAAAAATGATCACACAAATTAGAGAGGTCATTGCACAATGTACGTTAGTTGTAGGTAATATTTCATCTAGAAATGGAACAACTATCACATAAGGTAGCATGGGAAAAATAATGGAGGAATGAAAAGCCATACCATAGGGAGTGGTGTGAAAGCATTTCAACCTACATAATAGTCAATAATGTTCTATGACACATCGATGAAGATACTAGATTATCAAAGAAATGAATATGTAGAGGATCACATCCACAAGTGCAAGGTTGCTTAGTACACAAAAGGGGTGATATCATTAGATTACAATACAAGATAATTTTCCATGATTTTTTTGGATTGTGTACAACCCTAGTATATACATTTTGACACAACACATATTGTACTAGACTTTGACCAACTCAAGATTGGGTTTTTGAGGGAGTTCCGCATACCAAAGTTTGAGTAACAAATAATTTTTCTTTGAAGGAGATTTAATAATGAACTAATGAGACTATGTGTACATATGATGCACATTTTAAGACAATTATTTATAGGTTTTATTATGAGACACATCAGTTGTAGCATGCACAATGGTTTGTTGGAGGGTTGTTACTAACATTTTCAAGACAATTGGCCATAAAATCATTTTTTAATGCAGATGAAACATTATAAAATGAAATTTAGATGCAAGTTGTAAGGAAATTTGATACAACATTGAGTCTATTTATGGAGGCTTATATATAAAATATGGCCAAATAGATCCAAACATAATCTACAAATAGTAAGCATGAGTCATACTAAGGACTTTGGTACACAAATTTTGATACATAAGGCCAAATAAAAAATAACTAAATGTGTAGGAAGTTGCAAGGTGTTACTTATTTTTACAAGGAATTCTAGGATGGGCATGAGACAAGGAATCATACAGTGGTATAAAAACATAGATAGGTTAAATTTATGTGGTGCAATATCAATGACATGCATACTCTTGACACAATATAATTTTAGGGATTGATGAGATTCATGGTACAAATAAATGGGGATTTTTTATGATGGAAATTATTTCTAAAAATATAAATATGTCCTCTAATATAGTAAAAGAGATAAGACTATACTAGATCCAACATAAATACAATTGGAGGCTCTATAAAGTGGGGCAAATACTAAAATCAAGATATCTTTGTAAAAGGGGGATTAAAAAGATAATTATGGGACCTATGAAAGGAAATAAAAAACAAAGGAAAATTGGATCCAAGATGTAGACTAAAGATAGATTAATTTCATTAGGTAGTAACCAAGAGGTATTTAAACTAAGGGTTATAACCAAGAAGTATCTAACTAAAGATATATTGGCATGAAAATATAACATAAGCTAAGCTAATAATGGAGGATAAGACAACAACATAATAATATAGTATATGCATATAAATCAAATAGAATAAAGATTTTGAAAATAAGGATACTTACTTTGGTTGAATTTTTAGCACATCAATATCCCCTATGGATTAAGTGACACTTTATGATAGATGTTGTAGGTGAAGAGTTAAATGTTAAGGATGAAGACCTAAGTATCCTTAATTAAGGAACAAAAGGAGTAAATTTTACATCTTTGGTTCATATTTGTTCTATTTATCTTAAAATAACTTGAGTAAGACTAGACCTCCACAAGTACAAGCTCCTATACTCTAATTCCTCCTCTTCTAAAAAATAAAATTTTCATGTGAAAGTAGAGTATAATGGTGTGTGTTTATTATAAAAATGAGATATGGGGTCCCTATATATGTAAAATATAAATCCTAGAAGTGACTTATCTAATATTCCAATAGACTCGATCCACATCAATATAACATAATGATTTATACATAAAGTAAAACTACATCAACCATGTTGAGATAGTATAGAGAGGAAAAAAAATATATTGAGTAGGTTCAATAGAGTTGGAATATAACACATGTAGGAAAAAGAACTGTGTCAACCATGGTAAATATAATTTTAAACATGAAGGAAAAATTATAAATAAATTGATCAAGATTGAGCTAGTTAGGAAAAATCCTAAAACTAGGTAAAAGAGTTGAAAAGTAAAGAAAATATTACTAGATGAGGCTAGAATGACCAAATAATAAGAAAATGAGTGTAAACAAGGATATATGTGATCATAAGATATAAACTAATGAGATATTTATCATATGGACTAGCTAGGACTCAAACCTAGGACCTTCCATTTGATGCTGGAGTAATCTACCAACTGAGCTATTGGTCCCTTTATGTACACCTCACCATTGGTTCAGGTGTGGCTTATTTCTAGCACCCCCCCCCCCCCCCCCCCCTTAAGCCAAAATTTAGGTGATTGGGGATCTTATCCTAGATATGGTACCACATGTTGAGCTACAACTCATATGGACCAACTAGGACTTGAACCTAAGACCTTCTATTTGTTGTTGGAGTGCTCTACCAATTGAGTTATTGGCCCCTTTATGGCTAGCCCATCATTGGTATGAGTGTGGCTTATTTACAACATGAATTACAAAGATGTATATAAAGCCCTATATATGATCATAATAGTCCTAAAAAATATGATGAGTAATAAACTATAAATAATCTATAATCTTCTTAATTATGAAATAGGTCTATAATAGACTTTATGCGACTAACATAGTTTTACAACTAACAAACTAACTAAAAACCACGTGAGTTGTTTTATGGATAACAATATCACTTTTACATTAAAAAATTACTATGGAAAATTTATTCTAACATCCCCCCTTAATTTATCATAGCTTGTAGAGTACAAGAGAGAACTTTTGAATGCCTCAAACTTATAATGTGTAAGTGACTTCATGAAGACATATACACACTAATCTCAAGTGGGGTAATACTTGAGCTATATATTGTGTTTTTAAACATGTTCACATATGAAATGTAATTGAACTTCAATGTGCTTAGTGAATTTATGAAAATATGGATTACAAACAAGTTTAAGAACACCCTGATTATCATAGGCTAGAATTGTTGGTTGACTCTGTGTAACTCCTAAATTTTCTAGTATGCAATGTAGCCATATCATCTCATAGATAGCTCTTCCTGTAATAAGATATTCTACCTCAATAGAAGAACAAGAAAAAAAGTTTAGCTTCTTGATCCCCCATGAGATCAGACTAGATCCCAAAAATAATACAAACCTAGAAGTGGATTTTTTGTCATCAATTGAACCTACATGACTAATTTCCATGTATCATGTCAATAAGAAATTATCATTTTTATTGTATGTTAGGACATAATCCATTGATCCTCGAGTACATAAAAATACCTATTTATCTACTTTCCATTGGATTACTTTTGTCTCTACATGAACTGATAAAGATAGATGACATCATAACTAATATCTAGCCTAGTGTATATGAGGTAGATAAGACTCTCAATCAACTGATGACAAAGAGTGGAATATGTTGGTGGTGATGGATTTGAGTGAGATAATTGAAGCCTTGTCTCCATAGGTGGAACCATTATTTTGAAATCCATCATTTGAAACCTCTAGAGCAATGCTTTGGTTACTCATTTGAAACATGAATATTTGGTGCACTTTTTATAATACTTCCAATCCAAGATAGTAGTGTAGTAGCTTGAGATCTATCATGTCATATGATTGGTTGAGATCTTTATTTATTGCATCAATCATCTTCACTAAGCTAAAAATGATGAATATATCATCGACATAGACAATAATAATAAAAATCTCCCCCATTTCTTTTTTAGGTAGAGATTGGGATCATATGAATTCCTATAAATCCATGCTTCATGATATGCTCATCAATTTTTAGATACTAGGCTCTAAGAGATTATTTGAGACCATACATAGATTATATGATTCTTCCCATTTTCTTCTCTTGCCATAGTGTGACATAACCTACTAGCTGAGTCATGTAGACCTCTTCCTATATATATCCATTTAAGAAAGCACTTTTAACATCCATCTGATGAACATTCCATTCAAACTGTGCAACCATTGTAAATATCATTCTGATTGTCTTTATCTTAGTTGTAAGAGTAAAAGTATCCTCATAATCTATACCTTATTTTTGTGCATAGCCTTTTTCTACAAGTCTTGCCTTATGCTTATCAATAATACCATATGCTTTGTATTTGGATTTCAAGAACCATTTTCAACCAATAGGTTTATTCCTTGGTGGAATATTAACACGTTTCCATGTGTCATTATTCATGAGAGATTGATATTATGCATCCATGGCATATTTATAAGGTTTGGAATCTAGGGATTCATAGGATGTAGAGGGATAAAATATTTCTAGAAAAAATCTCATTAAGGCCACATTTACCTCTGCATAAGCCATATTGTGAATGCTCAGTCTTGTGTATGAAGTGTTTAGAGGTCTATCTTGTTTTTCATCTTGAATTATACTCATATAACATTTAGGCATACATTGAGTATTAATTGGTGGTGTTGAAGATTTTTATTTACCATCAACACTATTTTCATCTAGAAATTTTACATGTCTAATGTCTATATCAGATGTCTTTGTGGAAGATGAACTGTTTTCACCTTTCTCATCAAACATTACATCTATGATAATAAGTATCTTCATAGTCTTTGGATCAATGAACTGATATGATTTTGAATCATTATTTTATCCCAAAAAAATACATTGTTGAGTTTTCTTATCCAATTTATTCCTTTTCTTCTTTTGGACATGGATATACTCTTTACAACTAAAAAATCAAAGATGAGAGACTTTTGGATTCGTCCTAGTCTATGCTTCATGTGGTTTAATTCCATCAAGAGCTTTGGTGGGTGGCTTTTTTAGAAGATATATGATTGTGAGATACACTTATACCCAATATTAATGAGGTAGTTGTGCATCCTCAATCATGCTTTGAAAAATCTCTAAAATGACATGGTTACACTTTTTTTCAACACCATTTTGCTGTGATGTACAAGGAGCTGTGTATTGATGATGTATTCCATGATTTGTAAGGTATGAGGTGAAATTTTTATTGGTGTATTATATATACAAAGGGAAATTCAATTGATCTATTAATCAATCCCATCTCAAAGAAGATAAATACTACTTACACTTTTGATTGTTGATACATTAGATATTTAAAGTCAAGACCAAGATAGATATGCTAGACCTAACTAAGGGATATCTTAACATAATAACATCACTAGAGAGGGTTCCAAATCCTCTAGTCAAGCAACACCATGTAATAAACCTAGATATGTCCTATGTTTTCATATTCATAAAATAAAATGATAATTAAAGTAAAATTTTAATCTAGTGCTCACCAAAGCTTGTGGCACAAGGTGGGGGTAGTAAACATAAAAAGTAAACATGCATAGAAGATCAATACTCACATAAATGTCTAGGAAATCCTAATGCATGGGAGAGAATTACAAATGTAAATCTATATACTCTTATAAAGGATGAATAAAGTTAAGAATACTTACCTTTAAAGACAAACCCACCGAGCCTCAATCTTTCCCTTGGTCAAGGTGCTTCACAATAGGTTTTTGTGGTATGTAAGGATTAAAAGGATAAGTTAGATCTAGGCTACACAACTTATCTATGTATCTAAAATACTTCTCCACAAAATAAGATCTATATCTCCAAAGAAAGTATCGAAACCCTAAACTATGTTCCTCAAGTAGAATGGTGGATAAGTAGATGTGAAATACTTATTCTTATTTTACTAAATAAATGATCAAATGAATGTGTATATATAGATAAATCTAACCCTCAACCTTTTTGAAAGTTTATCTAATATGTTCAACCCAATTGAATCTATATCTCTATTGATAAAAATAAATTAGGTCTTGGTCTAGGTAGGTCAAGGGTTGACCTAGACCCTAAATGAGTTTTATCAATTTGAGTACAAGGTTGATGAGGTTGATAGTGTAATGCAAACCATCAATAAGAGGTTTTAGTCTTAGGAAGAGGATAATAAAGGTGATAAATGTGAGGAGTGTGAAAGAGAGAATACAAATCTCAGAGAAGTGTTTTAGGATATGGTTGTATTGATAGTAAGTGGTAGTATAGGGGAAAATAATTCTATGAAGCACCAATGGTATACCCACCCCTTTCCCAGTGCACCCTTTAAGGAATTCACTCAAAGAGATTGAGATTTGATGGGTTCCTACAAGAGAGAAAGCATCAATAATTGATAAATTTTGAATAAATTATGTGTATACATATTCCCCCCCATGATCTAAGTAAAGGGACTTGATTTTGAGACAATTTTCATTTTAAATAGAGGTCTTGAATTCTTTGAAGGCTTGGAATGTCTAAGCCTTAGTCTTCAATAAAGATACCCATATATTATGAGAATGATCATAGACAAAGAGTTGGAAATACTTATAGCCTTTTAGGATAGAAGTCATAGGTTTGCACAAAGTGGTATGCACTAGATCTAGTGGATAAGGAGACTGATATTAACTTTTACCAAAAGGAGATCTCCATTGTTTCCTAGCTAAGTAACCAAAACTAATATAAACATATTGTTTGAGTGTGGTAATACCTTTGACCATGTTGTTTTTTTAATGCAAGAAAATATGCATAACTTAAATGACCATATATTAAGTGTCATAACTAATATTTGTATATACCCTTGATAACAAGTGACTGATGGTCATTATATACAAGATCAAGCTAGAATATCTTGCCTATATTTGAAGTTTGTGAAATAGTTTTAGAGCCTCAAGACTTTTTATTGATAAGGTAAAACTTCTCACCATGGTTATGATCATGCTCAACTTTGAGATTATGATTGAGAAGTTGATTATAAACAATAAGTTCTTAGTGAGTCCTAGAACATACAAGACATATATGATTGTGGTTGTGTAGTTACAAAGCTATAAAGAAACACCACATTTACCATAAATAGTTTATGATGAGTCATCACCAAGAGAAACATTACCCCAAGATCTTGATTGGTGTAAAATGGAAAACCATGCTTTCTATCCTATCATGTGCCTTGTGGTACCAAAATTAACATACTAGATGGATTTTAAAGAACAAGGTTTCTCATGTGTCTATGTATTAAAGACATGATTGTCTTATAACGAATGATAATCCTCATAAACATTCCCATGTTGTTATTTCTTCTTACAATGATTTTTGGAATGGGGTTTAAGCTTTAGTGATTGAGGTGGATTTTATGAATTAGGATTATTACTAGAAAAGCCCTATGTAAATCCATTATACCAAAAATGTTTGCAGTCATGTCCTATCTTTCCATAAATAAGACAAACCTTCTATGAATGGAATTTATTCCCCTACTAGTGTTGTTGATTTTTATACTTAGGGTTCTATTTAGAAGTCTTACTAGGATTCTTACCTTTATAAGAGGAGGCAAGTGCACACTCTTCATCAGGTTCCTCTATATTTTGCATGAATTCTTCATGTTGTAAAAATTTTACAAATGAGACAAATGTTAGTTTCTGACCCATGACATTCAACGTGGTCACACAATTTTTATATGTGGGGGGCATAGCTCTAAGGATAATAGGAACTAAAGCGTCATCTTTCATTGGCTTGCCCAATGCTTCAAGCAAAGCCCATAAGGTTACAAATCTATAATGAAAAGCCTCCACTTTTTCCTCAAATTTCAACTTGAGACTATGGAGTTGGTTTTGTAGATGAAGATTATGGTTTTGATTCTTTTCATCAAAGGCTATTTAAAGCTTATCCCAAGTATCTTGAACTGTAGTGGCATTTTAGATATGAGGTTGTACATCATCCAAGACTCTAAAAATGATTATGAGCTTAGAATTTTGATTGGATTTATCATATTTGTAATGTTGATCAATTTCAATATCATGTTTGGTCCATGTGTCATCAACAACTATCCATATGTACTCAAATTCTAAGTGGGTTTTAACCTTAGTTTTCCATGCTTCATAATTGTCATTAGAGTGTCTGGTAGAATAAAATGTAGCCCATTTCTGGCCATGTGTGAAAATATGACAAAAATATTAAAAATATATGGATGTAAGCCTTAAAAATCTAAAAGGTTCCCCTTATATATACTATCAAACTAATATACCAAACCTCTCTATATGTGCACCTTCCTATATACCTATCGCTCTAAAAGAGCTTATCCTTTCGATATACCCATTGGTACATGAAAGAGACTTTAAAACACATGAGATAATATGGTACTGGGTACATAGACAATACGTGAAATAGATTCATTCTATCATTAACTTTTTCTTATAATTAATTATGCATACATTGGCGTATCTTCCCTATATACTTGGAAATTTTAACTGTTAGGATTTATGTCTATCAAAATTAACAAATGGATAACAAAAGGATGGCTTATGAATATATCTAAACTTTATTATTCCCTACCAATTTAAAGGTTAAATCCCTATATGTCATTTTTATATCTATGTTAGGCTATACATTTAGTACTCAAAGCATGATGACATTACCCATAAACGTGGATTAGAGGCATCATTGATACCGAACATTACGAATGATATTTTTATAATCTCTAATATGATTTTTTAGAAATAATTTTTATTTACAAATGATTTAAAATTACAATTTTCAAGTACATATAATGTAAAATACAATTTTGTAGATGAAAATAATTAAAATAATTCTTCTCATTGTTGTCCTGTTTTTGTTGTCTTTTCTAGTTTTTGTCTTTTACATTTGCTTGTGATTTTAACTCTAAACCTCTTATGGTTATATTTTATCAAAAATAACTCTACCAACTCCTCTATGTATTATTTTAGATTTATAAAAGACAAAAATGTAGTATAAAATTCAAAAATCACACCTTATGAAGTGTAATCCATCACAGAGTCCTGAGTTGGCAAAAGAAACCAACTATAAACACCTCCTTTTGCTACACTTAGCATGATAAAATAAAGATGCCAAATTTCATACTTTGAAATATATATATATATATATATATATATATATATATATATATATAGATGGTGTTATACATGTATGATAGGTTTGGAGATACAAAAGGATATAATAATGAATCATCTTCAAGAATTAGTTCTTTATAATGACATCCATACAATCTATAATGAACAAAATTTGATCTTCTTCTCAAGCTTCTACTCCAAACAATTACATCACCTTGAGGCTTCCAATTTATTGTATGGTTATAAACATAGGTGTATGATGTAGATTGAAGTGGTCTAGCATGAAATAAAGAAGACCATATAAAAGGCATATTTGAAAAAAAAAATGATCGTATGGCTTGTACAAGCATAAAGCTAATTTACAAGTTAAAAATATGATCACATGATTGATTCAAGTTGAATGATCCCAAACTGATATATGAAAACATGCAAAATTATATGATTAAGTTTGAGAGTATGGTAGAATGGGTAGAGAATATTCTCCAAAAATCACATCTATAAAAATCAATCTATACAACCCAAAATAATGAAAAATTAGTTTGAAACAAAAAATTGAGTAAGAATAGATTGCAAGCATCCAAAAAGCTATACATACTACTTAAAAATTGAATAACCTATTGGTAGAGGATGCATGGTGGAATAAAAAAAGTTGGCATAAAATTTTAGACTCTAAAATGAATGTACCATCTTATGTGGCCAAAGATCGATCTATGGAAGGTTGAGAGAGAAAACCTTGACCAAATGGCTTCTAAGAGCCAAAAAGACCATATGACCAATTCCTAAATGATTAAAATTAAGTTAAAATGTTAAAATCCATACCATATAATATCTTATAACTTGAAATTATTTCCTATGGAGTGTGTACAACTTAAATTGAAAGAAAACTTATATGCCCAACTTGAATTATTTGACTTCATAGCTACCAAAAGACACCACAATATCTGTAAGTGAAATCTAACTTGCATAATAGGAATTTTAATAGAGTCTTGCTATATAAATGCTTCACTCTCATTCTAAATCTTAGCATAAATCCAATATGATTTATTGAGCTTACAAAACTTGAATTACAAAGACTTATATAAATCCCTATATATGATCATAATAGTCATACAAAATAGGATGAGCAATAACTTATAAACAATCTGTAATCTTCTAAATTATGAAATAGGTCCATAATAGACTTTATTCAACTAACATAGTTTAATAAATAACAAACTATTTAAAAACATCATGAGTTGTTTTATAGATAACAACCTTACTTTTACATAACAAACTTACTATAGTAAATTTATTCTAACATAAATATCTCATAAAGTACTATGATCAGACCCAACCTTGATCCCAATGCACTCCTTAGGATGTGCACTCAGGTAAAAAGATGTGCCGATGTGTACTATAAAATAAATTGGCAATGATTGAAAAATATAGGCATATGCATATGCCCCACCTAAATATCATCATGTGTCACAAAAATGTAAAATATGATTTTGATTTTGGAAAGAACATATAAAAATAAAATATAACATAATTTTTTTAAACAAATGCTAATAAAATGAGATAAATGAAAGGAACATATAGGCATTTACATACCTTCACTTACCTGGATGGACTAAAAGTAAATGATGTATGGTGAAAGAGTCATATAAAGATAACTCTGAGAAGCCAAGCACATAAAAATGATGATTTAAGGTGATAAATCTATATTTAAATTATTCTAGTTTGCATAGAAAAATATATACAACAAAAGAGTGATATGAAGACAACTCTGATAAGTTTGGCGCATAAAAATTCTGATGTAAGGTGCCAAATCTAACTCCAACTACTTTGAAAGGCCAAAAAAAGATAAAAACCCATTTAAAAAAAATCTATTAGTATCAAATTTCCTTGTGATGCCAAGATTCTAGTTCTTTTGGTTTATCAAATGGAAATATGAAAATAAAGATATGATTAAAAATTAAATACGGAGGACAAGTTTTGAAAGGTCCATTTTTTAAAATTTTACTATAAAAATGTAAAATTAAAATTATTTGAACATTTATATTTTCAAAACTCTATACTATCATTTATTAAATAAATAGAAATGATGGCTAGAGGATGGAGAGGCAAATTCCATGAAGGACATGGTGAACCTATTTCCACAACTATCAAGGTAGGACATGTAATTAATGTTTGTAAGGATAGATAGGATAGATCTAGGAAAACTAAATGATGAGGTAAATATATGTAATTAAAATTTACCTAGAAAACATCAAATCAAAGAAAAAAATCAGTAGGTAATGGATACGTCCTAGATTAACAAAATTTGAGATGAACACATTTATTAGTGGATAAATAATAAATCATAAACAATTGAATTGGCCATGCTAACGTAGTTTTGTGAAATGGAAATTGTAAGATGGCTAATGCAATTGAAAAATCTAGGTTTCTATAGTAGAAAGGAGTTGGTTGATACAATTAAGTATCAGGAATGGAAAGTAGTTGATATAGTTATAATAAAAAAAGATAATATGTATGATATAATTATGTATCATTTGGACAGGATGATGCAGTAAAATGAATGATGGAGGAAAATAAACATAGGTTATTTGGCTAATACATTATAAATATTGATGGTTAATATAGTTATAAAAATAGTAGATCATGAAAACCTGGGTGTTGTGTTGATAAAGCATGGCATGATATCTATGTCAGATACTATAGCACCATCTATGAGATATCATGTGAGTTGGTTTAATTTTGTGGGGGATGCTACACATGTTTTAATTTTAGCCAGGATCCTGGTTGATCTACATCTATAGTAGTATCACAAGTAGAGGGGATGTTATGGTTTGGTAGTAGGTAGTGATGACACAATAATAGGTAATTTCAACTAAGACATCCTTTGTAATTGAGAGAGCAACTGATATGGCTATGACCTTAGATACTACACCTAGAGAGCAAGAATTGACTACTGAGATCACTACACTATTGACACGAGCATCCCAAGGGGAGGGATAAACTACTTGGATATGTCCTAGGACCTATACTTTGGTGAGATATCTCCAAGAGGCTAGAGATATGACATCTTAGTAGAACATAGTCCATCCCTCAACCAGGGATGAAGGTGGCCACTAACCTCATATGTACACATGATATTTTTTTTATTGTATCTAATATTTATAAAAATGTGAGAAATATAGTGTTGTAGAATGGTTGTATGTCATATCAATATTTCACGTTTTGTCCCATATGTTCCACTATTTTATAATCAATGTGAGTATTTACATATAGAATAATAATGAAATATTAAGTTTAAAAATGAAATATAAAGTAAGTAGATAGAAAAATATAATAAAAAATGATGTGAAAAAATGTTGTAATAAAGACATAAAACAAACATAAGATGTGAAAATATAATGTAACTGATATATAAAAATATGCAATGTAAATAGAATAAAACCAAATTCAAATAAAGGATAAAGAAACATCAAATTTAAGTAAATGAAAAATAATCCAAACAAACTAATTATTTGAAAACATGATAAAATATCCAAAGAAAAATAGACCAAAAATCAATTAAGCATCTAATGAAAATATAAGTAAAATAAGGGACATGTATATTAAATAATAAACAATCACAAAATATCAAATGTAAGTAGATACATCAAAATCTAATTCAAACATAAGATGCAAAATATTAGAATCAAGGAAAGGAGTAACCACCAAATCGATGTTTTTACTATAAAGTCTTATAGAAAGATAATCCCATTGAAAGCCACAAAAAAAATCATAAAGATGATATGGATTTAAAGGTGATGGGTATTTTTTAGGAGGATCAGGTTGTGTTCCTTGTGGGCTTACCATGCAATACATAAACTAAAAATCTAAGAGGCATAATAGTGAGAGCTTTTCAAATCAAATCTGAAGGAAAGAAATAAGAAAAGGGATAATAAAGGAGAAGGAGGTGATCAAGTAGTAAGAATATCCATCAAAGGGATATTGGGATTGATAAAATTGATATATGAAGATACAAGGTGCCACAAAGGTGATTTATAAATCCTTAGTGAATAAAATACACTCTAATCAAATAGGCAAGGCTAAAAGCTTTCAACATCAAGGATCTAGGTAACCCCACCTAGCAAGTGTAGATGTTGGGATAATAAATGAAGTATACATATCATCCAATGAAAGATATATGCATGAAAAATAAAAGGATCCTACTTTCCCATAACATGTTATATGTTCCTCAGGACCTTAACAGATCCATTGGTCACTACGAGGATTAGGTACTACCCTAAGAAACTAGGTGGAACTAGTGATATATATGAAATCTCCTACCTTGTATACTAACTTACAATACCCCATTATGCCTTGGCTCTATAATTAGGCCAAATATGGATTTTAAGCTTCAACTAAGATAGGGGACATGCCAGATGATATGTTCACATTTTTTGGTGTGATTTTGAATTTTTAAATATATTTTTCCTTTTGATTACCTTTTTCTTTTTATTTTACTTCTATATCTTGGCTTCTGATTTTTTTGGTTTTTTCTATTTTCCTCCTCCATAAAGATTCAAAAAACCAAAAATGGGTGATAAGGATTACAAAAATATATCTTACACTTAGCCACTAAATAAGAGAACTAAGGGACCAAGAAGCTTAGACACTCATAGACTACACTTTATAAGAGAGAGTAATCTTGTCTTTGACCTAAGTATGCATCAAGTTAAAGAATAAAAGGGAAATATGAGGATTATTAGAGATCCAAAAAATGTAAAGGGTTATAATGAATACATGCTAGCATTTGATCACAAGAGTTTAAAATTTATCTCATGATAAACTAGCCATAAAGGGGAATCGGAAGTACAAAACAATGTAAGTCAAATTATATAACAAGTGCATAGAGGATATGATAAACCCCTAAGGGAAGGGGATATGAATTAATATATTAATGTCACTAGATAAAATACTAAACCTAATATAGGTATATCATAAGCAAAGATAGTGGGAAAAAGTGCATGGAATATGATAAATCCAAGAGGGGAGGATAGTAAAAATAATCTACCAAGGAGTCTAATAATAAAACAACTAAATAAACCCAAGAAGGAAAGACATGAAAAGTAAAGAGATGAAAAAAGGTTATAAATAATATGAATATATGTAATGGTAGAATAAACCCAAGGGGGTAAATTAAAATTAAATATACCAAAGAATATGAAAAGGTTCAATGGTCAAATAAACTTGAAACAGAATAAAAAATACTAAAAAGTAAACTACATGAAAGTAAATAACATGATATAGGATAAATAAAGAGCCAAACGTAGTCAATGATAGTATAAAATGAAATAAAATCCAAGACATGATAAATGTGAATATTACAATAATTATATGAGTTTTCACAATTTTTTATAAATCTAATTGCATGTATCATTGATTACATCATAAATTTCCTAGTGAAGTAGAAATAATTCCTTAACCATGGTCTATTTTATTATCTCAAAAATATACACAAGAATAACCTTGTGAATAGGATTGATAGATAAATTAGGGGTGCTATAATTGGGTGGATGTCACTCCCATATATGAGGATAAGGTGAAATGGAAAGAATATCTTCTATGCTATGTGTTGGTTCTGAATGAAGGGGAGGTTTTTCCTTCATCTTAGGAATGTGATGTGATGGTCATGAAGGAGCCTAACTCCTATACCTTTGAAAATTATGAATATTTTATTGATAATCCTCACACTTTTTATGGAGTGGGAAGGTGAGTCATGCCAAAGATAATAACATTAATTATTAATGGGCATGTATGCAAGATTTGTATTCAACATTGACACATCAGAATGAAGAGAAAGAGGTGGTACCTAATTGTGAGGCATATTTGAATGCTTTTAGATAACCTCATGTTTTGACATAGTAAAATTGTGAAAATTATAATGAAATGATCTACACCTATTGGTAAAAGGTGTAGGAGACTCATGCCAAAGATAATCACACTCACCGTTATTGGGGGTGTATTTAATAAGTTTATTCAAAGGAGGAAATCTATCTATAGACAAATATTCATGGATTCAAGATAAAATACATCAAATTATTGTTATAAATCTTAATAATTATTCATATAATGACTATTAGTCCCATGAAAATAATAAAATATCCTAGGCATATATGACCCATGTGGTGGTGGGTTATCCATCAGAGGAGCTTTCCCTTATGACCTTTTCTAATCTAATTATCTTTTTTATGCTCTACAATTATGGATCATATGCTTGGGGGCATTATGAAATGAATTAAAATGTACTAGATGATTATGTTGTAACTCTTCCATTTAAATCCTTAATGTTGGTGGACATGATAATGGAGCCAACATCTAGGGAAGGAAAATTAACTATATATTAGGAGACTTAAAAAATGAAATGAATTATTATTAGGAGTGTTAGATATGATTATCAAAAGTATATTTTAAATTGGCCTCTTACAATAATGGGGTTGTAAGGTGGGAGAAAACTCAACTATGATGTTAATGGGAAGATCATAAGTATCAATTTAAAGGTTAATCTCATCAAGTTCATCATCATTGGAATCAATGAAGTTTTGTGGGATGTTTCCAAAAATCTCAGGGTGAGCACTATAACTATAATAAGAGTACTTTAATATGAATCTAAATCTACCCCATGGGTGGAACTTATCTTTGATAATATCTTTGGCACATGTTACATGTAGATTTAATGTTGTTTGTAAAATACCCAATGAATTTAATGAATTCTAAAGAATAAAAAAAATCACAAACCTTCATCAATGAGGGCTCCCTTAACTTGGACATCCAATTTGAACAAAAATAAAAAGAGGAGGGTCATGTGTACAAAGAAGGATTTCGATAGGGATCATCACCTAGTTGGTAATTTTTATAGAAAAGGCTTGGACCATTGTACCTTAAATTTTCATAGACATCTCTTCACATTGTTGCATACTAATTTCCTCAAAAAATGACAAAGTGGCTTCTTTCCCCATAGGTGGTGGTTGAGGAACATCCATTATCAGAATGAGTTCTAGGAATGTTGATCCAAATAAATGCACTGATTCAAGATGTAATATAAGATGTATTATTCAAGATAATATATATCAAACACACACATCTGTAAGAATGAAATCAAAGAGAAATAATTGCACCAAGACATGAATGCTTCAATAACTCACACAATAATTGCATTATAAATATGAAGGGATAGAGGTGGATATATAGGTTGGAGGGAGAAAGATACTACACATTCTAGTAAATGCGGGACTAATATTCTCAAGTAACCCAAATGAATTCTAGATCCTTAAGCAAGATAATACAACTATGTAGCTAAAACCTAGTGGAAAAAAATCCTATACCAACACCCACCCTAAGCACAACTTAGGTGGGTGATGATATAAAAATGGGTCCTAAAAATAAGTCTTGATAAGGTACCTAAGTACATAGTAATGATCCCATTATCCTATATTTATGAGGGATGTGTGCCTCCATAAAGAAGAGAGAGAATCTATGCACATAATGTCACATGGAAAATGTTGTAGTAGGTCCATCTGTAACAAATGTTATCTCTTCGTTTGGAAGAAAGAAACCAAGAGCTATCAAACTACTAAATTCTTACTCAAGTGGAATATAGATCGGAATCATGATGTAGATCTCTATAAAATGCTCAAATGTCTCCTTGCTAATGCTTAAATGTGCCAAAGTCTGATCAAATATCACAAGACTAAATATAGAAGATGGCAATGAATAAGCATACAATGAAGGAGAGAGAACATCCAAAGAATAAGATATACATGGAACATGAGTTAAAAGAATGCCTATGGTAAGAGGAAAGCAAGGCTCAACAACCATCAAAATTGAATATTGGTTTGTAAATGAAGCACTCAAATTTATAAAATGAATGTCCATAAGAGCATATGAGTCTTAAATACTCTTAATATGTATACTCTCACTAAAATTAGTAAAGTCCTCTGAAATGCAAGTCTATGAAGGCTCTAGAAGAATAATAATCTGCACAGGAACAAATATAGAATCTACAATAAGATAACTAAGGTCTGGAAGAATCTCATCCTATAGTAGGGGCTCAATATAAGGAAGATCACTATCTACCATGTAGGTATCATCATAATAAATAGAAGTAAGAGGTGAGATTACAACAATCTCAAAAGAGATAATAGGAAGTGGAGGAGGAGGAGTGATGTAAGTCTCAGTAGGATCACTAAAAAGAGATTACAAGATTATATAAATGGTACATAGACACTCTATATATTTCACATGGAAATGAATATCCATATAAACATGAAGTAACAAAGTGGAAAAAACCTTGTCACAAGTATTAGCCCACTTATTGAACCAAACATGATTAGTGGGTACAAGAATCTATCCATATAAGAATGGAATATAATTCTTGTGTGTGAGAAAGTGTTCCATATAAGCATGTAATGAAGTAGAATTATCCTTTCCAAGAAGGACCACTGGTGTAGACTCAACCTTCTTCATCAGGTAGTAATAGTGCATGCTCTAGAGATGGACTTCAGACTATATCAAAAATGAGTCTAATCAAGTGAGAAAAATTAGTGCACAAGTGAAAATACATGCTCAAATAGATGTCAAGATTTTATACCAATGCATCCAAGAATACAAGAGCAATCTATGCAAGCTATCACTAAATGGGCATAGGTAAGAAAAACTAAATGTGTGCAAAAGAGAATGTAGGGCCCACAACAAATTCCCTAAGACAATCAGGTAGTCCCCTTAAATTTTAGAACTTTATAAAATAGTGATTTTTACAAGGCAAATTGGCCCATGCATGGGAAATGAAAAAATAAACACTTCTAAAAAAATGGTAATCAATTCTGAATCATTTACAAGATATTAACAATACAATTTCCTGTAAATAGGCTTATTGACTAAAACCTTGCACTTGAAACTTTAAAAATTTACCCTTGGGAAAGATAAAATATGCCTTCCAACCTCTCATTAGAATAGGCATAGAATGATGGATCTCCTCACATCAACAAAATTCAAAAATCACCTAGCCCAATCACCCCTATCATGTACTTTTTTGAAAAAGCCTCTTGGAAGGGGTTTTAATTAAAAAATTATAAAGCTATTTAAATAGAATTAAAAACATGCTTTTTTAATTAAATTATTTAGGGCACATTTTAGGTTTTGGACTTTAGAGACTTGGGCTTAGCTACCATGGAGGAATAAAAATGCCTTTGGATAGGCAATTATATACTACATGTAGAGAGATCGATTTGTTGAGTGGATTAGTATGGTGTCAAAACAAAAATAGGTGGAACATCAAAACACTAATATCAGGTTTGAAATGACACAAAAAGTCCTTCTCACAAGTTTAAAGACACCATTAATAGATATGGTTTCAAAACACCATCCACAAAACCTTCAAAGGCATAAAAACTAACATGTAGCTCATGAAATATCAAGTTGAGAGCATCTTATGCAGGTTGTAGAAGATATAAAACTAGACCAGGGGTTAAACAGTGCCATGGAAAGAAGAAACTAGGCCATGTAACCCCATTACAAATAGAAACTACAATGTAACCATGCCTTTTTCTAAGTTTGGTAGCACCATAGATAGTCAGGTCTAACAAATGGCTCTTAGCATTGAGCTGGTTCAAAAGTAGGCTAGAAGTAGGTTTTGTAGCTGATCTCAAAAAAATGAGTTAGTGTGTGAAACTCATGAGGTAGAGAGGAGATATGTGTTTGATTCATAAAATCACATTACATCGATGCATGAGATTAAAAAGTAGAATGAAGAGTGAATTGCTTGATCAGAGTGTCTATAATGATAGTCAACAATTCTCTGATGAATACCATGTGATAATTGGTTCTTTAATGAAGAGAATAAATGACCTTCAAATAAGTTTCTCTGATCCAATACAAACAATGGAAGATTTAGCCTACTAACACCAAAATCCTTTATAATTTATTTGTAAACCCTCTAAAAATTTGCCTCATAAATATGTAAATAAACTCTATATTTCAATGAGAATTACAACAAAATAAACTAGACAATCCTCAAATCTAAATCTGCTCTGATACCATATTAGAATGAGTTCTAGGAATGTTGATCTAGATGAATTCACTAAATCAAGATGAAATTTAAGATATTTATTGTTCAAGACAATATAGAGCAAACACATGTAGCTACAAGAATGAAATCAAAGAGAAACAATTACACCAAGACATGAATGCTCCAATAATTCACACAATATATTGCATTAGAAACATGAAGGGAGAGAGGTGCATATATAGGTTGGAGAGAGAAAGATACCACACATTCCAATGAATGTGGGACTAATATTATTAACTAACCCAAATGACCTCTAGAGCCCTAAGCAAGTTAATAAAACCATGTAGGCAAAACCCAATGGGAAAAGGCCTACACCAAAATCCACAACAAAGAGAGTTTATGTTAAGCATTTTTTATGTTTAGGAGAGGTACACATACACTCAAGGAAATGAATTTGACTAGGAATATTAGAAATTTATTAAATGGGTTCTCATTCTTCAATGTTAGTGTACATTGAAGATGATTGTAACTTTTTAAAAAAGGTCTAAATAACATCAAGTTTAATTGCATAGTACTATGGATCTAATTTTAGCTAAGTTTTAGCATGTTTTGATAGTATCATCCATGTCAATATAGTGGGTTTAGTTACAATTAACTATATTTTCACAAATAATATAGTTTAGAAATCAAGAGACTATATCATGTTTATCAATACAATTAAGAAAACATGATACTATATCAACATAGACATATTATTATATTGGCACATACATAGAAGACTATATCAACAAAAAAATAAATGACTATATCATCATAGATCATACAATGGTATAAAAATAATAATGTAATAGTAGTGGAAAAAAATTTTATTACCAAAACAATTCAGAGCTACATCAAAATGAGCAAGTTCATTATTATTATTCAAAATTTGAAGGTTCAAAAGGCACATACACTAAAAGATGAGCCATGGGATATGCTTGAATAGTTATTTAATACTAGGGAGGTATTATAAATTGAGTTTGAGTGTTTTGGGAAGAACCAATATGAGAAATAACACATTTCATGTCATTCATGTTAGCCAAGTTTTCTAGGTTAGTGGAAGAATTGGGATTAACTAAAGTTTCTATAACATTAGTGGTTAGAGATGAATGATTTTGATTTTGTGGCTGTGAATATTTATTATTATATAGATGTTAATTGTGTTTTATTTGAGAATTATTTAAAATGAAATTGGTATAGATACCAAGGTGAGCATTAGCTTAATTAAGTGCATCCCACTTAACCTTACCCTCATGAGATTTGAAAATCTCCCAAAGGATTATTAAAGCTCTTTTTTCATAGTATCATGGATAAATTTATGCCCAAGGAGAATATCATATCCTATGGTATGAATATAACAACATGTATCATGATAATGACCCCAATTAGTGTGAAACTTATGAAAATTTTGGTTATCATACCATTGAGCTTTGGGATGTGAATCATCAAACTCTTTAAGTTTAGGCCTAAGAATATTTATCAAAAGTCATCAGTGATAAGATTTTGATGATTATCAATTTTATTAACATGGTAATTGAAATGAGGATGTGGTTGAAAATGGATTCCCACAATAGGATGGGAAAGGGTTTTATTATACAAACCACTAGGCATGATAACATAAAAGTCCTCTTAGAATTAAGACTATGATCATAAGTATCACTAACAAAATCATTTGTAGAATTATTGTTCTTAGGTTTCATGAGAATTATATTATTTTTCTTATGTATAGGGGCATAAAATTTTCACATTTGGTGTTTTTGACCTTTATTGATGTAGAGGGAGAGAGATTGCTAATTCAAATTGCAAGTTACCTCTATTAAGCCTAGTTCCTTGTAGCCCTTTTAAATAAATTGTATTTAAGGATTAATAAAAATAAAGGGTTTAAAAACAAACAAGGACCAGTTTCATATACCCATCAAGGCCTTACAACTCCCTAAAAAGTTTTAGAGTTTAACTCTCAATAAAAGTCTATCAACTCAACTAGACCTTCTAACAATTAGGCCTCTTTAAGGTCAAATCATTGATACAGGGATAATTATCATACTATAAAGTATATAACCAAATAAATTCTCTATATCTAGTAAAATAACATAAAATTCCAAAATTTTATCAAATTTGGTTAGTGGCATTAAAAGTTATCCAAGTTGTAAGGTTTCAAACCTTAGGTCAAGGTTACACAGGCCTGTAGGTAGCCAAGAGGGACAAAAGGATCTAGATTTAATTTATTATAAAGGGATATAATTATTTTTTAATATATAAACCAAATTATCCTTAACCTCTCTAATAGGTTTTAATCCTTGGACAAACACCAAAAGTCTACAACTTGAATCTTTACAAAATTATGGGACTGTCTACTAGACTATGCAAGATCATGGTATTTGAAGTGAAAGATTACCTTATATATGGGATTTTAATCACTCAAAAATGTTAAATTGTCAATTTTAAACTCTATAATTACATATTCAACATTCAACACTTGAATTGGATTTAAATTGACTATTTTTCCCTCTTGGTTCTTGACTATGTTCAAAATAATGAAATCTCAAGGCTTAAGCTTGGTTATCTTTCACCTATAGATTAATCACAAGAAATAAGATATACAAAGGAAAATAATAATTCATAAATTATCACATATAATATTATTTTCATATTAATTCTTAATAACTTCTAAAGCATCCTCAATTCATTGACATTCTTGAACTTACACAGTCATACACAAATTTTTTAAGGTAGACAGTCTTCGTTTTACAAATTTTGATATTATCCTTCATTTTATTTATACCAATTATTTATACCCTGTAATGAGAATATAATATATTCATATCATTCATTTTAATATCCTAAAATGTCTCAAACTTAATCTTGATTGCTCAGTATATGTCCATGCTTGAGAAACTAGCCTTTTTGGGCATTATACAAGGTTAAAACATGACAAACATGACCAAAAAGGTGGAAACCAACCAAATAACATCCTAATATCTTAAATTACCCTAAAAATACCAAAATAAAACATTATAACCTATAAAAAAACATGAATTATACCATATAAACAATGAAAGAAATAAAAATATTTGAATTGGTAGTTTTGGCAAGAAAGTGCCAAAAGAGCTCGAATTCAAATTTTACTCAAACCTAAGACCTATAAGTGACTCCTAAATGATATTTAAGAATATTAAGACCCATAAAGACTAATAATAATATATTAAAAAAACAAAATTTATCAAAAAGGTGATGATCTTACATCATACTCCCTTGGAACACGAAATTGACTCATGAACTTCTATTCATGAGGTCTTCGAGAGTACCTCCTTGCTTGATGATGTCTAATTATATCATACAAGTGGAATACTTTGTAGGATTATTATTATACTTCAAAAAGTGATGCTAATTATCTTTACTTATTATTCTCTTTACAACCTTCTTATCTAAGATGAGTTCAAGTTTTTCTTGCTTTGCTTGTGGCAGTTAATCTACTCATTCTTAGACTGCTATGTCTTCATTCCCAGTTGGTTGATCATGATTTTTTCCTTATTTTTATGGATATAAGTCTACAACATTGAATATATTATATATTCTTATATTTTTAGGTAATTATATCTCATATTCATTGTTGGATAACTTCCTTATGGCCTTGCATGAGCCAATATCCTTCATCTTCAGTTTATTACACTCACCTTTTAGAAACCTTTTCTTCCTCAAATGAGCCAACACCATGTATCCAACCTAAAAAATAACTTATATCCTCTTAAAATATTTATTTTTCTTTTAATTTTCCACACTCAACTCTAATTTATTCTTTAATTTCTCATTCTCCTCTTGCATAGCAATGGCAAACTCTTCTTCCTCAACACTTGTTTTCTCCATATTTCCTATATCTGTTAACTCAAAGACTCCCCTTGGGTGCATACGATACACAAATTTAAATGGAATCTTTCCTATGCTTTTATTGGGTGAGTCATTGTAGGAAAATTATTCTTGTGTTAATACTAAGTACCACTATTTAGGTCTATCCTTTGTTAGACACCTCAAAAAATTATCCAAAATTATATTCACCTTCTCAATTTATCCATCTGTTTGAGGGTGGTAAGCTAAACTAAAGCTCAAGTTTGTTCCCAGTTTCTTCCACAAGGTTCTCCAAAAGTGCCCTATAAACTTGGTGTCTCTATCTGAAATAATGTTAAACGATATTCCATGTAGTCTAACCACCTCATTGAATAATAAATTATCCACATGAGTAGCATCATTGGTTGTCTTGCAAGGTATGAAATGAGCCATCTTTGAAAATATGTCCACAATAACAAAAATATAGTTATACCCTCTTTGAGTTATTTGAAACCCTATGTTAAATTCAATTCCAATGGAGTCTTAAGGCCTATTTGGTACTAATAATGGTTGATAAAATCCTACATTAGTAGTATTTCCCTTTGCATATTAACAAACTTTACACCTTTCTACAAACTTCCTTACATTTATTTTCATTTTAGGCTAATAATAGTGACTACTAAGATGAGCCAAGGTCTTTTCAAGACTAAAGTGACCTGATAAACTCCCACAATGCTTCTTCTTGATCAAATTATCTCTCATGAAACTCCTTAGCACACAAAGATCAACTCCCTTGAATAATAAACCATCCTAAATCATGTAATCCATCCAAGGTTCTTTATTTATTGTAGTTGGTTTATTGAAAGCCTGATATGCATCTATAAAGTCTAAATCAATTTCATATATCTCCTTAAGTGATTCTATTACTCCACTCTCAAGCTAAATTTCACTTATAAGCAAAGTTCTCCAACTTAAAGCATCTACTACCTTGTTTGTTTAACCTTTCTTATAATTGATGACAAATGTGAATTTTTACAAGTACTCCACCCAATTTATATGCATTCAACTGAGCTTGGGATGATTAGTTATTAGTTTAAGTGCATGATTATCTGTGAGTATGACAAACTCTTTTAGCATTAGATAATGTCTCCACTTCCTTAAGGCTTGAACCATAACATAGAACTCTAGATCATAAACTAAATACCTTTTCTTAGACTCATTTAGCTTCTCACCAAAGTATTATACATGTATTCTCTCTTGAATTAGGATAGACCTAATGACCACCCAAATTACATCACACTCAACTTGAAAAACCTTATTAAAATAAGGATGTGCCAACATAGGCTACTCTATTATTCTTTTCTTTGAAAACTAAAAATTTATCTCAACTATATCAGTCCATACAAATATATTTGTATCCCCTCTTATAGTATCAAAAATGGGTGCACAAATCCCACTAAAATTCTTGATAAAATTCCTATAAAAGATAACTAATCTATGGAATCCTTTTACCTCATAGTTTGTCTTGAGAGTTGGCTAATCAATGATGGATTTCACCTTGTCTTTATCCATCTTCAAAACACCTTGAGAGATTAAAAAACCAAGATAAACAAGCTCTATATTTATGAACAAACATTTCTTAATATTAATCAAGAACCTCTCCTCTTGCAGCCTTTGCATTACTATTATTAAATGATGAATATACTCTTCTTTGCTAGGGATTTAAATCAATATGTCATCTAGATATATTATAAAAAACTTACCAATGTAATTATTTAAGACTTCATTCATGAGTCTCATCAATGTGCTTGGGGTATTAGTGAGGCCAAATGGCATGGCAAGCCACTCATACAACCCCTCATTTATCTTAAAGGCAGTATTCCAGTCATCTCCTTGTCTTGTCCTTATCTAATGATAACCACTCTTGAGATCCATCTTATAAAAATATTTATAACCATTCAAACAATACATAAAATCTTCAATTCTTGGAAGAGGGAACCTATACCTTATAGTTATCTTACTGATTTCTCTAGAGTCTAT
This sequence comes from Torreya grandis, assembly GCA_037957365.1. Lineage (NCBI taxonomy): Eukaryota > Viridiplantae > Streptophyta > Pinopsida > Cupressales > Taxaceae > Torreya > Torreya grandis. The sequence goes on along the minus strand of JARHVA010004633.1, from coordinate 405,186 downwards.
GCACATTCTTGAATCTCCTTCTTTCTTTGGCATTAGTACAACTAGTACTACACATAGGTTAAGGTTTTCTTTGATCAATATTTTACCCAAAATGTATTGTATTTAATTATTAATTTCTACATTATCTTGTGGAGTCATCTTATAGGTAGTTTTTTAAGGCAAACTTGCACTTGGTACAAATTCAATGTGATGATTGATGCTCCTAATAGGTGGCAACTCATTGGGTAGTTCATCCACCATTATATCAGAATATTATTCTAACATGTTTTACACCTCTTGAGGTAACTCATTAAAATTATTGGTTGTTACAATAGTATTTGGTCTGATCATAAATACAAAACCCAACTCTTCCTCTTTCATAGCATACAAGAAATCCTTCTCACTTACCATCATAAAACTTGCATTGGTCCTTTGTCTATTATCTTCTTCTTTGAGAGACAATAGTGTATGGCTTATTCCATCCTTCTCCAAGGTGTAAAAATTATTGCTTCCATCATGAGTAGTCTTTCTATCATATTTCCAAGCTCTCCCTAGGAATCCATGACATGCATCCACTAGCATTGTGTCACCTAGAACCTTGTCCTTGTACCCTCCAATCTAAAAAACTACCCAACACTACTCATTTACAAGAACTTTATACTCCTTTTGAAGCCATGAGATATTTTAGGGGTTTGGATGTGGTATCCCTTTTAATCCAAGATTTTATACCATCTCTACTACCACTAGATTATCTATACTACCTAAATTAATCATGAATTTATATCACTTACCTTGGCTTCTACATGTCTTGAATAAGGTCTTTCTTTGAGTAAACTCCTTCTCCTTGGGTGGTTTTATCAACATGCCACTCATCAACAAATATTCAATAAATTTTGGTTATTTAACATGAGATGGAGAATCCACACTCTCTTCTTCTTCTTGGACCATTTGGTTTTTACTTTCAGTTCTAGAACCACTAGCTTGAGCATTCTCTAGACACTCCCAAAACCTATGACCAACAAATTTATTGCATTTAAAACACTTACCAGTGAATCCATGTAATCCTCTTCGTTATTATGTGTATATTACTTTAAATTATGCTCTCCTTCCTCTAGCTGCACCTATTGAATTGGATGAATGTTCTTTTTTGGTACTTTGTTCTAAATTTGTTCTTTAGGATGTGCCTTTTCTTCCTTGTTGATCTCTACCTCTATAACATATAACCCTACCCCCACCCTTCTATTTAGCTTGTATTTTACCTTAAAAGCATATTGGTATCATTAATAAAGTGTCCTTGGGTTTACTAGGTTGATTTTATCTTGAATATGATACCTTAACCCATTAATATACTTATCAATATTTTCCACATCCTCTTCTACATTACCTAATCTAATTGTCAACTTGTATAATTCCTCAGTATACTCCTTAACACCCATCTCCTTTTGATTTAAATTATATAATTTATTGAATAGTTTAGTAGGATAATATCTAAGCAAATCATTTTCCTTTGATTTATCTACCATCCTATCCCAATAATTGATCTTGGCTTTTCCTTTAGTTTTCCTTTCATCCTGTATATAATCCCACCAAAGGGCTACATGTCCTTTTAGTTTTTTTCAAGAAAACTTTACCTTGTTCTCATCTAGTACATTCTCTTACTCAAAATATTTATCCTAAAACCTAATCCCTAAACTACCTACATAAGTGGGAATTTATATCTTTGGTTTATACCCCTATCCCAAGATTACTTTTATTAGCCTATCAATTCCTTCTTCCTTATGCTTTGATTTTTCTTCTTCCTCCTATAGTGTTTGTGGTTCTTTTTACCTTTCACTAACATCCCATGTTATAAATCCTCTTATATGATTGGATTCTACTACTATCAACCTTCCATCAAAACTCACTCTCAAGTTTCTTAACTCCTCCAAGATTGCATATCCCATCTAAATACTTGCTCTTCCACCTCCTCTTGGGTTCTTCCTAGGTGACATTTTGGCTTCTCAACTCAATTGACCAATAAAAAATCAATCCAATCTTGTCCTCAAAGAGTTTCACTTTCCTTTAATCCTCATTCAATTATCCAACCTACTATTATACCAATCTAATGTAGAGGGATAGATATTGATAATTTAAATTACAAGTTGCCTGTATTAGGCCTAGTTCTGTGTAGCCCTTCCAAAGCACTTATCTTGATGGATTAATAAAAATATAGGGTTTAAAAATATAAAAACAATAGTTTCATATACCCATTAATACAGTAAAACTCCATAAAATTTTTTAGAGTTTAACTCTTAATAAAATTTTATCAACTCAACTAGATCTTCTAACAATTAGGCATCTTTAAGGTCAAATAATTGATACAAGGCTAGTTATCATACTATATAGTATATAACCAAATTAAAAAAAAAATACTATATAGGTTTTCAAATAACATACTATTCCAAAATTTTATCAAATATGGTTGGTGGCATTAAACGTTATCCAAGTTGCAAGGTTTCAAACCTTAGGTCAGGGTTACACAGGCTTGTAAGTCGCCAAGAGGGACAAAAGGATATAGATTGAATTTTATTAACTTATAAAGGGATATAATTATTTTTAATCTCTACCTAAAATTTTCATCAACCTCTCTAATAGGTTTTAATCCTTAGATATACACCAAAAGTCTATAACTTGAAGCTTTACAAAATTTTGGGATTGCTTACCAAACTATGTAAGATCATGGTATTTGAAGTGAAATATTACCTTATATATAGGATTATAATCACTCCAATAGGTTATAATTGTTAATTTTAAACTATATAATACAATATTAAACATTCAACACTTAAATTGGATTTAAATTGACTATTCTTCCCTCTTGGTTCTTGACTATGTTTAAAACATTGAATTCTCAAGGCTTAGGCTTGGTTATCTTTCACCTATACATTAATCAAAAGAAAAAAACTATAAAAATGAAAATAATAATTCATAAATAATAACACATACTATTATTCTCATATGAATTCTCAATACTTTCTAAATCATCCTCCATTCATTGACATTCTTAAACTTACACAATCATACACAAAAATTTCAAGGCAAAAAATCTTTGTTTTGAAAATTTTGATATTATCCTTAATTTTATTGAAAAATTACGCTTATTTATAACTTATAATGAGACTCTCCTAGATTCATATCATGAATTTTAAGATCATAAAATATCTATAACTGAATCTTGATTTCTCAACGTATGTCTATGCTTGAGAAACTAGCCTTCGTAGGTGTTACACATGGTTAGAACATGAAATACATGACCAAAAAGGTGTAAAACAAATAAAAACCATACTAATATATTAAATACCTCTAAACATACCCCAAAAAAATTATAAAATTTAAAAAACATAAATTATACCATATAAATAATGAAAGAAATTAAAATATTTGAATTGGTAGTTTTGGCGAGACAGTGCCAAAAGAGCTCAAATTCAAATTTTAATCAAAGATAAGATATAAAAGTGATGAATTAATGAAATATAAGATGAATAATAACCATAAAAACTCAAAATAATATTAATAAGACAAAATTGACAAAAAAAATGTGATGTTCTTACATCACACTCCATTGGAACAAGAAATTGACTCATGAAATTCTATTCATGAGGTCTTCAAGAGTACCTCCATGATTGATCATGTATGATTATATCATCCAAGTGGCATAATCTACAGGATGATGTTTCCTCTTCACCAAGTAATTGTAATAATCTTTACTTCTTGTTCTCTTTACAACCTTCTTGTCTAAGATGAGTTCAAGTTTTTCTTGCTTTGCTTGTGGTAGTTGATCTACTCATTCTTGGACTATTTTGTCTTCATTCATAGATATTTGATCATGATTATATACTTATTTGTATGGATATAAGCCTTAAACATTGAATATAGGAGATATTCTTATACCTATAGGAAACTCTATCTCATAGGCATTGTTGGATAACTTCCTTATGACCTTGCATGGGCCAATATTCTTCATCTTCAATTTGTTATACTCACCTTGTGGAAACATTTTCTTCCTCAAATGAGTCAAAACCATGTATCCAACCTGAAAAATTACTTATCTCCTCCTTAAATAAGCACATCTCTTGTACTTTTCCACACTCAACTTTAATTGATTCTTTACTTGCTCATGCCCCTCTTGCATAGCAATTGAAAAATCTTGTCCCTCAACACTTCTTTTCTCCATCTTTCTTATATATCTCAACTCAAAGAAGCCCCTTGGGTGCATACCATACACAAATTTAAGTGGACTCTTTTGTATGCTACTATTGGGTGATTCATTGTAGGAAAATTATTCTTGTGGTAATACTAAGCCCCACTATTTAGAACTGTCCTTTGTTAAACGCCTCAATAAATTACCCAAAATTATATTCACCACCTCAATTTGTCCATCTATTTGAGGGTGGTAATCTAAGCTAAAGCTCAAGTTTGTTCCTAATTTCTTCCACAAGGTTATCCAAAAGATCCCTACAAACTTGGAGTCTCTATCTGAAATAATGTTCAATGATATTCCATGTAGTCTAACTACTTCATTAAAGAATAAATTAGCCACATGAGTAACATCATTAGTTGTATTTCAAGGTATGAAATGAACCATATTTGAAAATATGTCCACAATAACAAAAATAGATTTGTACCCTCTTTGAGTTCTTGGCAACTCTATGGCAAAGTCAATGTTAATGGAATCTCAAGGCCCATTTGGTACTATTAAGAGAAAAAAAAAGCCTACATTAGTGGTCTTTCCCTTTGCATATTGATAAAATTTTCACCTTTTTACAAACTTCCTTACATTTATTTGAATTTTAAGCCAATAATAGTGACTACTAAGCTGAGCCAACGTATTGTCAAGACCAAAGTGAGTTGATAAACTCCCACAATGTTTTTCCTTGATTAAATTATCTATCATGGAACTCCTTGGAACATAAAGTTGTACTCCCTTGAATAAAAAACCATCCTAAATCATGTACTCCATCCAAATATCTTTATTTCTTATAGTTGGATGCTTGCAAGCCTCATATGCATCTTGAAAGTATAAATCAGTTTCATATAACTCCTTAAGTGACTCTATTCCTCCACTCTTAATCTAGATTTCACTTATAATAAAAGTTCTCCTAATTAAAGCATCTCCTTCCTTGTGTATTTGGCATTTCTTGTGATTTATAACAAATGTTAATTTTTAAAAGTACTCCATGAATATGATAAACTCTTTTGGCATTAGATAGTATATCCACTTCCTCAAGGTTTGAACCATAACATAGAACTTTAGATCATAAGTTGAAGACATTTTATTGGACTCATTTATCTTCTCACCAAAGTATGTTATAGGTATGCCTTCTTGACTTATGATATATTTAATAGCCACCCCACTTATATCACACTCAACTTGAAAAACCTTATTAATATCAGGAAGTGCCAACACAAGTTGATTTATTATTCTTTTCTTCAAAAACTAATTATTTTCATCTATATCAGTCCATACAAATATATTTTTATCCCCTCTTATAGTATCAACAATGGGTACAAAAATCCCACTAAAATTCTTGATAAAATCCTATAAAAGATAGCTAAGCCATGAAAGCTTTTTACCTCATAGGTTGTCTTGAAAGTTGGCCAATCAATGATGGATTTCACCTTGTCTGTATCCATCTACAAAACACCTTAAGATATCACAAAATCAAGATAAAAAATCTCTATCTTTATGAACAAACATTTATTAAGATTAATCAACAACCTCTCATCTTGTAACCTTTGCATTACTATTCTTAAATGATGAATATGATCCTCTTTGCTAAGGATTTAAATCTATATTTCATCTAGATATATAATTAAAAAATTACTAATAAAAGGATTCAAGACTTCATTCATGAGTCTCGTGAATGTTCTTGGGGAATTATTGAGGCCAAATGTCATGATAAGCCACTCATACAACCCCTCATTTATCTTAAAGGCAGTCTTCCTTTCATCTCCTTCTTTTGTCCTTATCTAATGATAACCACTCTTGATATCCATATTAGAAAAAAAGTTATAACCAATCAAATATTCAATTCTTAGAAAATGGAACCTATATCTTATGGTTATCTTGTTGATTGTTATATATTTTATGCACATTATCCAATCTCCTTTTTTTGGCACTAGTAGAACTAGTACTACACATGGGCTAAGGCTTTCTTTGATCAATCATTTATCCAAAATGTATTATATTTGTTGAGCATGGTCATTGATGTTAGGTTTTCATTTATGTCAAAGAAATAATGAGATAATAGTGCATTAATGATAAATAAGTTATTTTTGATAGCTTGATGTTGTGGTCATGTTATAGAGACCCTATGGGGTGTTATGAGTGCTTAGAGTGCTTATAGACATGAAATGAATTCATCAAAGCAGTCATGTGAGTGTTTAGGTTCAAATATTCATCTTGATATACAAGGATAAGTGAGAAAATTTATGGCATCATATTTCACATGTGTGAAGGGATCAAGAGTAGTTTGATATATGGATGGATTTCCCTATATGAGAAGATCATGTGGTTCATATTTTAGGTTTGGATATGGTGTGTAGAAAAATTTATTAAGGTAAAATGTTGGATTCTTGGGTAGAGTTAACTAAGTTCCCATAATTATCCAAATTTTCATTATCAAAGATCTAAGATGAGAATTTAGTTAGGTGATGAAGATCGATAGTGAGCAATTAATCTAACCAAATAAGGATCTAATGGAGCACATGATCTTGTCAGATGGTGATCCATTGGCATGTGTGAATTTAATATGTCAAAGGTCCCTAAGATTTTATGCATTAGTGACATTTGTCTCAATCATAATGATTTAATAGAAGATCAATGGAACATGGGTGTTTGTCTCAATCATAATGATTTAATGGAAGATCGATAGTGCAATTTGAGTCAAATAGTCAATGCATAGAAAGCACGTGGGGATGCCAAGTGGCATGATCTTGGAAGCTTGTATCAAGGATCAATGGTTAGTTTTAAAGAGTTAAATCCATTATGCTTGCAAGGAAATAAATGGAGTGAATTTGAGCAAGTTACCAGAGGACACAAGATGAAGACATGTATTTGCAATATTTTTATTTACCAATGACTATTGGTATTTTAAATTCATAAAGGAAAAATTAGTGTTGATTATTTTGCTTATATATTTTGATCTAGGATGAATTTAAAGTTTATGTAAAAGGAAAAGTTCTAAAGTTGACTATGTGTTTGACCATGTTCTTCAAGTGAATTGAGAAAGATAATTAAGTTGTTATTGATAGTATTTTGATGTTTCAATATGATATACCTACTGGAGAGTATTTTAAAATCCATTAATAATATATATGTGTATTTTTTAGGTTTGACCAATCCATATTTAGTGTGAATAATTGCTTAAAAGTTGACTATGTTTATTGAATGCATTGGCAAATTGAGTGACCATATTATAGGAGTGAGTTGAAGGTGTTATGAGAAGAATTGAATAAGAAAATGAGTATGGAGATGTTTTATAAGTTTAAAATTCTTAAATTAAGGTATTTTTTGTCATTATATTCCCTTAATCAGATATGAAGATTCAAAATAGATTGACTATATTTTGACTGTATATGACCAATCTGAGTGGTCATTTTGAGAGAGTTGTTTTGAGTGCTTAGAGCCTATGTTGAAGTATCTAAAGCACATTAAGGCACTACATGAGTCATAAAGGTTTCATACATGTGATATAATCATATGAATATTTGAAATAATTGAGTGTTTGCTTCAGAAGTTTGAGAATGTGTTTTTAATGTATGAAGACCTAAAAAAGTGAGAAGACCTAATTGGTAGGTTTAAGTGTTGAGTTGGTGTTCCAGGTGACATGGACCCATATGAGAGTGATCAAGGGGATATTGGAGATAGGTTTTATTTGTTTTAATAGTTTTTAAAGGATGAAGGTGGTCAAATTAGTATCACATTTAATGTGTGAGTATGAAGGCCTAATTATTTTAGGTCTCACCAAGACCTAATGGTGGTTTGGGGATAATAAGGTAATGACAAACCTATTAAGAGTGTCATTATCAAATTTAAATTTTTTATAGACCTATTTTAAGTGTGTTTAAAATATGTAGAGCATATTAGCTGACTAAGATGGGTTAAATGAAGAGAGTGGTATAAGTACAAGGTTTAATTGGACTAATTATGTTGTTGAAAAAAGTGTGGATTAAAGTGAAGGAGAGAACCTTTTAAAGAGAAGGTACTGGTCATTGAGGACCAATAAATAGTGAAGAGTATTAGTCATGCTTGTATAATCAAGTTGATGTAGGAGGACACATAGGTCATTGGACCTAATGAGCCTGGAAGAAGCAGTTTGAGCGAGTTGGTCATAAAGGTAGCTTGAGAGAGATTAGAGGTGAAGAGTGTAGACAAAGGTGGTCATCATCAGTTAAAGAGTAAAAATAGGTGTTTAAGATGATTTTTTCAAGGTAGTTAAGTGGTTGCTTAGTTTTTAGGTGTTTGGTTCCTCATTTTAAGATAAATCTTTCTAAACGTCTAGTTATTGTCGGTGCTCAGCTAGATAAGGTAGTAACTCCTTGTGGAATTGGTGTCTCACTAAACTAAGGGATGGGTGTTCCTTGATTAGTTGGTGTTGGGTTAAATATTAGATCTTTTTATTAGATGAATATGGTCTATATTATATGGTTCATTAGGTTTTATCCCCCAAGAAGGTTTCCCACCTATATCATGTATTTTGTGCTTGATCTTGTTTTATTTTCCATGTTCATTATTATTAATGATGTGTATGATTCATGATTATATGTGTTAAATAGTTAAGGGTTTAAAGGGTTTGGAATTGGATTGAATATTTAACATCATTGATTCACCCCCCCTCTCAATTATTTTACCTCTAACAATTGGTTTCAGAGTTGGGACCTTATTTGCAAGTTTAACCACTTGAAGGTGATCCAAGGTATAATATGGTTAAACAATTAAAGAAAGAGAATCAAGAGTTGAAGGCTCAAGTAGAGGTTACTTATGCATGTGTAAAATAAAGTGAAGAAAATTTTAATTAGTTTAAGGAGCTTTTTGATAAGTACAAAGGTAAGATGAGCAAGTATGATCAAGAAGAAGCTCAGAATAAGATCATGGCCTTAAGCTTTAAGGCTATTAAGGATGAGTGCATCAATCTCAATAAGGAGCTATAATCCTTTAAGGAAAGATCAAGATAAAAATATGATAATGAGAAGATCAACATTATTGAGGATCAATTAAGAGTTAAAAAGACTAATCTGAGTTCAAAAGAGGAAGAATACAAACATCTCAAAACCCAGTTAGAAGAGATAAATGCCAAGTTGAGTTGAAAGCAAGGTGAACATGATGAGTTGAAGTCCAATATTGATCCTATAAATATTATTTAAGAGAAAGCATTTATATTGAAGGATGGCATGACTAAATATGATAAGAGGGATAAGGAGACCATCCAAGATCTTATAATTTAGTTAGAGGCTATAAGTTCAAGTATAAGAGCTAAAGAGGATGAGAGTGTTCAATTGAATACCAAGCTAGATTCATTAAAGGATGAGCATGAGCATTTTTTTGTCAAGGTAAACAAAGATGAGAAAGAGAAAGAGAGGTCAGATCAAGATAAGAAGGATGCAAGCACCAAGTGCAACATTAGAAGACCTATCAGGCAACCAAATGTTATAAGGTATGAAAGTTAATTTCATGGTCACTGCTTTGTATGTAAGCTTTTTGGTCATAAGGCAAGAAAATGTAGAAGGAAGAAAAACTGGTCAAATAGAGTACAGATAATTTAGTATGCTATAATTTTCATGACATGGGACATATTTCTATATTATAATCTATAATTTGTGGGAAAAGACTAACCCAAGTATGGAGATCTAAGACAATCAAGCTTGAGCATAATGAACCTAAGAGACAAGATGTTACTTGTTTTAGTTGTCATAAAATTGGTCATATTACAAGATATTGTATAAGTAAGCTCTCAAGTCATAAGAAGGTGCATGGACATCCTAGAGTGATCAAGAAAGGTCAATCCTTGGTATGGAAAGCTAAGGAATTGAAAACCAAGAAAACTAATTTAGTTGAGTTGAAAGATCAAGGTGGATTGTCTGCTAAAGCAAAAGAGGAATCAAATATAAAGAAGTTTTAGGAATGCCAAGAGAATGTGTCATTTGTCCAAATATAAAAGGAGAATCAAAAGTTATTTCAAGTTGAGATCAAAGAAAAGACCAAAGTGATAATTGATGCTAGTTATGAGGTATGTATGGATCTAAGAGAACATATTTCTATTGTTGAGCAAGTTTTATGCAAATAAAATTGTTTTTCAATGCCCATTGATGAGGTTATTTATTCAATTGAAAAGTTATGTCATGAATCTTTGTTGTCTCCATATGTTTTAAATATAATCTTAGAAGAAAAGGAGAATATCGTAGTGGATGAGCATGTTTCTTTTATTAAGCCTAAGAAGAAGAAGAAGAAGAATAAGAAGAAGAAGAAGAAGAAGAAGAAGAAGAAGAAGAAGAAGAAGAAGAAGAAGAAGAAGAAGAAGAAGAAGAAGAAGAAAAAGAAGAAGAAGAACTGTCAGTATCAGATGACCAATGAGGAGTTATGAGTAAATCTTGGTTTCAAATTGTTCTAAGAGATTGTGGGTTAGGGTATCTCTATCTAGGATTCAAGGAGACACTTGAGAAGTAAGAGGAAACATGGTGGATGTTAGTTGATATTTGGTTGATGTTGCAAGATAAGACTATCATTTGAAAATGTTTTTGGCCAAGGGGAGCTAACTCAGTTAGTTTGAGTGGCTTGAAGAAGATGTGTATGATGTGAGGGGGAGCATATGTGAAGATGCTTTAGTCATGATAAAAGTGTGAAGATGTTTGCTATAGTTATGAATTCAAGATGATTGATATGATGACTTGATAAAACTTAGTCATGTGTTTTGATAAGGTATCAGATATTCATACATGAGAAAAGAGAGATTGTGATTTCTATAGGTAGACAGGTCTAAGGATCAAAGAAGCCCAAGTTCACATTAATGTATGTCAAAGAACTAATGACATGAGATGAATCTTGATGTTAGGGAGATCTTTCTAAGCTCTATGAGTATTTTTTTAGGTCAATGATCAAGTTGGCATATTGAGGAAGAGACCCTTTGTCATTAATGTCAAAGGGGGAGAAAGATTTGAATGAAGGAGTTAAAATAAGTAAGAAGTCATTTTGAGGGTGTTTTGCTATCAATGACAAAGGGGGAGATTATTGAGCATGGTCATTGATGTGAAATAGAGCATGGGATATTAGTGCTTTAATGATAAATAAGTTGTATTTGATAGCTTAAAGGTGTGGTCATGTTGTAGAGACCCTATGGGGTATTATGAGTGCTTAGAGTACTTATGGAAGTGAGAAATTCATCAGAGCAGTTATATGAGTGTCTAGGTTTAAGTAGTCATCTCGATAGATAAGTTTGAGTGATCAGATTTATGGTGTAATATTTAAAAAATGTGAAGGATTAAAGAGTAGTTTGATATATGGATGGATTCCCCTACATGAGGAGATCATATGGTTCAAATTTTAGGTCTAGACATGACACATAGAAAAAGTTATTAAGGTGCAAATTTGGCTTCTTAGGTAGAGTTCACTAAGTTCCCATACTTATCCAGATTTCAATTATCAAAATATCTATGGTGAGCATTTAATCAAGTGATAAAGATCTATGGTGAGAAATTAATTTGACTAGATAAGGATCTAATGGAGCACATGATCTTATCAAATAATGATCCAAGGGCACGCATGAAGTCAATATGTCAAAGGTTATTATGATTGTATGCACTAGTGAAATGTTTATAAATCATGATGATTTGATATAATATCAATGACACATGGGTGTTAATGCAGATGGAGATTGATAGTTTGAGTCAAATAGTCAATGCACAAAAGGTACATGGGGATACCAAGTGACACAATCTCATAAGCCTATATCAAGGAATAATGGCCAGTGTTAAAGAGTTAAATTTAGGAGGCTTGAAAGGAAATAAATGGAGTGAATTTTATAAATTTTATAGAGGACATAAGGTGAAGAAATGTGTCTACAATATTTTCATTTACTGGTGATTGTTGGTATTGGAAATTAACAAAGGAAAAACTAATGCTGAGTATTTTACTTATATGTTTTGATCTAGGATGAATTTAAAGGTGATGTACAATTCAAAGTTGTAAATGAATTCGAGGATAATATATATTAAATTTAATTATAAGGTTTGAATGTTCATATAGTTGTATATATTTAGCTCCAAAGTTGACTATATGTTTGACCAAGTTATACAAGTGACCTGAGAAGGATAATTAAGTTGTTATTGAAAGTATTTTGATGTTTTAAAATGATATAAATATTGGAGATTATTATAGACTAGATTAATACTATCTATGTGGATTTTAGAGGTTATAACAATCTATATTTAGTGTGAACAATTGCTTATAAGTTGAGTGTGTTTATTGAATTCACTAGCAGATTAAGTGACCATGTTTCAAGAGTGAGTTGAAGGTGCTATGAGCATAATTGAAGAATAAAATGAATATGTATATATTATATAATCCTAAAAGGATTATAATAAGGAATTATTTTTCATGATATGCCCCTATTCAGATATGGAGAGTCAAAATATATTGACTATATTTTAACTGTATATTATCAGTCTGAGTGGTCATTTTGAGAGAGGAGTTTTGAGTGCTTAGAGCCTATGTTTAAGTATCTAAAGCACATGAAATAATTAATAGGTATTTAAGGTTTCACCCATGTTATCTAATAATATTTCTATGTGAAATACTTGAGTGTTTGCTTTAGAAGTTTGAGACTATGTTTTTATGTATGAAGACCTAAAGAAGCGAGGAGACCTAATTGGTAGGTTCAAGTGTTTAGTTGGTGTAAAAAGTGGTATAGACCCATATAAGAGTGATAAAGGGTACATTGGAGACAATTTTGATGTGTTTGAAGCATTGGTAAAGGATGAAGGTGGTCCAAGTAGTCTCACATGTAACGTGTGAGTATGAAGGCCAAATTATTTTAGGTCTCACCAAGACCTAATAGTGGTTTGGGGTTAATAAGGTAATGAAAAACATATGAAGAGTGTGGTTATCACATGTAAAATTTTTATAGACATATGTTAATTATGGTTCAAATATTTAAATCATATTGGTTGACCAAGATGGGTTAAAGGAAGAGAGTGGTATAAGTATAAGGTCTAATTGGACTAGTTGTGTTATTTGAAAAAGTGTGGATTTAAGCAAAGAAGAGAACATTTGAAAGAGAAGGTATAGGTCATTAAGGGAAAATAGAGAGTGAAAAGGATCAGTCATGATTGTCTAATCAATTTGATGTAGGAGGACACATAGGTCATTGGACCTAATGATCCTAGAAGAGGTAGTTTGAGCGAGTTAGTCTTAGAGGTAGCTTGAGAGAGATTGGAGGTGAAGAGTGCAAAAAAAGGTGGTAATCATCAATTGAAGAGTAATAATTGGTATTTAAGATGATATGTTCAAGATATCTAAGTGGGTGCTTAGTTGCCTATGTGGTTGTTTCCTCTTTGCATGATAAATCTTGCTAAAGGTCTAGTTGTTATGGGTGTTCAACTAGACAAGGGTAGTATCTCCTTATAGGATCGGTGTCTCACTAAACTAAGGGATGGGTGTTCCTTGATTAGTTGGTGTGTGTCTAAATGTTTGATATTTTTATTATAGTAATGTATTATATCTTGTAGGGTTCATTGGGTTTTATCTCCCAAGAGGGTTTCCCACATATATCATGCATTTGGTGCTTGATCTTATTTTATCTTCCATGTTCATTGTTATGAATAATATGTATGCTTAATGATTATATGTGTTGAATGGTTAAGGGTTTAAATGGTTTGGAATTGGATTGAATATCTAGCATCATTGATTCACCCCACTCTTAATGATTGTACCTTTAATAATTAATATGAGAGCCAAAACCTTTTTTGTAAGTTTAACCACTTGAAGGTGATCCAAGGTACAATATGATTAAGGAAAGAGAATCAAGAGTTGAAGGCTAAAGTAGAGGTTACTTATGCATGTATAAAATCAAGTGAATAAAAGTGTAATCAATTCAAGGCACTTTTTGAGAAGTACAGAGGTAAGATGTGTGAGTATGATCATAAAGAATCTTAGAATAAGATCATGGCCTCATGCTTTAAGGCTATTAAGCATGAGTTCATCTAGCTCAATAAGGAGCTAGAATCATTGAAGGAAATATCAATATCAAAATATGATAAAGAGAAGATCAACATTATTGAGGATAAATTAAGAGTTATAAAGACTAATCTAAGTTCAAAAGAGGAAGAATGTAAACATCTTAAAACTCAGTTAGAAGAGATAAATGCCAAGTTGAATTCAAATCAAGGTGAGCATGATGATTTGAAGTCTAATATTGATTCTATAAAGATTATTTAACATTAAACATGTCGATTGAAGGATGACATGACTAAAGAAGATAAGAGGGATAAGGAGACCATACAATATCTTAGAATTTATTTAGAGGCTACAAATTCAAGTATAAGAGCTAAAGAGGATGAGAGTGTTCAATTGAAGACCAAGATGGATTCATTGAAGGATGAGTATGAACAATTTATTGTCAAGGTAAACATGGATAGGAAATAAAAAGAGAGGTTAGCTCAAGACAAAAAAGGATGCAAGTACCAAGTGCAACATGTGAAGACTTATTAAGCAACCAAATGGTATAAGGTATGAAAGTTTATTTTATGGTCACTACTTTGCATGTAATATTTTTGGTCATAAGGTAAGAAAATGTAGAAGGAAGAGCTGCTAGTCATCTAGAGGTATGAATAATGTAGTCTCCTATAATTATCATGACATGGGACATATTACTATATTATACCCTAGAATGCATGGGAAAAGGCTAACCCAGGTATGGAGACTTAAGACAGTTAATCTTAAGCATAATTCACCTAAGAGAAAAGATGTTATTTATTTTAGTTATCATCGAGTTGGTCATATTACAAGATATTGTATAAGAAAGCTCTCAAGTCATAAAAAGTTGTATGGACATTCTAGTGTGATCAAGAAATTTCATAACTTGGTATGGAAACCTAAGGAAATGAAAACCAAGAAAAATAATTTAGTTGAGTTGAAAGATCAAGGTGGAATGCTTGTTAAAGCAAAAGAGGAATTAGATATGAAGAAGTCTTAGGAATGCCAAGAGAATGTGTCATCTATCTAGATAGAAAATAGGAATTGAAAGTTAGTTCAAATTGAGATCAAAGAAAAGACCAAAATGTTAATTTAGGTTAGTTCTGAGTTATGTATGGATACAAGAGAAAATCCTACTATTGTTGAGTAAGTTTCATGCAAACAACATCAATTGTCAATGCCCATTGATGAGGTTCATTATTTAGTTGAAAAGGTATGTCATGAATCCTTGTTGTCTCCACATGTTATCAATCCAATCTTAGAAGAAAAGGAGAATATTGTAGTGGATGAGAATGTTTATTCTCTTAAGCCTAAGAAGAAGATGAAATATCAGTATCAGATGACCAAGGAAGAGAAGGAATATGAGGATTTATGGGAAACTCCTATTTTCATATTATTCTAGGATATTATGGGTTAGAGTGTCTCTATCTTGGCTTCAAGGAGACACTTGATAAGCAAGAGAAAGCATGGTGGATTCCATTTGAGATTTGGTTGATGTTGTAGGACAAGAATATAATTTGAATGTGTTTGGCTAAGGGGGAGCTAACTTAGCTAGCTTGAATGGATTGAAGAAGATGTGCATAATGTGAGGGGGAACATATGTGAAGATGCTTCAATCATGATAGAAGTGTGAATATATCAACTATAATTGTGAATTCAAGAAGAATGATATGATGACTTGATCAAATGAGGTTATGTGTTTTGAAAAGGTATTAAATCTTCATGCATGAGAAAAGAGAGCTTGTGAGTTTTGTAGGTAGATAGGTCCAAGGATTAGAGAAGCCTAAGTTCACATTGGTGTATATCAAAGAATAGATGACATGAGATGGAGATTTATGTTAGGGGGAGATTTCTAAGCTCTATGAGAAATTTTTCAAGTCAATGATAAAGTTGGAATATTAAGGAAGCGACACTTTGTAATTAATATCAAAGCGGGAGAAAGATTAGATTGAAGGAGTTCAAATGAGTAAGTAGTCATTTCGAGGGTGTTTTTCCATCAATGATAAAAGGGGAGATTGTTGAGCATGGTCATTGATGTTAGGTTGTCATTGATATCAAAGATAGCATGAGATACTAGTGCTTTAATGACATTTTTTTTTGGATAGCTTGATGATGTGGTCATGTTGCAGAGACCCTATGGGGTATTATGAATGATTAGAGTATTTATAGAAGTGAAATGAATTTATCAGAGTAGTCATATGAGTGTCTAGTTTCAAGTGGTCATCTTGATAGATAAGGTTGAGTGAGAAAATTTATGTCATAATATTTCACATGTGTGAAGGGTTCAAGAGAAATTTGATATATGGATGGATTCCCCTATATGAAGAGATAATGTGGTTCATATTTTAGGATTAGACATGGTGCATAGAAAAATTTATTAAGGTGAAAAGTTGGATTCTCTTATAGAGTTCACTAAGTTTCCATACTTAACCAAATTTGAATTATTGAAGATCTATGGTGAACATTTAATCAGGTGATGAAGATATATGGTGAGTAATCAATTTGACCATATAAGGATCTAACAGAGTGCGAGATCTTGTCAGATAGTGATCCAATAGTGCACATGAAGTCAATATGTTAGAGGTTATTGAGATTACATGCATTAGTGACATGTGTCTCAATCATGATTATTTGACATAAGATAAATTACATGTGGGTGTTCACGCAGATGGATATTTATGGTGTGGTTCAAGTCAAATAGTCAATGCATAGAAGGCACATGGGGCTACTAAGTGGCATAATTTTAGAATACTATATCAAGGGTCAATGGTCAGTGTTAAGGAGTTAAATTTAGGAGTCTCTTAAGGAAATTTATGGATTTAATTTGATCAAGTTTCTAGAGGACATAATATGAAGACACATGTTTGTAATATTTGCATTTATCAATGACCATTGGTATTTGATATTAATAAAGGAAAAACTAGTTCTGAGTATTTTGCCTATATCTTTTCATCTAAGATGAATTTGAAGGTGATGTAAAAGGAAAAGTTGTAAAGGATTTAAATTCACATCAAAAAATTATTTTAAGATTTTAATGTTCATATAGTTGCATATATTGAGCTCCAAATTTGATTATGTGTTTGACCTTATTTTTCAAGTGACCCAAGAAGGATAATTGAGTTGTTTTTGATAGTATTTTGATGTTTCAAGATGATATAAATATTGGAGAGTATTTTATACTCCATTAATACTATTTTTATGTATTTTTGAGGTTTAGAAAATCCATATTCACTATGAAAAATTGCTTAGAATTTGACTATGTTTTTTGAAAGCACTAGCAAATTGAGTGACCATGTTCCAGGAGTGAGTTGAAGGTGTTATGAGAATAATTGAAGAATAAAATGAGTATGGAGATGTTTAATAAGTATAAAAGGATTATAATAAGGATTTTTTTGTCATTATGTGCCCCTAATTAGATATGGAGAGTCAAAATAGCATAACTATATTTTGAATGTATATGACTAGTTTGAGTAGTCATTTTGAGAGAGTTGTTTTGAGTGTTTAGAGCCTGTGTTGAAGTATCTAAAGCACATGAAGTAATTTTATAAGTATTTAAGGTTTCACCCATGTTATATAATCATATGTATATGTGAAATATTTGAGTGTTTTCTTTAGAAGTTTGAGACTATGTTTTCTATGTATGAAGACCTAAAGAAGGAGACCTAATTGGTAGGTTCAAGTGTTGAGTTAGTGTTATAGGTGGAATAGAACCATATGAGAGTGACAAAGGTGATATTGGAGATAGGTTTTATTTATTTTAATAATTGTTAAAGGATGAAGGTGGTCCAAGTAGACTCACATGTAACATGTGAGTATGAAGGCCTAATTATTTTAGGTCTCACCAAGACCTAATGGTGTTTTGGAGATATTAAGGGAATGAACAACCTATGAAGAGTGTGTTTCTCATATGTAACATGTGTATGTTCTTATTTTAAGTGTTTTTAAAATATGTAAATTATAATGGATTACCAAGATGGGTTAAAGTAAGAGAGTGGTATAAGTATAAGGTCTAATTGGGCTAATTATGTTGTTTAAAAAAGTGTGGATTCAAGAAAAGGAGATAAAATTTGAAAGAGAAGGTATAGGTCATTGAGGACCAATAGAGAGTGAAGAGGATTAACCATGCTTGTATAATCAATTTTATTCAAGAGGACACATAGGTCATTGTACCTAATGAGCCTAAAAGAGGTAGTTTGAGTGAGTTAGTCCTAGAGGCAGCTTGAGAGAGATTAGAGGTGAAGAGTGTAGACAAAGGTGGTCATAATCAATTGAAGAGTATAAAAATTTGTTTAAGATGATTTTTTAAAGGTAGATGAGTGGGTGCTTAGTTGGTATGGGGTTGGTTCCTCCTTGCAAGATAAAGCTTGCTAAACGTCTAGTTGTTGTGGGTGCTCAACTAGACAAAAGTAGTAGCTCCTTGTGGAATTAGTGTCTCACTAAACTAAGGGATGGATGTTCCTTGATCATTTGGTATTGATATAAATTTTGGATCTTTTTATTATAGGACTGTAGTCTATATTGGAAGGTTCAGTTGGTTTTATCCCCGAAGAGGGTTTCCCATATATATCATGTGTTTTATGCTTGATCTTATTTTATCTTCCACATTCATTGTTATGAATTATGTGTATGCTTCATGATTTTATGTGTTTAATGGTTAAGACTTTAAAGGGTTTGGAATTGGATTGAATATATACAAACACTGATTCACCCCCCTCTCAATGATTATACCTCTACCAATATTTACTTCTTAATTTCTGCATTCTCTTATGGAGTAATCTTGTAGGCAATGTTTTTAGGCAAACTCTCACCTAGTACAAAGCCAATGTGATGAATGATGATCTTAATATGTGGAATCTCTTTAGGTAGTTCATCCACCATTATATCAACATATTCCTCTAATGTGTCTTGCACCTATTGAGGTAAATAATTAAACTTAATGGCTATTACAATGGTCTTTGGTCTGATCATAACTCCAAAACCCAAATCTTCCTCTTTCATAGCATTTAAGAACTCATTCTCACTTACCATCATAACACTTGCATTGGTAATTTATTCATTATATTCTTCTTTGAGAGGTAGTAGTGTATGGCTTATGCCATCCTTCTCCAAGGTGTAAAAATTATTCCTTCCATCACAAGTAGTCTTTCTATCATATATCCAAGGTCTCCCTAAGAGTACATATCACACATCCATTAGCATTATGTATCAAATAACCTTGTCCTTATACCCTCCAGTGTAAAAATCTACCCAACATTGCTCATTTATAACAACTTGCTACTCCTTTTGAAGCCATGAGACCTTATAGGGGTTTGGATGTGGTATCCTTTTTAATTTAAGTGTTTATACCATCTCTACTACCACTAGATTATCTATAATACTTGAATCAATCACCAATTTATAGAAATTAACTTGGCATTTACATGTTGTCTTGAATAAGATCTTTCTTTGAGAAGACTCCTTCTCCTTGGGTGGTTTGATAAACACTCTACTCATAAAAAAATATTCACTAACTTTTGGTTCTTTAATATGAGATGGAGAATCCAAACTCTCTTCTTCTACTTGGACTATTTGGTTTCTACTTTCAGTTATAAAACCACTAGATTGAGCATTCTCTAGACACTCCCAAAACCTATAACCAACAAATTTATTGCATTTGAAACACTTACTAGTGAATTTAATTAATCATCTTAATCATTGTGTGTATCCTCCTTTTAAGTATGCTCTCCTTCCTCGAAATGCACCTCTTGAATTGGATGAATGTTATTTTGAGGTACTTTGTTCTTAATTTGTTCTCTGGTATGTGTCTCTTCCACCTTGTTGATCTCTACCTATATAACTTCTAACCCTTCCCCCACCCTTCTATTTAGCATGTATTTTTCCTTCAAAGCATATTGGTATCATTACTCAAGTGTCCTTGGGTTGAATAAGTTAAGCTCATCTTGAATAGTATACCTTAATCCATTAAGATACCTAACAATATTCTCCACATTCTCTTCTTCATGATGTGATCTAATTGTTAACTTGTAGAATTCCTTAGTACATTCCTTAACACCCATCTCCTTTTGCTTTAAATTCTATAATTTATTGAATAGGTTAGTAGGTTAATCTCTAAGAAAAAATTTTGCCTTTAATTTAGATACCATCCTATCCTAAGATTTGATCTTGGCTTTGTATTTCTTTCTCCTTTAATCTTATACATAATCCCACCAAAGGGTTGCATGTCCTTTTAGATTTTGCAAGCAAACTTTACCTTATTCTCATCTGGTACATTTTCATACTCAAAATACTTATCAAAATCTATAATACAATTAATGATATCCTCTCCATCTAAATTTCCTCCATAATTTGGAAGTTCTATCTTTGGTTTAGACCCCTATCCCATGAATACTTCCAGTATCCTATCATTTCCTTCTTCCTCATGCTCTACTTCTTCTTCCTCTTCCTCTAGTGCTTGTGGTTCTTATTCCCTGTAGCTAATATCCCATGTTATAAATAATATTTTTTGATTTGCATCTACTATTGTCAACATTCCATCAAAACTCTCTCTCAGGTTTCTTAACTCCTCCAAGATTGCATCTCCCATCTAGATACCTGCTCTTCCACCTCCTCTTGGGTTCCTCCTAGGTGGAATTCTAGCTTCTCAACTCAATTGACCAATAAAAAATCAATCCACTCTTTTCCTAAAATGTGTCACCTTCCTTAAATCCTCCTTCAATTATCTAACCTACTATGATACCAATTTGATGTAGAGGGATAGAGATTGACAATTCAAATTGCAAGCTGGCTCTATTACGCCTAGTTCTTTGTAGCCCTTCCAAAGCAATTATATTGATGAATGAATAAAAATACAAGGTTTAAAAATAAACCAATACCATTTTACTATACCCATTAAGTCCTTAAAACTCCCTAAAAAGTCTTAGAGTCTAACTCTCAAGAAAAGTTTACTAACTCAACTAAACCTTATAATAATTAGGCCTCTTTAAAGTCAAATCACTTATACAAGGATGGTTACCATAATTTATAATTTGTAACCAACTAAAAACCACCTAAATCATCTATATATAGTAAAATAACATATTATTCCAAAATTTTAGAAAATTTGGTTGGTTGCATTGAAATTTATCCAAGTTATAAGGTTTCAAACCGTAGGTCAGGGTTATATAGGCCTATAGGTGGTCGAGAGGGAACAAAATGATATAGATTGAATTTTATTAACTTATAAATGGATATAATTATTTTTTAAGCTCTATCCCAACTTTCCTCAACATCTTAAATAGGTTTTAAGCCTTGTACAAATAACAAAAGTCTACAACTTTAAGCTTTATAGAATTTTGGGATTGTTTACCAGACTGTGTGTAAGATCATGGTATTTGAAATGAAAAATTACCTTATAAATGGGATGTTAAGTAATAAAATAGGTTAAAATTTTCAATTTTAAACTCTCTAATACAATCCTCAACATTCAACACTTGAATTGGATTTGAATTGACTGCTCTGCCCTCTTGGTTCTTGACTATGTTTAAAACACAGAATTCTCAAGGCTTAGGCTTAGTTATCTTTAACCTATATATTAATAACAAGAAATAAAATATATAAATGAAAATAATAATTCATAAATGATCACACATACTAGGATTATTATTTGAATTCACAATACTTTATAAAGCATCTTCCAATCATTGACACTCTTGAACTTACACAGTCATACACAAATTTTTTAAGGTCGACAGTCTTCTTTTTACAAATTTTGATATTATCATTAATTTTATTGAAAAAATAAACTTATTTATACCTTTTAATGAGACTATCCTTGATTCATATCTTGCATTTTAAGCTCCTAATATTTCTCTAACTAAATCTTGATTGTTCAACATATGTCCATGCTTGAGAATCTATCCTTTTTGGGAATTATACAAGGTTATAACATGATAAAAATTACCAAAAAGGAGGAAAACAAATAAATACAATAATATATTAAATACCCATAAACATACCAAAATCCAAAATTATAACCTATCAAAATCATGAATTAGACCATAGAAACAATGAAAGAAATTCAAATATTTAAATTGACAATTTTGGTGGGAAAGTGATAAAAGAGCTCAAATTCAAATGTTATTCAATCCTAATACCTATAAATGATTCCTTAATTATATATAAGACTAATAAATACCCTAAAGACTCAAAATAATATATGAACAATTCAAAATTAATCAAAAGGGTGATGTTCCTACATCATTTATCTTGATCAAAGGCTTCTTCTAACGAGTCAGGAAAGAAGGACCTAATGGCGTATTAGTTTGTTGGTGTTAATTTGGTTTTAAAAATATTTAATAGGATATATCTAGTTGTGTTATGTTCATATTTTTTTTAAGTATTTACAACATTTAATGAGGTCATGTGTTAGTTCATTATCTACTTGCTTGCAATTGATGAAGTTACCTAAATTGTTTTTAGGTAAGTCATGATATTAGAATTATCATACCAATGAATTCCATGCACCTTATAAGTTAATGATAGGGATAGAATTTATTTTATTTTACCATTACAAATCATCACATATTAGGTTTTTAATAAGTAACTTGGTAGTTTCAAAGGTGTTTATTTTGAGCCACTCTTTATAGAAATTTCCAAAGGCTTTAAGATGCAAAGCGGGATTGGTAGATCCATCATAATATATAGTGGTATTGATTATGTTAATGTATATTATTGCATTATAAGGTATTAAGGATTCATTTTTGAGGTACTTAATGAATTTATTTTGAATATGAGATTGAAGTATGAGATTCCTTAGATGATCCTTAAGGGGGGTGGGGGTAGTTTTGATTATGCACTCCCAACAAGATTTTTTGATTTTTATTGTTCATTTGTGTGTGTGTGTGTGTGTGTGTGTGTGTGTGTGTTTAAAATATTAGATTTCATGTGAGTCATTACATTCAAAACTTGCATCATTACTTGGCTAATATTAGGTGTGTTTTGATTGGCTTAAGATGCTTGAGTTACATGTTGACTAGAGTGAGAAACTTGGGTAGAACTATGTGTGTAATTAGAATTAGTGTTTACATTATCACTTTGATTTGGGGCACTAACGGTAGGGATAACCACACTAATTATTATGGTAGGTATATTGGAAAAATAATTATTAAAGGTAGTCACATTATGAATTTCCAAAAGTCATGTTATCAATCAAATGTGCACCCTTTGGAAGGTAGTTCAAGCCTTCCAAATTTGATGTAGCATGGAGACACCTAAAGGTTTTGGGTAGCCTATTGGAGACATGTCTCTAGGTTAAATGGATAGATCCCATTGATGAATAATTTGGGCTCAAACAATAATTTATTACATGGTAGGAAAAGGGATAGAAACCTACTATAATGGAGGTGATGCATGAAATATGATTTAAATACTACTAACCATCTAAAATTGCACTTTAATCAAGAGACTAACCTTAAAATGACACTAATCCAAATTTGCCTCTCTACATCAATTTTTTTCATGAAGATTTTATTTTCACTTGGATTTGTACCCTTTAAAAATATGTCTCATATCTCCTCATCTAATTGGCACAATTGAAACACCTCTGCGCTTATGAGTAGCCTATGGATGAGGTGAATCTCTAGATAGGGATAACTCCCTTGATGTACCACTTTGGATCACTACTAAAACTAAAATTTATGAGGAAAAATGAGAGAAAAATAAAATAAAACTATTCTAAGGGAGGTGATACACAAAATAAGTTGATTAATTCCAATCAGCTACATGTTACACATGAGAACAAAGGACTAACTAAATATACACTTCTCCAATCTGCATCTTCTCACATCAATGTTATATTATGAGGTTGTGATGATTTTTTAGGCTAAGAGGACTAAAAAAGAGGCCTATAATGGAACTATTTGAATATATTAACTCACTCAACCTTGACACATCATAAATCACTTCACATGCCCTATAAGAAGAAGCTTTCCAACTGCAAATAGGTGAGATAATGAGACTATCATGTTAAGTAAACACGATTCATCACTTATGGAAAATCAAAAATTACAAATGAAAAAACTAAGAATAGTCATGGAAGAGGTAAAAATTATTATTATTACTGATCTATGGTATGCAAATGAGTATAGATTTGCCATACTTAGGTGGAACATAGTTTATAAAGGCCAAAATGGCTAGTTCTTATAGAACTTGAGAGAGAGAGGAGAAGAGAGAAGCCAAAAGGTCACAAGGACACTTGTAAAGATAATAAAATAAGTTAAATATACATGATAAGAATATTTTAAATGAACCATGCAAGGTTAGGAAGCACAAGTGGCTATTCAATGCATGAAACTCTTGAAAAGTGCCATAAAATTCCTTTTTTTGGCTCAAAAAACTACCTTCATGATTTAGCCCTATTTAAATATCCAAAAATTAACTAGGGACAGGTATGATGATTTAAATTAGAGAGAAGGATTTTATACATGCATTTCCATGCATTGGTTGCTATCCTAGTCATCTAGAATCATCTAGAAATGAGCTATCACTGGCTACACTCTAAAAAACTCCTCTTTCACACACCTTACACACTTGGATTCCAAAAATACATCAGTTTTCCATGAAAATACATGGAATGATTATATTAAACTTTTAAATACTCTTCATGGCCTTAGATTCATCAGGTACACCTTAAAATCAGATCACTTGAAGTTTTCCACCCTTCTCACTAGCTTGGTCACTATGTCAATTTTGACTGACTAAGATGAAGTAGTTGG
This sequence comes from Torreya grandis, assembly GCA_037957365.1. NCBI lineage: Eukaryota > Viridiplantae > Streptophyta > Pinopsida > Cupressales > Taxaceae > Torreya > Torreya grandis. Next base: position 380,229 of record JARHVA010004633.1, on the reverse strand, counting down.
TTGAGGAGCTTAAGAGTTTTTAAAAGGAATAAAATTGATATGGATAGTTATATTAAGTCCTAATATTCCCTTAAATTTTATTTTCATCTCTTGTAACCTCTTGAAACTTGAAAAATGCATAGAATAGTTAAAAATACCCTATTTTGTACTCCATCCCTATAGTTACGTACAACTCAAAAGGATTTGAAGGAGAATAAAAGAGTAATATAAAATTTATAATCACTTTCATTTTCAAACTATGTCATTAGAATAACTTTCCAACTCCATTTCATCCATTAGGTCAATAACTAGGGTTTGCAAGGGTTTAAGCTTATTTTACCTTCTTAAGCAGTATTCATAAAGGTTAAATGTTGGAACTATAAAAAAGTACCACTAGAGAAGAGTTAAGGACCCCAATAAACATATATAGACTTATTATATTCCCATGCATATCCTCAAGGGAGATGTGAGCACTTCAACTTGGCCTATCGAGCTTTTTCCTCCATTTCCTATAGGCCTAAGTTAGTTTTGAGCTCAAAAATGGACTATTTGTGATTTATATGCATTAAAAGAGATTGTAAATGTTTGTAAAAACACTATAAAAATTTCATAATCCATTGTAATTATTTCCTAAGGCTGGAATTAAAATTGACCTCCTTTTTGGCTTTTAGGCCTCACCATGCTTAACATGCCTACTTGCAAACTTAGCCACCTAGAACATCCTATTGGGTTTCATAATCCTCATAAAGTTTAATAATGTTTTATTATATTTTTATAAACTTACCAACCCACCCTAAAACCTTACAATTACTCCTTCTCATCTCTTTTTCCAAAACTATAGGTTTATGCACAAAGGGAAGTACCCTCTATTTGAGACAAAAAAGGGTACTTCCCCTACTTAATTAGACCATTTGGTTATTTTATATGGATATAAAACTGATAAGTATGTTATATACCAAATTTTATTCCTTTATCAACTCATTTGACCCTCAAACTCCTTAAAGACCCAAAACAAACTTGTGTTGAGTGGATTGAATGCATGGTTTAAGGAATGGACTATGTGTTTATCATTATGTCCTCTATCTACATGATTTTTATTATATGAGGGTGTTTTAATTATATAAAAACATTAAAAAATGTGCTATAATCCAATCCATTACCTCAAAATCTCACATACTCTTCATGTTCCTTTCCTAGTCAAGACCAAGTGCAATTTTCTGACTATGTTCTACTCTAATGTATTGCACCTATAGGTTACCTTGTATATTTTAGGCTTAAAAAAAATTAAAAAAAATTATTTTATATTAAATTATAATTTATAAATTATTGGGATCATTTATTTACATTGAGATTATGCAACACAAAACCTAAATGCCATGTTTATCTCATTGTCTACATATAGTCACTTACAGTTGATTGTATTAGAGCTATCAAGACCTATAGGTGTAGATCTTACCTTTGAAAATGTGTTATTATCTTTTGGATAAAATTTTAAAAAATATATTAAACCTTTCAAGGCAGGTGTTTATGTATATGATCTCATAATCTTCCAAGTTCACCTTAAGAGCTCTATGGGCACCTACAGGTAGGTTGTAGGTGGACATTTTGTGGTGAAAGACACTTGTAGGCGGATTTGTAATCAATACTCAATATATAATTCCCTCATAATGATATTTATATCATGAATATTATTTTAAACCATGTTTTTATCATCCAAATGTGAAGGCATGGCTCAATACTTCCAACTTGGGTGAAACAGGTTTCCTTGGGTTCAAAACTGTAGGTGATCACTACTTGAAATAAGTGTAGGAAAATTCAACTTTAGAAATTTTAACCACCATAATACCTTATAAATTTGTCCTAAAAACTTTTAAAATTTAATATTATATGTGATACATATAAGGTTTTATCCTTAAGATGAATCAAATCCTTTGATAACCTTGTTACATGACCATGATAAAATGAATTTAGGCCTCTATTTTCACCCTTTAGGGATTAGATCCCTGAACTCAATTATCTCATCTTTAGAGGTAGTCTAAAATTTATTTTTCCAACATATATCTTCAAATAGGTTCATCATAATTAAATTTCTTCATACAATCACCTCTATATCTCTATGTTATGACCTATAGGTAGCCATTTTTACATATAGGCAGTAAGTTTGAGTGTGGATAATGAGCATGTTTTATGACCTCTTATGAGTTTTAAACTCTTCTCAAAACCTACCAATATACTCTTTTAATTTTCAAGTACCTTTCATATCTTAAAAACTTCCTTCCAACATGATGAGTCCTATGAGGGCACCTATAGGTGCATTTGGACTGGTATGCAGGTAGTATGTGAAATGGTATGAGCAGTGGTATCATGAATTTGAACTTATAAAAAATTAATAATCTTCCAAAGGGATCAAAAAATGGATGATTATTAAAAAACATTGAGGAAATATTTACACATTATGTTTCAACATTTGAAAACCTTCCAAGCACCTATAGGTACACATTTCTATGGTAGACTGACTATAAATATTACACATGACTGCACAATCCCTCTTTCTTACATAAAATTAAATATTGAATCACTATTTAATGTTACTAAAGGATACACCAAGGCTTTAAAACCTTTAAAAAACCTCTCTAAACATGACATACAAGTTTCATAGACATGCCTGTAAGTGAAAAGTAGATAAAGAGCTAGGAGCTGATTGTGTATCTAATTACACTACAACCTCAATGATGCTCATTTTTAATATTGAAAATTTGAAATAAATATATTGTAATAACCCAATTTTAGTGATTAATACATAATTACACATTATATTAAATCCATTGCAGAGAAAGAAGTCTTCTGTAAATGGTAAAATTGGAGTGCAAGTCTACTATCAACACCTTCCTAAAAATTTAGTTGTTTGAGATATCAAATCATTTAAAAATGTTAAAAAATTAATGAAGGACATTATAAAATGGATTAAAAATCATATAAAAATGATATAAACAATTGGATTGTATAGAATCATCCAAATAGAGAAAAACCTATAGTATGCACAAATTAGTAGGTAAAAAAACATAGCCAACTTCATGAGGATGGTTCATAAAGCACAAACCACCATTATTAAAAATATTTTTATGTAAATTAATATATTAGAGATTAATTTAACCTCACAAATGTGTTTTACCTATAATTTATCCAACTATCTGTACCAAACAAAAACTTGTTGACTAGTTCTGTGTGTCTAGAAGGGTGAAAAAGGAGTAGAATTGTTTTAGACCAATTTTGACACATATAGAGTGATTAAATAATGTAAATAGATCTGAGGAATTTTAAGAGTCATCTAATGACCTTATCCCATGTGTCACACTCCCTTATGGGCTATATAAGTGCCAAACTCTTCTCTTTTCCAAAGAAAACTACTCTTTCTTTTGAAGAACCTATCACTTTAAGTTATGAATAGTTTATTAAGGTATAATAGGACACATTTCATGTGAAATAACCCTTATTACACCTTCCAATTTCTTTAATAGGTCATACAACTCATTTAATGCTTTATTAATGACCCCTAAATGGCTCAAAATGATAAATTGGCTAATATGACTAATAACCAAGGCTAATATGATATAGAATGACATAAAATAACCTATAATACACATTGTAACATAATATTATACCCTTAATAAACCTTTAAATTCAATTTTTTAGTCATAGGGGCCCTAATTTGACTTGTAGGGTCAAATTTGGTCAACAAATTGGTGACTCATAAGGGTAGCATACTTGTTATGATAACTAGACCAATAGCCTTGTCATTCCATTGGGATTAGGGAGTCATCTGAAGTTTAAAAAAAATAATAGGACTTTTACCACTTTACAATTATTCTTTTTTCAAGACAAGACCACTTGACTACCTCAACTACACAAAATGAAGGACACACACAAAGTAAATCAAACACACTAACAAGACACGTGCGCACACACACACACATGTGCTCAAAAAACTTAGGGGAATATGAAAAAAAATATTATGCACAAATAAAAACTAATCATACCTCATTTCCAAGATCAAAAGGAAAATTTCTTTAATCTTCCTTTTCATGAGATGAAACATAGTGCTAAGCATGTTTCTCCTTGGATTAGATGCCTTGTAGATCAGAGCTATTCTTTCAAAATTCACTTGATCTAATCTCAAGTAGATCATACTTAAATAGGTATATAATGTATATATATTCCTATTTAACTTTTACGCATACCTCATACTGATTCCCACTCTTCATCTCATGATCAACTAGTATCTTCTTGGTGGGCATGACTTCAAGAGGATTGGTTTCTTGTTCCTGAGAAGATTGAGGCTAACAGGAGCTTGTTCCATCCTTCAAGAGCTGATGTGTTTCTCCTAGATAATTAATAGGATGATATCCCATTTTTATTACTTCAAACATATCATCATGAAATGCATATTCCTCTTGAAAGGATAGATTTGAAAGGTTAGTTTTCTTTGCATACTCACTTGAGTGCCAAGGCTACCTTCTCCATCTTTAACTAGATCATAGCCTCCTTGAAGAGGAGTATAACCTACTATAATTATTGAAAATAATTCATCCCAAGGTATATTAGGAACTTTTTATTTCCCATCCATGATATCTTTCATAGTGATGGAAGAACCAATGGCTATTTCTTCCTCTTTGGCAAAAGGAAAACATTCTTCCATATCAACCCAATCATAAGTTTCCACACAAGAGACCACCTATTCTTCAACATTTAGGATCTATTGAGGTCTCTCAATTGTATCTAAACTACCATAACATGATTTTTTTTCCAAAGTACTTCAATATCCTTAATTTCTTTCTCCTTCTTGGTGATGCCAAGACTAGGCATCTTATAATCATGTGACTTAGTCCAATGAGGTTGTAAAGGAGCTAGGCTTTATTCAAGAAAGATTTATAAGTTTTTGTCAACAAACTAATCCTCTTTATGTTCCCATACCATATTTACATCAATTCAAAGGGTCATGGGGTGAAGTCAAAGGGTCATGGGGTGAGGACAAGATGAACTAGTTGGTGGAGGTAGTAAATAGAACTCAAAATTAGATTGAGAGTGAAATGTAGGGGATTCTTTTGGAAGATTTTAAGGAAGGGGAGGTATAACTTGGGATAAAATGGATTGGTTTTCTTCCTTAAATTTTAAAATAAATTAATTCACATCTGATTTAGTTTTATCACTCTCTTTATGTAGGTTAGATGGGGTATGTTTAGGCATAGGATCTTCTTTTTGGTCTAAACCTTCCATCACACCTTTACTCTAACTCTTAAATTTACTTGGATAGGCTATCTTGGAAAAGTATTTCTTGAAGTTCATATGTATATTCATGAGGATTATGAGCATAATATGGATGACATGGGACACAATAATTTTCTTGAGGAAGGGTGGGAGGGATTTGCATAGGATCAAGCTCTTTCTCAACTTCACATTCCTTATCAAGGCTTGTATCCTCTTTCTTTCCCCATGACTCCACTATCTTATTCCAGATTATGATGTTAGTATTATGAGTCTCTTCTTGATGTCTTGATTCACTTTTAAGAGTGGATGAAGTGTTCAATAAACTTAGTATTTCCTTAGGCTTAGATTCTCTACCTTGTCTCCAACTTGGAATCTCATATCTAGAGTTCACTTCTTGAGGTGGGGATGTAATTAGAAGGGGAAATGAGGGCGTAAATTCCATTTTATTTTCTAATAATATGTATTTATTAATATTTATATTAGATAACTCAATATACCTATCAAATTTTACTTTAAAAATAAGGTTTGTCTTCCCAACACTCTCTTCCAACTGATTGGGAAAAAGACAGCTTTGCTAAGCTTGATTGGGTTCATGAATGGGGGTCAAGTAGGACTAATAAAAATATTGGGGAAGTGGATATGAAGGATGATAGGTTTTTTGAGGTTGATTTTCATGAATTTTTAGCCTATCTTCCAAGGATGAAACTTTGCCACTCACATATAACATTTCACTTATGAGCCTTTGCCAATTGGCTCTCTCAATGGGTCCCACTCTCTTTTGGCCAGCACTAATGCATATCTCACCTTATGAATAAAATGAACATGAATATCCTAACCATGTCTCCTTAGTGTGTCAAGATCCAACATGTAATTCTCATATCCTAAGAGTGTTTTCTTGAAGGTGTAAATGGATTGACTTGAGAAGTAGATAGGTTGACCAAGAGGAGCAAGACATTGAGAAGGCTAGTTATATGACTAATACACTTCATGAATGGGCTGATAAAATTCATGTTGGATCTAGTAAGGATCATGTCAGGGCTGATAGGGGATACCATAGGCTTGATATACCTCACCAACTTGTGTAAAAAAAACTCAACACCAAAGTCAACCATGGAACTTCATTAGGAAGCAAGAACATAAGGAATGATTATAAACAATATTCAAAAGAAATACCTAGGTTTCTTGACTAGTTGATGTAATCTCAGAGTCACCATTGATTCTTAGATATATGCTTCCAAAGTTTTGTGTGTTGAAAGATAACACCAAAAATATTTCAACATCTTGGACTAAGAGTCCTACCGAGCATGCCAAAAATTGTTGTCACTTGGATTTGAACCCTTTAAGGAGATGTCTCATCTCTCCTCATCTAAGTGGTACAATTGAAACACATCTAATTGGTACAATTGAAACACATCTAAGTGGTACAATTGAAACACATCTAGGCTTGTGGGTAACCTATAGATGAGGTGAGTTTGTAGATAGGGATAGCTTCCTTGATGTACCACTTTGGATCACTAGTACCACTAAACTTTGTGAGGGAAAATGGAGAGAGGAAAATAAAATAAAACTATTCTAAGGGACGTGATACACAAAATAAGTTTATGACTTCCAACCAATTGCATGTTACACATGAGAACAAAGGACTAACCAAACATACACTTCTCCAATCTACATCTTCTCACATCAATGTTACATTATGAGGTTATGATAAATGTTTAGGCTAGGAGGAATATACAAGAGGCCTATAATAACACTATTTAAACAATTAACTCACTCAACCTTGACACATCATAAAACACTTCACATGTCCTACAAGAAGAAGCTTTCCAATTGTAAATAAGTGAGAGAATGAGACAATCATGCTAAGGAAACAAGAGTCATCGCTTATGAAAAATCAAATGTTTCAAATGAACACACTAATAAAATTCATATAAGAGATAAAAATTAGTATTATTATTGATCCATGATATGAAAATGATCAGGGCTTCTCCATACTCAGGTGGAGCATAGTTTACAAAGGCCAAAATGGCTAGTTCTTATAAAACTTGAGTGTGAGAGAGAGAAGAGAAAATCCCAAAGGTCACAAAGACACTTGTAAATATGAGAAAAGGATTTAAAATATGCATGAGAATAATATGTGAAATGAACTATGCAAGTTCAGGAAGCACAAGTGGCTATTCAAGGCATGAAACTCTTAAAAATTGGCATAAAATTCTTTTTTCTGGCTCAAAAAACTACCTTCATGATTTATCCCTATTTAAACACCCAAAAAGTAACTAGGGATAGTTATAATTATTGGAATGAGATGGAGGGATTTTATACATTCCCTTTCATGCATTAGTTGAAGTCCTAGTCATTTGGAAATGAGTTATCACTACCTGCACTCTAAGAAACTCCTCTTTCACACACCTTGCACACTTGTCTTCCAAAGAGGCATTATTTTTACATTAAAATACATGGGATGGAGTGGATGACACTTGGCTCCATGGACTTAGAGGCACTAGGCACACATTAAAATTAGCTCACTTGAAGTTTTCCACCCTTCTCACTAGCATGGTCACTATGTTAGTTTTGAATAGATGAGATGAATTAGTTGGTTGAGTCACTTAGGAGTTGTTCCAAGGCATGAAATTGACATGGAGATTTATATTAAGTCCTAATCTTCCCTTACATGTGATTGACATCTCTTGAAACCTCCTAAAACCTACACAACACACAAAATAGTAAAAAATACCTTATTTTATAATCCATCCATATAGTTTCATACAACTCAAAAGGATGAAAATGATCCTAAAAGAGTCCTATGAAATTTACAATCACTTTAATTTTAAAACTAGGTCATTATAATAGCTTTCCATCTCCATTTCCTCAATTAGGTCAATAACCAAGGTTTGCAAGGGTTTAAGCCTATTTTACCCTCTTAAACATTGTTCATAAAGGTTAGAAATTATATATACAAAAATATCCCAATATATTAGAGTTAAAAACCTCCTTCAACTTCTCTAAGCTTCTTAGATTTCCATGCACAAATTCAAGGGAGATGTGAGCACTTTAACTTGGCCTATCAAGCTTGTTATTCCATTTCCTATAGGTTTGAGTTAGTGTTGAAATAAAAAATGGACTATTTTTTATTTATATACATTAAAATATATTTTAAATGTCTATAAAGACCTTAAAAACATGTCCCAATACATTTAAATTCTTTCCTAAGGTTGGAATTGAAATTGACTTCCTTTTTGGCTTATAGGCCTTACCATGCTTAACATGCCTATTTGAAAACTTAGCCACCTAGAACATCTTGTTGGGTTTCATACTCCTAAAAAATCTTCCTCATGTTTTCTTATATGTTTTTAAACTTACCAATTCACCCTAAAACCTTCCAAGTACTCTTTCTCATCTCTTTTTCCAAAACTGTAGGTTTATGCACAAGGGGAAATACCCTCTATTTGAGATAAAATAGAGGGTAATTACCCAATTTATTTAGAACATTTGGATTTTTAATATGGTTATAAAAGTATTAATTATGTTCTCTACCAAATTTTATCCCTTGATCAACTCATTTGATCCCAAAACTCCTTAAAGACGTAAAATAAACCTATGTTGAGTGGACTGAATGCAGGGTTTAAGGAATAGACTGTGTGTTTATCATTATGTTATCTCTATGAATGATTTTTAATATATGAGGGTGTTTAAATTATATAAAAACCTTAACCAAGGTGTTCAAATCCAATCCATTACCTCAAACTCTCACATACTCTTCATGTTCCTTTCCTAGTCAATACCAAGTTTAATTTATTTACTGTGTTCTGCTCTAATGTATTGCACCTATAGGTTACCTTGTATATTATAGGCTTGAAAAACATATAAAAAATTTATTTAATATTTAATGATCATTTAAAAATTATTGGTCTCATTTTTTTACCTTGAGTTTATGGAACACAACACCTAGATGCCATGTTTACCTCACTGTCTGCATACAGTTACTTATAGCTGACTATATTGGACCTATTAGGTCCTTTGAAAATGTGTTATGATATTTTGGATAAAATTTGAAAAACTATAGTAAAACTTTAAAGTTAGGTGTTTATGTATATAGGCTCATAATATTCTAAGTTCACCCTAAGAGCTCTATGGCACCTACAAACAGGCTGTAGGTGGACCTTTTATGGTGAAAGAGACTTGTAGGTGGAGTTGTAATCAATACTAAGTATATATTTCCCTCTTAATGATATTTAGATCATGAATCTTATTTTTAACCATGTTTTGATCATCTAAATCTGAAGGCATGGCCCAATACTACCAACTTGGGTGAAAAAGGTTTCCTTGGGTTCAAAACTATAGGTGATCAATACTTGAAATTAGTGCAGGAAAATGCAACTTTGGACCTTCTAACCACCATCCTCCCTTAGAAAAATTATCCTCCAAAATTTTCAAAGTTAATATTCTATGTGAGAGATACAAGGTTTGATCATCAGGATGCATCAAATCCTTTGATAACCCCATTACATGACCATGAAAAAATGATTTTAGGCCTCTATTTTCACCCTTTAGGGATTAGATCCCTAAACTCAGTTATCTCATCTTTAGAGGTAGTTTACACTTCATTTTTCCAACCTATATCTTAAAATAGGTCTTTCATGCTCTCTAAAATCACTGGGACTCTAAGGGATGGTTCATTATGCTTTGATTTCTCTGTACAATCACCTCTATATCTTTGTGCTATGACCTATAGGTAGACATTTTTACACACAAGCAATAAGTTTAAGTGGGGACAATGAGCATGTTTTATGACCTCTTATGAGTTTTAAACTATTCTCAAAACATACCAATAGAATATTTTAATTTGAAATGACCTTTCATAGCTTAAAAACTTCCTTATAACATGATGAGTCATATGAGGGCACCTGTAGGTGCATTTTGACTAGTATACAGGAAATATGTGAAATGGTATGAGTAGTGGTATCATGAATTTGACTTTAGACCAACTTCATGATCTTTAAAAGGGATAAAAAAAATGGATGATGATGCCAAAATTTTGAGGCAATATTTACACACTATGTTTTAATGTTTGAAAATCTTCCAAGTACCTGTAGGTAAACATTTCAATGGTAGACTAATTTTAAAATTGCACATGACTGCATAGTCCCTCTTTCTTGTATCAAATGAAAACTTAACTCACTATTTCACGATAATAAAGGATAAAACAAGGCCTTAAAACCTTTAACACACATCTGTGAACATGCCATATAGGTTTCATATATGTGCTTGCAAGTGAAAAGTAGATAAAGATCTGGGAACTGATTGTGTATCCAATTGCACTACAAACTTAATGATACTCATTTTGAAGATTTAAAATTTGAAATCAAGATATTTTATTTACCCCCTTATAGTGGGTAATACATCATGCCACATTGGATTAAATCCATTATAGAGAAAGAAGTTTTCTACAAATGGTGAAATTAGAGTGCAAGTCCACTATCAACACCTTCCTAAAAAGTGAGTTTTTTGAGCTATCAAACCCTTTCCAATTATGAAACCAATCATGTATAACATGAGATAAGTGATTAAAGATAATTTTAAACCAATCTCAGTAATTAGATTGTATGAAATCATCCAAAAAAGAGCAAAACCTGTAGGGTGTATAGATTAGCAAGCAAAAAAACATAGTCAACTTCATGAGGATGGTTATAAATCATAGGACACCATTATTAAAACATATTATTATATAAATTAATATATATTAGTGAGATTTCACTTCCCAAAGGTGTTTGACTTGGAAGTTCTCCAACTATTTGTACCAAGCATAAACCTGTTGACTAGTTCTGTGTCTAGAAGGGTGAAAAATGAGTAGAATGGTTTTAGCCAAATTTTGACACTTAAAAATTAATAAAATAATGAAAATGGATCTAATTAATCTGAATATTCATATCATTCCCTTATCCCATGTGTTACACTCCCTTATGGGCTGTACACGTGCCAAACTCTTCTCTTTTCCTAAGAAAACTATTATTTCTTCTAAAGAACCTATCACTTTTAGTTATTAATAGTTGATTAAGCATAATAGGACACATGTAATGTGACATCAGTTTTATTACACCTTCCCACTTCCCTAGGGGACTATAAAACTCATTTAATACTCTATTAATGACCCTTAAATGACTCAAAATGATAAAGTGGCTAATATGACTAATGACCAAGGATAATATGATATATATTGACATAAAATAACCTTTAATAAACCTTTTTACATAATATTAGACCCATATTAAACCTATAAAGTCAATTTTTTACTTATAGGGGTCCCAATTTGACCTACAGGGTCAAATTTAGTCAACAAGTTTGTGAAGTAAGCTTGAGCTAGGAGGACTAGTCAAGAGTTCATGACATGACACTAATAAAAAGAAAACTCACTAAACCTCTATAAACTCCATTTTAACACTTTAATAGACCTATAAAAGGGAATCCAAATTTAAAATGAATGTTAAATAAATATAAGCATGCTAAGGAAGTAAGACTATCACTTAGCCCCTGTTAAGGGGTCAACTATAGTCTTTGGGAAAAAAGGTAGAAAAGGTAATTGTGCTTGGAATCCACCACCTATAGGCTGGTTCAAACTTAATTTTAATGGATCTTTTAGGGGTAATCATGGGCCTTCAAGGACTAGATGTATTATTTAGGATTGTAACAGATATCTAATTTGAGCAATGTCCAAAAAACTTTAGGATAACACCAACAATGAAGTGGAGGCTCAAGCACTTGTTAATGGGATTGAATTAGTAATATAGTGTGATATCCCAAAGTTAATTATGGAAGGTGATTCATATATTATTATTTATGCACTCCAAAATAAGGTTTCTGCTTCTTGGCACTTAGAAGACATCTTGTCAAGCACCTGGGAGAGATTGGCAAATTTATCTTCTGTGGAGTTTATCCATTATTTTTGTGAAGAAAATTTGATAGCATATTTTATAGTTAACTATAGAATTGATCAAGTCAAAATTTTTTAGGTGGATAATGTGAGGGACACTTGAGAATATTTCCCATCCCTTCCCCTTATTAAGATGGGTTGATCCCTAGTTTTCTTTCTCATTTTTTGTATTGATTTTTTCCTAAAAAGCAATTTCAAAAAAATGGTAGGTTTAAAAATGGCCTAGTTGGTGGAAATTGGACATCTTTGGCAGTGTCCTTAATGATAGTGCATACCCTAGCTAAATTTCCCATCATTATCCTAGTTAAATATCCCATAATTAATGATCATCACTTATTGATTGAATTCATCAATGCAGAGGTGGTTGATTTGATTGGGCAAGCTGATGATATGTACGTAGCAAGAGGGAGTCGAGAGCCTTCACTCTCACTTAATTATTTATTGATGTCCTTGGTTATTTTTTATCAAACCAAATGGGAATGTTGAAACCCCATTACCATTTAATAGTGTTATCTTCTTGTATGCCATGGATTGTCAGTGGGCTTGACTACTCTAGTCATAAATAAGATCATGAAGATTGATATTTCCACCACATGAATCTATGGTGGAAGAAAGGTTCATGATATGGTGTTTGATGGATTGATTAAACAATATTTTATGGATTCTATCAAAATATTCTTTGATGTAGTTTTGTTGGTCTTGGGACCAAATTTTATGGCACAAGGTGTCCACTACCATGTTAATTTTGAGGTGGCAATAGTCTTTGCATCAAATTTAATGTAATTAGTGTTGGATTCTGAGGAAGTGGTAAATGTGGTTTCCTTCTATGTGAGGCTTAAACACTACATGTGGTTGGTGAAAAAAATCTTGATGTATGACCTAACCCCCCTTACCAAATTGATGTTTATAGGCATATATAGTCTAGGTCTGGTCCTTATGTCAGCATTTCAAGCACAAGAAATGCATTTCATGGTTATTCTAAGTGTTTTGGAGGAGATGAGGAAGAATTTTAGCTCATTATACCCTCTATAAGGTCAATTCTTATCCATGCCACCTATGTCTCAATTGAAAAGCTCAATTTTGAAGATTTCTCAATGGTATGCTAGCCACCATGACAAGTCATGAGTTGTAGCTATCAAAAAATTGGTGAAATGGGTTGATCAATGCCAGATGGTAGATCTAAATTTGTTCAAAAAAATTCTATATCAAGAAGCTATATTAGATACTCTTATATCCACCAATTCACTGGCTCTTGAATCAGTTTATAAAGCCTTGAAAAAAGCAACATAAGTGTGATTTCCTAGATAAAGTTGAAGAAAATGTCTATAGGGGTAGGAAGATCATCTTTATAAAATATATTGGTGATGAGGTGTAGGTAGGCGTTAATCTCTAATTATTTCATGTGTCTTTTTTATGTTTATTTATCTTGTTTGGCTGGTCCTTTGTGGCTTTTACTTTGTATCTCTTGGTTTATGGTGATGGGTTTATGTTTCCCCTGGTATTCTCTAGGGTTCTTTTTGGCTATTTTATTTTGGATTTATTTTGGTATGTTATGGTTTTTGATATATTCCCATGTTGGATGGTCTTTTTAATACTTTTCTTTTTGGTTGGAGGCTTAATAAAACCCCGTATGTATAAAAAAATACTATCACTTAGAAGATCAACTAATAAATTATGCATATTAAAACTAGTCTATGGAGAAGGTAAAACTAAGTTATTATTCATTTATTAAAGGCTAAAAATGGGCATGGATTCACCATACCTAGGTGGAGAACACAATATTAGCCAATTAAGGCTCAATATATAGATAAAGTGAGAGAGAGAGAGAGAGAGAGAGAGAGAGAGAGAGAGAGAGAGAGAGAGAGAGAGAGAGAGAGAGAGAGAGAGAGGAGAGAGAGAGAGATGAGAGAGAGAGAGAGAGAGAGAGAGAGAGGAGAGAGAGAGACAAGTGTCTAAAAGGAGTTAAAACAAGAAAAGAGTTTAAAACTATCCCATCAGGCCCTTAATGATAATATTTAGTCTTCTAAAAATTCTCTTATCCTACAAGTGACATGGAAATTTCAAATATTTCTTGACACCTTACCTAATTCTCCAAAATTACCCTTTGCCTTAGATTGTATAATGACAAGTGGCCTTATTTATGCTCAGGTCATATTGAGTTACATCTTTTCTCTAATTTTAATACCTTTCAATTGATCTCTAAAGGTTCCCTTTGACACATCATTTCATTCTCTTGCTAGGTGTCTAGAAGTCTCTTCATCTCACTAGGCCAATCTTGTTTACAAGTGTCAAAACTTAAATTCATCTTCTTCAACTCATTAGCTCTCTATCAATGGCCTATTAACATTATACTAAACCTTAAACAACTCATTTGGAGGTCTCAAATTACCCTCAAGAAATCATTTTGCACCAAAAGCTCCATTTTGGCCTCAATCCTTGTAGCCCTAAAATCATGAAAACCTCCTTGTGTAGAATAATTTAAGGAGGATGTTGAGAAATTGAGCACATATCTGATGACCCAATATCCCTTTATAGCTTCATGTCAAATTTAATGTCTAGAATTTGAGTGGAAGTGCCCTTTTTCTACCTTTATCTCTCTTAACTAGGTCTCAATTAGGCCTCCCTACATAGAGAATGATTTTTTTCTCCAAAATCTTCCCACACATGTAAAACATCAACCAAATATGTGATTCAATTTTATTACCTCTTTAGGATCCTCCATGTCAATTTTGAGCTCATAAAACCTTGTACAAATCTCTCAAACAACTTGAAACAATTTTATTTGGTCCTTTTATATACACTTGTACCTTGTAAGTACAAACCAATGACATGGGGATGTGCTCAAGGGAGTTTTGGAAATAATCCATGTTGTTTTAAGGCTTTTTCAATTCACTTAGATGTATAAAAATCCTCTTCTCTCTCATCAAGTTGAAACTAGTTTATTTGGGTAGCCTATGAGTGCCTTACACTCTTAAGGATGATTCATAAAACCTGTGGTGTCAATCAAGTAAAAAATTATCCAAATTTCAAGTACATAAGGTTGGATAACTCTCCTTAGGATCCCAATGTCCCATATATTCTCTTCATATGGTATTGAGTAAGAGATGGTGACCTCTCAGGATGATAAACTGCATTTTGTGCACTCTTAAGGCAATTTTAGGCCAAAATGGTCAATTCTAAGATCTCCTTTTCAAACCAATGCTTATTTCATATATTTAACTCCCTTATATACACTTACATGTTATCTTCTAACTTTAGTCTTCAAGTAGTAATGCTTTGAGAAGGGTATCATGCCAATAGACATAATGACAATGTTTCTATGTTTTGCCATGAAAGGGAGTTATCTGATCACTTGGACACATATGAGAGTATGTAACCTACCCCCTACATCCCTTGGATCACTTGTTTCTTTGTTTTAAACCACTTTTTTCATCCATAATTTACAAAGTTAGCTAACTAGACAATTAGGCATGGTTGTAGATGACCATTAGATGTGGAGACCCTTATAGGTGGTCATTATGATCTGAGCAATTGTATTTTACATTTTATTGTGATCCCTGAGGTACTTATAACCATTGCATACCTAAGTGAAGTAAGCTCTACCTTGATAAACCTATATCCTTCTCTAGTTTCATGATTGGCTGAAGGTAATCATATCAAGGTTTTAGGTTTTCTTTTGACATTAGACATTGTAGTTTATGAGTAGATTCATCAAGATTTTAAATGCATACAACACCTATCCAAATATCAATGCTTATTATACTATTTACCTCCTTCATATACTGATATTGAAATTACGTATGTGGTATATGAAATGAGGTTCTTTAACTCATCTAGACTTCATATGATTTCTTTGTGAGATCCTACCTTATGAGGCCAATTCATCATTTGGAGATATTAAGGTAATTTTTCCTAAATTAGTAACCTTCATCGAATCTATTTATCAAATTCAATCCTTATGCCAATATCACATCTTCAAAACATATACACTCCTTCAAATGTCTTGCTTGTAGATGCATATTGAATATCTTGAGCATATTTTGAAGGTATACCTTCACTGTATAAACTTTGGTAGTTTTAGAGATCCTTGAGAAATATTGAGACATGTTCAAAACATTTACATTATTTTCCATTTAGGTTTCTAAATTCAATATTAGTTCAAAAATTAACATTTACTTTAAAATGTATACCTACAGGTCTACAGACCTATAGCTCTACACTTTTGAGATTCTAGGCTTCCATATGATTGTAAGCATAGTCTCCTAAGCTTGAGGTTATCTATCCATTTAAAATCACTCTATTAATAAAGCGAAGACTAAACCATGGAAAAATAGAAAAAAGAAGACAAAACCATGGCTATTAGAATAGGAGTCAATTATTTTAGGGTTTGAAAAGGATATAACTGAATCCTCTCCTCTTTAGCATGCCAATTTGAGGGTGAAAATTGTGACTAGATCCTTACTTTTAGCATTAAATACTTTGATATTCCTATACAAGAAGAAAAGTGAGTTTGGTTGTATCGTGATTTTTCACAGGGTTGGCTTTTTCTTACAATTTGAGTCATTATAAATCTTAGGGATTTTTATTTTCATGATTTCTTTTGGTCGGTTCTATTTCTTGGTGGATTAGGAATTTTTTTTGATATTTTTATTTGTTTCTTCTATTTGCTTGTAAAGTGTTTGAAAAAATTCCTTGTCCAACACTGAAGGAATATTGAAGATGGCCTTCCTTTACCCCTTTGAATCATGGATAGCTAATGGATTGGCTTAGTGCTAACACGGCTATGTCTTAAGGATGGATCAACTTTTCTTCTCCTTTGTTTGACGGTCTAAATTTTTTGTTCCTATTTGGATAGTTAGTGATTATTTGAGGGATTATCTTATTGATATATGTGTTCAGAGGGCTTTATGACTAGATTTTTTATGTACTCTAAAGGATGGTAGGGGATTATCAACAAGTGGTTACTGAAGATCTTACTGATTATTCTTAGGATCCTTTTGATGTAGAACAAATTTTTCTCATTGAATCAAAATTGTTACAAAAGTGGAATTTAGAGAGGGATTTTTAATAAATGGTTAATAAATTTGGTGGGGAATGTTCTTTAAGTCTTAGTGTTTCCCATTCTGATTATGATCCTGACTCACAGGTTCCTTTCCCTTAAAGTTTTTATGATGGTGATATAGACTTTTTAGAGGTTAGATATCAGGAATTGTCTTTAAACTTGGAATATTTGAGGTCTCAAGGTGAGAAGTTGGTCAAAGGATTTATTGGAAGATATCTATAGAGAGATGAAAGTGGTACTCATCTTATAGGTGATACTCCTTCACATTTTAAGATGACAACATCAGTTAAGAAAAAGAAAAGATGCATTAAATTTAAAGGAGGTGTGAGAAATTTGGTACTTGGTGAAGACATTCTTTTGCACCAAGTTTTGGAAATGGAATAAAAAACTTTCATTGGGAGTTCCTTTAGTATAAACCTCTTAGTTAAGTCTCTGAGGGAGTGGTTAGTTTCTACTTGGAGCACTTCACTTGGGTATGCACCAAATTTTTATATTTTGGCTCGGGGATGGCTTGTTTTCTCCTTTAGGATGATAGAGAATGTTATGAGGATTCTATAAAGAAGATGGTACTCGGGACTTCTTCTTTGAGATTAAAGAAATAGTTTCCCTTTTTTGACTTGAGAAGGGAATCTAAATTAGTGTAACTTATTTAGGTCAAATTACTAGGATTACCTTTGGAATTATGGACCACTAGAATCTGACAAGATATTAGGAACACTTTAGGGACTTTTTTGGATTGGGATGAAGAGATATTAAATATTAATTCCTATTATTTAGCCATAATATTGGTTAAAATGGACCTTAGTGAAGGTCTCCCATAGGTTATTGAGATTGAAATTAGCATAAGTAATTATAGTTAGATTATTGATTACTCAAAATTTCCCTTTCGATGTGCCCATTGTCATGTTTATGGGCATCTTGCTGGTGCTTGCTCATTAAAGTTTTCTAGGTAGCTCTAGAGACCTAAAATTTTGGATTATCACTCTCTTGGGAGGTATAAGTAGCATTTTGTGGAAAATTCTGATGAAGGTGAGAACATTAGTAGCCAATAAGAATCTTTATGTTAGATTGAGAAAGTTAAAAAGTATATTTGGTAAACAATATCCTAAAGTAGTGGAGTGAACTCCTTTCACTCATAAATCTATTGATGTGGTAGCTGATTTGAGACTGGTTAAGGTTATTTTAGGGTTAGTTACTTTAAGGAGGAACAAAATGAAGTCATGGACTTTAGATAGAAAGGTCTACTTTTGGATTTGAAAGTTTCTACATCTGTTAAGTTTTTTTAGGCATTGGGAACAATAAACTTAACAATCCACAAAAATTCAATACTAAACTCCTAATGTTCTTTTGGCCTCAGTTAAAGGGATGTTTTCCCCATCCTCTTTTACCTTCTACAATAACTTGGGTTCTCATAATATTTTTGCTACTTATAAGCCATCCTTAGGGGTTCTATCTCAACTACCTTCTCTATCTAGGAGAGATGTTGATGAGAACCTTGAGAAACAATGTGTGGAAGGAGGTCACTGTGATGACTCAAACTTGAGTATTTGTGGTTTGAATCACCATGATTAATTATCTCCTTTGGATGTTAATCCTTCTCTCCAAAGGCCCAAATAATCTCCTTCTAATTACTTAGAGGAAGGGGTTATGATTTTAATAGGCAACAATTATTATCTTAGATCTAAAAATAAGGATAGTGAGGGTGATTGGATGATCATTTTGGGTGGTCTTAGTCTATATTTTTTGAGGGTGAAATGCAAGATTTATACTGGAAGGAAGTCTACTCTTAAAAAGGCCAAAAATCAAGTTGTCAAGGATATTCAAAAGGGGATTCAACATACCATTGCTAGGGCACTTAGAGATAATAAAAACCGTAGAAGAATCTCTTAATGTTAGTTCCCTCTCTCAACACATGAGGAATGGGTAGTGACTCTAAAATATTTGCCTTGAGGAGGTTAATCATGCTACATAAACTTGACATTTTTTTTCTACAAGAGACTATGGTTGAGGGGTAAAAAGTAGAAAGTAATTTGATTGATTTTTTGAAGGATTGGGAATTTATTTCCTTAGATTTTGTGGGCCACTTAGGGGGTCTTATTTTGGGTGTCAAAAGAGATATAATTGCCTCATTAATACATATATTCTAAATTTAATCTTAGGGGCTAAGTTGTATTCCTTATAAAAGTGGGAAAATTACATGGTGGTTAATATTTATGGTCCCTATGATAATACAATTCATTTTTGGGATATGTTTCTAGATTCAAACTTTCTTAAGGATAATAAGCTTATCTCAGAGGTGACTTAAAATTTACTTTGAGTAATTTTGAGGACTGAGAGTCTTATGGGAGGTTGGATCCTTTAGTTGATTACTTCATCCATAAGTTTGAAGAGATGGGGTTGTTGGACATAGACCTATCAAAGTTATTCCCACTTAGATGAATAATAAGATAGGGTGTTGAGGTCAACATATCCCCATTTCTAAAAACCAGGGACCCTTGTGATTACTTTGAACCTTAACACTAGAATCTTGATAATCTACACTTTAATAGAATATGAAGATCATCCATGCCTCATGAAATTAGTGCATTTGTTCATGGTTTTGCTTTAACCTTGCCTAATGTTGCTAACAGTTTACTTTCATGTATTAAGTTACATGCTTAATGAATCTCCCTTTAATGGATTATTCTAGGATTCTTATGAATTAGCTCTATTTAATATTTCACTAGCCTTTGGTTTATATAATATTGTAGATGGATTCATGTCCTAAAACCCTCTTTTAGCAAACCCTAGCTTAGACCTCTAGTTTAAATTAAAATTTGGTGAGAACAAATTTGGTGGGAATGTTTTAAATCAACTTTGGACTTAAACCCAATTTTTATGCCAAGGATTGGTCATGTTTTTCAACACAACTAAAACTTAGCCTAAAAATCATTCTTGGTCCCCTTTTATTATTTATGTTTTGGCATGGCCTAATGTTTATGTGGTAGAGTATTTTATCTTAGCATGATCCCCTTTGACATAGGCTTAGCCTAAATTTTTAACCCTAAGGCCCCATTCATATTTGTCAACATGAACAAGACCTTAGCCTTAAAAATTTAGCCTAAGTTCTTATATTAACCTATGTCCTAACTTAAGCACATAACTTCTTTATATATCCAACATCTCTTACTTCATCATAGAGGATGATCCAATGGAGGGTATACATCTTGATGAATTTAAAGATTTGATCCATCAAACCAATCCTATAAGATCACTAGGATCATGATCAATAGTCTATGCTTCAGTGGGACCAATGATTGGATGGTGCAAGATCATCTTCAATTTTAAATGGATCCCCTTTTACTATATCGGCTTAAGACAATTAGATGCAAGTATCTAGATTGAGATCAATGGTCTACAACTACTCACATAGAAAGGATCTAATAACATGAAGAAAAAGTTGGATTTTTAAAATACAATGGCTAGTCCCTCAAGGCATTTATAAAAATGCCATGAAAGTTGTCAAATGGATGCCACATGGGTGACATACAAGAACAAAATGATATAATTAAATATTTTGTGTGCTTGAAAAGGCAAAGGTATAAAAGCCTAGGTCTCAATAAAATTTGAGACATGAATGAGCCTAAGTCTAAATTGCCATCACCATTAAAGCTTCAAAAATCCCCAACATCCATAAAATCTCTAATTAAAACTTAGATTAGTTACATTCAAATTGAAAAGAGTTTAGTTGCAATCTGAGCAAGAGTTAATTGAACTAAAAGCTACTTATAATTCATTGGTAAGCAATTGTGACTTCCACAACCATGGTAGCTCATAAACATCAGAAAAGAGATGAAACAAAGCTACACCTGACCTTAGATAATGAGGGAATAATATTTAAGGACGTGAACCTAGATGCTGCAACTTTGAACAATGAGAATAGGAACTAATACAAAATATTTTGGACCATTTAAGAGATGTAAGCTCTTAAAAGAGAAGAACATAATAATGCAACCATCCTATAGAGATACAATGATCTAGTCACCATCTAGATGACTAGCCTCCATTATGCTACCACCAAGCCTAAGACATCACACTAAATCAATGTTCTTACTCTTCTTTTTATTTATTATAAAATTGAGCAAGAATGGATAGTCCATGAGCGTAAGTTTATGAAAATAGCATACATTTCCCCCTTGTTTTTGAAAGCTACTATAAGCTATGTAAGCCCCACACAGACTTGCCAACCATTAAAAAGTGGATTGGAGAGCATAACTTAAACACAATCCTGGCCTCATGGATACTTACCAAGACCCAATTAATCTAGGACCCCATAGGGAAAATCCCAATTATCTAATTCAAGGAAGTGATTAGGATACTTATGACCCTATTGAATAGGTTATGTGAAGCCCCCTCCACCACACATATTGATAAAGTCTGGGTGCCTTATGTTTACTTCATGGTTGATAAGGGACTCACTCCCCCATTAGGTGAGATGGTAAATATCTATTTGAAGTCAAAATTCATAGCCATCAAGAAGAAAACAAGCAAACACTTTTACATGATGTCTTATCTACTTGATGTCTTTTTAACCACCACCAATATCCTAAACATTAATAATTAGTCACCTAATGGGAGACCTACTGTCTCCCATCATTATTCCAAACTTCACATATTCAAATACAAACACAACATGAAGTTCATCTATGATTATGTTTATCCATCTCTAGTGGAGACCATCACATAGATCCCCATGGGTAGGGTCAGCCCCTTGGTTAAGAAATATGTGGAGTTGATGGGGGATATTTGGTTCTACCTAGATTTCATGATAATAAGGATTGAAGGGACTTTGACACAGCCCTTTAAGTTATCCATCTATGTTCCTACCAATATATTAAAACAATAAATTTTGTATCAAATTTTTCATGGCATAGATGGATTTTACAAGGAGAAGAGGAAGGACCTCCTCCATCCCTTTCCTTTGACAATCAGTAGAATTGTGTTACAAAATTAGGAACATGTGAATGTCACTATCAGACATAGGGACTCATTCACCCTAACAAAAGATGAATTGAGGCAATGGGACCTTAATGACAGGGTCACTAAACACTTGAAGTCCAAGATAATAACCAAAGAATATGAGCATCAACTTAGTATTCATGATCCACTATACATCAAGGAATCTAGATTCCCAAAATTATTAGCCAATTTGAAGAGGCATACCATTAACCTAGAGCTTAGGTTAGCTAGGGCAGATGACAAGCCACCAGGATAAATATGGCAAATGGCCCCCCTGTAGTATCACTTATTGCATGGGCCATCCTCAAGGCCCCTTATAGAATAACACAAGTTAGAATGAAATAAACTCAAGCATAAGTTACACAAAGAGTTGGCAAAGAAAAAATAGAAGAGAGACATGGGGAAGGATTATCTTCAACCCCACCTAAAAGACTAGAGTCTACTATAGAGTTTTTGGATATGGTTGCTTTGGAACTTGATGAGACAGTAGAGGATGCACTTAAGGTCCTTTCCAAAGCATTTTGGTTAGAAGAACAACAACAAAAAATTGAAGAACCCCAAGCCTAATATAATGAAGCAGATCAAGATAGGGGGAAGGAAGTTTCTTTGGACCTAATTTCAATAACACCCCACACAAAAGGAAAACTAAATTATCATTGGTCCCAATTGGAAGGAAGAATCCCAAGTTGACCTTCACCCACCCCATGAGTGAGGTCAACTTGTTCAGTGATGAATACCCCATTCATAGGCCCATTATCCCTAATGGTTTATTTATGGGAAGATGAATAAGATTCCCACTTTATCCCATTCTTTGGCCTTGACCCAAAAAATTCTCATTGAGGTCGATGATGAAATCAAGCCATATATATTGGTTTTATGAAGGAATAAGAACAAAGAAGAATAGTTGCCACAATAGGATCAAGTGGCACATAAATAAACACTCTAATAACTTCAAGAAGTACACATGTGGAGAATACTAAGCCTCCTAAAGTCATATAATCATTAGTTGGTGTAAAATTCAATCTAAAAATAATAGGATTGGAGAGGGTGACAATCAAAAAACCCATGGTTAGAGGAGAGGAGTTCAAATTCTAGAGGGTTGAGCCCTTTTTTGGTCTAACCCCCATTAGAGGATAGAATCTAGGTGAGCATCCTATCTATGAGGGGGACATAGAAGGACTAGCTAAGGCTCATTCAACTCATATCAAAGTAGTTATCATAGGCATGAAGAGGAAGATACATAACTTGGAGAGAAAAAAAAGATAACTTGGAGACACTAGTTATCTTATCAATCCTTGAAGCAATAATAAAGATATTTGAGGCATCCTTATTTGATGTGTTTGACTCTTTAAATTCAATGAGGCTGAGGTAGGATGCATTGACCCAAGAAAGTGAAATAGCCAAAGGATTGATATCTCAATAGTAGGATGCAAAAGATAAAATAAGAGATATTATAAATATACTAATTAAGGGAAAAATTCCTAGATTAAAAACCATTATCTTGGCTCACTTGAATTCAATATTGGGGATAGTTTTTGATAAGATCCAAAGCTTAAGTGCTTGGTCAAAGAGATTGGATAGAATCCTAGAGAATGATGAAGAACTAATCGCTAGAATCAAGAAACTCCTTGGTACCATGCTAGCCAACCCTACAAAGTCTAGTGCCTCAGGAATAATTGATGATGATGAGTACAAGAAAAGAGCCACTTTGGTGATGAAGAAAGTGAGGATTAAAATTCAAGGCCAATATGGAAGTGATAACATCTAAATCATGGGCATGATCTTCACTATTGAGGAAAAGATTGTAGAAGTTGGAAACATCAAGGAGGCCATGATAAGAAATGACAGGGACTTTAATGACTTAGATGAGAAATAAGAAGTTTGTCTCTTAAAGACAACTATTAATTTAGAGTTGGTTAGTGAGAAACATCAAAGATCTATGTAGTTTCTCAATGAGCATCAAGGGAGCTATTCAGCCTAGCCCCACCAGTTAATTGATATTCCATTTTATGTAAAACATTATAATATTTGAATGTGGAATATTATTTTGTAAAAGCGTATGCTAGTTTGTCAGCATATTTGCCTATAGGTCAATCTATTTTTGAAAGAGAAGTGTATTCTAGAACTATGAAGAAGGAAAAATATCCTTATCTTTGTACACATGTAATATTATGACTGACCAGTATACTACTTAAGTCTTCTATAAAAGGAAATAATACCATTTGTAAAGGAGGGGGAGTCTTGAGCAAAAACTTGTATACTTCTGAGCAATTAATATAAGGAATATTGGATTTTTTTTCCAAGTTTGTTTGTATCAATTGTTACATAGTTTCTCTCTCAATTGCTTATTCTAGGTCTTGAATTAAAAAATGTGTATCTTTGATACATGGTTGCTAATTTGTGCTAAAGCTAGATTAGTTGAATGTTATTAGATTTTGTTTTTTTTAATTTTCTATACATTAGGATTTTCTTATGCTATTTGGATGTAGCTGTAAAAATTTAAAGCAAAGTTTAGTTCATACTTGTATTCTTTCATATTTTCCTCAGATATTTGCCTAGTATAAGGTGGGATTTGAGCATTTGTTACTTCACATCATATATTGGTTAAGTTCATGTTTAGTTGAAATTAAAACCTTGTCATAATGTTTGAGTCAAAGATAAGAAATCACATACTTTATTTCTTTCCTACCCTTCCTTTTGCTTCTTTTTTAAATCAAGTCACTTTAGTTTAGATCTCATTGTAAATATTCATCTAGATTAGCTTTAGCATAACACTTTGATCATAATTATCTAAAATCAGCATATATGCTTCAAAATTCATAAAGGTTAAGGACCATGGTGGTTCTTAACCACCAATAAATATAAATTTGTGGAATAGTTTAGTTTGCTCTGCCTCTATTTCACCACAAGTAACTAGATTACCAAAACTTGTTACTCATACTCTAAATTCCTAGAATTCTAAAATTAGAAGTGTTCTTTAAACACAAAGAGCATCTATGATAAACTTAAAGGCATCAACAAGATGAGCTCCATTGGTGCTAGAAGGAGGGCCTATAAATTTTTTAAATCTTTGTTAATTCTAGTGTGTTTAGATCTAAGATTGGTGTTATCTTTGCACTTTTGAATAGTGATGTAGGAGCATCATTATGGAATGTATTTATCATTTCCCTCCATTTTTTTAGTTTTTAAATTTTTAAATTTAGCTAAGTATCGTTAGGTAGGAAATCGAGTCTGTTGGGTGAATTATTCAGTGGTTTGAGTTTTCTTATGATAGAAGAACAATTTTATGCATTTTGGGAGGTTGTTGTGTGACGCCTAGGATAGGATTCTGTATCTAAATTGAGAAATATGGTTGTAAGGGGATTTTCATGTAAAATAGGGGAGGTGTATATTGGTGTAAGAGAAAGCAATGTGTAGAGGGACCTGTAGTGAAAGGAAAATGCCAGATGTATATCTTCTTGGTATATTAATAAAATGTGTGCTTCTTTTGATTAAAAAAATTTGATTCTAGATTGAATTAATGCGGGGTCTGTATTTGGGTTTATGTTGAATGCCCATTTGAAATGAAATCACTTCTAAGATCATATATTATGAGAGGCATTTGACTGTTTGTTATTAATATGAAAGGATCCGAGTATTAAATGCAAATGTTTGGTTAAATCTGTGAAGTTTTTCAATTCTAGTTTCTCCTGCTGGGTCGCATATGTCTGTTGGGCCGTAGTTTCTTACTGGGTCGCATACTACTATTGGGCCATGCCACAATTCGAGTTGAAAGGCCAAATAATGATGGGTCTGCCATGGAAATGTTGATTCTGGTCTTTGCAATGCACAATTATTGCTGGGCGTTCAAATGTTGAGGTCGTAGTGGAGTTTGGCACTAGTTTTGACTTAGGAGAGTCGTTCAAGATTCAGCATGCAGGAATACTATCCAGATAGAAGAAGATGCTAGGTAGCATTTTGTGTTTGAAGAAATACTTTATTAATACATTGTCAAAACATATATCTTTGTATGGAAATCTTGTTCGCAGTTTGAAACATTGTCAAAACATATATCTTTGTATGGAAGTCTTATTCGCAGTTTGGAACATTGTCAAAACATATATCTTTATATAGATGTCTATTCATCATTAAAAACATATAGTTTAGCCCTGTTAGTATAGAGTTGTTTCATCATTTGGTATCAGAGCCCAAAGGATTGTGCACAATCTAAAGATCCAAGAGAAGAAGAATGTGATTTGTGAAGAAGAAGCAAGATGGCCATGAGAATTAGGAATAGAGGTAGAGCTGGGGGAAGGAGACGTGGAGGACAGGTTGCACTGGTAGAAGAGATTAAGAGCCTGACAGCTAGGCTACAAGACCTAGAGATGGCTCAAAGAAGAGGCACTAACATGGGTGAAGTCAGTGATAGAGAAGAGGAGCCACCAGAAGATGAATTGGTGGTGGAAGAAGAAACAACTGAAGATAGGTTGATTAGAGCCATTATGAAGGTGAACACAAAGCCAAAAATGGAGGTTCCAATGTATGAAGGTAATTTGAATGTGGAAGAATTAATTGATTGGATTAATGCAGTAGACAAATACTTTGAGTATGAAGAAATTGAAGAAGATGATAAGAAAGTCAGGTATGCCATGACAAGGCTAAAGAGCCATGCATCCCTGTGGTGGGATGGAGTACAAGAAGAAAGAAGGAGGAAAGGGAAGCCAAAGATCAGAAGCTGGGATAAAATGGTAGCAAAAATGAAAGGTAAGTTTATGCCTAAAGATTATCAAGCCAATCTTTTTAAGCAATTACAAAATTTGAAGCAGAAAGAAATGTCTGTGAAAGAATACACTGAAGAGTTTTACAGGTTGACTATAAGATCAGGTCATATTGAGGATGACATAGAGAAGGTAGCTAGATACACTAATGGTTTAAAATTTTCCATTCAAGATGAGATTAGTCTTCTCATTCCTAAGACAGTTGAGGAGGCATATCAATTTGCCTTGAAAGCTGAGGAGAAGATTGCAAGGAAACAAACATCCTTCTCAAGAGGAAGGGGTAGGTCCATCAGAGGAAGAGGATTTCAAGGAGGTAGAAGACAGCTACAAACATCTCAAGAAGAGGCTAGTAGCTCACAAAGTTCAAGAGGCAGCTATACACCAAGAGGAAGAAGGCCATACCAAGGATATCAAAGAGGAAGAGGAAGATTCATGGGCAAATGCTTTAGGTGTAACAAGTATGCAAGACACAGAGCATATGAGTGTCTAGAGAACCCTTCTACTAGCCATGAGAGGGGTGTACATGTGACCCAAGGCGAGGAAAAAAATGAAGAAGTTGCAGCAACTTATGAAGATACCCCAGAAGAAGGTGAGTCTCTTTTAATGAAAAGAATCTTGTTAAAGCCAAATAAAGAAGTTGTAGAACCACCTAAAAATTTATTTAGAACCACATGTAAAAGTAAGGGGAAATGCTGCAAGGTCATCATAGACAGTGGGAGTACTGACAATCTTGTGTCAACTGAGATGGTGGAGAAACTAGGCTTGAAGAAGGAGGTACATCCTACACCTTATCAAGTCTCTTGGCTACAAAAAGGACACAAAATCCTGGTAAGTGAACAATGTAAAGTAGATATTTAGATAGGAACATATAAGGATCAGATTTTATGTGATATCATGCCCATGGATGTATGTCATATCTTGCTTGGAAGGCCTTGTCAATTTGACAGGAAGGCCATGCATGATGGAAGGCAGAATACATACATGTTTGAAAAGGATGGAATCAAACATACACTCACACCATTGAAAGAAGAGGCTGATACTATTGTATGACATAATTCTAAAGTATTGATAGTGGGTGGTAAAGAGTTTCTACATCAAATGAAGAAAGAAAAGTTAAACTTTGTTGTGATTGGTAAGCCAAGGAGTGTAGTCACTAGTACTAAGTTGATTGATTTGCCTTTAGAGATTCAAGATATGTTGAATGAGTACATTGACATTTTAGTAGATGATTTACCTAATGAGTTACCACCATTGAGAATCATTAGCCATCACATAGACTTGATTCCAGGAGCAAATATTCCAAATAAGGCTGCCTACAGGTTGACGCCAAAGGAAAATGAAGAGATCAAGCACCAAGTTCAAGAATTGTTAGACAAAGGATTGGTAAGAGAGAGTTTAAGTCCTTGTGATGTCCCCATAGTGTTGAGTCCTAAGAAGGATGGGAGTTGGAGGATGTGTATAGATTCCAGAGTAATCAACAAGATTACTATCAGGTATAGATTTCCATTGCCTAGAATTGATGACTTACTTGATTGTTTGAGTGGAGCTAAATATTTATCTAAGATAGACTTGAAAAGTGGTTACCATCAGATTAGGATAAGAGAAGGGGATGAATGGAAAATAGCCTTCAAGACTAATGATGGACTCTATGAGTGGTTAGTTATGGCATTTGGACTAACCAATGCACCAAGCACCTTCATGAGGTTGATGAATGAAGTGCTGAAGGAGTTCACTGGTAAGTCTATGATAGTATATTTGGATGATATTTTGGTGTTTATTCAAACTAAGGAAGATCATTTGAAACATTTGAGGATGGTATTGAGTAAGCTACATGAGGAGAAATTGCTAATCAATGTTAAAAAGTGCAGTTTTCTAAAAATAGAGTTGATATATTTGGGGTTTGTGATTTCAAAAGAAGGATTGAAGATGGATAAGGAAAATATTAAGGGTATAATTGAGTGGCCTACACCTAGGAGCACATATGAGGTAAGAATCTTTCACGGTTTGGCTAGCTTCTATAGGAAATTCATAAGAAATTTTAGTGGAATTATTGCTCCAATGATAGAGACAATCAAAGGTGATAAAAGAAGTTTTTGTTGGACTGAGGCTACTGATAAGAGTTTTAGATTATTGAAAAAGAAGGTAACTGAAGAACCAATCTTAACCTTGCCTGATTTCAATAAGCTTTTTCAAGTAGAATGTGATGCTAGTGGAACTGCAATAGGCACTATTTTAAGCCAAGATGGGAAGCCTATAGCATACCTTAGTGAGAAGTTAAGTGATGCTAAGAAGAAATATTCAGCCTATGAACATGAATTATATGCACTTGTACAGGCTTTGAAGAAATGGAGGCACTATCTTTTGCCTAAAGAATTTGTTTTGTTCACTGACAATTATGCTTTACAATTCATTAGCAATCAGAATAAGTTGAATCAAAAGCATGTCAAATGGATTGAATTTTTACAAATCTTCACATTCACTATTAAGCAAAAGAAATGACAATCTAACAAGGTTGCAGATGCTCTAAGCAGGAGAAATCTGATCATGTAGGAGTCTCAAGTAAGTATTTTGGGATTTGAAGATTTGAAGGAGCTATATAAGGAAGATCCAGACTTCAAGGAACCATATGAAGCTTGCATGAATCCAGTGGGGGTTGATATAAGTCCTTGGATATATTTCATGGTCCAAGAGGGTCTACTGTTTAGAGGTAGCTAGCTTTGCATTCCCAAGAGTTCCATGAGAGAGAATTTGTTGAAGGAAAAGCATAGTGGCAGCTTATCAGGACATTTTGGGCAGAATAAGACATTAGCACAATTGAGTGCACATTACTATTGGCCAGGTATGGGTAATAACGTCAATAAATTTTTTGAAAGATGTAAAACATGCCAATATGCCAAGGGAAGTAGTCAAAATCCAGGTTTGTACCAGCCACTACCCATTCCAAATAGGCCTTGGGATTCATTAAGCATGGATTTTGTACTTGGTTTGCCAAGAACTCAAAAAGGCCATGATTCCATATTTTTTGTGGTAGATAGGTTTTCAAAGATGGCTCATTTTATTCTGTGTTCAAAAAAAAATTATGCTACTCACATAGCTAATCTATTCTTTCAAGATGTTAGATTGCATGGATTGCCTAGAAGCATTATTTCTGACAGGGACACCAAATTTGTTGGACATTTTTGGAGAACCTTATGGAAGAAATTGGGAACACAATTGAGTTTCAGTTCAGCCTATCATCCCCAAAGTGATGGCCAAATAGAGGTTGTCAATAGGAGCTTGGGCAACATCTTGAGAAGCTTGGTAAGTATGCATCCAAAACAATGGGATCTTGCACTTGCACAAGCTGAATTTGCCTATAATGATTCTCTAACAGAAGTATAGGATTGAGCCCATTTCAAATTATGTATGGAATGCATCTAAGAGGTGTGTATGAGTTAATAAATCTAAGTAGCATGGAGACAAGGAGTGCTGATGCAGAAGAATTTGCCAATGCCATGCAAAATTTGCATGAACAGGTAAAGAAGAAACTCGAAGAAAACACCATCAAGTACAAGCTAAGGGTAGATCAAAAGAAAAGAGAGGTCAGTTTTAGTATTTGAGACTTTGTTCTTGCTCATCTCAGAAAAGAGAGGTTCCCAAAAATGGAATACAACAAGCTAAAGGTAAAGAAAATAAGACCATGCAAGGTAATAAGGAAGTTTTCAAATAATGCATATGAAATAGAATTGCCAAAGGGGATTGGAATCTCTCCAATATTTAATGTTGTAGATCTATATCCATATAAAGATGAAGAACAACCAGCTAAAGAGACTGAAATAGGGGAAGATGAAGATATCCAATGGGAGCAACAACTGCCAAAGGAAGTGCCAAAGGAGATTGAGAGCATCTTAGACAAGAAAGTGGTTAAAAAGACAAGGGGCAAAGAATATTTCCAATATCTAACTAAGTGGAAGAATCTACCAGCTGAAGATGCAACATGGTTGACTACAAATGACATCCTTAAGCTGGGCACAAGCATAGAATAATTGATGCCGAAAAACAACAAGTGAAGAATACTTCTTCTGCTCCTTGGAAGAATGATGCAGGAGCATCATTATGGAATGTATTTATCATTTCCCTCCATTTTTTTAGTTTTAAATTTTTTAAATTTAGATAAGTATCTTTAGGTAGGAAATCGAGTCTGTTGGGCGAATTATTTAGTGGTTTGAGTTTTCTTTTGATAGAAGAACTATTTTATGCATTTTGGGAGGTTGTTGTGTGATGCTTAGGATAGGATTCTGTATCTAAATTGAGAAATATGGTTGTTTTAAGGGGATTTTCATGTAAAATAGGGGAGGTGTATATTGGTGTAAGAGAAATCAATGCGTAGAGGGACCTACAGTGAAATGAAAATGCCAAATGTATATCTTCTTGGTATATTAATAAAATGTGTGCTTCTTTTGATTAAAAAAATTTGATTCTAGATGGAATTAATGCTGGGTCTATATTTGGGTTTATGTTGAATGTCCATTTGAAATGAAATCACTTCTAAGATCATATATTATGAGGGGTGTTTGACTATTTGCTATTAATATGAAAGGATCCAAGTATTAAATGCAAATGTTTGGTTAAATCCATGAAGTTTTTCAATTTTGGTTTTTCTTGCTGGGTCGCATATGTCTACTGGGTCGTAATTTCTTGTTGGGTCGCATACTACTATTGGGCCATGCCACAGTTTGAGTTGAAAGCCCAAACAATGATGGGTCTACCATGGAAATGTTGATTCTAGTCTTTACAATGCACAATTACTGCTAGGCGTTCAAATGTTCGGGTCATAGTGGAGTCTAGCGCTGGTTTTGACTTAGGAGAGTCGTTCACAATTCAACATGCAGGAATATTGTCCAGATAGAAGAAGACACCAGGTAGCATTTTGTGTTTGAAGAAATACTTTATTAATACATTGTCAAAACATATATCTTTGTATGGAAATCTTGTTCGCAGTTTGAAACATTATCAAAACATATATCTTTGTATGGAAGCCATGTTCATAGTTTGGAACATTGTCAAAACATATATCTTTGTATAGATGTCTGTTCATCATTAAAAACATACAGTTTAGCCCTGTTAGTATAGAGCTGTTTCATCAAATAGTTCTTTACTAAAAAGTATAAAGATAATTGATCTTTATGGACTTTGACCCATATTTTTTATTCCTTTAGACAAAGATAAAATTTATCTAGGGTTAGATGTTTGATTCTGGTAAAGGTAGCTTAAGATCTAAGAATCCACAGTATTTTATGCTAGAATAACTTGTTTTGATCAAATATTGGTATATCCTTCACATGTTCATTTGGGATTATAATTAGAAAGGTCAACCATATTTACATAATTAGACACATATTTTATCTATCTTAGTTAAAATTTGATGCCCTTTGTTTTTATTTAAATATATCTTTGTAAAACTGGCTTAAATGTGCAAATCTGAGTCATGTTCTTTATAAAGGTTGGTTTGACACATTGTATCTTAAACAGGGTCCAAAGTTATCAAGTTAGAACTACCAAGAATCTAGACAAGTTCACATTCAAAGACAAGAGAGCCTCTACTTGAGTTGGAAGTCCATAGGAGATCTAGGTGAGACAAAGGTAGACATAGGCATTGAAAGTCTGACAACTTTACCATTCCAAGGTACTCCTATATTCAACCTTCATCAAGGTATGTCTTGATTGGGAAGTTTTTCTATCAATGTACAAGGTGAAATTCATGACCTCTATCATAATCCTAAAAATTATTTGCCATTTTTTAGTCCTAGTGGTATTATAATAGTAGAAGAACATGTTAAATCATTCAAGGCTACATTGAGATTGTTAAATGTAATTCATGAAGATGTAGTGTGTAGGTTATTCCATTTTACACTAAAGTATGCTACATATGAGTGGTTCTTAAACCTACCTGATGATTTCATCACCACCTGGGATGAGTTTAACATCTTTATTGACCAATTTGGCAAAATCATTAGCCCTTGTATCCTATATTAGCAATTTACCACCCTGAAAATGGATGTCAATGAACCTATAAGAGATTTCAATACTAGGGTCTAAAATATGTACAACAAAACCATTGACCCTTATAGATCTAATTAGGCCTTGGCCTTGGAAATCTATAAAGATGCTCTTGATCCCATGACCTTAGTATTCATAAAGAGGGTTGTAGGTCTAATGAACACACTAAATTTAGCTTATGTTGAGGCTATGATAATTAATGACCAAATGTAACCTCAGGGTTAGATGGCCTAATCTATTCCCAATGTCAATCCACATATGCCTACCTTGAATGTATTTCCCAATAATTACCAAAATATTCTTGCTCTCGACCAGCTCCCAAATTTGAACTAAATGCCTCTAATACATGTTGCTCCTAATCAAAATTTGGGGTTCTTAAACCATCCTTCTAATAATGGATTTAATTCAAATGATTAGGAAACCTTAGTACTAGTCACTAGTACCAATAGAAACCAAGTCCATAATTTAGAAACTCCCAAAAGTGAGAATGAGTCCATTCTAAAAATGGTCCAAAAACTGAGCACTAACTTCCTTTAGCTATAAAAACAAGTTGGTAATACTAGAGAAACTTCTAGTAGGAATTTATGTTTCTAAAGGTTCAATAGACCCAATAATAGGTTTGAAAAATGATAGTTTCCACAAAAATAAGAATAATGAACCATCTTCTAAAAAGAAGACTATGGATATTAATCTTATTAATATTGATTTTCTTGATTATTGTAGAGTCCATTGTACTGCTAAGCATGGTGAGATTAATTTCATTGATTTTTGTAAAGATTTTGAAGCATTTCATGAATATTTGGACACTTTTAAGGTAGTTCCTAATAAAGACAATCATTTATGTACCTCAGGATCCAATCCTACTGACCAGACCTTCATGGTGGAAATGTTTGATTTTTTTTTCCAAGAAGACAATGAGCTTGATGATGTTCTTGAAGAAGTTCATGCCTTCCAATAGTTCTTGAAGAAGACACACCCTCTCAGGAATAGAGAATAAAGGTAACCTTTGACTACTTCTACTCCTCCAAACAATTTTGGTACTCCTCTGGATACCACTTCAAATAATAATTAGGAATCTCTCAAGGGAAGTACTACTAAGCCTAGTGTTGATGCTTCAAATTCTTCCAATAGGACTAGTTATAATATTGTAGAGGATATGAAGAAATCAAAGCTAATATTACCCTACATGAATTTACACAAATCACAGAGCAAATAAATCTATTGTTTGAGTCCTTGTCTAAGAAATATAGTAAAATTTCTAAGACTGATAATGCAAATGTGGCTATGTATAAAGCTAAAATAGAGTCCCCAACCTTCTTACTTATAGTCAAAATGTTTGGTAAAAACTTACATAACTATTTGTTAGATTCTAGTTCCTCTACAAATATCATGCCTATAGGTGTTTGTAAGCAACTTGGTTTTAACCCCATTAAGTTTGATAGGGTTGTCACCTAACTAAATAAGTATAGGGTCAAGGTGATTGGAGAATTATTAAATGTGCACATGTAATTGGTTCTAAGCCAAGGGTTGAATATATATATATATATATATATATATATATATATATATATATATATATATATATATATATATATATATATATATATATATATAAAGTGGTGGATATCCTTGATGTATATGGTTTCTTTTGAGTAGAAAATAGATAAAAGATTTAAATGGATCTATGTTCACAAATTGTTAGGGTGTGGAGCTAAAAGCTTCACCAAGGAGCATACAAAACAGGTTCGGGTCTACACAGACGCCGGCGTCGGTCAGGAGTGACCGACGTCAGTTAGTTGTAGTTACAGAGGCGCCGACGTCGGCAGTAGGGTCGGCCGGCGACGGTCACAGGCGAACAGGCAGGAACCGACGTCGGTTACCTGTGTCCAGAAAGCGATTTCCGAGGACAGAAGCGAGTGTTTGCATGATGAGTTTGAGTTGTAGACTCAAGCTCGTGTCTCTATTATTAGCAATATTATTTTTAGAGCCCTTGTTGAAGTGGCTTAACTGTTTGTTGTAAGAGCATGCTCAAGTTTCCTATTTCTATATGTAGGAAAGATCTTCTTAGCTTAGTGTGTGGAATAGTATGAGTAGAACATTGTGAATGTTTGAAGGACAGTACTGAGTTGCATCAATCTAGGTTGTTGGATTTGAGTGTACTTGAGAGAGAGCTCTTGAGGAATAGAGATCTAGTGAGAGATCTTGTGTGCATCTGAGAGAGGTGTGGAAGAACGAAGTTTCTTCAATTGTATTCCTATTGTAAAGAGTTTTAATACAAGTTTTTAGGGTGTTTTCTTGTATATCTTGTTCTATGCTATTTATCATTCCAGTTGCTTATCTATCTAATTTATTTCCGCATTTATTGCTTTCACAAGTGTAATCCATTGTTGGTTGATCCCCAACAAGTGGTATCAGAGCTCAGGTTCACTAACAGGTGGTTCAGATCTGTGTAGTGTGTTTGGATTACAGGTTGCTCACAGGGGTTTCTGCAGGGATTTCTGTTTGAGTGGGAGAAGCAATGGTAGAAGAAAGTAAATTGAGAATGAAAAAGTTTAATGGCAAGAACTACCAACATTGGAGAATGCAGATAGAGGACTATCTGTATCAGAAGGATCTTTACTTACTGTTAGGTGGGATAGCAAAGAAGCCCAAGGACATGGAGGATGAAGAATGGAAAGTTCTTGACAGAAAGGCTCTTGGGTCTATAAGACTGAGTCTGGCCTCCACTGTGATATCTAATTTGTCACAGGCAAAAACTATGGTAGAGTTAATGAATACGTTAGCAAATTTGTATGAAAAACCCTCCGCTTCAAATAAGGTATATTTAATGAAGCAGTTATTTAATTTGCATATGCAAGAAGGTGGATCTGTTTCTAATCACCTGAATGATTTCCATGGTATTGTTAATCATTTAAGTTCAGTCAATATTGTATTTGAAGATGAAATAAAAGCTCTTTTAATATTATGTTCTTTGCCTAAAAGCTGGCATGGCTTGGTAATGGCAGTTTCTAATACTGCTTCTGCTTCGAATATTTTAAAAGTAGAGGATGTGGTTAGTGTTATTTTGAATGAGGAAATTTGCAGGAAAAACACAGAAGAGACATCTGGGAACGCTTTAAATCTCGAGAGCAGGGGAAGGCAAAAAGAAAAGAGCAAGAGGAGATCAAGATCTAAGTCTAAGGGAAGAGGCAGATCCAAATCCAGGAATGGCAGAAGGCCACAATGCTGGAACTATGGAAAGTTGGGGCACATAAGCAGAGATTGCTGGTCAAAGCCTAAGGAGGAGAATCAGCACGAAGGAAAGGAAGAGGCAAAGGTTGCAGGTATTGCACAGGATGCTCTTATTTTCTCTTTGCATAATAATATAGAATCTTGGGTATTAAATTCTGGTGCATCTTTCCATGCTACCCCTAACAAAGAATATTTCAGTGACTATGTCCATGGAGATTTTGGAATAGTGTACTTAGGGGATGATGAGCCTTGTAAGATTACTGGCAAAGGTAAAGTGCAGCTGAAGATGCAGAATGGCAACACATGGGTGTTGAGAGATGTGATGCATGTTCCTAGTTTGAAGAGAAATTTGATTTCTGCAGGTAAGCTAGGTGATGAGGGTTGTACAGTAACTCTCATAGCAGATTCTTGGAAGGTGACCAAGGGTGCACTTGTTATGGCCAGAGGTAAGAGAGAAGGTACTCTTTATTTGTGTAATTATGTTACTAACAAATCTCCTTCCATTTTATCTACTTCAGATGTGGATGCTAAATTGTGGCACTCAAGGCTTGGCCACATGAGTGAGAAGGGGATGTCAATTCTTAAGTCTAAAGGTATGCTTTCAGATTTGAAAAGTATGGATCTAGAATTTTGTGAGCATTGTGTATTTGGAAAATAGAAAAGGGTTAGTTTTCTAAAGACTGGGTCTACTAAGAAAAGGCAAAAGTTACAGCTTGTTCACACAGACGTGTGGGGACCGGCTCAGGTAGCCTCTATTGGCGAATCACGGTACTATGTTACATTCATAGATGATGCCACAAGAAAGGTATGGATATACTGTATTAAAAATAAATTTGATGTTTTTGAGACTTTTAAGATTTGGAAAGCCATGGTTGAGAATGAAACAGGCAGAAGATTAAAGTGCTTGAGATCTGATAATGGCGGTGAGTTCTGTAGTCTTAAGTTTAACTGGTATTGTTACACTCACGGAATCCATAGGCAAAGGACGGTTCCAAGGACACCTCAGTAGAATGGTATTGCTAAAAGGATGAACCGAACTATCATGGAGCATGCAAGATGTATGAGATTGCATGCAGGGTTGCCCTTAGAGTTTTGGGCAGAAGCAGTTGACATCGCAGTGTACCTGATTAACAGAGGACCCTCTACAGCTCTGGATGGTGGAATTCCAGAAGAGGCATGGACAGGTAAAAAGGTAGATCTCTCATATCTCAAAGTTTTTGGTTATGAAGCCTTTGTGCACATAGATAAGGAAAATAGAAAGAAGCTTGATGCTAAGTCTATGAGGTGCACTTTTATTGGCTATGGCTCAGATGATTTTGGTTTCAGATTTTGGAATCTAGGAACTAACAAGGTAATTAGGAGCCATGATGTTGTTTTCAATGAAAGAGTGATGTACAGTGATCAGATAAGGAAGCTGGATCAATCTGGGCAGAGCAATAGTGAATTGGATGAAGTTATGGTCCAAAATGAGCTCACGGGAAAAAGAAATAATCACTTACAGGAAAACACAGATATCAACGTCGGCAGGTTAGGAACCGGCGTCGGTAGTATAGAAATCGATGTTGGTCATACAGAGACCGACGTCGGCAGACCAGGCACCGACGTCAGCTAGGAAGAACTGGCGTCGGCCAGTAATAGGTCTACAGGTGGCCGAGGTCGGTCACTGTCAAAAAATTTGGGTGGACAGCGTGTTGAGAACGAGTCCATGACACCCATCAGGAGGTCTGAAAGGGTAAGTAAGCCTCCAATTAGATATTCTCCTTCCTTATATTATTTATTGCTAACTGATGGTGGAGAACTAGAAAGTTTTGAAGAAGCATTACAGGTGGAGTCCAGGAGTAAGTGGGAGCGTGGCATGGTTGAGGAGATGGAGTCCTTAAGAGAGAACCAAACATGGGATTTGGTTGAATTGCCAGCTGGTAAGAGAACACTGAATAACAGGTGGACCTACAAGTTGAAAGAAGGTGAGGATGGACAGATGAGATATAAGGCCAGATTGGTTGTGAAAGGATTTGCACAAAAGCCAGGTATTGACTTTGGTGAGATTTTTTCTCCTGTTGTTAAGATGACTTCTATAAGGGTTGTATTGTCTTTGGTTGCTTTTGAGGATTTGCATCTTGAGCAACTAGATGTTAAGACAGTGTTTCTTCATGGAGACTTGGATGAGGAAATTTACATGGAACAGCCAGAAGGATTTGAGGTCAAGGGTAATGAGAAGTTAGTGTGCAGGTTGAAGAAAAGCTTGTATGGCCCTCAAGCAAGCTCCTAGGCAATGGTATTTAAAATTTGACAGGGTTATGACTGAGCATGGCTACAGTAGATGTCAATCTGACCATTGTGTATATTTTAAGAGATTTGATAACGGTAGATATATTATTCTATTGTTGTATGTAGATGATATGCTGGTTGCAGGATCTCACATGCAGGATATCTCTGAGCTTAAGGTAAAATTAGCTCAAACGTTTGCTATGAAGGATTTGGGAGCAGCTAAGAAAATCCTTGGCATGAGCATTAAGAGAGACAGGAAAAATCACAGGTTGATATTATCTCAAGAAGATTATGTGGACAAGGTGTTGAAATGGTTCAATATGTAGGATGCTAAACCGGTAAGCACACCTTTGGCTGGACATTTTAAGTTGAGTAAAGAACAATGTCCTAATTCACATGATGAGGTAGAGTACATGAGTAAGGTTCCATATTCTTCTGCGGTAGGAAGTTTGATGTATGCAATGGTGTGTACTAGACCGGATATTGCCCAAGCAGTGGGAGTAGTAAGCAAGTATATAGCCAATCCAGGAAAGGAACATTGGAAAGCAGTTTAATGGATCCTTAGATATCTGAGAGGAACCAGCAGTAGACACTTGTGCTATGGAGGTTCAGATACTTCTCTACATGGTTATGTAGATTCAGATATGGCAAGTGATTTGGATGGCAGAAGGAGCACTACAGGTTATGTTTTTACTGTAGGTGGAACGACAGTTAGCTGGATATCTAAGTTGCAGAAGGTTGTAGCCTTGTCAACTATAGAAGCAGAGTACATTATAGCCACAGAAGCTAGCAAGGAGATGATATGGATGACACGGTTCATGGAAGAGATTGGAAGGGAGCATGGGAGTTGCAAATTGTATAGTGACAGTCAGAGTGCAATCCATTTGGCTAAGAACTCAGCTTTTCATTCTAGAACCAAGCACATACAGCTAAGGTACCACTTCATACGGTAGGTATTAGAAGATGGTGAGTTGAAGCTGGAGAAAATTCATACAGACAAGAATCCTGCTGATATGCTAACTAAGCCGGTTACTAAGGAGAAGTTGAATCTTCATTCAACTTCTATTGGTCTTCATGATTGAGTTGAAGATGGAGGAGCTAGAAGATGTTGCTGTATAGGTACTGGTGCAGCTGGTTTATCTCCAAGTGCGAGATTGTTAGGGTGTGGAGCTAAAAGCTTCACCAAGGAGCATACAAAATAGGTTCGGGTCTACACAGACACCAGCATCCGTCAGGAGCGACCGACGTTGGTCAGTTGCAGTTACAGAGGCGCTGACGTCAGCAGTAGGGTCGATCGGCGACGGTCACAGGCGAACAAGCAGGAACCGACGTCGGTTACCTGTGTGTCCAGAAAGTGATTTCTGAGGACAGAAGCGAGTGTTTGCATGATGAGTTTGAGTTGTAGACTCAAGCTCGCGTCTCTATTATTAGCAATATTATTTTTAGAGCCCTTGTTGAAGTGGCTTAACTATTTGTTGTAAGAGCATGCTCAAGTTTCCTATTTCTATATGTAGGAAAGATCTTCTTAGCTTAGTGTGTGGAATAGTATGAGTAGAACATTGTGAATGTTTGAAGGACAGTACTGAGTTGCATCAATCCAGGTTGTTGGATTTGAGTGTACTTGAGAGAGAGCTCTTGAGGAATAGAGATCTAGTGAGAGATCTTGTGTGCATCTGAGAGAGGTGTGGAAGAACGAAGTTTTTTCAATTGTATTCCTATTGTAAAGAGTTTTAATACAAGTTTTCAAGGTGTTTTTTTGTATATCTTGTTTTGTGCTATTTATCATTCCAGTTGCTTATCTATCTGATTTATTTCCGCGTTTATTGCTTTCACAAGTGTAATCCATTGTTGGTTGATCCCCAATTGGAGAATTATTAAATGTGCACATGTAATTGGTTCTAAGCCAAGGGTTGAATATATATATATATATATATATATATATATATATATATATATATATATATATATATATATATATATATATATATATATATATATAAAGTGGTGGATATCCTTGATGTATATGGTTTCTTTTGAGTAGAAAATAGATAAAAGATTTAAATGGATCTATGTTCACAAATTATTCACACCTATGGCTGCATTGGAGTTCCCAACTAGATCACATTTGAAAGGGTGCAAAGAATAAAACATATGATTACTAAGTATAATGTTGTCAATGAAAGGATCAACATAATTGATTCTGACTTAGGATTTTTCACCCTAGAAACTACCAAGGTGTGTGATCCTAAAACTTCTAAGGTTGTGCTTGGATTATAGAAGTTGAATATTGATAGGGATAGGTGTAAATCTAGATCTGGAATGGGCATTATTCTAATTGACCGTATTGGTAATCAATACTATGTTTCTTATAGACTCCAATTTCCTTGTACATTAACCTTACAAAATAAGAAGCCCTCATCTTAGGTCTACAATTTTCCATAAAAAACAAGGTCAAAGAACTACTAGTCTATGGTTATTTAGAACTAGTAGTAAATCAAGTAAGAAGCAAGTATTAATACAAACTATCATACCTCAAAAGATATAAATTTA
This sequence comes from Torreya grandis, assembly GCA_037957365.1. NCBI lineage: Eukaryota > Viridiplantae > Streptophyta > Pinopsida > Cupressales > Taxaceae > Torreya > Torreya grandis. The sequence goes on along the minus strand of JARHVA010004633.1, from coordinate 339,152 downwards.
GAGTCTAGGATCTAGTGGAATATTTTGATGCCTTAAATATTATTTCTATCCTTAGGGAAGAAAACAAAGTTGTTGATGAGCTGGCATTTACTGTAGCTAATATCATGCTCGACTAAGATTCACCAAAATTTAGTATTGACCTCATACCTTGCCCTTCTATCCCAAATAATGTGAACCATTTATAGGTATTTAGTGATGACTAATAAATATTGAACTTCATGACTAGTTCAAGAGTATTTGAAGCTTAAATCATTGATGAGGTTGATGAAAATGCATTGAGAGAAGGCAATTTTGATGGTAAATTCATACAGTTGAATGACAAAAAAATCCCCAAGGGGATGATAACCTTGGAAAGGTTGATTGATCAAAATAAGCTAGTTTAAGCCTCTAAGGTTCCCAAAGTAAGTGGGAAGGACTACAATGTTGTTGATCTTGGACCTCAAGATCAACCTAAGCTAGTTAACATTGGAAAGGTCTGCACTAATATTAAGAAAAAGAGAGCCAAGGATCTATTGAGAAAATACAAAGATGTCATAACTTGGTCTTATGATGACTTAAATATCTTTGATCCAAAAGTCATCACCCACACTATACCTCTCAAATAAAATTATAAATCCTTTAGGTAGAAACAAAGACCTGTGAACCCTATTTTGGAACCCATGATCTTCAAAGAAGTCAAGAGATTACTAGATCCTAGAATTGTATTTCCCATTAGGCACTCTACCTGGGTGGCCAATTTAGTGATAGTTATAAATAAGAATGGTGAAATTAGACTGTGTATTGACTTTAGAAATCTAAATAAGGCATCTGAAAGGATAATTATCCTCTTCCCTCTCTTTACCAAGTAATACAAATTATTAAAGGTTCAACCATGATGTCCTTTTTTGATGGTGTTTTAGGATACAATCAGGTGTTATTAGATAATGAAGATATAATAAAGACAACTTTCACGACTAAGTGGGGTACCTTTGCATACAATAGAATGAATTTTAGACTGATAAACATAGGAGCCACTTTTTAAAGGGCCATGGACCATGCCTTACAAGGCCTGATTGGTAAGTGTATCATAATTTAATGGATGATCTAACTATTTTATCTAAGAACAAGGAAGACCATTTCATGCATATATAATAGGTGTTTGAAAGATGCAAAAGGTATGGGATCTCCCTTAACCCTAAGAAGAGCATTTTTTATGTTATTGAAGGTAAAATATTAGGCCATGTTATCACTAAAGATGGAATCTCCATAGATCCTAAAAGAGTGGAAGCTATATCTAAGATAGAGCCTCCCAATAGTAAAAAGGAATTGAAATCATTTTTTGGTAAAATAAATTTTGTAAGAAAACTCATTTATAGGTTTGTAGAGATTGTTAAACCATTGAATGATATGTTAAATAAGGATGCTAAAGTCTCATTGAATGAGGAGTCTAATAAGGCCTTTGAAGACATCAAAAGTGTAATAATCTAGGCTCCATTTTTGATAAGTCTTGACTTTTCAAAGGATTCTTACCTCTACTCTTTCTCCTCTAATCACACTATTGTTACAGTCTTAACTCATAAAGAAAATGTATTTGACCACCCAATTACCTTCATGAGCACTAATTTGAAAAATGTTGAGTTAAATTATCCTTTAATTGATAAACAAGCCTTTGCATTAGTTAAAGTTGTCAATAAATTTAGGCATTGTATTATTAGGAACAAAGTGCATTCCATTATACCAGACCCAACCACTAAGCTAATGATAAGCCAATGTGAAATTGAAGGGCAAAGAGCTAAGTGGATGTCTATCCTTTAAGAATATGACATAGAGTTGAAAACTACAAATTTGGTAAGGTGCCAAGGTCTGATTTAAATGATTGCCAATATCAGCCCTCGGCTAAGTATTATGCAAGTTGATCAACAAATCTTCCAAGTTAATGAATGGTATGACTCCATTGTTCACTTACTAATTAATGACACTTGTCCTATAGGGCTGACTAGGGAGTAGAAGAGAGATTTAAGGCTCAAGGCAACACACTATCTCATCAAAAATGGAGTCCTATTCTAAAATAAATTTGAAGGTGTATACCTGAGATGTGTTTCTAAGGAAGAAGCTACTGAGGTAATGAGCACTTTCCATGAGAAGCTAGGAAGTGGGCATCCATTTGGGAGAGAAATAACCCACAAAATGGCTAGGGTTGGATAATATTGGCCCACCATATTTAAAGATGCTCAAAACCATGTAAGAAAGTACCATTCATGTCAAATATTTAGCACTAAAGAGACAAAGGCAAAAATTCCTTTGCAACCAATCATGATTGACAAACACTTTACCCTGTGGGGACTAGACTTTATAGAGGTAATCAACCCCAACTCATTAGAAGGTCACAAGTATGTTTTGGTAGCTACTGACTATCACATTAGGTAGATTGAAGTAATAGCCACCAAATAATGCTGAACATAAGAAGTGATCAAATTTTTAGAAGAAAGCATATGCACTAGATTTGGGACTCCAGTCTCTTTGGTATGTGACAATAGGTAAACATTAAAATATATATAAATGATAGAATGGGCATATGATACACCATTAATCTCAATTTTTCATCTAACCATTATCCTTAAAGTAATGGAGTATCTAAGTCAATGAACAAAAACTTGATGAAAGCCATTAAGAAATCTATTGTAGACAAACCTAGAACATAACATAAGCTTCTTAAGTATGCCCTATGGGTAGATAGATCAAGAGTCAAGTAGGCTCTCAAATCATCCCCCTTCTTACTAGTATATGGCTAAGAACCTATATTCCCTATCACACTCAAGATACCAACCTACAAGTTTATACAAGAGTATATGGAGGAATATCAAGAATTTGCAAACTCAAGGCTATTAGACATTATTCAGATGGAAGATGTATAAGAAAAGGATTTTTCTAACTTTAGTAGACACCAAACTATAATAAATAGGTGGTTTGACAAGAGATCAAAGATCAAGGTGCTCAGATAAGGAGACTTGGCTCTTATTTGGGATAAATCATCTGAGCCCAAGGGCAAACATGGAAAGTTTACACCTTTATGGATTAGCCCCTATTAGATTGTAGATACACTTGGAGATAACATTTTCAAACTCAAAGATCTACAAGGAATAGAGTTTACACTACCCACTAATGGGCAATATCTCGAGCACTATTTCTCTACTACTCCTCTTAGGGTATTCATGGAGTAAATCTGTAAGATAATTAGAGTTATCATAAGTAGGCTAGTTAGTTTCCTTCAACTCTTTCTTCCTATCCTTTATTTTTACATAACTATGTATATATTTGTTTGCTTCCCTTTTACTTCCTACTTTTATATTTTTTATTGTGTGTTTGTTTCTTGTTGCCTTGTTCCTTGCTTATAATAAGTCCTTTTAGATAACCCTCAGCTCAAAGTTCCTTAGTTTTCTTGAAACTCCAAAAATTTAGAAATTTTGGTATGAACCCCATACATATGTTGACCATGGATTTGAGATAGGAGCTGGATGTTATGATTTGTAGAGACTAGTAAAGACCCATGAATAGGTTGGCCATTCCATAATACCTTAAACATTATCTTGACTTGAACTTGGTTTTAAGAAGAATTACACATGTAGAATGAAATATCAATCCATTAAGGTATAGTCATGCTTGCACTTAACAAATATCCTTTCTTGGGACAAAGGTTGTAATTATAGGTGATTATTCAAGGATAGGACACTTGAAAAAATCCTTAAACATGGCTACCATAGTTTCCAACCTTTGTTAAAAGCCTAAAAGACCCTAAAAATACAAAAAAACGAATTTATTGTAAAATCAAAATCTTCACAAGCAAAGGTGGTTTTGGTAATTTATATCAAGGCTATGGATGCCTAAATGGTATGGAGCTAGGCCATGATTGGAACCAAAGGCATCTCTATCAGGGCTATGGATGCCTAGTTAGTAGTAGACCAATACCCAAGCCTTCCTTGAACTAGAAGCATGGTCCTCAATGAATATCAAAACATGCTCCAAGTTAGTGTTAATTATTAAAGATATGAAACCTAGAAGTTGTCTTCAAAATGCCATGGAAAATGGTAAGTGGAATAAAATCACACACATATCATGGCTATGTCTTGATGTTTGATCCTAATTCTTCACATGTAAGGTTTGTTTCAACCATGAGATGATCTTGATGATGGCATGGATCAAGTGGAATGAATGACCTAGTTGTTTGTATGAACCAAAGTCTCTAATTTATAACATATTACTATGTTTCCCATGAAATTAACCATTTTTTGAGGTCAACATACCCCCATTTATAAAAAATAGGGACCCTTGTGATTACTTTTAACTTTAAAACTAAAATCTTGATAATCTGCATTTTACTAGAATATGAAGATCAACCATGCCTAATGAAATTAACTCATTTGTTCATGGTTTTGATTGAACCTTACCTAATGTTGCTAACAATTCACTTTCATGTCTTGAGTTTCAAGTTTCATGGAGCTCCCTTCAATGTATTATGCTAGGATTATCAATGATTAGCTCTATCTAGGATTTTATTGGCTTTTGGTCTGTAAAATCTTACAGATGGATTTGTTTCCTAAAACCCTATTTTAGTAAACCCTAGATTAAATCTCTAGTTTAAATTTAAATTTAGTAAGAATATATTTGGTGAGAATGTTTTGAATCAACTTTGGACTTAAACCTAATTTTTATGCCAAGGTTTGGTCATGTTTTTCAACACAACTAAACCTTAGCCTAAAAATCATGTTTGGTCCCCTTTTATTTTCCCCCTTTGCATTCCTTATGTTTTGGCATGGTATAATGTTTATGTGGTAGGGTATTTTATATTAGCATGATCCCCTTTGTCATAGGCTTAGCCTAAATTCTTAAACCTAAGGCCCCATTCATATTTATCAACACGAATGAGACCTTAGTTTTAAAACTTTAGCCTAAGTTCTTATGTTAACTCCTGTCCTAACTTAAGCATATCACTTATTTATAGATCCAATGGCTCTCACTTCATCATGGAGGATGATTTGACAAGCAATATAAATATTGATGAATTTAAAGCTTTGATCCATCAAACCAATCTCATAAGATCACTAGGATCATGATCGATAGTCTATGCTTTAGACAGTCTGTGCTTTAGTGGGACCAATGATTGGATGATGTAAGATCATCCTAAAGTTTAAATGGATCCCATTTTACTATACAAGCTTAATACAATCATATGCAAGTATTTAGATTGAGATCAATGGTCCACAACTACTCACAAAAAAAGATCTGATGGCATGAAATAAAAGTTAGATTTTAAAAAGATAATGGCTAGTCCCTCAAGGAATTTATGAAAAATGCTACAAAAGTTGTCAAATAGATGCCATATGGGTGCCACACAAGCACAAACTGATAAAATTAAATATTTTTGTGTGCTTGAAAAGGCAAAGGCATAAAATCTTAGGTCTCAACCAAATTTGAGATAGAATGAGCCTAAGTACAAATTGCCATCACCATTAAAGCTTTAGAAAATATCCAACATCCATAAAATCCCTAATTAAAACTTGGATTACTTACATTCAAGCCAAGGAGAGTTCAATTGCAATCTAAGAAAGAGAGAATTGACCTAGAAGCTACTTGTAATTCATTGGTAAGTAGTTGCAACTTCTAAAATCATAGTAACTTGTAGATAATAATAAAGAGACAAAATAGAGCTAGAGGTGACCTTAGACAATGAGGGAAGAATCTTTAAGGACACAAACGTAGATACTATAGCTTTGAACAATGGGAATAGGAACTAGTCTAAACTCTTTTGGACCATTGAGAAGATACAAGCTCTTACAAGATAAGAACATAAGAATGTAACCATCTTGTGGAGATACAATAACCTAATTTCCATCTAGATGACTAGCCTCCATTATGCTACCACCAAGCCTAAGGTATTACACTGCATCAATGTCCTTGATCCTCTTTTTATTGACTATAAAATTGGACAAGAATGGATAGTCCAAGAGCGTAAATTCAATAAAATAGCATACATTTACCCCTTGCTTTTGAAAGTGACTATAAGCTGTATAAGCCCTAGATAGACTTGAAAACCATTAAAAATTAGACTGGAGAGAATAATTTAGATAAAATCCTAGCCCCATGGCTACTTATAGAGACCCAAGTAATTTAGGACCCCATAGAGAAAATCCTAATAATCTAGTTCAGGGAGGTGATTAGGATAATTATAACCCTGATGAATAGGTTCGGTAGAGTCCCCTCCACCATACATATTGACAAAGTCTAGGTGCCCTATTTTTAATTCATGGTTGAGAACAGACTCACTCCCCTATTGGGTGAGATGATTAATATCTATTTGAAGTCACAATTCATAGCCATCAAGAAGAAAATAAGTAAACACTTTTACATGATGTCCTATCTACTTTATGCCTTATTATCCACCATCAAGATCCCAAGCATTAAAAATTGGTCACCTGATGGGAGACCTACTATCTCCCATCATTATTCCAAACTTCACATATTTAAATACATACAAAACATGTAGTTTATATATGATTGTGTTTATCCAAATTTAGTGGAGGCCATCACAGGGATCCCCATGGGTAGGTTTATCCCCTTGGTTGAAAAATATGTGGAGTTTATGGGGGATATCTGGTTTTACCTAGATTGCATGGTAATAAGGATTGAAGGGACTTTAACATAACCCTTCAAGTTACCCATATATGTGCTTACTAAGCTAGTAGAACAATAAATTGCTTATCAAATTCTTCATGGCATAGATGGATTTTGAAAGCAAAAGAGGAAGGGAATACACCATCCCTTTTCTTTTATAATCAAAATAACTATGTTACAAAATTGGGAACATGTGAACATCATTTCCCGACATAAAGTCTTATTCACCCTATAAAAAGATGAATTGAGGCAATGAGACCCTAATGAGAGGGTCACTAAAACTTAAAGTCTAAGAAAATAACCAAAGAATATGAACATCATCCCAGTGTTCATGACCCACTATACATCAAGGCCTCTAGATTCCTAAAAGTATTAGCCAAATTGAAGAGGCATAACATTAAGCTAGAGCCTAGGTTAGCTAGGGTAGATGACAAGCCACTAATAGAAATATGGAAAATGGGTCTCGTATAATATCTTGTATTGTTTAGGCCATCCTTAAGGCCCCATCCTAAACAACCATAAGTTATAATGCAATAGCCTCAAAAATAGGTTGTATAAGGAGCTAGAAAGGAAAAACTAGAAGAGAGACCTAGGGAAGCATCATCTTTAACCCCACCTAAAAGACTAGCGTCTCCTATAGAGTTCCTAGATATGGTTACTTTGGAACTTGATGAGATAATAGAGGATGCACTTAAGGTGATTATAGAAACATATGGGTTAGAAGAAGAAGTATAATAAACCGAAGAAACCCAAGCCCAATATAAGGAAGCAAAGCAAGAAAGGGGGAAAGAAGTTACTTTGGACCTAGTTCCAATAACACCCCCACATAAAAGGAAAGTTGAATTAGCATTGGTCCTAGTTGGGAGTAAGAAGCCCAAGTTGACCTTCACCCAACCCCTGAGTGAGGTCAACTTGTTTAGTGATGAATACCCCATTCATGGGCCCATTATCCTTGAATGGTTTATTTATGAGAAGATGCAAAAGATTTCAACTTTATCCCATTCTTGGACCTTAAACCAAAAATTTAACATTGATGTGCGTGATGAAGTCAATACATGGATATTGGATTTGATGAAGGAAGAAGAAGAGAGAATAATAGTTTCCATAACAAGATCAAGTGGCACATAAATGGATAATCCAATAGCCTCAAGCATCACACATGTGGAGACTCCTGAGCCTCTTAAAGTCACAAAATCATTAGTTGGTGTATAGTTCAATCCAAAAACAATAGGATTAGAGAGGGTAACAACTAAGAAGGCCATGGTTGGAGGAAAGGAGTTCACATTCCAAAAGGTTGAGACCTTTGTTGGTTTAACCCTTATTAAAGGATAGAAGATAGGTGAGCATCCTATCCATAAGGACATAAAAGGACTAGATGAGGCTCATTTAGCTCAGATCAAAGTACGTATCAAGGGCATGAAGTAGAAGATACATAACCTAGAGAAAGAAAAGGAAAACCTAGAGATATTGGTTCTCTTATCAGTCCCTAAGGAAATAATAAAGATGTTTGAGGCATCTTTTTTTGACATGTTTGACTCCTTAAAGTCAATGAAGTTGAGGTAAGATGCATTGACCCAACAAAGTGAAATAGCTAAATGATTAGTATCCCATTGGTAGTATGCAGAGGATAAAATAGTGGATCTTATCAATATACTAATTAAGGGCATGATTCTTGGCTTCAAAACCATTATCTTGGCCCACTTGAATGCAATATTTGGGATAGTTGTTGATAAGATCCAAATCTTAAGTGCTTGGTCAAATATCTTGGATAGACTCCTAAAGGATGATGAAGAATTGATAACTAGAATCGAGAAACTCCTTGGTACCATGTTGGCCAACCCTACAAAGTTAAGTTCCTTACGCATCATTGATGATGATGAGTACAAGCACAGAGCCAATTTGGTAATGTAAAAAGTGAGGAGTAAAATTCAATGCCAATATGGAAGTGATAATAGTCAAATCATGGGCATGATCTTCACTACTATGGAAAATATTATAGAAACCAAAAGCATCAAGGAGGCCATGACAAGAAATGATAGGGACTTTAATGACTTGGTTGATCAAGAAGATGCTTATATCTTAAATTCAGTTATTAATTTGGAGTTGGTTAGTACACAACATCAAAGAGCTACAAAGTTTCTCCAAAATTAGCAAGGGATCCCTTCAGCCCAGGCTCCACTAGTTAATTAATATTCTATTTTATGTAAAACATTATAATATTTAAACATGGAATATTATTTTGTAAAGGCATATACTAGTTTGTTAGCATATTTGCCTATAGGTCAATCCATTTTGGAAAGATAAGTGTATTCTATAACCATGAAGAAGGATAGCTTTCCTTATCTTTGTACATGTATAATCTTATGGCTGATTGATATACTACCTGAATCTTCTATAAAAGGTAGTATTACCATTTGTAAAGGAGGGGGAGACTTGAGCCAAAACTTGTATACTTCTGAGCAATTAATATAAGCAAGGAATACTAAAAAGTTTGTCCAAGTTTGTTTGTATCAATTTTTACATAGTTTCTCTCTCAATTGCTTATTCTAAGTCTTGAATTTGAATGGTTTTTATGAATTCTAAATGTGCATCTTTGATACAGGGTTGCTAATTTATGTTTAAGCTAGATTAGTTAAATGTTCATAGAATTTGTTTCATTTTATTTAATCTACATTAGGATGTGCAAATGCTATTTAGATGCAGTAGTAAACCTTGAAAGCAAAGTTTAGTTCATACTAGTATTCTTTCATGTTTTCCTCAGATATTTGCCTAGTATATGGTGGGATTCGAGTATCTGTTACTTCACATCATATATTAGTTAAATGCATGTTAAGTTGAAATTAAAACCTTGTCATAATGTTTGAGGCAAAGATAAACAATCACATACTTTTTTCCTTACCCTTCCCTTTGATTCTTTTTTTAATTAAGTCACTTTAGTTTAGATCTCATTGTAAATATTCATCTAGATTAGCTTTAGCATAGAAATTTGATCATAATTCACTAAGATTAGCATAGATACATCAAAATTCACAATGGTTAAGGACAATAGTGGATCCCAACCACCAATCAATATATATTTGTAGAACAATTTAGTTTTCTCTACCTCTATTTTACCACAGGTAACTAGATTACCAAAACCTACTACTCATGCTCTAAATTACCAAAATTTTAAAATGAGAAGTGTTATTTAAACACTAAGAGAACCTATGATACACTTAGAGGCATCAACATAGAGTATTATCTTATTACTAAAAGGCTTGATAAGTTTTTGATTTTTGAGGCTTTCCTAGATGAGGGGTAAAGAATTTAGTCTTGGGTTGAAACTGGTAGTGATTTGGATCAATTTCCTATTCTATTACACCTAGGCTCAGAGGTTAGCAAACCTCCTAGTCCCTTGAATTTTAATCCATCTTGGCTAGAGGATGTGGAGTTTTAGGTTCTTGTCAAAGACAAATGGAAAGGATTTGATAGTAAATCTGGGGAATCTACTTGTTTTCAATTTACCAAGAACTTGCAGGATGTTAAGATAGTAGTTTCTAAGTGGGATTTTAAAAAATATAGAGAACAAAATGAGGTGCTTACTCAAATAAAAAGAGAGATTGTAGAGTTTTATGGGTCTCAGGTTGATGGTATTTTTAATGAAGTGGCTAATTCTAATATTAAATCTTTGGATAAATTGAAAGGGGATATTTTACTTGCTCATGAGGTTGAATGGAGAATGAAAAGTAGGGATATTTGGATGGAAGATGGGGATGAAAATAGTAAAATTTTCCATAACTTTTCTAATCATTGGAAAAATATTAACACTATTTGGTAGATGCCTAAAGAGGATGGCTCCAAAGCTAGGACTTTTTATGAACTTGTTGTTTTTGGGGTGAAACACTTCAAACATTTGTTCAAGGAGGATGATAGGATAAATATTGCTAAGATTATAAAACACACTACCTTTTATCCCAATTTCTCTTTGGTGGGTGATAACCAGATGATGTTAGCTACCATGTCCAAAAAGGAACTTATATCCATTCTTTCATCTCTTCAAAAGAGCAAAATCCCTAGTCTTGATGGGTGGAATATTGAGTTTTTTTAGGTTTCTATGAGTTGATTGAAGAGGACTTGATTAGGGTGATTGAGGAAACTAAACTTTATGGAAGGATTCCTTTGGATATTAACTATAATTTCATTTATTTGACTCTAGAAAAAGATAGACCTGACTCATTTGAATATTTTAGACCTATATCTCTTTGTAATTGCCGTTATAAAATTATTGATAAGGTCATTGCAAATAGAATCAAGAAGGTTTTTTTAGAATCTATTTTTGAATAATAATTTGGTTTTTGGAGTGGTAGACAAATCCATGATGTGGTTAGAGTGGCATTAAAAGTTTTACATTCTATAAAAATAAAAAAATTACCTACCACTAGCATCAAATTATATATTTTGAAAGCATATGATAGAGTCAGTTGGTTATATCTCATATTAATGCTTATGCATATCAGTTTTAGCTTACAAATAGTCAATTGGATTATGGGTTGCATCTCTTTAGTTTCATTTATCATCCTTGTCAAAGGTTTGGATTTCAATTTTTTCAAGTCTGGTAGAGGACTACATTAGGGCTATCCTTTATCTTTGATTTTTTTTTATTGGTAGCCAAAGGTCTTAATATAGATATCAATGATGCTAAGAGGACCAAGTCACTTGATGGGATCAAAGTGGGTAAAACTATTTCTCTTACCCACCTCTTATTTGTTGATGATGTTATTCTTTTTTATGATGGTTCTCTCAAGGATGACCTTAAGATTAAAGATATTTTGGAGTCTTTTTGTATTGCATTAGGGATGGAGGTCAATTTATATAAGTCCTCATTTGTTTGTTATGCTCTTTCTTCTGATGAGGAGTGACATATTTATCTTATTCTCCCCTACACCAAGACTAATTTCTATGCTGGTATCAAATATCTAAGTTTTATTTAAAAGTAAAATGCTTATAAGAAATAGGATTAAGAGTGGTTGGTGGCTAAGGTTGATAAGTCTATCAACTTGTGGTGTAATAGGTGGCTCTCCTTAAGGGGTGATTGACTATTTTAAAGTCTATGTTAGAAGCCATCCCTGTCTACTGGCATGGTTTAGCTCATATTCTGATTGGGGTCTTGGAAAAGATTAGGAAGCATTGTTTTAAATTTATTTGGACTGGAAAAAAGAATAAAGTGGGCATTGCTTTAGCTAAATGGGATTGTATTTCCAAGCCAAAGGAGGAAGGGGGTGGGGGTTTAAGAATATTAATCTTTTGGCAAAGGTATTTCAGCTAGGAGTCTTTAGAGAATCATTTTTCAAGATAGTTTGTGGAAAAAAATCATTGTCTAGAAATATATGGAGCCTTTCTCCTTACTATAATGGTTTAGAAATCCCATGAAATCTATCACTAACATCTCTAGCATATGGAAGGCTTTAGTTTTAGATTTCCCTCTAGTTGGTAATTAGCTAATTTGGAAAATGGGCAATGGTGGGTAAGTTAGGATTGGTGGAGACCCTTGGGTGGGGAGTGGAAATGCCTACAAGATTTTGGATAACATTATTATACAACTACAAGATGTTGGTTTTGCTACCTTATCTCATGTAGCTGATCCTACTACTTCCTCTTTATAGCATCAAGGATGGCTCAAAGCTCATCAAGTAGGGATAGTGGGTAGAGACAATACTTATTGGGATGATTATGTTGGTATTTTGGTTTGAAATCATGCTTAGATCAGAGTTGGGGTTGAGGATGAGCTAGTCTAAATTAAAAGTCCTCACAAGGGGGAGTTCATGGCAAATTTGGGATACAAAGCCTTGGTCTCTTTTGATGACCCCATCAATCATCTTTGGTGGTGGAAATATATATGAAAGGTTAAAACTATTTAAAATCTAAAACCTTCATTTGGTTGGATATTAATATCAAAATCTTAACCTAGGATATCTTGTTGAGAAGAGGTTGGCAGGGACTGGGAAGATGCACTTTGTGCAAAGTTGACTCAAAAACTATAAATCATATTTTTATTGATTGTACCTATACTCATGTTGTTTGAGATGATCTAGGTGTCCTATTCAAGAGTTTTGGATCCTAACATAGAGATTCTCTTATTGCTTATTTTTAGAACTAGTTTTATAACATATATCTAAAGAGCTTTAGAGCTTTACCCTTTGTTTCAGCATGGGAGATATGGTTGGTCAGGAATGTTGATATCTTCAAAAATATTTTTTTACCTCCTTTATAAACAAATATTCAAATTAGAAATGTCTTCGAAATTTTTAAATTTTTTAAGAAAATCAAGGTCCCTAGACAATTATCTATAGTGGTGATTGATTGTTCCATACCTTGGGGATATTTTGATGGGTCTAGCCAAGTTAATCCAGCCCTTGGTGGAGTTGGTGGTGTCCTATTCATCATCAACAATATTTATTATCAGTTCAAGGTAGGTTTAGGGAGGGGAACTAATATTTTTTTTGAATTATATGACCTCAAGTTACTTCTAAAGACTGCTCAAGACTATAATGTCACCAAATTATAAGTCATGAGGGACTCATAGGTGGTTATAAACTTGATGTTGAAGGTTTGTAACATGGATAACATTTCTCTTGTCTTTAATATTTAATTAGATTAATCTACTATCTATAGTTTTCACCATGGTTTAATACAAACATATTTATCATGAACAAAATTCATTAGTAGATTATTTGTCCAAAGAAGGTCTCATTTTGGAAATAGGATAGTAGGTGAAGATGGTGATTAACGATAACATTACATAGCCCTAAACCTTTGGAAATTTTTATGATATATAATTATTTATCATATATGACCATTATATTGGGTCCTTTATTAGGACATTTCTGAGCTATGCATTGTGATGATGATGACTTGGGTATGTCATGGATAATTTTCATAGGCTTTGGTGTGGATACATTAGTATTTATTTATTAATTTATAATTTGGTGTGGTTACCTTGTATAGATTGGGAGGATGGACATACTTTCATCTCTTTAGCCTTTGTTTCGATGCTTATGCTCATAGATTTCTCTCAGGTTTTTCTTCATTTATTGATCGGTGGCTTTGTTCTTTCTTTGATCTCTTTATCCCTCATTGCATTCATTGATGAGTTAAGGCGTTTGTTATTTTTATTGGGTTATTATTTTTTTATCTATTCCCTTTTGGGTCCCTACTTGATCCGTAAGCACCACTGAAAAACTCAAAGTGAAGTTTTAAACGTACGGATTTTGAATTTCTCAAAAAAAAATCTCAAAAATACTCAAAAGAACTTGCAAATTGTTTGGCAAAGTATTCTCGGTTATCGAATTAGATTAGAATTGTCAAAAAGACTAATATCTTCCATTCACCAATAAAAATGGATTTTGTTTTAAAAATTAAATGTCCTAAATTGTCAATTTTTCAAATATTGCATGAGCTCTTGATTAATTAAAAATTAGAATACTTGAAAATAAAACATGCAATCATGACAAATTACCACATGAAATTGATAACGGAGTTCGACATTGATTGCCTACGTCTTCGGGTCTACCCAATAGTGAGGACTGTTTCTATTAAATTTATGCAATAAATGGCTTAAAAATTACTTGGAAACGTTGCACAACTTTCCTCAGGCCTGATCTCTATCCAAGAATTCCACCTTTGTTGATAAACTCAAGCTCAGTCACACGAAATCCTTCCTTAGTCTTCAACCCCCTCTGAATGTGCTTTGGTCCCTTCACTTCAACTATTGGTTTATATAAAAAATAACATTCTCTTTCAATTAAAAATAATAACTGAAAGGCTTACCCTATGTATAGAGGTCAGAAATTGGATTAATATTCACTTGCTAAAGCTATCTCCAAGCTCTTATCTAGCTCTCGGCCTCTTAAAAATAAATCACAGTTGGATTTCCATGTCCATACAAGTAAAAATTACTCCCTTTTATAACACTTTAACCTCCGGGGCTGAAGTGGTCAAGACCTTATCATTTAAGGTGCCAGGTCTCAAGTTCCAAACTCTCTTCCTCCATTCTAGGTTCCTAGGGAAGTGGGAAAGGGATTCCTTCCTCCATGAGTGCGCTTTGACCAAGGGATTAGTCCCACATTTGCTAGGAAAGGTTGTTTTAAAGCTTAAAATAGCAAGTGGGTTGAAGTTTTCAAATAACAAAGATTTGGGCGTCAACTTTCGCTGTCACCTAGTTAGTCAAACGCCTAGGAATGAGGGAGGTTTGTTTAGTGTTTGTAGTGTGGAAGTTTGGCGTATATTCTTATTTGAAAATGTCAAATATCATGTGCAAATATAAAACACTTAACAATTTTTTTTTTGCACCCCTATTTATTTACCATGTGTCAAATGGAGATTGGTCCACTTGGCATTTCAACAGTGTCATGTGTCAACCTCTGATAGGTCCAAATGTTGATACATTCTTGAAACACGTGCCAAATGTTGCAAGTGACATTTTTTGAGAAATATTCAAATGACCATATCTTGAGCATCTAGACTCTATTTTGTGAACCACAAAAAGTGTCAAAAAGCTCTCGACGAGCTCTATAGTGTGCCACCACTAAAACTCTGACTTGAAACCTTTTTTAGAACCCAATTTATGATCACACCTCCCTAATGGAAGGCTTTTGGTCTCCAAAAGTCTAATATCCTTTGAAATCTTATAAATAGTCTACAAAAACTGCCTGCCCAAATGTCACATCCTGTAAAGTGGTGAATTGCCAATCACTACAAATTATTCACCAAGTGCAATGGCAAACCAATTTGTCAGTGTAATAATTTTACATGCTATTTGTAACCATAATTGACAGTTACAATAAAATTCCCAAAAATGAATAAGGGTCTTAGAGAATGTGAAAATATCATGCATGGCAACAAATAGTTTGTATAATTAGTAAAATTACAAATGGTGCCCATAAAGGGTCTTATAAGCCTCTATTTGCACAATATAAAAGACAACATATAAACTACAATGCAAATTTTTCAAAATAGACATATTGCTCATGTCCATATAAATTGCAAATACTATTGTCAAGGTTTAAAAATGAAGTTTCAAAATCCCAAACATGAGAAAATATTTCAAGTATGTTTAACTTGTCCCTTGGTTGTTCTCTATGAGCCACTCCAATAAACCATATCGTCATTCAAAGCATAGTAAATGTCCTTTATGCATACAATAAGGATCCCAAAATTTCTTTGCAACATGAATGCATCCACTAATCATGACAACATGAATGTCAAAAATTGTTTACCAACCCTCTTAATCAAATTTTCTTGATTAGTTGGTGAGATTTATTTACTTGATTTAGTAACATTTGTATGGGTTGATTTAACTTCATTAATTACCTCATTGATAGGTTTATATGCCATCTTAATCTTACCATTTCTAGGATGGTGTGATGGTTGAATTCTCCAACACTTTTCAACCCGATGTCCACTTATGTTACAATGAGTACAAAACCTTTTGTCCACTCTATTGGAGAACATATTCTTATTGCTACTCTCAAAACTTTGTCTAGGAGAATAGTCTTTCAAAATCTTTCCTAACAAAGATTTATGTTTCCAACATTTGGCTACACAATGATTAGATAGTCCATAAAAATTACATGGATAAACGTGCCACAAATTTTGTGTACCATAATCAAAAGGAACATTGGAATATTTATGTTGTTTGGTAGAATTAGAATCAACATGATTGCAAGTGTGGCAAAAAGAATGTGTTTTACCTTCCATCCAAGAGGATTTACAATTCTCCATAACACATCTTGCTTCTACTTTCTTAGAGCATTCACTTGTTTCATTCTAAATACCAGATCTGTATCTTAACCCTGCATGATTAGGCTTATTCTCTACCTGAATGGGGTTAGTATCACCTTGGCCATCTTTTCCTAGGCCTTTTCCATTAAATCCCATTTTAACAAGTAATTTTAAACCTATTCCTTTTGTATATTGTTCAAATTTACCAAAATCATTGTTACTAGATTCTTCATGGGAAGGAAAATCAACTGATGACTTACATGCACTTACAATGTTTTCATCTGTCATAGTGCCTGCATCTACAGTGGAAGGCAAATCCTTCACTTGTCCACCATTATGTAGTTTGTCCATGAGCTCATCCTTGGCTCGTAGCTCCATTTTCAAGTGGGTAATCTTTTCATCCAAGGAGTACAATCTTGCTCTCAGGAAAGCATTCTCTTCCTAAATTTGTTGGTTATATGCTTCAAGCTCATCAAGCTTGGCTCTATTTGATAACTTGCCCATTGCACCTGTCGAATCACAAAAATTGAAACAAATGCTGAAATAGAAGCAAAAATAACAACCAATTATTAAATCCCGTTGATCAACTGCTCTAATACCAAATTGATCCGTAAACACCACTAAAAAACTCAAAGTGAATTTTTAAACGTACAGATTTTGAATTTCTCAAAAAAAAATTCTCAAAAATACTAAAAAGAACTTGCAAATTGTTTGGCAAAGTATTCTCAGTTATCGAATTGGATTAGAATTGTCAAAAAGACTGATATCTTCCATTCACTAATAAAAATGGATTTTGTTTTAAAAATTAAATGTCATAAATTGTCAATTTTTCAAATATTGCATGACCTCTTGATTAATTAAAAATTAGAATACTTGAAAATAAAACATGCAATCATGACAAATTACCACATGAAATTGATAACGGAGTTCGGCATTGATTACCTATGTCTCTGGGTCCACCCAATAGTGAGGACCATTTCTATTAAATTTGTGCAACAAATGGCTTACAAATTATTTGGAAATATTGCACAACTTTCCTTAGGCCTGATATCTATCCAAGAATTCCACCTTCACTGATAAACTCAAGCTCGGTCACATGGAATCCTTCCTCAATCTTCAACCCCCTTTGAATGTGTTTTGGTCCCTTCACTTCAACTATTGGTTTATACAAAAAAATAACATTCTCTTTCAATTAAAAATAATAACTAAAAGACTTAGCCTATGTATAGAGGTCAGAAATTGGATTAATATCCACTTGCTAAAGCTATCTCTAAGCTCTTATCTAGCTCTCAGCCTCTTAAAAATAAAACACAATCGGATTTGCGTGTCCATACAAGTAAAAATTACTCCCTTTTATAACACTTCAACCATAGTGGTTGAAGTGGTTAAGAGCTTATCATTTTAGGCACCAGGTCTCAAGTTCCAAACTCTCTTCCTCCATTCTAGGTGCCTAGGGAACTGGGCAAGGGTGTCCTTCCTCCATGAGCGCACTTTGACCAAGGAATTAGTCCCACATTTGTTGATAAAGGTTGTTTTAATGCTTAAAATAGAAAGTGGGTTGAAGTTTTCAAACATCAAAGATTTGAGTGTCAACTTTGGATGCCACCTAGCTAGTCAAATGCCTAGGAATGAGGGAGGTTTGTTTAGTGTTTGTGGCGTGGAGGTTTGGCACCTATTCTTATTTGAAAATGTCAAATATCATGTGCAAAAATAAAACACTTAACAATTTTTTTTTGCCCCCTATTTATTTACCATGTGTCAAATGGAGATTGGTCCACTTGGCATTTTAACAATGCCATGTGTCGACCTCTGATAGGTCCAAATGTTGACACGTTCTTGAAACACATGACAAATGTCATAAGTGGCATTTTTTGAGAAATCTTCAAAGGACCATATCTTGAGCATCCAGACTCTGTTTTGCAAACTGTAAAAAGTGCCAAAAATATCTCAATGAGCTCTACAGTGTGCCACCACTAGAAATCTGACTTGAAACCTTTTTTTAGAACCAAATTTCTGATCACTACTTCTTTTGCCCTCATTTGAGGTGGTGTTTTGGGTTCTATGGTTCATTTGTTTCATTTTCCTTATTGATTTTGCCTGTTGCATCTTCACGATGTAGCTTTTTCCAATGAATAAAGTTATGAATTTTTATTTGAAAAAAATAAAATAAATTGAATACCTATATATCTCTAATGAATCCAGATAACCTTGTGAAACCATCTTTATACAGGTAGACCCCTATGCACAATGTTTGACATTCAGCTTGGAAACTACTTGGAGAGGCTAGTATAAGATAACTAGATATTTTGAAGAGAATTGAATGGATTTAGAGGATATTGGAAGAAATTGGTGAATCAATTTGATGCATTATGCCTTATGGAGAACCCTGAAACACAAAGAAAAATTGACAATCACTTACAAACTATGCAAAATAGTAGATTTCCTTGCCAAATGACTTCCTACACATGTAAACCTATTGGATGAATGTGTAATATGGTTCTTAATACCTATGAATATATTTTAAAATTTATTTCATGTAGATAATGAGTTCACACTTGCATGTGAATTACACCAAACTAAGCCTGTGGGGATTTAAACCTCAAAATAGCACCTTAGATCCTTAGAAATTGTTCATAAATCTAAGTAGCTCAATAAAATTAAAAATAACACTAATAGGAATCCCATAAGGGTTTCTATCTGTGGACAAAATCTTAGCTTTCAATTTTACCTATATGGCTTGTACCATGCAATTAAAAATAACCTTCATGAGCTTGTGAAGGGAATGATGGAGGAGAGAGATATTTTACAATTTTGAGACTTTAAACTTATTTTCATGCATATTTATGACCTTTAGAAGCTAAAATTACATTGATAAAATATTTTCACTTGGAAAATGAGTCCACAAGTCTGTACAAGTGCCAAAACTCCTCTCTAAAGCATTGAAATTGAAGATTTTGATAGCTTATTGACTTGTTGGTAGGTGTGGTAGTTATGTAACTTATCCAATGTCCTTTTAAAGTTTTTTATATGGATTTATTGCTTGGGTAACTTTTACATACATGAAAATCAGCCAAAAATCACATTTTTCCTTCATTAAGCTTACCTTAAAGTCTACAAAAGAACTTTAAAGTTTCCAAATAAACATGAAATGTTATAAAAAGGTTATTAAGACATAAAATGACCTTTAAGGACACATAATTACCTATGAAAATTCTTGACTAAGTCTCATCACTCCATGACAAGACTAAACCACTATAAGACATTACCTTAATTTCTCCAAAATTACCTTAAACAATGCTAATAAGGTTTTATGAAGAATTTTTGAAGGCTATCAAGGAATGAAAAAACTATGAGAAAAGGTTATCAAAACATGACACTCAATTTTTCACCTATATGGGTTGACATTTTGACCTTGGGGGTCAAAATTGGTCAATAAGTCCTATAGGAAATCTACATATAGGTGAGGTTTCAAAGAAAGGTGCCATCACGAGGGTGTGAATTTATTATATGGATTTTAATACATGTTTTTGGTTTAATTTAATATATATATATTCATCTCATTGGAGTACCCAAGACAAGCTTCAGCTTCACCTTCATAATCAAACTTGTTGGAATTTTGTTTTCTATACCTAAATATCTTGTTAAAATAGGGTTAGGAAGAACATTCTTATTTTTATTCATAATATATTGAAAATTTTAGAATGATGTTATTTCAGAATATAAAAACTAAATGCTAAATAAATTTGGAAATTATTTATAGTGTTAGACATAGGCATAACATTAGGATTTTTAGATTGATATCCTTTGACACTACCAAGCCTTAGGTGGCTTCACTTTGTTCATCAAAGAATTCCATTTTATGAATGAAATGATAACTTTTAGGGATGATAAATGAAAATAAATTTGGCAAACAAGGAATGTTTGAAAAATTAAGAGAGCTAAGAAGCTAGAAAGAGAAAAACATGAAAATAATCCAACCAATTGTGGGATAAGTTTCACATTAGGTTCACTAGAATGCATGATGGGAAAATATAGTGAATAATATAATTATTCCCTAATATATTAAAGAGAGAAGATCATACTAGATCAAACATACATATAATTAGCCACACCAAAAATCTTGTTAGAGACTGAAAGTAAGCTTTGTATATAAAATAGAGATAAAGGTTAAAATTAGGGAATATATGAAAGGAAATGAAGAACAAAGTTAACCTATATCTAAGATGTAAAAGAGGTAAACTAAAGATATATAAATTCCATTATAAGATAACAAAAAAGTATCTTAACTAAGGATTATGACTAAAAGGTATCTAACTAATGATATATTAACATGCAAAGATAACATAAGCCAAGTTAATCATGGAGAAGAAGACAAAAAATATGGATAACTCTAGTAAATGCATATAAATAAAATAAAATAAATAGTTTAGAGAGAGGTAAATTTACCTTGGGTTGACTTGTCAGTGGATTAATCTCCCTCGTAGCTCAAGTGGTACTTAATGAGAGATGTTGTAGGTTAAGACCTAAATGGAAAGTATACTTAATTGGGGATTCCCAATACTAAGGTGTACCTCTATAGTTTAAATTCCTACTATTGAAATTCAAATACCTTTAATAAGACCAAAACCCCAAAAGAATAAACTCTTATACTCTAGTTCTTCTTCTACTAAAACTAGGTTTGTGGCATAATGAAATAATGATAGTTTGTTTATCATAAAAATGAGATCTATAAGATTTATATATATGTATCCAAATATTTAAATTTACCTAATGAAATCGATCTATATCGATACTATATAATAATTTAGACACAAAATAGTACTATGTCAACCCTGCCAATATATTACAAAGAGGCAAACAACCATATTTATTAAGGTTAATATAGTTAGAAAGGGACATAATTAGGAAAAGGAATTACATTATCCATAGATGACATAGTTGTAAACATAGGGGATAAAATATAACTAACTCGATTAGGATTGTGTTAATTAGGAGAAACCCTAAAAGTAGGCTGAAAGTAAAGAAAAAAACATTGAAAGAAGATATAATGACTAAATATCAAGATAATGAGTGTAAAAGGGTATAATAAAAAATCATAAGATAAAAATTTCTTGGAAAGTACCATGATCCAACCTAACCCAATCTTGATACACTCCTTATGGCTTGCACTCAAGGAGAAAAATGTACCAATGAGTCTATACAATAAATTTTTAGTGCCTAAATAATATAGGTGTATACAAATTTAACTAAAATCAATAAAATACTTCCACACAAAATCAACTACCTTAGTATGGAAGAGGTTATGGTGGAATCAATTGTTGTAGGTGTGGTATCAAAAGAGGGGGGAAAAGGTTCTAAGGAACTTGTTTCAAATGTGGGATATCAAATCACCACCAAAGGGAATCTAATAATTTACCTAATTATCCATGCTATAGTCAAAATCACAAGATGGAGGATTTACAAAACATCTTTTTAATATCATGTATAAGGACATATCAATAAAGGAAGATATAAATATCTAAGTTATGTACCAAGAAGTGAGCTAGATTGTCAAATAATTTGTGCATAAGGGAAGCTTAGGCCTAAAGGAAAACATTACCATTTAAGGGGGTGTGGACACTTAGAAAATGAGGATGCCAGTTCACAAAATGTTGTGATGAGTAAACCAGGAGTAGGATTACTGGACTACTTAAATACATTGATGGATAAAGGGTTATTGGTTAATGCAAAGGAAATTATACATATTTTTAATAGAAAGATACACAAAAATAAATATTTAAATGTGAGGATATAGAGAATCCATTATAAAATGAGTATTATTAATAAGGAAATGTCAAAATTCATTTTAATTTTGTCCATGCTAAATAAACATGTAATGTTTCCATTGTTTAAGGGCTAGCTAAAATGAGTATGAACAAAATTTACATACAAGTCCTAGAAAAAATGAAGGAAATTCATTATTATATAAATTTTCACTATGACTAGGATCTAATGATATATTATTATCTAGATGAATGGGAGTTGTGTAACATATTGATTTACACATGCATATAAGTAAACATCTTGATGAAGGATGCATGGAAGATGATTAGAAAACCTAAGTTTTCATATTTAAAAAATGTGTTATTCATGGTGGAAAAATCAAGTTTGAGACCAAGGAGGATCTTGAATAATGTTTTGTTGACCATCATGGGGATCCATTTTAAATTTGAATTTGATTTGATTCCTTTGGTAGATGTAGATCATAACCCAAAATTACTAGGAAGGTCAAGCAACATTACATGAGTTTTGAGAATGGGATGAAAAACATTGTAATCCCCTTAGATGATAACCATGTGTCATCTTATGTGGAGAGTGTAGATACTAAAAAATATATTAATAAAATCTAAAATATTACCCCACTTGGTAAGGAATACTTAAATCCAAAGGATGGTAGGGTTCTAAGTTGGAAGAGTGTCACATTTATTTCTAATACCACTAGTCATGGATGCACAAGATGGATGAAATAAGAGTATGAAGTGACTATAAGGACATGCAAAAATTTACATTCAAGGGGTATAATCCCTATAAAAATGTTTTTTTTTTTTTAATATGAACTTAAGAAGAGTAGATTAGGGTTGGTCAATAAATTAATGAATATATGAGTTGTGAAGGTGACTCAAGCACCTAAAATGATATTAATTTTTTTTTTAGGGTAATTACTCCAATATGATAGTATAACATAAACAAATTCATATGAATATGCCTTTGAAACATTCTTGACTTAGGAGGTGTATTGAGTTTTAACATTATTACAAACATTGCATGATACTCCTACGTGATGGTGGAAATTTCATCAACCCTATTTACCAAGTTATTCAAAATGCAAATAAAATTTCTATGTATGGTTTAGGCATAAAAAAGAGATAATATTGTTACTAGTTTTATTAGGGGAGACTAATATTTTAGATCACTTTAATTTTTTTGAGTTGGAATGGACTAACTATGCATTCATCCTTTCTATATGGTTATGGGTACATGAGTTTTTTCTAGACTAAAGTATTAGGTAGACACATGGTTTATAGTTAGTGAGTCAAAGGGAGAGACTACAAACTATGAGAAGGTAAAGGGTGTATTTATGGATCCTTCATGTTAAAATAAATGAATTATAAATTTAATACACCATTGAGAGTCATGCTTGTGGAAATTTTTATAAATGATTTGCAAATGGATGATAGGTTTAGTGAGATGAACCAAGATGAAGACTAAGGGAGAGTACATCTATTTCAAGATGGTATATGCTCAAATGTTTTTGGAGAAATAAGTGTAATATATAGATAGGATAGTACACTACAATACAATTCAATGATTTATAGTTATATATCTTAAATATTGGGCATACACTATTTACAAATGAGATAAATATATCAGTGAGCTCATAGACTAGGTATACACCCTATAGTAACCTTCCTTGTGATACCCATGAAATTCTTGGAGTTATAGATCTGAATTTGCTTTGTTTAAAAATAAAATTAAATACCAATATAAGTTAGAAAAGGATCATAATATCTAGGCATCATTTAGAAACAAAGTAGCATCATAATACAAAGGAGTTAGAATATTCCATGATAATTATCTAGACACAATGCGATAGTTAGTTAGTAGAAGAGCAAAACAAGTCTATTTTTTTTTCACTTAATAGCCCAAACTTATTTTATCTTTGTGATCATAACTTTGGTATAATCCCCAATAAATAGATAAAAAAGACTGGCCATAATGCTTGATCAAATCTCTTATCATATTTCCATGGAGAAATTAGATGAAGACCTTATGACTATGTAGACAACATACTCCACTATACTCTAAAAATTGTCCAAACTAGACAACTACATCTCATTGATGAGTTTGATAGTAAAATTAATTGGACTAAATTCCAAGTATAATACCATAAGAAAAAATAGTTTGAATGGTTCTAATAGTGGAAGGGACTCTGGAAATGACCCACTACATTCTAGGTTCTAGAACTATACACCACGACTAGGTTTATATAAATTCACTGGAGATGCCCCTACTAGATGGTTGTATAAGGTAGGTCAATATTATTTTATCCAAACTCCCACAGATAAAAAATTCCAATAGCTTTGTTTAACTTAGAATTTGAAGCTATTTGATGGTATCAATGGTTAGAAAAGACACATGTAACTCTCACATGGAATGAGTTTGTTAAACATCTACTAATTCAATTTGTCCCCATTACATATGAGGACTTCACGTGAGTAATAAATAAATTATGGAAAACTCACTTGTTCTATAATTAAAAATCCCACATTTAAAAAGTAACCAATCAAACAAAGGGCCAAAACGAGGATTTTTCAAAATTTACTTCATGAGTGGATTCAAAGAAAAAATTCATGTTAAGGTCAAGTTGTTCAAAATTTATAATTTGATGGAAGTATTCAATTTATCTAAAATATATGAGGACAAACATGCATCTCGACACCATCATTATAAGGCACTAGTATAAAAAACCCTCTCTCATCTTGACCTACTCTAAATCAAGTCACTCGAGTACCTCAAATCAAGTAATTGATGCATGAGGAAATGGTCACTCACTAAGAAAAATGACTATGATATAATTGTGATGAAAAATATATCCCAAGCCATAAGTATGTTGAAACCAAAATATCTCTTGGATGTTGAGGCACCTTCCATTCCTAACATATATGATGATTTTTAAGATGATTTAAATTAGTAAAAACTAGAAGAGAATAGTCTAAATGAGGACCCTTACCCTGATATTTTAATTCATGCTTTATTAGGGATAAAAAATGCTCAAACTATGAAGATACGAAGGTGCTTTAAGGGGAATCATTTAACTATTTTATTGAATATAGAAGAAATCATAACTTTATTGAACCTCATGTGGTTAAGTAGGTGAATTCTTATGTGTATCCATGTAACTTTTTTGAGGTGAAGGTAGCCATGGGTGATTAAAATCTAAATTATGTCATGTTCATCTTATCATTAAGAGGTTTTGACATCATCTTGGGAGATCAATGAATTCAATACTGAGTACCCATACTATGGGGATTCTATGAATTATGGATGTAATGCATAATCATAGGGAAAAAATACATTTTACAAGGCATGATAGTAGGACCCACTCAAGTTATCATTTCTCACTCAATGGCTGAGATAATAAAAATTAGGTTCTTTAGGGGTGGTGACTCAAGTTTATGCATTGCACATGATAGAGACATGGACATTAGTAAAATAAAGAAACTTGTAGTTTAATCTTTATAAGCACTCTAAGATACTTCTCTAACCTCAATGATTACCTTAACAATGTTCATAACCCAACACCCAACACTTCCTTCTCTCCATGCATCCCGTTTTCTCCTTGTTTTCATTAATGATATGTGTAATGAAAATATCCATTACTCAGTCTTACGCTGTCATTTTAAACAAAGGTTTCTAGCCCCAAAATAGCTATTTCAAGCAAGGCTTTGAAACTTATTAAACACTATATGCCTCAAGCTTGAGAATCACACTTTTAAGCAAACCAAAATCAATGATCACAATCCAAGAACCTAACCACAATGACTAAGATTCTTCACAATTCCAAGGGGTAGGTCAACAAGCCCCCATGAATCCCAAGACATCATTACCACCATGCCATCCTAGTTAAACAATAGCATGGTCCCCTTCCAAGTAAAGCATGGATCAAATATCATGATCCCCTATGGGTTAATATTCATTTAATTGACCATGGATTAATAATACTTACAAATATAATAAGCTAAGGATGATAAATAACAACAATCTAAAATTACATCGAACCCAATACTAAGTACAATGTCTACAAGTAGTCAAGATTGAAAGAATAAATATAACTAAGCATTTAAAAGATAATGTGATAACCAAAGATCATAATACCAACATGGAAATACATGCAAATAGTAAAAATGACACTTGTAATGCAAGATGATCCAATAAGATAGAACTAAAAATCATCAAATCAAGACTGTATCAAAATTGGAGAGGAAATCAAATGGCTCAAGGTCTCATTTCTATTATATTAACTATTGGTGTGAACTGACCACTCAATTCCTTTTCCATAATACCCAAACTACCAAAGTCTACCATAGAGCCTAACTCATACAACTTGTTCTTGCAATCATGATAACAAACATGAGTAGTATCTAAACATGGTATTATATAAATAACATAATCTTAGCCATATGGAATGTGAGCATGATATAAAAATCATATATAATAATCCACTATGGCATTAGTCAATAATATAATAGTAAGTTATGAATTTAACATAATGTTAGAATTATAATCCCATTTGTAACACAATTTAATCAAGCATCAAAATCAAGAATGATATGCTATGAAAGTTTAATAACGAGCAAATAAATATATCATAAGATCAATTCATGACATGTAACTACCTTAATGACACCCTATAAGAACCTTTTGAGTTTGATCATGAGTTAAACATTGTAAAATAACTCTATCTCTATTTATATAGAGCAAAAAAATCTCTAATAGAACAAATTTTAAAACTTGAAGTCCAAGTGATATTTGTTTTCTTATCCAAGTTACTAGGACAATCTTGAGTTTTAACATAAAAGACTAAATAATGATACCAATCATCTTTAGGAAGTAAATATTCCCACTCATTCATTTCATGTCCAAACTTAAATTGTTTATAAAAATCAACAACTTTCATGGTTTGGAAATGAGGCTTAGCATGTAAAGAATCATCAATGAACAAGACTCAAACATTTATACTTTAGATCATGTTTTCAGCTAAATGTTTTTCTAACTCATTACCTTTTATTTTTTTATATGTCTTGAATTCAAGGTCAAATTCTTAAAATCCACTTTGTTAATCTTCCTTGGATAGTATGTTATTTTACAAGATAAGAAAGAATAGGCACATTAGATATGACAATAACCTTATTTCCCATCAAAAGATAATGAATTTTGATTAAAGATACTAATAAAAACCCAAAATTTTTAATTAATGAATACTTAGTTTCTACATCCTTTAAAACTTGGCTCATTTAATAAATAGGATATTCTTCATTATTTATAGCATTCTGCATAATTAAAACATATATGGTCCTTTTAGTGGCATTAACATAAAGAATTAAAAGATTATTTAAATCAGGGTTAACAAGTATAGGTGCACATTCAATGGCATATTTAATGTTATTAAAAGTTTAATCAACACCCACATCCCACACATAAGATTTATTTTTATCTAAAAGTATTTGTAAAGGGTCATATTTATCAACAAAATCACAAATAAATTTACATACACAATTGATTTTTGCAAAGAAATATCTAAGACAAGATTGATCTTTTAGAGGTGGTAAATCCTTAATTGCCCTAATACTTTTTGAATCAATATAAATATCATATTTATAAATAATATGTCCTAATAATTTCCCCTCGGTGACATCAAAAATAAATTTCTTAGGATTTAAATAAATACCATAATTTATACATCTTGCAAACATTTCACAAAGATGATCCATATTTTTATTTATTTTCTTGGAATGCATGGTGAGATTATCTAAATAGACTTGAATGACTATGTCAATTAAGTCATCAAAATCCATATGCATAGCTCTTTGAAATGTGGCACCTAGATTCATAAGGCTAGAATGTAGTCTATTAAAAGTCAAAGTTCCTCTACACATGGTAAACATCATCTCATGTTTATCATCAAAATTAACAAAAATGTGATTATAACCAAAAAATACATCAATTAAAGACATAATTTCAAATTTTGTAACTTATTGTAAAATATGATCAATATTAGGAAGAAGAATATTATCTTTAACACTAGCCTTATTAAGATCTCTAAAATCTACACAATATAATATCACCATTTTATGAATAGGCACTAAATTAGCTACCTTATCAAAATATTTTATGGGAAAAATGATACCACCATCAAACATTTTATCAAGATCCTTGTTGATGGTTTCTTCCAACAATGAGATTATTCTTATAATCTTTTGTCAACTTGTTTTATACTAGGTTTTATAGGTATATTATGTTTAATAATATTGGTATCATAACCTTTTATGTATTTGTAGGACCAAAGAAATACATCAATAAATTCTTTAAAAATATTTATATAGTTCATTTTTCTCTCAAGAGTACATTGTATTCTTAAATAGACATATTTGGGATCTGGCTCTATACTAAGATTGATAGGAATAGTCTCACCTATTATTCTCCTTGAAGGTTCCTTAGTGCATGAAATTTTGGGTTGATCATCAGGAGTAAACAATAACTCTAATTTGACTAACCGACAAGCAATTTGTTAATATTCAAATATAGACAATCACCACAATTTAGCACATAGTCATCATGATGAATATAATTTCCTTGAAAAAAATAATTAATATGTTCATCGAAATTGAAAATAAGCCAATTTTTCATTTAAATGAGGAAAGAAAGGTCTAAATTTTTTAGATAAAGACAAGTCAACAATTGGTTCATTTTCACTTAGAATAGGATTTGAAGTAAAAATAATGGGCTTATCATCTCGTATATTAAATTCTCTAAATATATGAGAAATATTTAAGGCTTCAAAATTTTCAAGAAGTGACCAAACCTTATGAGTGTATCCATGTATATGTGTTTGATTATTTTTAAAAATATTTATAACTTATCTAATAATTAACTCAGAGTCACCAAACACTTTTAATTATTTGATATTAAGTTCAATTATTTTTATAAACGTAAGCATAAAACTTCAAATTACATTGTATTATGAGCATTATAAAATGTTAAATTAATAATCATAGAGAAATATTTTACAAATAAGAGAAATTAATAAAATTCTAACCTCACTACCATGTTATGAACATGCTCTATCAAAATATAAGGACAATAAAGTATCTCTAGAAATAGTTATTTCTTATTTTAGTTTCATCTAAAGTTGACAACTCATAAGCACTAATTCTAATTTCTATATAAGAAATAGTAGTTGGTATGAAATCTATAGGGTTACTAAAACATTCTTCTCTTTATATGATATCAATTTCATTTTCAACAAGAACCCAAGTTATATACTTGCATATGCAGCACCAGTTACTTTTGACCAATCTCTCCCTAAAAGCATAGCATAATTACTATGAATATCCAACACTTGAACATTGGTCATGCATATAATTCTTTAATATTGAGTGATTCTGATAACAATATCTGAAACTTTCCATAGTTTTTGGTTTGATGAGAATTATAACATGCGAGTTTTCTATTATCAATATTATAAGATAGACCTATTTGATCAACAATAAATTTAGGCATTATATTCTTTGGGGCACTAGTATCAAGAATAAAATTATGAATGATTTTATTAGCAATTATGATAGAAACATTAAAATGAGATATATAATTAATAGGATGATCATGAATCTATGCAAAAATAAGAGACTGTTCATTACAATTAATTTCTTTCTAAAATCCTACCATTGTTTTAGAATTTGGGTTTTTGATAGCATCATTAATTTTATCAAGATGACTAGGTAGATTAACATCCTACATTAATGAGAAACCCACGTTAATTGTGGCCAAATCATCTATAATGTTATAATTGTTAATATCAAGATGATAAATGTGAGTATAATTCTTGGGTTTATAAGGAGGATACTGTAGATTATTAAAACTAGTTGATAAAATATTATTTGTTGGGAACTAATTACAACATTATCAAATGAAACATTATTCTATGTACTTTTGATTTTATCTTGTTTTTTAGAAGATGGTGGTTGATTTTTAGTTGTATTAAAATTATCTTTTTGGGTAGAATAAACTTTGTCTAGTGTTGATGGTATAACCATTAGCAATTTTTACATCATTTCAAGGTTCATCAAATTTACACATGTTTATAGTATCATCTAGATCAATGGAAATACTCTCCTTTTCATAAATAATATTTTTAAACTTTTGCACAACTATACAAATGTTAGGATCATGATCTAATTCACAATTTTACAATAATGATTTTTTAATTCATTTTTGCTTTTTTGAGGAATTATAAATTTACCTAATGTAGGTGGTTTTCATTTAATTATGATTTGATGATGACTAGCTCATTTCCAATATTATGTATGGTTTTTAAAAATTCTATGTTATTAGAATTTAAACCTATCATAGCTCTATATTTAAAATCAATACATTTTAATTTATTTTCATATTCAATGTATAAAGTTACAGTTTCATCATAATTCATATTGTTTTTGTCTTCTAACACCATTTTATATTTAGAGGTAAAGCATTACAAAAATATAATGTAGACAAATTTTTAGATGGTCTAATGTCACAAGAAATCTTTGGACATGGTTTAATGAATCTGGTTATAAAATGGTAAACCATTTCACCTAGATCAACAGATATATTTACTAATTCATTGACTAACTGTAAATATTATTTAGGTTGACTAGAATAAACTTATAATCAATATTTTATATCTTTACAAGTATTAATAACACTTACATGAAGGCTAATAAAAGATTGATAAACTTTACCTTCTAAAGTTTTGGAAAAGACTCCAAGAGAAAAAATTTCATTCATAATACCAAGAGTATCACAAACTAACTTAAAATCATATAGATGGTATTACCAAGACTCACCAAATATTCTTGAGAATTTAGGGACATCAAGTCCTTTAAGTAAAGGTAATTTACCAAGATGAACATCAATATTAATAGGATTCCCATGAATTTAAGGATTCACTAAAGGCAGTGCAACATCTTCATCAAAATATACTTCATTATAAGTTACTTCTAATTGATTCTCATTATTCTTCAAACTTATAATTAGATATCAAACTCTCTATTATGCTTGTGCTTCCATCATAATTTTTAATAGATTGCATTACTTGACTAGTCTAATTTAACTCTACAGTTATATTAGAGTTAGTAGGGAAATTTGATTCAGACGGAACAATAAAATTTTCTTAAAATGAAAACTTTAAAAAGATAACTTATTATATGAGGAGGATTAGAAATTAAAGTTTGTTCTCTTTCTTGAAGAATTCTATGATTTTATTCCAAAATATGGAACTAAGATTTGCCTACTAAGATTTGCATACCAATAAATTTAAAATTTTATTTCTTCTTCCTTGGATATAACCTCAAGAATATTAGGTAAATAATAAGGCATATTGTACCAAAAAACATGATTAATATTAAAATCAATTTCAACTTGATCTTCAATAATATCAATCAACAGTTAGATAATAAGAGGCAACCCTCCAATGGTCATGGGAAAGAGAAATATAATAAAATATTAAAACATAAAATAAAATAAGATTTATGAAATTTTAATCCCCAAGGGAGTTGCCAAATTTATTGGTGGTGAAAAATGTCTCATCAAAAAATGAACCCATTCACCTATCATGAAGGTTAAGATGGAATTATACAAGTTTAATTGTAAGGGTCTAAGGAATGAATATTGATTTAAAATATGCATAGAATGAGTTTTTTAAATAGTTTGAGAAATAATCAGTAAGTCAAATTCTAAATGATGCATAATTATAATTTTATAAATCAATAGCTTTAATATAAAAAATAAGAATCAAATTATAATTATATATCTAACCTATCCAACAGAGAAAAGCCTATAGAAAAGATAGTCTTTTGAAGGAAATATCTATGATCCTTTATAATTATATTGAATCAATTCACTTATATCTCTTGATCTAAAAATATATTAAAATAAAATAAATGATAACAACTAAAATACAAGTAAAACAAAAGAAAGCCAAAACCAAATAACAAAATAGAAACAAAGACTAATATACTAATTAAATAATAAACAAAAATGAACTACAATTATCTCAAAACTTTAGAAGCAAAGATATATCAATATATTATATAAGATTAAATTATAATTGAACTAAAAAAAATTAACTAATATTAATGTAAAAAATATAAAATTAACTAATAACTAGAAAACAAACTAAAGTAAGAGCAGAAATATAATCAATTGGAAAATACTAATATTATGTAAGTATGATAATCTAATAACAAATTGCATCTAAATAAAAGTGCCTTAATTTAAATAATAAATAAATATATAACATAAATATAAAAGGGAATAAAAGTGATCAATAAACTAACTCAAAACAAGTAAAGAACATAAATAAAACTAGATATGAAATAAGTAGTGAAAGTGAATAATGAACAAAAATGAAATTAAAACTAGAAAGAAAAATAATTAATATAATTGAAAGAAATAGAAACTATCTAATGTAAAATTAAAATATAAATTAATATAATCTAAAACTAAGTTAATCTAAAATAGAAAATGAAAACTAAATAAAATTGAAAATTCACGAGTCTTGAAACAAGATTTGTCTTAAAAAAGTGAAATAAGATTTATTGAAAAATAAAAATTCTTTGTATGAATAGTCTTCAAAAAAGATAATGACCTACAATAAAAATATAAACAAAATGCCATAAAATGATATGTATTCATCATTATTCAATTCAAGTAATGGATTTATGCTCATATGAATGCATATTTGCAATCATCAAAATATATTAAAGTCAGATAGCTTTAGATAATCAGTTTATGAAATAAATAACTAGATATACATGTGCTAAACAAGAAGATTATTTTATTGTCAAATAATGTATTGTTTGGTCTATCAAGTACAAATCAATGACACTTTGAAGAACATATTGCAAGAAAAAATCAATGACTAAAGTATAAATATTAAAAAATGTATCCACATAACAAAATCACATACAACCTTAACTTATAGATTCATTATTGTGTTATCAAAAATCTCTTGAATTAAAAAATGAAAACCCTTGAAAGTGTAATGCATGAATCTTTATCAAAACCTCCTTTGAAAACTGATTTAGAAATCAATTTCACAACTAAACAACTATACATTCCTTGACCAAATTTAAAGGAAATTAAAATGCATGACAAATTTTCTACAAACTTAGAAACCTTATATTGTCTCAGACAAAAATCATTTTATTAACTCTACAAATCTTGAGAAAAATAATTATCTCATATATTACACATAAAACATAAATTTGTAATATCTATGTATACCCACTTCCATTTTCATGATTCCATCATATCTACAGTTGGAAAGCTCAATATAACTCGCATGTAGAAAACATTTTTCAGAGTCACTTGTATCAAATACTTTTTCTCAAATAAAATATTCATGAAAGATAAAAATAAAAGTATTTGAAAGACATTTCTTCAATTTACTGATGAACTTTCCTGTAAACTTATTTGAAAATAGAATATTTGATAAAGATATTGATTTTGTAAAAAAACCTAACCACATATTGAAGGTATTTAGAACCATATAATGAACACATTTAAAACCAATTTATCTTCTACAAAATAAACATGTAGGTTTCTTTGAACACTCAAAAATGTTCACAACCAAAAGACTGAAATGAAGTTCACAAAATAAAATATAATTTATTTTCATAGAATGGCCACATTAACCATTATTTTAAAAAACAAGACATAAACTTCCCTTATTTCCAAGGAATGGATGAAAAAAACCTCAATAAAAATTTAATTTACAAATGATCCTAAAAAAAACAAATTGATCCATCAATCATCTTCTAAAATTCATGAATCCTTTAAAAAAGATTCAAAAATGGAAACTATTTCATATAAAACTATTTTAAAACTCAAATAAAGGACTAGATTCATACCTCGCCTCTCAAATTTCAATGAAAACCAACTATGCTATCTTTCTTCATTCATTGTCTACCTTTCTCAACAAATAATCCTTCTACTGATAGAGTTTTACTTTTGCTTAGTAAGCTTTACAAATGGAAATGAACAAATAAGAAACCATCAATTTTTATATTCAAGAAAGTAATAGTTAATGCTCTAAATGATGTGTCTGAATACTATTATATATTCTTCCTACCAACAAACTCAAAAAAACTTAACCAAATTAAGTATTTTTTTATGTAGTTAACTAACAACTTAACTATTCACCAAAATTCCACCAAATTATTTGATTGAGGCATGTATATTATGCATTAAAAGTTTATTAATTTCCAAGTGTTTCTTATCCATAAGAAGTGAGTATTGAAACTTGAACTCATTTACCTCCACACTCTAACTTGTGACAGTGGATCCACTGGTAGCTATCTACAAATGCCTAAGTTTATTTAAACTCAAGCGACATTGACCATGGTTTGAAAAAAACTCACAATGATAAGTTACACCCCCACCTTTATATCTTATCACATCCCCATCTAAATATAAAATATATTAATCCAATGCATTGCTACATAGCTTAAGTCATGTTTGATACTAAAAATTTGGTTTAAAAATGAAAATTAGATATCAACATGAATACTTTATTATTTTCAATGAGATTCAAATTAATGTGAGAAATATGCCTAGCAACACGTGCTAAGGTTTTTGTAGACAAACTACATCACAATAAAAACTATTATAAATATGCCAATGACCTATACCTGCATGGATTATCTAAAACTTAATTGCTTCTAAATATTATCATGTGACAATCTCATTGTTTTGAAAACATGAAAAGTGAAAATAAGATTAAAAATAATCTAAATTTACCTTATCACTTTATTATACACATCAAATTAACATAATGAACTAAATTTTTTGTAACTAAAACAAAAAGCTAAACTACACAACTGTCATTGTTCATAATGATCAAATATGAAAGTATGTCAATTGTACTATGAACAATAGAAAAGAATGTATCCCATGTTGAGATTGAATATATCAA
Source organism: Torreya grandis (assembly GCA_037957365.1). Lineage (NCBI taxonomy): Eukaryota > Viridiplantae > Streptophyta > Pinopsida > Cupressales > Taxaceae > Torreya > Torreya grandis. The sequence goes on along the minus strand of JARHVA010004633.1, from coordinate 303,970 downwards.
TAACTTCATGTGATAATTATGCTATCAAATCCATTTATTAAAATTAAGAGTAATAAATATTATTTAAAATTTTAATTATTTCATGACTACATACACATAAAAATCCAAACATTCAAATGAATTTAAATGAGTTGGCCCCACCAACATTTTTAGATTTCATGACTCAAGTCATCAATATGAAATAACTAAAACTTGTTAAGACTTTTATAAAAAGAAAAGGTGATATAAATAAGCATAACAATGTGATAACAAGGTGATAAAAACAAACATGTTAAGACTTTTGGATTCTTTTCAACAAGTTATCATTCAAAATACCTATAAGGAAGGAAATTCTATAGCAGATTGGTTTACCAACAAAGGAGTGACTTTTTTGGGTCTAAGGACTTGGATGAACTATTAAGATATCCCTAATTATCTATTTTTAAAGATAAAAGATGAAGGAAATCCTAATGTTATTAATCTTAGGCATATTAGGGAATCTTCTAATGCATAGTGGGAAAAATTATTCAAATATTTTGAGTTGGTAACTCATATTATTTGTTTTAATTATTTTAAGGAATACATAAAAGTTTATAGATGTCTCGAAACATATTTTAGATGGTTCAAACATAAAACACAATTGCATTTCCTCTTGGTTGTATTTGGTGAAGCCTAATTTTCAAAACATAGAAAGTCTTTTCCAACTCTGAGTTGGTAGTAAGGAAAGAAAAATGGGATTACCCAATATAATCAAACCAAAAATGTTACCTAAATTTAAGGAAAATGAAATAATTTGTCCAGCTCTTCAAGTGGGAGGTTTTGTTGTTTTTATGAAGAAGATTGAAGAATATGATATATACTTCTCGATCATGTTTGTGAAATCTTTGGAGGATAGATCATTTTGAATCAATAAATTTACTCTTGACATCATAGAGGAACTAATTACTCATGTTACTATGTTGGATATTGAGGAAACCAAGATTTATTATTCGCTTAGAGATTTTAAAAGGGATAAAGAGACATTCCTAAAGTAAGGAGAGCAATTAGAACTACTTCACAATGGATTTAAACAAGAATCCTTACCAAAGTTATATGTATAGATTACCTTCTATCCAATGATATATGTAACCCTATAAGGTAGGTAAAATTTAGTTAAATGGTCTTTGTTTAAAATATTAAACTATTTTAGACATGGTGTGCCCTTCAATCTTCCTTTTTTCATTTTGAAATCAATGGAGATTTTGATCATAAAGTTTAAACATGGTAATTAATCAATTTATAGACATGAAGAGGTGATATACCTCATTTTAAAATATTTTAAGGTCAATGAATCAAATCAGACCAGACATTCCTTGGCCCTAGAAGGAAGATGTAGAGGATACGCCTGTTGATATTAGAAAAAATATTTTTTTTGGATAAAATACCTTGAGAATTCAAGTAGGGTTGCTTAAATCATTAAAAAACTTATGGATAATAATACTAAAGATTTGAATAAAAGAATTTGAATTCGTAGGAGAACATAAAGAAACATCTATGGAGTGTTTCAAATCTAACAGGGGATAGTTAGGGAAAACAGGGCATGCATAAAAAATGAGAGATTAAACTAGGGATTGTATTGATGTAGAATAGGTTAGAGAGGTTTTAGGGGAGGGACATAAGGATGTTGAAGAGTAAAAAAATTTGGCTCAAAAACTTTACTTAGAGGTTATGAAAAGTGTGCCTAAATATGTTTCCACAAGCAAAGGAGAGACCTATCAAAACAAGCAGCCAAAGGATCAAATTGAGGCCTTTAATAATTTGGTGACCTCTCTTAAGGGAAAGGATAAATTAGATAATATAGTTGAATATTTTTATCTATATATATATATATATATATATATATATATATATATTGCATTAGTTTATGAGAGAGATTATAGAGTTCAAAGGTAAGGTGAATTCCCTATAATAGGAAAACATAAGGATAAATCAAATCTATTCAACTAGGGAGGAGGATCAACAAATTTAGAGTCTCTCATTCAAGATGGAGATGTTAGAATAGGAGAATGAGAAACTTCATTACAATAACAAATTTTTAGTGAATTGCAACAAGGCTACTATGTATGAGGAACATTCAAAATATTGAAAATATGTGAGCCCATATCGAGGAGATTTTTGAGCCCAAGTTCATTGGTAAAGGCAAATGTAAGTAGGGGAAGTGCATCAGTTCATAGTATGTCATGGATAAATATAAGTTGTTTCTTATGATTGACATGAACCTTAAAAAAGATGAAATATTGTTGGGAGGATGTTTTTGGTAGTTTAGACTTAGACTAGTTCTTTTCTTATTTTATGTTGTTTTTTTGGCTATTTTTTTTGCTGTATTTGTGCCTGCTTGGTCATGTTTCTTATTTGGTCTTTGGTAGACCTTTGCATCTAATTTATTTGTAATTATTCTAGGGTTTGAGTAACTTAGTTAAAAAAATCCCCCTCATTAACTTGAATTAAAAAAACAAGTTGATGAACATAATTGTTAGAAATTGATCCCCTTGTTACAACCTTGATTTTTCATAATGTCATGTTTTTTAATAAATGTACAAGGTTATTGGCATAGACAGCATCTTTATGGGTTCCAAATACATAACTCACATGTTAATAATTAAGGCTCAATGTATTTATAATGCTTGTGAGTGTTCCAAGGCTAAATGAGACAAAGGACTTCACTTCCTATCCCTATAAAATCAAATGTAACTACATGCTTCTCTATCACCTTATCTTAGTACTAGAGTGATGATGTATGAAATCCGAAACGTATCATTTCTATGAATTAATCCTAGATCAGATAATATATATCACACCTACACTTATGATTGGGGATACACTTTTAAAGCAGGAACATGACCAATATGGGGATCTGTTAAACCCAATTAGGGGATCACTTGTATCACTTATCACAACATATCATGCTAGGAAGGGTTCCAAAGCCTAAAGTCTAACATAATCACAAAAAAACCCTAATGGAGTCCTAATTTTTAAATTTTCACTCTATTCTAATAACAATAAAGCAAAATCTAATCTAGTTCTCACCAAATCTTTTGGCACAAAGTGGGGTTAAAAGCAATAAAAAAATATGTATAGGGAACTTCAATTAAAGTAAGTATGAGTAACACCCTAATACATAAAATATGAAAGATAGCATTATTTGAGTCAACACTTATTCTACTTCTATATACTATAAGAGAGGAGAAAAAATTTAGAATATACTCACCTGAATGTGAACCTATTGAGACTCAATCTCTCCCTTAGCCAAAGAGGCTTCATAAGAGGTTGTTGTGGTTTGTAAGGATCACTAAGAAAGGCCAAAGCATCCAAGACTTATACACAAGATAGATTATCCAAATAATTAACCTAAGCTAAGTCTCCTCAAGTATAATGGTGAAAGATTAGATTTTAAAGAAGTGTGAGTGAATAATAACTCTTGATTGCACATATGAATAATGATCAAAATAATCTTCTATATATAGGTGGATCTTACCCTAAATCCTTCTAAGAACATTAGTTGTATGGGTTTGAACTAATCAACCTATTGTGTTTTTGGGGATAATTTACCAAGTCTGAGCTAAGTCAGCCAAAGGGATAACAAGGTAAAAAAGTAAAGAATACCCCTAAACTATATTGGGTTGACCTAGTCAACCCAGTACAACCAACAGTCCAAAAGGAGTTTAAGACAATAAAAGGAGGAATAAAAGAGGAAAATATTGGAGGAATACTCAAGGGAGGATAAATATATTAGGGAATGGTTTTGGGGTCTGGTTGGATTGGTAATAATGTAGAAAAAAGGGATAATAATCTTGTAAAGCACCAAAAGTCTACCCACCCCTTTCCCAGTGCACCCCTTAGGGCATGTACTCAGAGAGATTAAGTCTCAGTGGGTTTTTACAAGATGTAAAGTGTCAATATTTGATAAAAGGTTGAAAATATTATGTGTATATATATGCCCCACTTGAATCTCATCATGTGTCACTAAGGTGTAATAGGGGATGGTGCTTTGAGAAAGAACATAAGGACACACACAATGTTGATGCTAAAAAAAAGTTGAAGTATTTTAAAATAAATAATAATTGAAAGTGAATGACTAAAAGGGAAACAAATTTAAGAATTAAATAACTAAAAAATTAAATGCAATGCATACCTTGACTTACGTTTATTATGGGATGGTTATATGTTATGTTATTAGTTTTGATTGTGTATGACATAGAGATTGCTTTCAACAAACTCAAAAATACAAAACTAAAGAAAAAAACAAACAAACACAAGAAAAGCCAAGATAGATGGTGCTATGAGGATGGGATGTACTTGGGAAATTTGGCAAGCAAGGGTGATACATGTTAGACCAAATGACCAAGTCAAAGAACAAGAGTAAATTGGGTAACCAAAAATCCAAGGCTACTAAATACTGAAAAACTCAAACAAGTTATCCTTAAGTAAGACAAGAAAACTCACCAAATAAAACCAAGGATACATTTCAAACAATATGGTAAAAAGACCAAAAAATAAATGGTAAAAAGACAAAAAAATGGTAAAACAACATTGATGAGTGAGCAATAATAATCCACATCTCACATAACAATGTAAAAAGGTGCATAAAAAGGTAAAACAATATTATCAAGTGATAAGTAACAAGCCAACCACACTCAACAATGAAAAAAGGGTACAAACTTATGTGTTCATAACAACAAGACAACAAACTCATGATAAATGGTAAAAAGAAAGTAAAGTAAGTTTAGTAAATGTAAGATGTTGTAAAGAAAGAAAAAATCCATAGTTGCTCAAAACATGTTATTTTTCTCTAAGGATAGATAAAACTAAAAAAAAGTAGTGTTAGCATGTTTTTAAGAGGTGAAGAACAAGGAATTAAATAAGAAGGGAAAATAGATCTGGAATCACAATTTGTCTATCAAGGGGGGAAAATGAAATGGGTAGAGGGGAGAATGAAGGAAAAACCAAGGTAGAAGAACTCTTTATCAAAGTCAAGACACTCAAATTAGGTTTGTAAAAAAAAGAGGACTTTTGACCTTAAGGAATATGAAGAAATTATCTTAGCAACACAAGTCTTGGGTCAAAACATGGAGCATATAGATCATCCCATGAAGGCTATATGAATGAAAATTAAAAAGGACTTACCATCCCATGATGTGTTCCCCACTCTTCAGGACCCCTTATAGAGTCATCAGTCTACTATGAAGATTGAGTACTTACATGAGAAAGTAGGTAGAGTTTTTTCAAATCCCCCATTCCAATCTACTAGCCTACCATACCCCAAAGGAATTTGGCTCTATGTGAAGCCAACTATGAAGTTTGAGCTTCAATTGGAAATAGGATATGTTCTTGTAATCATGTCTTTTGGTGTGAATTTGACTTTTAAGATTTGTATGTTTCCTTTTAGATATCATTGCCTTTTATTTTAAATGATTTGGATTTTAATTGTAGTCTCATAAATCTAGATGAAATAAAAGTGTTATCTTGACTTTGACCTTGTTTTATCTAATGTAGATATGAAAGGAAGGGGAAATCAAGAGGAATGACACATGAAATAATTTGAATTGCTTCAAATTAAAAAAAAATGTGACAAATGGCAAAGAGGGATACAATGACAATAAAGGGTGATTCTTTATCATAATAAAGAGAGAAATAGAGGAAAACATGCTAACATAGATTGTTTGCAAAAGAATTATCTAACAAAAGAAGCAAAAATTAAAGTTGAGAACATGGATAAAGAACATGAAAAGATGATAAATTTATGAGGATGGTCAAGTCCTATCCATGGTATTACAAAGCAACTCATAGAAAATAAACCCATGAGGTTGTTGACAAGAAAGGGAAAAATGAGGTGAGGGACCCTTCTTACAAAGAAATTCAAAAAATAAAAAAACCAAAAGATGCCAAAACAACCTTGGCAACCAGTAGTAAGAAAAAGAAAAATAGATAAAATATGGTGGTTTTATGAGGAATCTCGGGTCTTATCTAAAGTATTACAAAGAAACAAAATAAAAACCTAAGGGGTGCAAAAAATAGGAGAAAATACGAGAATATAAGGAAGACTATGGTATATCAAGAAACCAAAAGACCAAAAGGGAGAACTAAAGGTTTGTGAAATAAAGGAAAATGTTATAAAGAGTGAGACCCGTGCTTAAGTAAATTATAATTTTTTTTTAGATAGATATAGATAGAAAGCATGAAAAGAAGTAAATGTTTAGGAAAAATAATTTTTAAGGAATTGAGCATTGGTGGGTTCTTTAAAAACATGGCCTTTATTGGTTTGAAGACTGTAAGTACTTGGACCAAGAATATCTTTAACTAAATGTGAGACCCACCATTTTTTGGTATATTTACCTTCTTTATCATGGGTTTAATCTAATTTAAGGACAAGATGACTAACATTAAAAGTGCAAACTTTAACATGTTTGTTATGTTATCAGGTGATACGAGCATTGTATTGGGGGTTATGTTGCAAGGCAAAAAGATGACATTCATCAAGAAGATCAAGGGCATGAAGGTAAGCTTCATGTAATTCTTCATCAATAATAATTCCATGAAGATATATTAGAAGATAAGGAAGATTAAATTATAAAGGAAGAACCGAGTTAGAACCATAGACTAGCAAGAATGGCATTGCCCTGATGGCAATGTGTATGCTAGTCTGATATGATCAAAGTGTAGGGTAAAGATGAATATGCCAATCCATGTGAGTTTCATGAATTATCTTTTAAAGAATTTTTTTGAGAATTTTATTGTGGCCTCAGCTTGACCATTGCATTATGGATGATAAGTCATGTAAAACTTGTGATTGATCTTGAAATTGTTGCAAAGTTGTTTAACATGTTTGTTTTTGAAGTTACCATCATTGTAAAAAATGATGGTATGGGGAATACCAAAGTGGAAAATGATTTGGTTAAGAATAAATTTGGAAATGGTAAGACTATTGATGTTAATGAGGGGCATGTCTTCTACCCACTTGGTAAATTATTTAGTTTTAGTGATGATCAAAACATGCTGATCTTGGGAGCAAGGAAGTTTACCAATGAGATCAAATCCCCACATTGAAAATGGCCATAGAGATTCAATATTTTAAATCTCAGCAGGAGGTGAATGGATAAGATCATCATAAAGTTGACAAGGAGTGCAATTTTTAGCATATTTAATTACATCCTTTTCAAGAGTATGCCAAAAGTAACCCATATGTAGGCATTTTCATGATGTAGCATATCTGCTATAATGACCACCACAAATGCCCCCATGTTCTTGTTCAAGAAGAGGAGGGAACTCATCTTTCATAACACAATGGAGCAAGGAACCTTTAACATTGTGATAATAAAGGATGTTGTGTTGAAATACATAATTGAAAGCTTGTTTAAGAATGTATGTCTTTTCACGAGAATCTAAATTAGGAGGATAAGTTTGGTGTTATAAGAAATGAATGATGTCTTTATACCAAGAAATTTTTCTAATGGTATTAGATTCAATATGAAAAATAAGCTAATATGATGGCTAAGTTGAAGAATGAGATTTTCTTATCTGTAGAAAAAAAGAAGGATAAAAAAGAACTTGATGTGGATGAAATAGAGAAGTTAAAGAGGTAAGGGAATCAACAATGGAATTTTGATCTCTAAGAATAGGGTCAATAGTGAAAGAGATAAAATTATTAGTGAGAGTGGTTGTAATTTGATGATAGGTAATAAGGTTCTCACTTTTACATTGATAGTCACCATTAACTTGATGGAAAATAATTTGAGAATCACCTAAATCATGAAGGTATTGAATGTCTAAATCAAGAGTAGTTCTCATGCCTAAGATAAGAGCTTCGTACTCAGCCATATTGTTGGTGACATCAAAGGTGAAATGAAAAGCTAAAGAAATGATTTTACTAAGAAGACTTGTGAGAATGCAACTTACCCCATCTCTTTGAAGGAATTTAGCACCATCAAAGTGAAGGGTCCAAGTATCCTCATACAAGTCAACATTGATTTTAGGGATCTCCTAGTTAACTACCTTTGGTTTAGTAGTACTAGAGGGAGTGGAAGATTCTTCAATATTATTAGCTTCAAGATCAATGGTAAAACTATGAAGATAATCTTTAAGAGATATAGCTTGATTAAGACCTTCAATATAAAGAATATTATCATATAGAAGGTCATTACGAAGAGAAGAAGTGGTCAGAATGGAAGCTACAACAAGTTGGTCAGCTATGGCTTGCCCTTTAATAGATTTTTGAGTTATCATGTGAAGATCAAATTCCATAAGGAGGACCATACATTTTCCAATTCTATCTCTATGAAGAAAGGCTTTTGATAAGAAATGACGAAGGGGGTTAGAATGAATAATGACATAAATAGTTTGGTAAATCATATAGTGATAAAGCTTTTTGGCTGCAAAATAGATAGTTGGGCAATCATGCTCAATTTTGGTATAACATGTTTTATAATTGATGAGACCTTGGCTAATGTAGTAGATAACATACTCTCTTCCACTATCATCTTGTTGGGCAAACACTTCCCTAATTAAAATAGGTGTGGAATAAGTATATAGAATCAAAGGTTTATCATTAAAAGGAGGATGAAGAGTAGGTAGATGAAGAAAAGACTCTTTCATGTTATCAAAAGCTATTTTAAATGGATCCATCCATTCTAAATTAGTACCTTTCTTGAGAAGGGAATTGATGGAGTGAAATTGATATTCCATTCCAGGGATGAATCATCTAATTTCCCTAAGCTTTCCTAAATAAGTACGCATGTCAAGAATAAAGTGAGGAATATGCATGTTCATGGTAGCACTAATTTTGGTAGGATCAATGTCAATGCCACAGAGAGGGACTAAGAATCTTAGCAATTTTATAGATGTAACTCCAAAGACACATTTTTTAGGATTAATTCTAAATTAATATTTAAGAAGATGATCAAAGATGATATCAAGATCAAAAAGATAACTCTTACAATGCTTGGATTTGGAAATAAGATCATCCACATAGGTTTCAACAATTTTATGAATGAGATCATGAGATATGTGGGTCATTCAATTTTGGTAGGTGGCTCAAAATTCTTGAGACCAAAGGGCATTTTGACATAGCAATAGGTTCCCCATTCCATGGTGAAAGTAGTCTTATGTTTGTCTTCAAGAGTGAAATGAATTCGATTGTATCCTGAGAAACCATCCATAAGAGATAACATTTCATATCTGTTAAGTTGTGGAGCTAAAAGATTCATTAGATGAGCAAGTGCAAGGTTGCTAGAATTATATAGTCACCGACGATGGTCAGAAATGGACTAGAGGCTGCCGACGTCGATTATGGATCAGCTGACATCGGTCATGTGTAGGCAAATAGGGATCGACGTTGGTCACCTGTGTGTCAAGAAAGTCTATTTTCATGGATGAACAGAATTTTTGCATGATAAGATTAACTATTTGTATTGAGTCCATGTTTCTATTTTTGGCGGGACTGTTTTGAACCCTTGATTAAGAGGTATATCTAACAGTGGAGAATGTATGCTCATGAATCCTAATATTATATAATAGGGTCAGATCTTCATAGCTTGTGAGACAATACATGTAAGTGTAGAAAACAATTCAAAGATTGAATTGGTTGTAATTGAGAGAGAAAAACTCTTGAGGGAAAGAATTTTGTACATTTGAGAGGTGTGAGAAGAAAGTGTGATTTTCTTCATTGTATTTCCTTCTAGAAGAGTTTAATACAAGTTTTCGAGTGGTTTCTTGTATCTCTTATTCTTTGTTGTTTCTAATTTCTAGTTACTTATTATTTTGATTTAATTCCATGTTTAGTTACTTATATAAAAGTAATCAGTTGTGTTGGTTGATCCCCAAAAAGTGGTATCAGAGCCTAGGTTCACTAACAGATGGTTTCAGATCTGTTTAGTGTGTTTTTTTATTACAGGTCACTCAGAGGTTTCTGTTTGAGTGGGAGTATTGCAATGGCAGAAGAAAGTAAGCTAAGAATGGAGAAGTTCAATGGCAAGAATTATCAATTATGGAGGATGCAGATAGAAGATTATCTGTATCAAAAAGATCTGTACTTATAATTAGGTGGGGTTTTAAGTAATCCCACAGATATGCAAGATGAAGAATGGAATGTTCTTGATAGAAAGGCTCTGGGATCTATAAGATTGAGTCTAGCATCTTCTATGATTTCTAATTTATCACAGGCAAAAACAATGGTAGAGATAATGGATACTTTAGCAAATTTATATGAAAAACCCTCAGCTTCAAATAAGGTATATCTTATGAAGCAATTATTTAATTTGCAAATGCAGGAAGGTGGATCTATATCTAATCATCTAAATGATTTCCATGTAATAGTAAATCAGTTAAATTTAGTCAAAATAGTTTTTGATGATGAAATTAAGGCTCTATTAATCTTATTCTCATTACCTAAAAGTTGGCATAGCTTGGTAATGGCAGTTAGTAATCTGCATCTGCTTCAAATATCTTGAAAGTTGATGATGTTGTAGGTGTAATCTTGAATGAAGAAATTCATAGAAAAAGCACAGAGGAAACATCAGGTAATGCTTTAAGTTTTGAAAGAAGGGGAAGGAAAAAAGAGAAGGGCAAGCAAGGGAGATCAAGGTCTAAGTCAAAGATGAGAGGTAGATCCAAATCCAGAAATGGCAGAAATATAATCTGCTGGAATTATGGAAAGAAAGGGCATGCAAAGAAAGATTGTTGGTTGAAAGTTAAAGAAGAAAATCAGCAAGAAGGTAATAAGGAGCAAATGTTGCAGGTATTGTTGCACAAGATGCTCTTATATTTTCTTTGGATACTAAAATAAAATCTTGGGTTTTAGATTCTAGTGCCTCTTTCCATGCAACCCCAAATAGAGAATATTTCAATGATTATGTCCATGGAGATTTTGGAATAGTTTATTTAGGGGATGATGAGCATTGTAAAATTGTTGTCAAAGGAAAAGTGCAACTGAAATTGCAGAATGGAAACACATGGGTGTTGAAGGATGTCATGCATGTTCCCATCCTGAAGAGGAATCTAATTTTTGTAGGAAAGTTAGGGGATGAGGGTTGTACAGTAACTCTCACAACTGAATCTTGGAAGGTTTCTAAGGGTGCACTTGTATTAGCCAAAGGCAAGAGAGTAGGTAATCTCTATTTATGTAATTGTATTACTGATAATTCTCCTTCTGTATTATCTAGTTTAGATGTAGATGCAAAGTTGTGGCACTGTAGGCTTGGCCACATGAGTGAGAAGGAAATGACTGTTCTTAAGTCAAAAGGTAAGCTTTCAGATTTGAAATGCATAGATCTAGATTTTTGTGAGCACTATATTTTTGGGAAATAGAAGAGAGTGAGTTTTCTCAAGACTGGGTCAACAAAGAAGAAGCACAAGTTAGAGCTTGTTCACACAGACATGTGGGGACCAGCTCAGGTAACTTCTATTGGAGGATCACAGTATTATGTTTCCTTCATTGATGATGCTACAAGAAAGGTATGGGTTTATTGCATAAGGAAGAAATCTGATATTTTTGACACATTTAAGAAGTGGAAAGCTTTAGATGAGAATGAAACAGGCATGAGATTGAAGTGCCTTAGATCTAACAATGGTGGTGAGTACTGTAGCTATAAGTTTAATAGTTACTATTCTATGAATGGAATATGTAGGCAAAGGACGGTTCCAAGGACACCTTAGCAAAATAGAGTTGCTAAAAGGATAAATAAAAAAATATTGGAGCGTACATAGAGTATGAGGTTGCATGCTAGTTTGCCCTTACAATTTTGGGTAGAAGCTGTAGATACTATAGTTTACCTGATTAACAGAGGACCCTCTACTACTCTAGATGGTGGAATTCTAGAAGAGGGTTGGTCAGGTAAAAAGGTAGATCTTTCATTTCTTTGAGTTTTTGGTTCTGAAGCTTTTGTGCATGTTGATAAATAAAATAGAAAGAAGCTAGATGCTAAATCTATGCGGTGCACTTTTATTGGTTATGGCTCTGGAGATTTCAGATTCCAGTTGTGGAATCTAGGAACTAACAAAATTATTAGAAGTCATGATGTTGTTTTCAATGAGAAGGTGATGTACAGTGATTAGCTCAAGAAGTTGAATAATACTGAGCAGGGAAATGTTAATTTGGACGAAGTGATGATCCAAAATGAGCTCACGAGAAAAAATAATCATAGACAGGAAAACACAGACACTGACATTGGTCATTCTAGAACCAATGTCAGTCATACAAGAACTGACGTTAGTTGTATAGGGACTGGCGCCGACTAGACAGAAACTGATGTCAGTCAGGTGAAATTGATGTTGGTCAGGTATAGACCTAGAGATGACTGAGATCAGTCATTGACAGAGAATTTGGGTGGGCAGCAAGCTGTGGATGAGTCTCAAACACCCATGAGGAGGTTAAAAAGGGTAAGTAAACCTCCGATTCATTATTCCCCTTCATTATTCTACTTATTGCTCACTGATGGTGGAGAACCAGAAAGTTTTGATGAGGCAATACAGGTAGAAACCAGGAATCAGTGGGAGCTTGGCATGAATGAGGAAATTGATTCCTTGAAAGAGAACCAAACGTGGGATTTGTTTGAGTTGCCAGCCAAAAAAAAGACACTGAAAAATATATGGGTTTACAGATTAAAGGAAGGTGAGAATGGATAGATGAGACATAAGGCCAGGTTGGTAGTAAAGGGATTTACACAGAAACTAGGTATTGACTTTGGTGAAATTTTTTCTCCTGTAGTTAAAATGACTTCTATTCAGACTGTATTGTCTTTAGTTGCTATTGAGGATTTGCATCTTGAGCAGCTTGATGTTAAGACAATGTTTCTTCATAGAGATTTGGATGAAGAAATATATATGGATCAGCCAGAAGGTTTTGAGGTCAAAGGTAAGGATAAACTTGTGTGCAAATTGAAGAAAAGCTTATATGGTCTTAAGCAAGCTCCAAAATAATGGTATTTGAGGTTTGACAGATTTATGACTGAGCATGGCTTCAGTAGATGTCAATCTGACCATTGTGTTTATTTTAAGAGATTAGATAATGGTAGTTATATTATCATGTTGTTGTATGTAGATGATATGCTTGTTGCAGGTTCACACATGCAAGATATTATTGAGCTTAAGGTAAAATTAGCTCACACATTTGCCATGAAGGATTTGGGAGCAGTAAAGAAAATCCTTGGCATGAGTATTAAGAGAGACAGGAAAAATCATAGGTTGATTTTGTCTCAAGAGGATTATGTGAACAAGGTGTTGGAAAGGTTCAATATGCAGGATGCAAAACCAGTAAGTACACCTATGGCTGGACACTTCAAGTTGAGCAAAGAATAGTGTCTTAAATCACATGATAAGGTAGAGTACATGAGTAAAGTTCCATATGCTTCAATAGTTGGAAACTTAATGTATGTAATGGTATGTACTAGACCTGATATAGCCCAAGCAGTGGGAGTTGTCAGTTAGTTTATGGAACACTGGAAAGTAGTTCAGTGGATTCTCAGATATCTGAGAGGGACCAGCAATAGGCATTTATGCTATGGAGGGTCAAATAATTCTCTACATGGATATGTAGATTCAGATATGGTAGGTGACTTGGATGGTAGGAGAAGCACCACAAGATATGTGTTCACTATTGGTGAAATGGAAGTTAACTAGATTTCAAAGTTGTAGAAGGTTGTTGCCTTATCTACTACAGAGGCAGAATACATTGCAGTCACAGAGGCTAGCAAGGAGATGATATGGATGACATGGTTCATGGAAGAGTTGGGAAAGGAGCAAGAGAGTTGTAGATTATATAGTGATAGTCAAAGTGCAATTCATTTGGCAAATAATTTAGCCTTTCATTTAAGAACCGAACATATACAACTTAGGTACCACTTCATTAGATAGGTATTGGAAGATGGTGAGTTGAAGCTAGAAAAGATCCATACAGATAAGAACCTTGCTGATATGTTAACAAAGTTGGTAACAAAGGAAAAGTTGAATCTTCATTCAACTTTTGTTGGTCTTCAAGATTGAGTTTGAAGATGGAGAAGCTAGAAGATGTTACTGTACAGGTATAGGTGCAGCTGTTTATCTCCAAGTGGGAGATTGTTAAGTTGTGGAGCTAAAAGCTTCACTGGATGAGCAAGTGCAAGGTTGCTGGAATTATATAGTCACTGACAATGGTTAGGAATGGACCAGAGGCTACCGACATCGATCATGTGCAGGAAAATAGGGACCGACGTCGGACACTTGTGCGTCCATAAAGTCTATTTTCGTGGATGAACAGAATGTTTGCATGATAAGATTAACTGTTGGTATTGAGTCAGCATTTCTATTTTTGGCAGGATTGTTTTGAACCCTTGATTAAGAGATATATCTAATGGTGGAGAATGCATGCTCATGAATCCTAATATTATATAATAGGGTTAGATCTTCATAGCTTGTGAGACAATACATGTAAGTGTAGAAAACAATTCAAGGATTGAATTGGTTGTAATTGAGAGAGAAAACCTCTTGAGGGAAAGAGATCTATACATTTGAGAGGTGTGAGAAGAAAGTGTGATTTTCTTCATTGTATTTTCTTTTGGAAGAGTTTAATACAAGTTTTCGGGTGGTTTCATGTATCTCTTATTCTTTGTTGTTTTTGATTTCTAGTTATTTATTATTCTATTTTAATTCCATGTTTAGTTGCTTATACAAAAGTAATCAATTGTGTTGGTTGATCCCCAACAATATCCAACCATGGAATCAATGATTCCATCTATTGAAGGTAAGAGGAAATTATCCTTGGGAAAAGTAAGATTAAGGTTTTATAAAACAATGCAAATGCAAATAACCATAGCAATTTTCTTATGAATGGTAACAATGTTAGACACCCATTCAGAATAATCCACTAGTTTGATAAATTTAGGATCGAGTAATTTGATGATTTCCTTATGACATAAGGTTGAAACTTTAGGTGGAAATTTTCTTTGCTTTTGACACATAGGCTTAGCATCAAGATAAATAATGATGTTAGGCACCACTATGCTAGGGTTAATGCCAGACATGTCCTCGTAGGACCAATTGAAATCTTCATAATATTTATCAAAGAATAAACTAAAATTATCATATTTCATAGGTGAAAGCTCTTAAGAAACTGTAATCGATCAAGGACAAGATGGGGTACCATATTAAATGCAAGTGGTTTCTTCAATAAGCATGGAATAACCATCTTGAAAGTGATATGGTGCATTAGGCAAGGCTTAAATTGGATTTGTTTTAGGGTCAATGATAGCAACAAAGTTGTTAAAGCAAGGAGTTTTAGTTTTCAAATTTCTAAGATTATGATGCTATTAAGGAAGCTAAGGTTCCTAGGTGTGAAATAACTCAATAATAGATTCATCACTAAGCAAGGTAGGAAGAGGAGCATAATATTTGACATCTACTTCAAGATCAAGAATTTTATTACCATGGTCATCATATTCAGAATGAATCTGATGGACATCAGTGTAGACACCTAAATAGTGTCTAACCCTTGGTCACTTTCCCCCTTAGTCCATCCCTAACCCATTCCTAACAATTACTAATTTAAAATAATTAACTTATTTTGAATTAACCCCCCCTCCTTGGACACATCACCCATGACACCTCGCCTGGGACACCTCACCTTGGACTAATTCCCATCCTATGACTCACCCAAGACCTATTCCTACTTCTCTCTAACCACCTAACAAACTCTCATGCGTATTTAGCCTAACCCTCGACATTCTCTAATGGATAGGGCACTTGGCGGATGAAAAACGGGCTTAGTGGCTCTTTTTGCCCATTCTAACCCCACCGACATCGGTCAAGTGTCGGCCGACGCCGATGGAATTGCCGACGTCGGTTATACTTAACCAATTTTTCAGACTCTTTGGAGACCCCAATCAGAAATCAGCTAATCTCTGGAAGCAAATCACGAATCTTTAGTCTTCGACCATTCGTCAATCTCCAAAAATCTCTTAGTCAAGCCCCTCACTCTCTCCCTCAGGTGCATCAACAGCTTCAGGTTCTCCATCAGCAACATGTTCTCCACACAGGCTACATCAACAACTGGTACGGGAATCATCAGTAGCACACCTTCCACAAGGCACAGGTAAGTATACTATCTGTGTTTTTATTCTCTTTTCAGTTATTGCTTTTAAATAATATCTCCCTAGACCAAACTGTTAACCAAGCCAGTCCCAAATCTTGACTTATCCACCTCCCTATTTCTTCCATCCTCTATCGGACCATACACTTTGCCCATTCAATCAAACTTTCAGACCCAGACCCCAGACCATTCAACCAAGCCCAATATTTGTCTCAAGACCACTCAAATAAAACCCAGACCCTGACCAGACTCTGTCCACGGACCACAGACCAACCCAGACCTTGTCCAAAGACCTTTGCCTCTACCGACGCTGGTCACTACCCCAACCAACATCGGCAGATTAACCGACGTCGGCACCTTGACCAACCGACGTTGGCGACTGTGATCAGTTTGACAGCTTCTTTCAAGTAAGTCTTTGCTTCCCCTTTTCATTCCATTTCTTTATCATTTCAGTTCTTCATCATTCAACTATTTATCAGACATTTCTTTTTATTAATTAGTGGTTTTATATCCCTTAAGGAAGTTTTCATACTTCTGGGATCAAGATTTCGCTTGACAACCCACCATCTGTCCATTTAATGCCTTCTTTTATCCAAGTTTCTTTTCTTTGCAGGTGTCATTCCTCCACAGCCAAAGAGGAGTGCTCACAGCGTTTGGATTATGGTGTGCAGACTATATCCAGGTATACATCAAGCCTTGACCATTTTTTCTTAAGTTTCTTAATTCTTCCTTGAAATTGAAAGCAAAATTTGAATATAAACATTCTGGCACGCCCGGTGGGACCCCTTTAGGGCCTTCCTTGGGTTCCCTTTCTTCTTTGTTCATTTAGGTGCATTAGGCTTCTTAATCTTCACCTCTTTCTTCTTTTCTAAAAAGACATCATAAGCAAGAAATAAAAAGAACTTTTTCTTACTGTTTCTTGCATTTCTAGTCTAGTCAAAAAATCATTTTCTTCAACCCTTTCTCCAAACTTGTTTTCATTCCAATTTAACATTTCGATTTGGGGCTTTAAAACTTATTGCATTACATTTCTGCTTGTGCTTGCATTTTCTAGTCTACACTTAGTAATCAGTAAAATGCATATTGAATAAATCATAGATCACTTGATGTTACACAACCAGACCACATGCACTCAATTAAACATAAAACTCACTTGAGACAAGGCCTGACTGGGATTTCATCACCCAGTGGATACCTTACCCATCCCGGCAATCTTACTTGGATTTCACCACCAAGGGGAAAGCCAACTCTGTTCTCTGGCAGAGTCTAAACTATAGTGAAAGTATATTTTGGCTAAGCGAAACCAGCTAACCACTGGAATCGTGAAGTGAGGAGAGCTTGCTCCTTAGCACCAGGCCTTTACGGAAGCTAATACAGATTTTTGAGTGCCTTAACATACCTGAAACCATCTTTAGATTACTTATTCTAGGACCCTTCTTACAGCCAACATCCTCAAACATCACATTAAGGCATAAGCCACACGATCTTAATAAAATTGTTTCTAGGGATTTAACGCTAGGCTCTGTCTGTCATCATTATATTTTCTATTTTTATCTGTCTTTTTTGAGCTGGTAAGGACGTCTTCTTCATTTCCAAAAACTTTTTTTTTCTGAGTTTATGGAAAACACAGTAACCGACATCGGTCTTGTAACCGACGTCGATAACTTTTCTGTAACGGCGTTGTCATCTGACCGACATCGGCAGTATCCTTCACCGACATCGGTTTTTATACCGACGACGGTCTTTGTCCATTTTCTTTTTACTAAAAATAGCAAGCTTAAAATCTAACTTTCTGGCTGTCTAAACATCTATTCTGGTTTTCTGAGACTGACAGAACACAATTTTCTAAAACTTGATCCTTTCTTGCCTTGAATGGTTTTGACACGCAGTCAAACCAAGGCCCTTATTAACCACGCTAGTCAACAACCGCTTCCACCTTCACCATCTATAACCAGTCCTATAATGGAATTCAACTCGGAGACTAAAAGAACTCCTACTCGCCCAACCCTGCCTCAAACTCCTATTGTCCCAGAAGGGGACCAAGATTTCACACGATTCTTGGACCTTAACGTCAAAGCCTTACAACACTATCTCATGAATAGCCAAATGCAAGACTCCCTAGGCAACCCAATCTATGGGATGCTGACTTCCTTAGTCGAGACAAGAACCACATCAACCGCACCTACAATTCAGCCACTAGACAACACCTCTACCAATAACCCAACCGTGTCTTACCTTCAAAATGAAGCCACTCCATCTAAACCTACCTCCATGGGGGTTCCGGTACTCCCTCAACCTCAAATCACTCAACCAAACCCCACACCTTTCCAAAACCTACTAGTCTCTATTCCCCCTACTCTTGCACCTATCAACACAAGAGTAACCGTTTACCCATCAACAAGCGTAGCCACGCCTCAACCATCCTTGACGGCCCCTATCCAACTTGTGCCTACCAACCCCATAACACAAGTACCCTTGGCCCCAACTTTTGCTCTCATAACCAGCTACCCATACATTGCGTTTACGCAACCATCCACGTCATACGCCCCTCCCAATATCTTTCAAGCACCTTATAATCTAGGGGGCGCTCCACCCACCAATCCGTCAGCAGATATCATCAAAATGCTGATGGATAAGATGTCTAGCTTAGAGACCTCCGTTTCTGGCTCACACAATGCTCTCTCATATGAGCAAATTTGTAATGAGCCTATTCATCCTTCTGTTCCAATTAGACCATACCCCAACCAGTGGGAGCTTCCCAAATTTTCTCATTTTCAAAGCAAGGAAGATCCACAGCAACACTTACGGGCATTTAGACATGCATGTTACCTTATTGCCCATGACGACGCATTACTCTTGCACACATTTCCTATGTCCCTTTTTGGCGCTGCACTTGACTGGTACAGCTCTATTGCCAGCCATTCTCTCTTCACATTTACACAACTGGCCCAGCTCTTTCTTGACCACTTCTCCATTAATATCACCAAGAAGGTCTCGATCACAGACCTCTACACTATCCGCCAATTCGAGGATGAATCAATAGCTGACTTCGTTGCTCATTGGAGAGGCCTCATCAATCAACTCTCCTTTTCCCTACCTCAACCTGAACTTATTGAACTATTCTCCTGAGCTTGCGCCAAACATATTTCTTCCACTTTAAGGGTTCAGACCTTCCAT
This sequence comes from Torreya grandis, assembly GCA_037957365.1. Taxonomy (NCBI): domain Eukaryota; kingdom Viridiplantae; phylum Streptophyta; class Pinopsida; order Cupressales; family Taxaceae; genus Torreya; species Torreya grandis. Next base: position 284,724 of record JARHVA010004633.1, on the reverse strand, counting down.
ACCTTTGACGAAGCCTTCACGATGGCCCGTAAACTTGAATTACGTGCCATTGAGGAGAATAAAGTTAAGTTGCAGAGCAAGAATCCCAACTCTAAGAATAATGACTCTTCTTCTTCTAAACCTTCATCATCAAATCCTAAGTCTAAAGCTTCAGCTAATGCTGTGGTCGTTAGACCGTCGTCCTCTTCAACCAATCAATCTGAGCCCTCCACATCTCAGAGTGCCACCCGTCAATTCCAGCAGAGATACATTCAAAGACAATATACTCCTCTTGGAGAATCATACGCATCTATACTAGAAAAACTTCTTAAACAGGGGATTCTCAACCTCCCCCAGATTCGACCACCACCACAATTTGATCCCTCACGTGCCATCCCTGCGTGGTATAGGGAAAATGACTTCTGTAATTTCCACTGTGTCAAAGGTCATGATATGGGAAACTGTAAAACCTTCAAAAACATAATCCAAGACATGCTTGAAAAGGGAGAGCTCATTCTAGATAATCCCAATGCACCTCCAAACTAGGGCATCGACATATTCAAGCAACCATTCCCCAATCATCCACCAACCCAAAATAATGTCCAGACCTTGATTGAAAACATGCATGAACATGATATTCGAATGGTCAATACGGTCTCGCCCTTCATCCCCAACCAACCTCAAGAGATTAGCCCATCTACCAGTCCATCACGTGTGGACGAACCTCTTTCCCCGGTTAGTTCTCCATTAACCTCTCTCACCCTGGAGGACGCCTCAACCTTACCAGCGCCACCGGTCTCACCATCCTCTTTTCTTCTACCTATGGAGGACCTGACCTTACCCACTCCTTGACCACAAGTGGAGGGCACCATAATCCCTACCCTTTACCCACTTGAGGAGTCACACTCTCTAGTTCCTTCTCCACCAAGAGAAGAACTTGACTCTCCATCTTCCTCGACTAATGACAATCCAGTTATAACTCCCACACACCTTGGGTCCGAAACTACTACCACACCTAACACATCTTCTCAAGAATCCAAACCTCATCCAACATCCTCTCAACCATTTTCTTGACTAGTGGAGAAATTAGAACTTCTCCCTTCAAGGAAAGTGGAGCATCGGGGATTGTGGGAACATCTTAAAGTTATTCAACATTCCCGTGCCCTCTCGTCTCATGCTGCCAATCCTCCTAAGGCAGAATCTCCCAAGACTCCAAACAAAGACCAGACTCCAGCTTCTAAACCTGCATCTACCCAATCTAAACCGATCAAGTCACTCGGCATTCGTCCTCTCTCTACCCTCACTCACCCGCAAGTGAAGGTGGACTTAAACCAGACCTCGACCAAAAGTAGTCTTCCAACCAAGTCAAAGAAGACTGCCAAACCACAAAAGCAAACCCCTCCTCCACCGTCAACATTACCCTCCATCTTAGGTCCTCATCCTTCTACCCTAATCAGTGTACTTCCCACTCCGACCCTTAACAAACACAAATTACCTCCATTACTTCCTTTGCCAATCACAAGTCAATCCCCTCTCAAAAATTTGGCACCTATCACGAAGAAAGTGCCATCTTCACCTGTCACCACACCACCAACCCAAAAGGTGGTATGAAAACCTTCTTCAACATCCCCCAAGCAAAAGTCACCAGCGCGTCATGCATCAACAAGCATGGACCCCTTAGTAGGTTCATATGCTTTGATATTACACCAAATTTTATAGACTTCTAGCATTACCCTTCCTTCCATCAAGCCATTCCAACCCCTCAGGTCAAAACCGTCTTGGTTCGATGATATGAAGATTTGTTTATACCATCGCATGCCAGGACACGATACCGAGACTTGTTGTGCCCTCAAGGCAGTCGTTCACCGCTATATGGAGAAAGACACTCTTCTCCTTGAGGACACTCTTGACCAACCCTCGACACCTTCCCATCCAACTTCTTCAACCACATCAACATCTCACCAACAGACCATAACCCCTTCTTCACCTACTATCTTCGAAATCAATGCTATCCATATAACCACTAGGTCACAAAAGGACAAGGCAAAAGAAAAAGCTGCTATTCCTTAGACCTATCCTTTTGTCCAGGCACCTCAAGCACCGAAACCCAAGATTTCCATTTTAGGTGCATCTCAACCCCCTTCTTCAGAGGCAATCAAAGAATCTATGATAAAACAACTTCACCAAACGCCTATGAAGATGACCCTATATGACCTTATCCAAAGCTCTCCCCAGCATTGCCAGGCTCTAATCAAAGCCCTACAGGCAGTGGAAGTCCAACCTGAAGACCCTCAACCATTAGCTGCCCTAGTCCATTCTTTATCCCCCGTCGCCTCCATCACTTTCAGTGATTCTGAGATTCCTACCTCTACCTTGGAAGATCAGGATGCTACCCTTTTCATCATAGCCTACATTGATCGAACTCGTATTAAATGAGTTATGATTGACGGGGGCGCTAGCATTAATATCATTTCCTCCCATGCCTTTGATCAATTGGCCCTTCCCAAGAATTGCATATCGAAAACTGATGCAATCCTTAGATCCTTTAATGACACCATCGCTAACACTATTGGCACTATTGTCCTTCATATCCGCGTTGGTCCACGCACAATCCCAGAGCTCTTCTACATCATTGAAGGAGAATTCCAATATAACATGCTATTAGGGCGACCCTGGATCCGTGCCATGGCTTGCATCCCTTCAACACTTCACCGTTGTGTCAAATTTGAACACGACAAACAAGTCCATGTCATTCCTGCTAACCCATCCCCTTTTAAGACTTGTAACATGACCTATCGCCCAAACGACGTTCTTATCCTGCTCAAGGCATCAACCCAAACATCATCTTCATCCGTGGAAGCGTCAACTAGTACGCAAATAGTGGTTGCCACTACATCATCTTCTCAATCAATGACCAAAGACCCCATGGATGATATCTTCTAAAGACTTTCACTGGGGGAATATCGCCTACTTACTCTAGACATGTTCCAAACTCCTCAAGAGTATGGACAACTTCATCAAAACCCAAGCTATGACTATCGGATCGGAATGGTCATCCCTTATGGTCCTCCTAGCCTTCGAACCAATCTTGTCTATGGGGGGTTGGATCAAGCTCCTACTGAATCAAATCCTTCCTCCTCGCCTCAAATATTCACATCTGATTTCTCCTTTCTTAGTAACCCCACCTTTGCACATACCTACCTTTATAGGTGTGCATGGAAGGGTTTTGGCTTTGGACGCTATGAACAAGGCTCCCATCGGCCTATCGAACCACCTAATGACGATAATGCCAAGAAACGGTATGGATTGGGTTTTCAAGAACCCGCTGAGGCTTCCACAAACCTTTCCCCCAAACTAACCATCGACCAATTTCTTCTAGACTCGCCTATTCTTCCATCCTCACCTATGGAGTCGGTGGTTTCCATCCCTCCTAGTTTTTTTTTGCATAAATACCATCCATTTGGAACCCCTAACCTATCAGCTCAACGGGGTTCCCAAGTCTCTCCCTCTCGTTTATCCTAGCATGATAGACGATGAATCGGCAACCATCAACACAGTCCACTGCATAGACAATGATTCCATTCTTACCTATATGGGTACCGATGATTCTTTCATTCAGCGCTCCCTCCCTTCTGAAACATAGGTTATGTTAAATGAATCAACCATTGACATTAACCTTTCATCTTCTGATGTTCTTCAAGTCTTAAAGATTGGTCAATATTTAGACACCTAGGAACAGATCGACTATACCACATTTCTCTCAGACAATCGCAAAGCCTTTGCCTGGACCTACACTGACATGCCTGGCATCGACCCTAACATTGCCACTCATAACATTGTCACAAACCCAGAGGCTAAGCCTGTTAGGCAAAAGCTTCGAAAAATGCATCCTCGTGTTGCACTTCTTGTCAAAGAAGAGCTTCAGCGTCTTCTTTCAGTCTCCTTCATCCAACCCATTGATTATCCGCAGTGGGTCTCTAACATCATTCCTATCACCAAGGTGACTAGGGGGATCCAGATCTGCATAGACTATCGTGACCTTAACCTAGCTTGTCCCAAAGACGACTTTCCTCTTCCAAACATTGACCAACTTGTTGATCTTACGGTTGGTCATGAGATGTTATCACTCATGGATGGATTTTTAAGATATAACCAAATCCTGATTGCACCGAAAGATCAGCACAAAACCACCTTCATTACACCATGGGGAACTTTCTACTATCGAGTCATGCCTTTTGGTTTGAAAAATGCAGGCACCACATATCAGCGTGCCATGACTTACATATTTCACGATCTCCTCCACAAAATCATGGAAGACTATGTCGATGACCTACTTGGCAAGTCTAAGCTTCGTCGCAACCATTTGACTATCCTCAAAATCATCTTCTCTCACCTTATTCAGTACTAGGTCCATCTTAACCCTAAGAAATGTGTCTTTGGGGTCCTCTCAGGAAAGCTCTTGGGATTCATTGTCTCTTTTCATGGCATCAAGATAGATCTTGCCAAAATTTGTGCTATCCTCGAGATGCCACCTCCAACTAATCTCAAGCAACTCCGTAGCCTACAAGGAAAGCTCCAATCCATCCGCCACTTCATTTCACAACTTTCTGACCGTTGCCAACCCTTTCATCACCTCCTTAAGAAGGACGTCTCCTTTAAATGGGATAAAGATTGCCAAGAGGCTTTTGACGCCCTCAAATGCTATTTGGTCTCTCCACCAGTCCTTATTCCACCAAAATATGACCAACCCTTCTACCTCTACATCTCAGCAACTAATCATTCGTTAGGTGCCATGATCGCGCATCGAGACGAACAACACTGTGAGCAAGCAGTCTATTACATAAGCCGAACACTTGTCAACTATGAAACTCGATATACTCATACCGAGAAACTCTGTTTGGCATTAGTCTTTGCCACTACCAAGCTCTGTCACTATCTTCTTAATCACAAAACCTTTGTCGTCACCCACACTGATCCCCTCAAATACATGCATTCCAAACCCTATCAAAACCAGCGCATGGCTCGTTGGCTCATGCTTCTTGCTGAATTTGACTTAGAATTTGTCCAGCAAAAATCTATAAAAGGGCAAACAATCACTGACCAACTAGTGGATGCCCCTCTTCCCGACAATCAACCTTCTCAGTGCGAGTTTCCCGATGAATCTATCGCCACTCTCTCGACTGATGACACATTCTACCAAATGACGATGTTTTTCGATGGCTCTAAATGTCAACTTGGTGGGGGTGCGGGGGTCATCCTCATTCCATATGAAGGTGAACCTATGCCCCTGTCTTTTAAACTTGACTTTGAATGTACCAATAATATGGCCGAATACAAAGCCTTAATTTTGGGACTTCAAACTGCTTTCTTTAAACATCAAGTCCATCACCATCTTTGGTGACTCACAACTTGTCGTCAATCAAATCAATGGTTCAGATCTTTGTAAAAATGAAATTTTACAAAGGTATAAGCACCATGTTGACACTCTTCTAGCATCTTTCGATCATCACTTATTGCAAACTATTCCTCGATCGACGAATAAGTTTGCTGACACCATGGCTTCCCTCACCTCGCATATTCCTTCTTCATCATCATCCTCATCAAGAATTTATGTCATGGTACATCGTGTGCCATTGCCTTCATACATTTCCACTGACATCAATCTCATCCACACCATAGACTCTAGTTCACAAGATGTATGGTATAAACAACTTGAGGACTACTTGGCTCATTCTCTCATTCCTCCCAACCTCTCTAGCAATGCGCGGTGAGCTTTTATCAAACGCACCGCTCGCTATACCATGCTAGGGGGTCTTCTCTATAAAAGAGGCTTTAACGGCCTTCTTCTTCACTGTTTAAACTCCACTGAAGCTTCTCATGCTATCAAACAAGCCCATGATTGGAGTTGTGGTGGACACTTCAGTGGTAACTCAGTTGCCAAGCGCATCCTTCGCCTGGGTTATTATTGGCCCACTCTTCATCAAGACTGTAGCGATTATGTTCGGCGTTGCATCAAGTGTCAGCAGCATGCTAACTTGCTTCATCTCCCTAGTCACGCCTTACAAGTTGCTCAGGATTTCTGACCTTTTTCACAATGGGGCTTAGATCTCATCGGTGAGATTAACCCTCATTCGTCTCTTCGTCATCAGTCCATCATCACTGCCACCGAATATTTCACTAAATGGGTGGAAGCTATTCCTCTTGTCTCTACAAAAGTCGACAATATTGTCGACTTCATCAACACCCATATCATCTATCATTTTGGTGTACCTCACAAAATCATCACCGACAATGGCAAGTCCTTTAAAAACAAGACCGTCTAAAAACTTTGTGACTCATTTGGCATTAAACTCAACTTTTCTTTGTCTTACTACCCACAAGCAAATGGGCAGGCCGAGGCTTCTAACAAAACCTTAAATAAAATTCTCATGAAGGTGGTCAACGACACTGGAAGGGATTGGCACATTCAAATACCCTTCGCTTTGTGGGCCTACCGCACTAGCATCCGAACCTCTACGGGTGCTACTCCCTTTTCTCTAGTGTACAGATCAGAGGATGTCTTACCTCTCGAAGTACAAATCCTGTCTCTTCGCATTTCACTCCATGACATTCTTTCTAATGATGACTTTCGTCAAGATCGATTAGCTCAACTTGAGTTACTTGACGAGCGTCATCTCACTGCCCTCAATCATCTCCACGTCTATCAAAATCGCATCAAGCGTGCCTATAATAAAACTCTGAGAGAACGGGATTTCAATATCGGAGACCTCATCCTCAAAGAGAACCAACATGTGACCAATATGGAATGGAGTAAATGAGGAAAATTTTCTCCTAATTGGCTCAGACCTTATATCATCATGCACAAGTATGGATCAGGGACTTATCGTCTATCTTCTCTTGAAGGCCGACCAGAACCTGAGCCTCTTAAGCCTCTTAATCTGTGACCATTCTACTGTTAGTCGAGTACTCGTACACTTGACATTTAACTTGAGCTCGTCCCTTGAGCAATCCTTGTCCTTTTAATCCTCAATCCATTTCACCCTTTTTCCCTTAACAAAATCCTCTATAACCCTTTTATGACGTACATATGCTTCGTCCTAATAAAAGGGAGACCTTGACCTTCTATAAGTCTTGTCCATGACTCAATATTCTGTCAAAACTAAATCAAGATGTCAAAATATCCAGGGTCACAAAACCAAATCAAAAAGCAGACTGCTCCCTTGAAGGACAGCTGCACAATCATTGCTATAGCTAATAGACTGCTCCCTCGAAGGACAACTATTCAAAAGCCCTTAAATCTATAAAGCAAAGTATAGACCACTCCCTCGAAGGATGGCTATGCCTAAATCTTGCTACAAACAGCACTTTCTTAGAAGCTTCCTGCATCGATCAGCTTCACAAATGACCACCAAACAAGTGACATCTTTATGTGGACTTCCCGCATTGATTAGTCCGCTCTCTAAAAAAAAAAAAAAACGGGTCATGGACTTGACTTGTAGTTGTCTCAGGGTCTCCTATAAAAAGGGGCAAAGTTATCCATACTCTAAAATGGGTTACCCTTTTTCCTCCTATCATATCACCTACTCAAGGGACTTCAAGCTCACTTTAATGTCAAAAGTGATTCGATTACCGCTTTAACATAACTATGGTCACTGACGTAACGCATAAATGGGGCTCTTGGTTCTAACAACCCCTGTTTATGTTGTCTTTTTGGTCCTTGTCAATAAAAGGGCACTTATACCTTTTACTTTTTGCCTATACTTTGGTCACATTCAATCACATCATTTGTCAAGATGATTAAATCCGACTCTTTTCAAACCATCCACATAGCCTAATCATTATGGTTTCTATAGACAACAATACACATGGAAACTATCAACCACACAATTTATGTTAAGCATAAACCAATACTTGCTGAAACATAAATAGACCTCAATTCATTTTTTTAGCAAACATCCATCACGAATATGGTTAGTTGCTAGGGATGAAAAACCCCGACCAATGTTACAGCTTACACCATTTGGAAAAGGCTGTAGCATCATCTTCTCCTTATCATTTTAAGCATGTACCCTCGGACATATGGGAAATGCTATATCTTTATCATGACCATAATCAACCACTTTGATCTTTTTCCTCCCTTCTTGGGAGAACTACATTGGCTTGAGGCCCTAAACGACAGGGGCTATGTAGGCAGCACTCAATTGACATGGGGTTTTCTGGGGTTAGCTTGGCCATTTTCTTCGTCACTTTCTTCCATCTCCTTCTCTCGTCACCTGTCAATCACCGCACAGTCAATCACATATTCACATAATCATTAGTATACTCTCATTTTCATTATAACAACATAAGTCATTAGTCATAAATATCATCCATCATAACTCATTAAACATTCACATCATATAATCCACAAGTTAAACATTAAATATCACATCTATCATCATCTAATCTAAAGTCATCATCATATAATCTATCATCCACAATTAATCAACATCATCATATAACCATTTCATAAACATATTCATCATCACATTCATTTTCATCATAGCATCATACGCATAACACATAATATCAACACATGCATCACATCAAAATGTCATAAACATCAAAACACATCCATACATTTTTTTATTACACATGTCACTAAATCAAAAATGCTCATCATATATATATATATCAAAAATAGTTTTATACAATAAGACACAATCTGTGTCTGTCTCTCTCTCTCATCATACATCTCTCGTCTTCGGCTCGCAGGCCGGTATATACATCAAAAATACATCTCTAGGTCTGCCCTCAAGGCTGTGGCTGTGGTGGTGGTGGCGGTGGCCAAGAAGAAGCTGTATCCTCTCCTCCCTCTGATTTGTGCCATCTGCGAGACCCTGAAGCTGTCGCTCGCGACATTGACCTCTATCAGCTCTATTCCACCCGCATCTTCGAGTATCATTGTATCTGAGGGAACCCCCTGATGGCCCTCTCATAATACGTGATCTCATCCAGTGCATCACTGTATCTCACTAGAGATAAAGTCTGTGGTGGACCCATCTGCCCTGCGGCTGTGCCCTATCCTGACCCCTGTGGCTGTGGCTGACCTGGGTGCACTGATGCCGATGATCCTGCCCCCTGTGAAAATGCTAGCTGCTGAGATGGCTGCTGCCATGGGCCCTACCCTCCAAAACTCTGACCTGCCACTGCCTGTGCCTGAGCTGCAGCCAGCTGTCCCTATAATAGAGTGACCTACCCTGTCAACACTGCCACCTGACCTATCATCTCTACTAGCTACCCTATAACCCCTGCCAGCTGTCCCTACAAAACTGAGACCTGGGCCTGAGCTGCGTCTCTCTCCTGCTGTGCAGTGTCCCTCTCCTCACGGGCTGTATCCCACTCCCTCGTGACAGCCTGTAGATCTGGCTAGGGACCCACCTATACGCCTCTATACTACCCTGCCCACCATGCCGTCTAGGCCTCTGTACACCCTGGGTCGGCTATCCCAGGTCCTGCCAGTAACTCCTCAAAATCAGGCTCCTTTATCTCCTCTGGCAGTGGGAGCAGTGCCTCTATGTCATCTCGCCTGTACTGTGGAAAAGCGAGAGGTACATCCTATAGCAGCCCAAACTGGCACCACACTCTCTCAGCTGGAATCCTCTCGAGCTCACCAGCTCACCTACCTCTGACCCATCGCCTGCTCTGCATCCCGACCATCTGCTCACCCTAGTCTCTGAACACTGGATACACCAAATATGGTCTCTAGATGATATCTACTGGAATCAGGGCCTCTAGTATGCCTCAGTAGTGGTCAATATCCCTGACCACTCCATCCACCCGTGTCTACACCATCACCTTGCACCATCGCCTGAACCTGACCCTAAAGCCAGCCTAGATCACCACTGGGAGGCCGAGAGGTTGGGTAACCACAATGTGCTCGTATGCCCAACAGTGCAGAAGGTGGCCTACACACAGACTATACCATCGTCGTCGACTGATGCCCCATATCTCTCTGTATACCTGGGCCAAAAAGATGGGTGCCCAGGCAAACACTATCTATTGCTCTAGCATATCCATTAAAACCGCAGTCATAGCCATCGAGAACCTGCCTCCCTCTGCATCCAGCAATGCATAGACTGTGATGCCGATCATCATCAGAACCACTAGCTGATGTGCGCCCTCATCCACCGCATACAACGGCTCATATGCAAAACTGGCTGAATGGTAGCTCGTCTCCATGACGTGCTCCCCAAATAGTGTGACCATGTGGATATCATGCACCTCTCTCAAGCATGCATAGATATCAGCCCCGTGTACTGGTAGCCACAAAATCTGGTACACATCCTCAATCGTGACTGTCATCTCACCCGTAGGCAGGTGGAAGGTGTTGGTGGCATGGTCCCACTGCTCGATCAATGCCACCATGAGGCTCACATCTCTCACCACTCTGCAATAGCGTCTCAGCCCGCCTAGCCCCACTGTGCTCATCTGTGCCCACTCCTCTATCGTCACGCCTCCATGCATCCACGTCAGCAAGGTCGAGAGGCGATCCCAAATCATCAGAGTCTGCCTTACTTGCATCCATCCACAGACAATCTCGTGTTAACACTATTCCTACTCTTCCTATTTTAACAACTATTCTGACTATCTATGCCTGACCCGACACCCGAGAAGCCCTTGGCGTAGCTTTGACCTTTTGACTTGACCATTTTTTACCACTCTTTTTGACCAGGTAGCCACCGACATCAGTTAGTGTGCTGGCAACGGTACTCACCTAACCGATGTCTGTCACTTGGTGACCGACGTCAGAAGGTCAGCAACCGATGCCGGTCGCTGGTCAGCTGACGCCGGCGGCATCGCCGATGTCAGCGACTGGTTCGGCCCTAGGGCCGAACGGGGTGAGCCCTAAAAATTAGGGATTCCCCTTTAAACCCCCCTACACCCCCCAAAACCCTCCTAAATGACTCCTAAGCTATCCTACACCCTTTACCCACCTTCCTAGCTACCCTCCCCCTTGATTTTTGCCTAAAAACAACAAAAAATTCAAAATTTAAATTCAAAACCAAAAACATCCAAATGAGGTTCAGAGACCCTCCTACCTCGTCACGGCATCATCAACGTGGTGGCACAATGGGTGCCACTGGTGGTGGACCTCCCATGGGTCCTCTACTCCCCTCTACCATCTCCATTGTGTTTCTCTGCTCTCACACTTCATTGGGCCCATAAACGATTCTGTAGCCTCCAATCACTCTCCAACTCGCTTCTTCTCTCCACCAATGCCTATCTGCCACCTCACGCTATTGCAATGATCAACTTGGAGTCACTTTCAATCACTCAACTCTAGAGCTCACTTTTTCACTTGGACAATTAGCAAATGACTTTTGGTGGGCCGCCAATCTGGTTTTGTTGGATTTGGTAGGCCGTTGACATCGGCAGAATCGTGCCCTAGCCCGCCGATGTCGGCCAATTTCCACCGACATTGGCCTCTTTTGGCCACCGACATCGGTTATATAACTGACGTCGGCAGTCTTAAACCTAAAAACCTCTTCAAAATGACCAAAATCATGTCCCCAATCAGCCAGATCTCATAGTAGACGTCATTTTAGCCCCCTGGGGCACACTTAAGATCACTTTTGCATTCATCCATCGACCACTAGATATTGGAGATCATGCCCATCTCCTCAAACCACGACCACTTTCAAAGCATTTGCCTTGGTTGATTTTGCCTGTATGCTAACTCATGATTGGTTAGCAAAATTGTGCACACACTTTTGACCTTCACAAGTATAGGATCGCAAGCCAGTTGATCTGCACTACTTGTGACTTTTTTGTGTTTTTAGGAACACTTCCTAAGCCTGGGATACCTAGAACACGATGACCATTGGAGCTTCAGCTTAGATTGAATAACCCAATTAGCAGATGACTAATGTTGGGGCCCGGTTATTTTACTTTTGGCACTCCTCGACCTTTAACCTGTGACAATTTGACCTGACCATCCTTGTGACGTGGTGTACGTGCAATCACAACTTTTACAGCATTCTCCCTCAGTCTTTTCTCTTTTTTCATCCACTCTCTGTCAAATCAGTACCTGATTCCAGGTTCCCTTCTCTCGACTCCTGCTTTGAGGGGGGATACCTCATCCATAATCGGGACAACCAACCCTCGCCTATTTTTGTCTTGCAGTTCACTTGAACAACCAACAAGACAAAATCAAACCTTATCCCATACCTGGGGCAACCAACTCCTATTTTTGTCTTGCAGTTCGTTTAGAGCAACCAACAAGACAAAAAGGGGCAAATGTAGACACCTAAATAGTGTCTAACCCTTGGTCACTTTCCCCCTTAGTCCATCCCTAACCCATTCCTAACAATTACTAATTTAAAATAATTAACTTATTTTGAATTAACCCCCCTCCTTGGACACATCACCCATGACACCTCACCTGGGACACCTCGCCTTGGACTAATTCCCATCCTATGACTCACCCAAGACCTATTCCTACTTCTCTCTAACCGCCTAACAAACTCTCGTGCGTATTTAGCCCAACCCTCGACATTCTCCAACAGATAGGGCACTTGGCAGATGAAAAATGGGCTTAGTGGCTCTTTTTGCCCGTTCTAACCCCACCGACATCGGTCAAGTGTCAACCGACGCCGGCGAAATCGCCGACATCGGTTATACTTAACCAATTTTTCAGACTCTTTGGAGACCCCAATCAGAAATCGGCTAATCTCCGAAAGCAAATCACAAATCTTTAGTCTTCGACCATTCGTCAATCTGCAAAAATCTCTCAGTCAAGCCCCTCACTCTCTCCCTCAGGTGCATCAACAGCTTCAGGTTCTCCATCAGCAACAGGTTCTCCACACAGGCTACATCAACAACTGGTACGAGAATCATCAGTAGCACACCTTCCACAAGGCACAGGTAAGTATATTGTCTGTGTTTTTATTCTCTTTTCAATTATTGCTTTCAAACAATATCTCCTTAGACCAGACTGTTAACCAAGCCAGTCCCGAATCTTGACTTATCCACCTCCCTGTTTCCTCCATCCTCTATCAGACCATACACTTTGCCCATTCAATCAAACTTTCAGACCCAGACCCCAGACCATTCAACCAAGCCCAAAATTTGTCTCAAGACCACTCAAATAAAACCCAAACCCTGACTAGACTCTGTCCACAGACCACAGACCAACTCAGACCTCGTCCAAAGACCTTTGCCTCTACTGACGCCGGTCACTACCCCAACCGACATCGGCAGATTAACCGACGTTGGCACCTTGACCAACCGACGCCAGCGACTGTGATCAGTTCGACAACTTCTTTCAAGTAAGTCTTTGCTTCCCCTTTTCATTCCATTTCTTTATCATTTCAGTTCTTCATCATTCAGCTATTTATCAGACATTTCTTTTTATTAATTAGTGGGTTTATATCCCTTAAGGAAGTTTTCATACTTTTGGGATCAAGCTTTCGCTTGACAACCCACCATCTATCCATTTAACGCCTTCTTTTGTCCAAGTTTCTTTTCTTTGCAGGTGTCATTCCTCTACAGCCAAAGAGGAGTACTCACAGCGTCTGGATTATGGTGCACAGACTATATCGAGGTATACATCAAGCCTTGACCATTCTTTCTTAAGTTTCTTAATTCTTCCTTGAAATTGAAAGCAAAATTTGAATAGAAACAATTAGTTGCCTTGGCATCAAGTGAAATGTCAGGAGCAGAATAAGTAGATGGAATAGAAAAGATGGGTATATTGATGGATTCAATAATGGGAGAAGGATTGGATAAAATGATTAGATCCAAAGGTGTAGGAACTTTTAGAGGTTCAAAAGGTATAATTTTTTCTACCACCTAAGGAGTATCAGTAAGAGGAGGATTCATGGGAGGTACATGACCCTCAAGATCTAAGATATGATCCATAGAAATGGTATTTACATCTTGATTAAAAATAGAGATTTGAGCTAAAGCTTTCCGGTAATGCTATACATTCAAATCTCTAGATTGAGTTTGGTCCATGATATAGTTGTCATTATATGTTAGAGAAATCATACAAGCTTGAGAATCAAGGGGAAGTTCAGAAGGTGAAATCCCAATATTTCTAAATTTATGAGGAGACATGATGAGATGATCTTGAAATAATTTAACCACTCTAAAATCATTACAAGTGAAGGCATATTCTAGTAAATAAGACTCTTGAGCATTGCATGGAAGGGGAAAGTCAGTAATATCATCAATAAGAGGAACAATACAATCTTTTGGTAATAGAGAAGGAGGAAGCCATTATGAGATAGATGTAGGCAACTTGGTAGTATTGAAAGTGTGTTTTAATTAATTAGGCTCATCATCATCAAAATCTACAAGAGGAACTTATAGATTGGGACTCATGTTGATGAACTCGAGTAAAGGAGTATTGTTAATCTTAGGATTTGTAGGAATACAATATTGAGTTTTAGGACTAGGAATCCAGATACTCCATGGATTAGGATCAACTTCATTATTTTACTATTTTCCATTATGTAGTAATTTAATACATTAGCCACTAGAACAAACAATCACTCACATTCAATGGGTCCATGGATGACCAAGAAGGATATTATAATATAAAGGGAGATCAAGGACCATAATCTTGGTTTGAAAGGTCTTAAGCCCTATGGTTAATGGAAGCCAAATATAACCAAGTGGATTTTGATTAGTATTATCAAAACCATGGCAAGTGAGATGGGTTTGCTTAAGATGATACTTATTATAACCAAGGTATTATATAAGCCACAAGGATGTCACATTAATACCAAAGCCTTCATCAACTAAGACTTTTCGAATAAGAGTGGTATTAATGGCTATTTTGATTAAAAAAATGGTGGGTCATCAGCATGAAAAATAATTTCATATTTAATCATGTCCTCTTCAAAGAATTCAATGGAAGGTTTGGAAGAGGAACATGAGGTTTCAATGGTGTTGACATTAGTAGGTTGAGATTCAATAGAATGTGGTTCTTCATCAATCGAGGATGGATCTTCAATTTATTAAAGTTGTTGCATGAGAAATTTATGATGATAGGATGAAGTGAGAACCAACTTCATAAGAGTAATATTATAAGGCATAGAGTTCAATTCTCCAAGAAAATTCCAATGAGATTTAGAACAATCGACACAAGTTTTAGAAGGTAAATCAATTTTGGAAGGTATAGATGGAATTGGAGGATCAGAAGGAAGAAGTTTTTCCTTAGATGATTTTGAATCAATATTAGTAGTGGTAGTATATTTAATAAGTTGTTCTTCTAAAGATGAATTTTTAGGCTTGGTAACAAGAACTTTGTGGGCTGGTTTATGTTGATAATTGACCTTGGTAGTGTTAACATATTGAGAGTTGTTATAATATTGATCATAATCATCATTGATGGCATAAACATATTTAACATTTTATTGATTATTAGAAGAATATTTTTGGTTATTAGAGGTAGAAGCTTTAAAAGTTTGTCATTTTTAAAAAGTAGTAGTGTATTCTTGATGATGAAGTTTGATCATAGCTTCATGATTGAATGAATCACCAAGAATATATGAAACATCAAATATATTGAGCTCTATATAAGATTAATGAGAATTCAAAATGTTAGAATGGAACCAAAAAAATAGATTAGGGTCATACCACTTAGGAGGAGCATTGGGATAGATGAAAGGTTTTGGGGGCATTAAAATTTGTTTCATTTGTTGAACCGAAAGAGGTGTATGGAAAGGTGAAGGAATATCAATCTTGGAAACTCCTTGTTTGGTTTACAGAGCATTACTAGTGATAGCATTAGATGTTTTGAATTATCATTTGAGTTTAATATTAGGTTAAAATTACTTCATAAGAAAGTATTAATGCTTAGCTTGATCAAGATCTTCATTAAGTGTTTGGGGAGCAAAGGTTCGAACCTTATATTGGAGAGTAGGAGTTAAAGCCATGATAAAGAGTTTGAATAATTTATCATCATAAATGTTATGATAATTTTTATGAGCTAAATATTTACATCTTTTGATAAATTCATGATTTGATTAAGTTGGAGATTATTTAGGATTGATAAAGTGGTTAAGACAATTTTTCAGAAGATCATTGTGTTGAAACTCTTTAACCAAAGGATTGACCAAATATTCAAGTTACCAAATATAATGTTGGGGTAG
Source organism: Torreya grandis (assembly GCA_037957365.1). Taxonomy (NCBI): domain Eukaryota; kingdom Viridiplantae; phylum Streptophyta; class Pinopsida; order Cupressales; family Taxaceae; genus Torreya; species Torreya grandis. The sequence continues at coordinate 268,603 of JARHVA010004633.1, read as the reverse complement.
TTTATTATACCATTATAATACATCATCGATAAAATTTTTGACTAATATTTTAGTAGTGGTGGAGGTATTAGTTTGGATCCACTCTTTGTAAAGGTTGTCAAAGGCTTTAAGAAATGAGGTAGGGTTCTTAGTCCCATCATATTTGATACTTGGAGATATGTTACCAATATCAATGGAAATAATGAAGGGATATAAAGGATAATTTTTAATGGTTTGAAGCATATTGTTATTGATTATGGGTTAAGGAATAAAATTAACTAAGGCATCCCTAAGAGGTGGAGGAATATAATTAGGATTGGCTTGAAGATGAATAGTTAGAGGTTGATTAGCCACATTGATTAAGTGTTGTTGAAGTTGCATCATTTGGTTGGTATTATAATTTTGCATAATGTTCATTTTTTAAATGACTTGGGATAATAGTTGGGCTGTATCAGGAGGTGGGTTGGTGTTTGTAGGAGCATTCCCCATATTGGTATTAGGGAGAGGATTTTTAAAAGAAGGATTAGTGGGATTGTTAAGTAAACTTGTATCAATCACTCCCACATTAGTTTGAAGATTTTGAGAAGTTTATTGGTAAGTATAGAAAGGATCAGATCCATCAAATTCATCTTGAGGTGTTATTTACACCATATTGTAGTTCATAGATGAAGGTGAAGAAGAGGTGTCCCAAGAGTGATGGTGTTTTTGGGAGGAAAAGAGAGGAAGAAATGAACATCCCATTTATTACCTAAATGGATTCAAGATATCCAAGAAGATTCTAATAGGAAATTTCATTATGACTAAAGAGAGATGAACACAATGCAAAATTGGAAGGATAAGGAACTAGATTGACAAATAAGGAAAATAGAAAATAGTACAGGGTTGGTTATGTTGATCTAATACAGAAAATGAGGTCTATAAACTATATAGAGTCGACTGGGTCAATCGAGTACAATGAATAGAGGTAGGAAAAAGATGGAAAAGGTGATACAAACTATACAAGGTCAACTTAGTTGATCTAGTACAATGAACAGGGGATGGAAACACACTGGGTCGATTGGGTTGATCTAGTATAATAGGTGGGGAGAAAAATACAAGATGATAAAAAATTTATGAATTCAAAACAAGATAGTTTTTTTAGATAATCTAGGAAATTAAGAGCTAAAAAGAAACAAACAGTCAATTGGATTAATGTTGGCCAATCCAATTGAGGCACATAAGATAAAACCTTGAACTAATGCTAGCTAATGCAAGTTTTTGCACACATAATTGAGTAAAAAAAAGGTAGTCAACTTGAAAAGTAAAGATAACTAATTGGTTAACCTAATTGTTAATTATATTATTAAGATATGATTTTAATTTGATTAGAAGTTGGGTATAAGCAAGGTACTAGATAGAAATCTAAGGATGGTTTTAGGTAGTTTGGCCTAAAAGGGACTATAGTGGTAATGATACAATCTTGGTATTGGGTCTTACCCCCTCACTTCACACACTAAAAAGATAAGGGTGTTGGGTGCTTAGCCAAAATATACCATTAACCATGCTTTATACTTGATCAGAGCATCAAGTCAGCTTCCCCCTTGGTGATGAAATCTAAGTAGGTTGGCCTAAGGTAGATAGAATGTTAAAGTGCTTGTTTATGTTATGTGATTTGGTCATGTGTGCATAAAATATAAATAGTGAAACTAAGTGATTAATTTAAAATCCCCTAATTAGACTATGTGTATTATTCTAAGCATGTAAGTAACCTGAAATGAAAGTGCTAGCTAATTACTAATAGATATGATGTTAATTTCAACTTTAAAACAATGTATAGTGTGAATAATATATGCATAAAATAAAAAAATAGGGTCAACATAGTTGAACTTGTATTGTAGAAGCAAAGTCTAAAAATGAACTAGGATGGTAGTGTCGATCTAGTTATTTCAGACAACACGTAAAACATAAAACTAGGTCAATAGTGTTGATCTAGTTAACTGTGCAAAGAAAATTTTAAAGACTACAAAATATGAAAATAAAAACAATAAGGAGAGAAATAGAGAAGAACCTTGGTGTATTAGAGATTCAATGAAGTATATTTTCGGTCTAGAACCTGGAAGTATGCTTGAAAAACCTACAAACTAGGTCGATAGTATCGATCAAACTGTATAAGAACCTGTTAAAAAGTGTTGAAACTATAAAGGGTTAATTGGGTCAACCTAGTAGGCTAAACTAGGTGTCTAAAAGGTTGTAAACTTGTATTGGGTTGATTGTTTTGATCTATTTGTCTATTCCTAAAACTTATGCATAGAGAAAATAACTAAGTCGACAAAATTGATTTAGTATGTCAAAATATATGATCAAACTGATGATCAAAATAAATGAAATAAATGAAGGAAAAAGTGAAAAAATCCTACAAGGTTAGTTCACATTTGGTTCACTAGAATATATGTAATTTAAAATGCATCATGTCTATGAATTAATCTTAGATCGGATGAGATAGATCACACATACACTTTCGATTAGAGATACACTTATTAAGCAGGAGCATGACCAATATAGGGATCCACTAGACTTGATTAGGGGATCAATTGTCACAACATATCATGCTAGGAAGGGTTCTAAATCCTATAGTCTAACACAATCACACAACATCCCTAATGGAGTCCTAAGGTTTAAATTTTCACTCTATTCTAATAACAAGAAAGCAAAATCTAATCTAGTGCTCACCAAAGCTTGTGGCACAAAGTTGGGGGTTAGAAGAAATAAAAAAACATATATAGGGAACTTCAATTAAAGTAAGTATAATACCCTAATACATAAAATATGAAAGATAATATTATTTGAGCAACACTTATGCTACTTCTATCTACTAAAAGAGAGGAGAACAAACTTAGAATATACTTACTTGAATGTGAACCTGTCCAGACTTAATATTTCCATTGGCTAAAGGGGCTTTGTAAGAGGTTTTTGTGGTTTGTAAGGATCACTAAGAAAGGCCAAAGCATATAAGACTTATCCACAAGATTATATTCTACAAACAAGAAACCTAAGCTAGCTCTTCTCAATTAGAATGGTGGAAGAGAATATTGTGAAGAAGCATGAGTGAATAATAACTCTTGATTTAACATATGAATAATAACCAAAATTATATTGTATATATAGGTATATCTTACCATAAATCCTTCTAAGAATGTTGGTTGTACGGGGTCGACCTAGTGTGTTTTTAGGATATTTACCAAGTTTGAGCTAGGTCAGCCAAAGGGATAACAAGCTAAGAAAGTAAAGGATACCCCTAAACTATACTAGGTTGACCTAATCAACCCAATATAATTGATAGTCTAAAATGAGTTTAAGATAAGAAAAGGAGGAATGAAAAGGGAAAAGACTAGTGGAATACTCAAGGGAGGAGAAATAGCTAAGGGAATGGTTTTGGGGTCTAGTTGGATTGGTAATAATGTGTCAAAAAGGAACAATAATCCTACTAAGAACCAAAGGTCTTCCCACCCCTTTCTCATTGCACCCCTTAGGGCGTGCACTCAGAGAGATTGAGTCTCGATAGGTTCTTACAAGATGTAAAGCATAAATATTTCATAAAATGTTGAAAATATTATGTGTATACAAATGACACAAGATATATAAGGTTAAAATTATATTAATGTGTTGAAATATTTATAAAACCTTATGATTATACATGAGATACTTAGCTTGTAAGAGATTTGAATGATAAACACTTTATTTATCTTCATGTGTAATGGGTTAGCATACATTTGTATATATATGTGGTCATTTGAATTCAAATTTGGAAAATATGTGTGAAGGTCAACCATAGAAAATAGTGATAAGAAAAAAATAAGGAAAAAATATAATCCCAAGGTGAAAGGATCCACAAAAGGAAAAGGGACAGAATTGACAGACCACTAGTTGTAACCAAGATAAAATTGATAAATCATCAATTATGACATAACAAGAAAAAGGGCTCAAAACATAGATTGATCTAAACATAAGATTACTAACTAGAATCTTGATGCTAACAAATAATATATCTTAGATGTGTAGGAGGAAATATGGATGATGCAAGGCTATAAAGGGTCCAATTTGGATGGAAAGTATCCAAAAATATCTAAATGTACACAAATAGGTGAAACATGAAAAAACATGAAAAATACACAATGGAAAAGGATATTATAATAAAATTAGGTGTCCATAGTGGGATAAATAGACACATAGGTGCATCATGCCCCATATTCTAATATATAAGTAATAATCATAGGAATAGGAAGGGATGCCATATGATATGCCCCAATGTATTCACAAAGAGGGACAAGTGATACTCCTCAATGTAAAAATATTCTCCTATGAGGTAAAAAATAAGTAATGAAACACACAATATGAATATATACAAATAAATTCATGGTAGAAACCATGGAAACATATGAAACAAGCATAGTATACCATAAATAATAACATACATGATATAGGTAATGACATAAGGCATATTGTATCACATAATTTTGTCAATCAATGTAAAGACATGCAATCATGTAACCACATATATTAATGAAACCATTAAACAAATTAAAGTGATGAAAACACACAATCAATCAATCATGCTTAGAACATTACACAACATGATTACTATAGGATCCTCTATAGACCACACAAGACATAATAATAAACATGCACAAGAAAACACAAGCACACGTATTCACATGTAAGTAATCAAGAAATCATAATCCACACAAAAGAACACACAATGTTACCATGTAACAATCATATGAAACAAAAAAAATATCAATGTAAATAGGCACACAAGATGTAAGCTACAACATGATACATATAAGAAATTATGTAAATCTCTATATGAAAATGGAAAGTGGGAAGGATATTACTATAAACCCATTGAAAAATGACCACAAAGGATACCTCTAGATGTAGGCATGATAAATTTGTGAAGAAAATATAAATCCATGATCGTATGTAACACGTATATCCTAAACCTAATTTAAGTTATACCATGAGAAGAACATGTGTAATGTGTGTGTGTGTGTGTGTGTGTGTGTGTGTGTGTGTGTGTGTGTGTGTGTGTGTGTGTGTGTGTGTGTGTGTGTGTGTGTGTGTGTGTGTGTGTGTGTGTGTGTGTGTGTGTGTGTGTGTGTGTGTGTGTGTGTGTGTGTGTGTGTGTTTGTGTGTGTGTTTGTGTGTGTGTGTGTGTGTGTAAACCTATACCAATAGTTAGATAACAAATTATATGTAACCATGCATAGTTATGTAAGGACAAAGATAAATAAAAATGAATTTTTGAATTTTTGTTTTTTATCAAATCTTTTTGTGTTCTCATTTTTGTAATAATGAAACCAATAAAGGGACAATCCAAGATGAAAATTCAAGAGTAAAAAGTGTAGCTCAATCAAACAAGAAACAAATAAATAGGCAAAAACAAGGAAACAATCCAAAGATTAAACAATACATAAGCCAAGGATTGAATGAAATCAAAATCAAGAAAGGATAAATAAATACAAAAACCAAGGGGAAAAATGATAAGAATTAAGAAGAGGAGGATTCCTACTAACATAAAAAATTCCCTTATAAATTAATGTGTAATATGGCAGAAGACATCTCTCTCTCTCTCTCTCTCTCTCTCACTCTCTCTCTCTCTCTCTCTCTCTCTCTCTCTCTCTCTCTCTCTCTCTCTCTCTCTCTCTCTCTCTCTCTCTCTCTCTCTCTCTCTCTCTCTCTCTCTCTCTCTCTCTGTGTGTGTGTGTGTGTGTGTGTGTGTGTGTGTGTGTGTTTTCATTCTAAGAATGGTTTTGGAATTTGAATAACAATAAAAAAGGATACGGATAAATAAACATAGAAACAAACATAACACAAGGGGCTAAAAGAAAGGAAATGAAAACTAAAATAACAAAGAAGAAGAAAAGAACATAAAATTAAAACCAAAAATAACATGAAGCAATGAGAATGTAAATGGAGGATAAAAATAAAATTATATAAGGAATCACAAAGAACCTAAAAATCAATATATGACACTAAATAAAAATTCACATGAAAAGCATATAAAATAGAGGAAAGAAGAAAAATAAACTATGCATAGTAGATTATTCTGCTAAAGCACATGAGATAGGGTATAAATACTAACCAATAATCATGTTTAAATGCTCATCATATACATAATAATAATCCTAGTACTCTTCATGATATATGTTTGAGGATCTCATTGACCATGAATGTGAGGATTTAAATGTGTCACTAAAACTATATGAAATATGATCATGACCTTTATGGTATCCTAAATCATCAACATTAGTAGTTTTTAAAATGTAATCATGAGATGTATTGTAACATAAATCATCATCACTAGGATAACTATCATGGTAATTTTCTGTAAGACATGTTTTAACCTCTTAAAATAAATACTTTGTTTGGACCATCTAGTGGAAACATCATGAGGTTTTTAGCTTGATCACACATAAGAGGTTACAATAATAATATCTTAGGATGTTGATAAGCATGTAATATAACTCTAGATGTATTCACTTAAGGTTATATGTTTTTTTAGGAATAAATTTGGGTAATGTCTCATGTTTTTTTTTGTATAGGTAACTCTTAAGATGTACCCCAAATAATATTTTTTTTATAATAAACAATATTAATACATTGGTGTAATTTATATGGGATTTCTTTCATTTATATATGGGCATCCAATTAATATATCATATGTTCCATTATCTAAAAATATATTAAACCATAATAAAAGGGTCTTAGGACAAATGGTGGTAGGTAGTGTGATACCCCAAAGATGTTTCTATGTGAGACCATCATAAACTATAAAAAAACATGGCCATAGTAAGTAATTATTATTTAGTGTAACCTTTATGATAAATAATTAACATTGTACATATGTTTAAGCTTGAACCATTTTATACCATAATGCCATGTGTAATCTTAGGGTGTGAATATATAAAATCATTTATGAATAATGGATCATTGTTTTAATCTCATGGTCATAAAAATTAATATATTGAACCCTTTTTCATGTACTCATGACCATACCTATGAAACCAGCTAAGATATGAGCATTGGAAACTAGATTGGTTTTTGAGTAGGTGTTTGCATATTAGCATTATAATTCTTGTTAATATCATGATTTATAAGTGAACTGTTAAATATTTTTCAAATGTTGATTCAGTGAGGTAAGTGATTCATTCAATGTAATATTGTATCCTTCCACTTGAATAACATTTTCATCAATTAGATATTGAATATTATGTCTCAATGTAAAACATATATTTGTAGTATGTTATAAAGATATATGATAACTAAAATATGTATTCAAATGTTTGAGTGAAGGATGAAATGTATCCAAATTATGATATAGATGTAAAGAGATCATGTTGGATTGAAGTGATAATTTAAGAACTTATTGAGGACTCTTTAATAACCTTGTAAATTTCAATGCTCTTCATAAGGAAGGACAATCCTGGCAGGTAGTTGTGATATTTTGTTTACTACATTTCTTACCTCATTCTTTACTTGTAAAGTAGGTATATTATTAGCCTTAGCATTTAATTTTGATTTACCTTAATGTTTATAGCCACTATAAATAGGGGGATTAGACCCATATCTAAACATGCTTTCCTCTAAAAGTTTGATCTCATAATTATAAATTGTTTGACAAAGGACATCAAAATATGGATACACATATTAAACATAAATTTATATTTGATAGGTAAATTCAAATTTTAGATAAAATAATTTACAACTCACTATTAGGTAGTTGGTGAGACATTTTCATAAGAATATTTTAAAATTAAAGTACATACTCACTAATATGTTTACTAGGTCTTTGTTTAAGTTGTACGAGTTATGAAAATGTGGCCCCTTGGCTAGTGCTGATAGAAAAATGATCTAAGAAACTATTGGAAAAATCATTGAAATATCTCATGAGCCTGATGGTAAGGCGTAAAATTAATATAAGAGATACTCTTTGATACTTATAACAAATATTTTAGTCAATAATTAGTCATTTTTCACAAATTTAAAAGATGAAGGATAAAAATATTTAATATGATGTGAAGGATTGCCCTTGTCATTAAATACTTAGAATTTAATCATAAGGAAATAATTAGGAAAAGGGTAGATAAAAACATCATGAGTGGACATGTTGTGTATAATTGTATAAGAAGTAACTATGAGACTAGGTCTTTGAGATCCTTATGAAATTTGTTGAATTTGTACTTGTATATCTTTAAGGGCTTGTTGAATCAATGCATTTTGATATGTAGTAACATGTGTAGTATATGAATTATAATTATATGTTTAGGAATATATACTACATTTCTTTTAAAAATACCATGACCAAAATATGTAGTTTGAGAAGCATGTTGAAAAGGCTTACAAACATTATGAGGCAAAAAGAAGCATTGAGTCCTAAAGGAATAGTCATAACAGGCTCATTAGAATTAATATGTGGAAGAAAAATATTAGGAGAAATAGGATCAATAGACTCATAACCTAATGTAAGAGTAAAACCTATATTAGGTGAAATAGAAACATTCAAATATTCTTTTGTAAGATGTTCATTTTCAAGTATAGATTCTTTAGCTAAAATGTTATTTGGCACTCCTTTTAAAATAAGAAATATATCTTCTTTTTATCAGATAAATCCTTAATAAATTATAAAAAGTGAGAAATTATTTGAAATATTTATTAGTCTACTTATCATTATGTATGCCATAATATCCATTAGCATCATTTTCATTCATAACATTATCATGCATAAAATTATTATCAAAATCATCAACATCAGAATTATTAACAACACAAGAATTATTATTTTTAAAATGTGTATTTTCATCATTAAAATCATGTGATTTATCACCACAAATATAATTAGTATTAATATCACAAACATTAACAATTTTATTTTTCAGACAAGCACTAGTACCAAGTAATGTGAACCAAATCAATATTTTCACCACTTAATCTAGCACTCCACTCAACAGGTGTTATATATAGTTTTATTAGTAGGAATGAGATATAAAAATATAAAACATGAAATAAGATATGGCTAATGATATTTAAATTTAATATATAATAACCCTAAATAAATTAGATCTAAACAATTTTTTTTGTTAAAAGATAGAACATAGAAACCATTAGGTTTTAGTGTTCAAAAATGGATGTGTTCACAAAAAATAGCTTTATAAAAATAAAACACACGTGTTGAAAAAATAGGCCAATATTTATAAGTAATGTCAAAAGGAAAATATAACTAAATATATAAAATACAGTAAATAAGAATTTCTTAGGGCTTGATAGGAAGGGGAAATTGAACTGGGTAACATAAAATCTTAAAGAGACAGATAAATAGAATTGTGTATCTGATTTTTATTTTATTTGAGTTTTGAAAGTGATTAAGAATATATGAAATACATTTTTTATTAGTGAAAAATAAATATCATAAATATGGTAATGATCTATGTTGATGATTAGTTGGACTAGCTACAAAAGTGATAATGACCAGATTCAAAATCTAAAAGTAGTTGTATGTTTTAATTTTTTTTATCATGTCTAAAAATTGAATTGTAGAACCCTAGGGTTTGAAAATTTCTCAAACCCTTAATAAACAATATAATTTTATGATTTTATCTCCAATGGGAATAATGAATATTCAATGTCATTTGAATCTATTATCCTCTAATATAACCCTAGCTTAGCATCAATACCTAGTAATACATCCAAGAAAAAAGAACATGTAAATTAAATTGGCCTAGGCCCCATTGAGGGTTGAAGCTATATATCATTGTAAATTGGGGCTCAATTTAGTTATAGTGAATGTGAGTGATCTAACCCAAATTAGATAAGACTCCACCTTCTCTCCTTAAGATAATCAATAATGTTGAATTATCCTTAATGCAAAATTGTTTTGGTATATGTAGCCACAAGACTTTAGTATATAAAAAGTAAAATAACAACAAAATATGTAGACAAATTAATAGGATTTGATCAATGTGTGTTAGAGAATTACCTTGAAATAAATGATAAATGGTTTAAGGCACATATTTATATATGTAATATTTTTAATTCAAACATGACATATTAACACATAGGTCAACCATGGAAAAGAGTGAAATCTAATAATCAAATCACATAAAATTAGGGAATGTTGGAATTAATACCCACAATAAACTTGAAAACTTTTAGTTTAGATTTGTGAGTGGTCAAACCACTCTCGAGATGACTCTAAAAATGGTTAATTCATAAAAATATCATGAAATATAAATCAAATGGAATTTCAAGACAACTTAGGGTATCCTAATGTATAAAATTATCAGATTTGAAGGTGTTCATGAGGAAATGTGAATGAAACAATACTACGAAGGGTCTAGTGTGAAGGAAAAGTGTACCAAAAATATCTGAAATAAGAAAATGAGTCAAATGTACTAAGGAATGACACAGATGTCAAAATCACATGAATTGTACCAAAACTAAGTGTTTATACCCTATAAGTGTTAATTAGAGTTAGGATTGTAGGATTTTTCATTCTCTAAAGGTTTCCTTAGTCCAAAACTACTAAGGCATCCCATTGTGATGATGTGATTTATTGATATATTATGATATTTGAAACTAGATAAATTTTAAGTGTCAACACATTTCCAAAGAGGATATATGTCATCCCCATGTGGGGTGACTCTTTGGTTCTCAATGAAAACCCTTCATTTACTATTTTTTTTTTTTATCTTTATATGTTTTTTGACTTTTAGATCTATAAAATAGATAGTATTGAATGAAAAATGCAGAGTTAAAAGGCATAAATGTCTCCCACAAATATTTTCATTTTTTTGACACTTTCAATTTGCAATCAATTTTTTTTTATTTACATTTTTATCTTATGTCAATTTTAATTACCATAACTAGTGTGTTTTCCATTGAATTTAACCTCTAATCAGGATTAATGTCTTAATTTTAAAGGCTGGTCCATCACAACATAAATGCATTTAAAGTTCATTTTTTCTCAAATGTCTTTTAAAAAATAAGTATTTTTTTTTATAACATATGGATAAATACACACCTCATTTAGTGAGGTGATGTAAATACACCCACAAAGGAGGCCCAAAATCAAACACTAAAGGTGAACATTCATGATGAAGAGGATTTGTTATTAAGTTTCATTGGGGATATATTATAGGTAAATGAAATAGATAATTTTTTACAATGATTTACATGTGTTGGTGGAAAAAATGTATAAATGTATGATCCATTTTAAATTATGGAAATGAATTAGCTAGACTTGTCACATTAAGTGAAAAAGATAATAAAGTTGAGGAGAAATTGATTAACTTATATATTTTAATCAAAAAATATTATTTACTTAATCATCTAATATAATTTTCAGTTATTAAGTATACAATTAATATATGTTAGAATACCATAACATCTATATGAATTTTTTTTATTGATTAAAAATAGGGTTATGGAATCCCAAACCTATGTAGTAATAATAATAATAATAATCTATAAAAAAGTCCAAAATAATTGACATAGCACAATACTCAAGTCCCAAGGTTATTAAAATATTAAAAACAATTATTCAAAACTTCATAGCAACCAGTTTTCAAAGCAAAAATTAAAACACCTAAATATTTTTTTTAGCAAAAACTTTCAACTATCAAAAGGCGAGTGATTTGAACTCTCCTAAAAAAACATAAAAAAAACCCTTCTAGTTTATAAATCATAGTACAAAATTTCATCAAAAATAAAAGCTCAAAAAATTATGCAAACATTACATATAATTTTTCAAAACCACTACTCAAATTTTCCAATGCATTACCTAGAATATTCCATAGCCATAGTCGAGATTTATTCAATGAAATCATAATTTTCTGATCAAATCTTAAAATCATGTTCCTAAAAGCCACTTTGTTTAAATCCATCTAATTTGTCATAAATTTCTTATTTTTAAACATTTTTTTCTCTTCAAAATTTTCCAAAATGGAAGACCTATTATAAAACTCATCCACCAATGAGAAATAACTAATCATAGGATAAATACCCTCACTGAGACTAAGAGTCATACCTAAGCCCAATGAATTAAAAAAGTATTCTAAAAGAGAAAAGTAATTCAAGGTGGAGTATGACCCAATTTTTAACTCAAGAGTAACATTGCTTATAGAAGAAGAAGAAGAAATTAGAATAAGAATAAAAGAAACTCAAGTGGAGATATCCCTGGGATAGGTTAAACTAAAACATCCACATGATCAAATTTTTCTCAGGGGGAAACCAAAGGTTGATCAACTCATTGATGAAGAAAACAAGCCTCTCTCCACCAAGTATCCTCCCTACTCATTTTGGTAAATATTTTACCAAGGATACCTTATTATTTGGATAAAACTTTAAAAAATGTCCCATTCAAAAGTATGATCTACAAATCAATGCTACCTACTCTTAGTCTAATTATTGATTTTAGATACAATCACAAGTCTAAATCTAAATCTCTTTAGACAACCCAATAGACATATCCATTTCAACATGGATCCATGCAAAATGGGGTTGGGTATGCATACATGTCTTTATAGAAATGGAGAGACATTTTATCAAGGAATTTAAAACTATAGTAAGGAATGATATTTTTTATATTTATAAAGAAAGGTTAGGCATCCCAACCTAGATGGGTACCACTATGAATTAATGAATTGAAGGGTTAAATTATGAAAATCAGGTCTTCATGTAAAAAAGATATGGACCCCATGACTATGGTTCAGAGTGAAATGTTTTTTTATTTTTACTCCTTTGAATAACAAATCTTAATAAAATATCCCTTTGGTGCATTTATAAATGAAAATATCTTTAGACCCAAGAGGTTTCCATTAAAGTGATATCCATGAATATAAGTCCACCAACTAAGGCTAAAAATTCTAAAATATGCAATAATCCAAAGATTCATGTATTATACATATTCATCCATGGCCTCCCTTAACACATTATCATATGGTTTAAATATAAGGTTTGATTTAGAAGTGAGGCATAAAATTAGAATACTAGACCCTATATCCATCCCAAACACATGAATTTAGATCCACCAACTATTTGTATTAACATTTTATGGTCCAAAATAGGAGAGGTGTTTAGGGAGATAAGAGACGAAGATGAGACAAAAATCACAACCATATCCAAGGAAGAAACACATAGGGATTTAATCCAAACAACATTTATATTCAAATATTTGACATGATGTTTATGTAAATGTGGAAACTCTAACAATAAACCTTAATGGAGGAATGGAGGAGAAGGATTCAATCTAGATTAAATTAAGAGGAAGATCATGAATACACTTAAGTATTGATGGATTATGAATTTTGTCACTAATCAGAGCCTTAAGATTCAAGAGAGTATCCATAAAAGGCATACACTAACACTTGATCAAATAATAAAGTGAAGGATGAAATTTTTAAATGCATGAATCAATAGGAGGTATGGATGTCATCTGATATCTATATTCAATTTATAAGTGTGAAAAATTTAAATTATTAATTAATCAAAATTTAATAAATTTTGGGAAATCTTAAAGTTTCTAATAATTTTGACTCTATTGTATATTTTGTGTGCATAACATGCATAGGAAGAAAGTTATGGAAAACCACCAACACATGAAATAATTACAAAGGATACAATGCAAGGTGTTTTTGACATTTTATTTTTAAGTTCATGAAATGCTTGAGGATTTATTAAGTATTTGTGAGTTCAAATTATTAATCCATATATTTATATTGTTTTTAATTTATATTCAATCACAATTTTTATGTAATTATTTGATGTTTATAGGAAATACTTGTAGAGTTTTGAAACACAATTTCAACATAACCTTGTGCTCCTAAAAAAATTCACATGAACTCATGGTGGAAATGTAGTAGCACGATAATAAAAATACATGACTGGAAAAGTATCTACTAATTCTTTGTGAATAATATACAATGCCACCTTCGATTTATAACATGAATAGATAAAATTGGAACTAATTCCAGCTCATATTCATAATTAGTTTTCCCCAAAATATAAATATTCTCCAAGTTAATATTAATTGACTAGACTAGGTGAATATGGCATGCAAAGATAATTTCTTGGTGAGCTAGGATTGACTCTAGTCTATATAAAACTAATTCTAACTATTGAATGAAGATGTGTAAATTCATTGAATTATTCATATATACAGTAAATTATTAGCATAAATATAATATTTGAGTTAAGGTAAATATTATATATATTAAATTTAATGTGTATGCATGCTTATACACTTACATTCATTCAAATGAGATAAGAATATCAAAAGGAGTTTTAGAAACAAAAATAAATTAAGTGTTCATGTATAATATGATCAAATCTCAAAATAAATGACTATTTTTATGGCTACCATATTTGATCCATAAAAAAAAACATACAAAAATAGTAAGTGATCTAGATGAGGATAAATTAAAGTGCATAATTTGGATGATCCATTACTCAAATACTTGAATATGTGCAAGTATAAGGGAATAACTGAACTATCGAAATAAAAAGTGGATCACACTTATGAAGCATAATATAATATCCCCTCATTACTATGAATTAGAATGATGTCAAATATATTAAGGATGATGCTAAGGTAATCTAATACAAATCCAAAAAATATGGTGTTTGATCCATACTAGTAAAATTACCTTTACATAGGTTGGATAACCCACCTTTATGGAAAAATTCACCTATGTAGAAACGAAATATCTCTAACAAATTTAAATCAAACCAAACTATATGATGGGAGAGAAAGGTCTAGAAGCATAAAGGTGGGCACTCCACTTTGGTACTATGGTGTAAATTCATGTTGAATTCTATATGGTATTAGAGAATAGTTTATCCCTTCTCCTTTGAGGTCTTTCTCATCCATTCTATAGTTATTTGTTGTTAGATGTGTTTTTATTGATGTAGTGTTACTTATGGTAAAACATTCAGGTCTTGTGCTGTGTGCATGATCCAATATATTTTTATTAATTTTATCCTTTGTTACTCAACATATTTTCAAGATATTTTTTACATTATAAATATTTTTTAATTCCATCCAAAATGGTATTTTTATTTTTTAATGTTTAATAAGATTATAAGTAATCTTAGAAAAAATCAAAAGGAACACATATTTTGGTATAAAACAGCTCATACTCCCTCATTTATTAATTTTTTTAAATATTATTATTGGGTTAAAAATATACTACAATATGATTAGAAGGATTTTTTTAATTTATTTCAGCTATTATGTTGAAATATTCTACTTAAAATAAAAAAATCTTGTTTTGGGGTAGTAATTTTTCCAAAATATATATTCCTCATACAAGCTTAGTTTTGAATCTTATTTTTTTAAACTACATATTTTTTCAAAAGGAATGAAGTGGTATTGTTATTTTTTTGATTTAAAATAGTTTGTATTAGTGGAATTTGGGCTTAATTTTGGATTTTTTGGTTCAATTTTCATTCTTATATTTTATTTGTACTTTGAAAAAGCTAATAATATATAATAATGATTCATGAAATTTTACATAAGTGTCTCATTAGGAACATTTTTTTTTTAATATATATTGAGGATATGCACCTTTCCACATTGTATGAACTTAATCATTTTATTGAGTTATGGTATGTGGAGAATTTTTCATTCTCATAATTAAATCACTAATACTTTTTTTTAGTGCTTTTTATTTGGTTCAATGGAAACTCTTCAATAAATTATTATTTTTACACAAGTGACATTTTTATCAAAGTGTTGGATTATCCCACTCATGAAAGGAACATTTTTTTGGTGTGTAACAAGCATCATATTTACTATATTTCTATTATATAATTTGTGTCAAAAATCAAACTATTTCAAACATCACCCTAATTCAACATTATATAAGGATATTATGCATTTTTTCATTGGTGTGATATAAAATTTTAAGATATTTTTGTTAAAATTTGGATCAAAAATTAAAAATTAACGTCATGCTCCTCAAGAAACCTCACATAAACTCATAGTGGAAATTTAACAACATAATAATTAAAATATGTGACAACAAAATTATATACTAATTATGCATTAGTTTCCTTGAAAATGTGTACACATGCACCTTTTATATATAGCATTAATATATAGAGGTAAAATTAAGGTGAAATTGGGAGTCTTAATTAGTTATCTCTAAAACTTTAAAAGAGTCACCAAGTTAATCTTAGTTAACTAGTCTTGATGAATATGGCATACAAAGAGTGAACTAGAATTGACTCTATTCTATCTAATATTAACTAATATTGAATCTATGTCAACTAAAAATGTGTACATTCATTAAATTATCCAAATTTATAATAACAAGGTTAACATAAATATAAAATTATATATTTAACATGTATGTATGTGTATACATTTTAGAAACCTGACATGAAGATTGAGAAGAATTGGATGTACTTTTTCATTTATTTAAAAAATTAATATTTTTTAATTAAATTTAGTTCATGGTTTGAATTTTTTTGAATATTTATTATTATAATGTTTAAGTAAGACTATTGTTAAAAATAATAATATACAAAAGGTTTCATATTAAGTTAACTAGTTAGTATGCATGGCTTAGAATCCCCACTAAAGGAAAATGTTGGCTCAAAATAAAGTAAAAAAATATGATCATGTATCAATGCTAAAAAATTCACAAAAATAAAACATCATTATAAATATCTCTTGTAAATATAATAAACTTAGGCATAGGCCATTGTACTAGAATACGGAGGAGGAGGATCATCCTTGGGTGGCAGGGCGTCCAAAAAGAAGGATCTACTAAGGGAGGATCTATAACAACCCAACCATCCATGGGGACTATAGGAGACAAATAAAATTTAATGTCCCATCCATTAAGAGGATACACCATAGTGTTAGAAGGGTTAGCTAGTGACCCCCAATAGGAAATACCAATGTCATATTTTCCATGCAGTGGAGGAAATATCCACCCCCTCCATTGAGATGGAAGGGAGAATTAGTTGTAGCTATAAGATTGACATAAATTACATATAGGAGACTACAACTCATAGTATAGAGATGGAGGGCCCTATGGTGGAAAATATAGGGGACTATAACTCATAGTATAGAGAGTAATACCCAAGTGATCAAAAAACTCTTTTAAATGTCTAACTTCCATGGAAAATTTATTTATTTTTAATTAAATATGAATGTAGGCTACAGATAATATAGAAACCTTGTCATTAATAGATAAATGACAAGAAAATTCTTCATTATTAAAAAATTAGATTTTATATATTTCCACAATTGAAATAGAATAAAATATTTTAAGAAATTCCATAAAAATTTATATAAGTTGGCCAATTAGTAGAATCTCTAAGGAGGGATAAGTGCCATGAAAAAGTCTTAGGATGGTAGGGTTGAAAGAGATTGTGTATCCACTATCGAGTAGATTGGGCCTTGAGACATGTCTAGTAGGTGTGATTGAAATAATTAGGTATACTATAAGATGGATTCTTAGGTTGATAAATTCCAAGGTAAGAAAGGTATTCCCAAAGTAGAAGGCCTTGATAGACTAGACACTGGAGTAAATGAGCTAGCTTGGTTTCAATCTTGGCTTTTCTAATTTGATTGAGTTGGGCAAGCCACACTATGGGCAAGGAGTTAAGGCATCAGTGCCTATTGAGATTTCCAAGTGACAATGAAAATGGGATCATCATCTGATAAAGGATTCCTTGAGAATAATTTTTTAAATGAGTATCACAGTTCCACTTCTAATCTTTCCAACATGAGCATGAAAGTTGTAGACCCAACTGGTGGAGCATGAAATCCAAAATTAACTCTCAAATGCAAAGAATAATTATTAAGTCAAAATTAATTCCCTTTTATCATAAGATATGGAGTCTATTCATGAGTGAAAACCAAATATTTAATAATTTTTATCCATTTTTTAGAAATCCTCAAGAATTTTATACTAGGTAATTCTACCAACAAAAGACTAGTATTGGTCATGATAGGATACCACCATAGATTATGATTATTAAAGGAAATACCACTATGAAATCCATCACCAACCCATTTTAAATGAGTTTTAATAATGTCCTAGGATTTCCAAATGATTTTTGATACAAAATATCCTTCAATTTTGATCAGAGCAGTCATGATTAGAAGAGTATGGAAACCAATGTTTTTCTAACTAGATTTAGTATAAGGAGATCCAAAAGATATACAATGATGTAGAAGGATTTTATGGATTCATTACCTTCAATGGATTGAACAACCCACTTGGAACATAAATCAATGGTTTATCTATAAATTTCAATAATTACCATACCTCCTTTATCACAAGGAAGACAAAAAATATCCCAAACAAGTATGTGGAACCCTTGTGTTTGTTTGGCATTAGACTAAAGAATGTCTTTGAGAATTTTATCTAGCTTGTCATAGGAGGCTTTAAAAGGGTCCCAATAGAAGGAATAATAGACATGAGTAGTGGCCAAAATTTTATTACACCCCTAGAACTAGTAATTTTAAGAATGAATCTTATAAATCTTCTATAATATTGTGGTTAATCTTAGATGACTAGAATAGTTGCACTGGCTATTATTTGGCAAAATATCCATGAAAATAGAAATTGAGTAGTTATATTTCATTGGTTATTTCAAAAAAAAAAATTGGAAAAATTAATGCAATATTAATATATATATATATATATATATATATATATATATATATATATAATAAAGATTCAGTTGATTAATTTTTTCATTATGGAGTCGATCAACAAATCCACACATGAAATTTGTATGCATGTAGAACAAGTCTAAATTATGTTAGGATGATTGACATAATTCATATAAAATTTGAATTTTGTATATTTGTAAAACTATGAAAAGTAAATATAAATACTATGAAAAGAATAAGAAGACCAAATATGAAAATAATAAGACTAAAACTATTATTTATGTTTAGAAAATATTTTATACCAGTTTAAATTTAAAAGTTAAAATAAGTTAGAACCCATTTCTAAATATTAAAATAACAAGGCAAAAACCATTTCAAAACTTCACTAATAGATAAATTTACATGAGAGGAAACTTTATTTGCTTGGATTTTTAGGGTTTTAATGTCATCCTTGTTTTTTTTAATTTATTACCTTCCCTACACTCCATACCAAATCTATGGGATTTTATAGGCTAGTCTTGCACTTATTGCACATGAGACACTAAATTTTGGGTGGGTTTTTGATATAAAATGGCCTCCACCCTCTCTATTCCATCTATTATTGTAGGCAGTGGGAAGGATGGTGCCCAAGTAAGCTATGAAATTTGGGCAAGCTATGAAATTTGTGCCAAAAGTATATGACAAGGTAACACTTTTGAATCTCCCTTTCATCATGTGGTATGTTTAAATATTGATGCCATTTATAGTGTGTGAAAAGTGTATGAAAATAACTCTCTTATAGTTTACTTTTTTAGTTGCATCCTATCGAAGGAGTCCCTGAATGCCTAGTTTTGAAACCAATGGGAGACCTTGGGAATCCATTTCTATGGCATTTGAAAACTTACTAATGTTTTTTTCATTTTCTCCTTTAAGGAGTCGACCAAGGTCCAATGTCTACTATAAAATTTGAGTTATTGGTTGCTCAAAAACATGCTTTTGATTATGTCCAAATGGACATGTGACTTCAAGGTCACTAACAAGGATTCCTTTTAGGTGCTGATATAGATTGAACTCCTTGGCCTCCTAATCCCTCTATGGTATTTTCTCAATGAGATTATCTATCCCATAGGGAAAGTCTTATGAAGCTTTATTTTTCACACCCAAACAAGTGATTTTGCATTGATGTTAACATAACCAAGGATTTCAAGGAATCCATTAATATTCAATTTGGAATTGAGCACTAGGTAGAAAACATTGTCTATTAAAATCTCCCTTACACTTTTTTTATTTTTAGGACCCCGACTATTAGATAAAAGACTGCCCCCTCATGGTGTGGTTAAAACCCTAATTTAACCTTCATCAATCTAATAAACCCAAGGTTATGGAAATAAATGATAGTTGGATAATAATTACAAAAAAAAATCATCGATCAATTCTAAACCTATCCCTTTAGCCACTACCCCCATGACCAAACCCTCTTCAAAGGCATGTATTACCACTCACCCAATCAAGTCTCTTAGCATACCAATGTCCTAGTAGAGCCTTTTTTCAAAAGTGTTACATATTCAAGTGAGTAATGTTTCCATTGGGATATCACTATAAGAATTTCATTCTCTAGGTAGTCACACAACCCACGTTGTGGTGGTGGTGACTCTCCCTAAGAAGATAATGTAGCTAAACACCACTCCATATTATTTAGGGACTTTATTTTACCAAACCAGCATAATAATTATGAAGCTCTTGAGGGTTTTAAATTTGGACAGGGGGAGTTCTTTATGGATGATGTTTTCCATTGAATGTCTTATCTTGGAATGTTATATGTCTCATATAGTCCTTTCAAAAATTCTCTATGAAAGTTATTTATCAACATTTGGGATATTTAGATTTTTTCTATCTTTAAGAAATTAAAGTTCCCGTATTTCTTCTGTAGACTAATATAAAATGGATCTAGTATAACACTACTCAATTCTCCACCCTACATGATGAAATACATGGTGGTGCTAGCATACTGGTTTTCATAAAGTTTTATTCCTTAATTATTTATAGGGTTGATCCATCACACTAGGCTATTTGGCTACTCATTGATGTTAATGGACATTCATTATGGGTTCTTAACATCTACACCCCTAATGATGCCCCTGATAAAATGAATTTGTGGTGGTACTTAGAGGAAAACTTATCCCTTTCCACATGGCTTGTGTGTGGGGATTTTAATATGGTTTAGAGTCTCTAGGAAAACATTGGTGCCTTGCCAATGAGATGGTACATGGGAGAATGTGAAGCTTGGTATTATTTTAAAATTTGGTGAGGTGTAGTCAACCCTCTCTTATAGAAAAACAAAATAGTACTTAGAATAAAACCTATCCCTTTCCACATGGCTTGTGTGTGGGGATTTTAATATGGTGTAGAGTTTCTAAGACAAATTTTGTGCCTTGCCAATGAGATGGTACATGGGATAATGTGAAGCTTGGTATTATTTTAAAAATTGGTGAGGCATAGTCAACCCTCTCTTCTATCAACACAAAATAACTTCCATGTATTTGTTTATGTGGTAAAAATACCATGCTAATATAAGGTCCTTAAGAGATTAAACATGTTCTCTTAGAACACTCTCCCATAGTTTACAGAGTGGATTGGAAAAATAAACATGTCAAATGGACATGTAATAAATTCTTCTTCAACATCTTTCGATTATATCATGAAGGTACCATCCATCTCATCACCCAAATTCAAAGTCTCACACCTCGACCACTCTTTATTGCCAGCTGGATAGAATGGAAGAATGGAGTTATTCTCTAAACCACCACCTTTTTAGGCCATTACATAAAATATATTACTCATGTTTATAAGTGTGGTAATGAAATTATTTTCAAATAATTATAGAGTATACCCTCCCTTCTTGAGCACAAACCTTTTGACTTAAATGTGCAAAATGAAGCTACCTCTCTCAAACACCAGTGCAAAGTGGTAGATAGTCATGAAACTAGAGAGGTGAAACTTCGTGATCACCTTCATTGGATCAAAATTAGAGATAAGGCTTCTAAGGATTTTTTAAAATTACTCAGATCTAAATAATCTCAAGAGTAGATCAAGGTCATAAAGCTAGCTCATTTGAGACTCACTACTCTTGCTAACATTTCCTCTACTTTTTTGGACCACTATAAAAACTATCTTATATATAATTTACATTTTGGTGATTCAAAATTCCCTTTATATTAAATCATTTTAATATATATACTTATGTGTGTGTGTGAATTCATAATATAGATATTTGTTTTAGATGGTTTCTTATTTATTTATATGCATGTCATTTTTATTTTAGGGTTGTAAATTTACATCTATATATTAAATAATTTTTTCCATGTATATTTATGTATATTAATATATTTTTCAAAAATATAGTTAAATACATAATATACATATCCATTTTATAGGGTTTACTATTTATTTTAATATAATTAATTTGTGGGTAGTTCTAAATATAACAGTATTATAAGTTTAAAAAAATATTATATAGATTTATACATGATCATTGATATTAGTTAAAAAAGAGTATATAAAATCATTTATATAATATAATTTAATATTTATTATTAAAAATTATATATAATTGTTAAATAAAGGTAGGTTATTTTTTAAGTTTACTCTAAAAAATAGAATAACAAGATAGTGTGTGCAATGTCATTGCATTTAAAGGTAACAAGAATATATGAATGGTCATTTTGAGAGCCTAAAAAAAGGTGATAGGATCAAGGCTTCATCCAAAGAATAAGTAAGAGAGGGGTCAACAGGACATGATATCATATATAGTAAGGGATTCGACATGGTAGGGTCATATAACCAATGAGTGTGTGTATGGGAGGGGTTGAAAAAATATAACACCCTCATGGGTTGTGACATGAGAGGCAGGACTAGAAAAAATAATCCCCCACATTATGTTTGTTTTTAGGGCTGTCCAAGGTCAGGCCCAAATCATTGTTTTTTTAATTAAACAAATAAATAATCCTCTTAGGGGGATGGGTATGGGGCAAATGGAGTTTTAAACCTCCCCATTCTCTCAAATTTTTGTTAAAATAAAACAAATATAATAGTAAATGAGTTATTAAATATATTTAGTAAAATAGATAAATATTTGAAATAAATATAAAATGGGAGGGAATTTGTACCCCTCCCATTCCTATTCCCTTTGCTAAATTGCATCACCTATAAACACAAAAAAAAGACTATAAATATTAGTAAGGTGAAAAGAAAACATGTAAATTAAGGAGAAATTTTGTAAATAAAATGATTTGTTTTGATAAAATAAGAATAATAAGTCTAGGGTTCTACTTATCAAAGTAGATCAATGCAAGGCTTGGGATTGAAACTCATAAATGGATCTTTCTCCCTCTCCACTTCACTCCCCCCTTCTCCTTCTTATATGTGAAAATGACTCAAAGTAGGGATTTAAATATTTTTGAAGGACTCATAAGGATGGAGCTTTCCCTCTCTCCCCTTCACTCCCCCCTTCTCTTTCTTATATGTGAAAATGACTCAAAGTAGGGATTGAAATATTTTTGAAGGACTCATAAGGATATTTAAGATTTGTATAAGATGGAGGGTTGAGAATATATTTATATTCTAATAATATTTTATTTTTAATTATTGTATCTAAATAAAATTTTCCTAACAAAATAGCTTAAGTAGAAGCAAACAACTCTCTAATATGCTAATATGTCAAAAAACATATGGCAACAACCTTCAAAAATCACCCATGTTTTAGTTAAACATGCATGAATATATAATTATAATTTTCATAATATTATAAAATACATTCATTTCATGTTATTAAATTTTTCACAATTTTTAATTTTTTGTTTTCATGCATGTTAACAAGGGATTACAAATAGTAAGTCACAAGAAATTTTGTATAGTTCTAGTTGTGACATGTGTATATATAGAAACCAATGTTGTAAAAATATAGGAAAAATGGAAGGTTTAACACTTCTTAGGACTAAAATAAATAATAAAGTAAGATTCGAAAAGAAAAAGAGTCATGCATACTTTATAAATAGTGTATAGTCATATATCAAGAAGTTGGTTCGTTGTTGTAAATTGAATAGAAGTAGATAGAAAGTATAATATAAATATATAATTTCACATATGATGTATCCATAGATAATATAATTTACTTACACACACACACACACACAATGGTATTTAGAATATTGTGATTATGTTTAGTTTTATTATAATTAGGTATATAAATCATTCACATCATTTTTATTTAGATTTAACACTACTATGTGAATGAAATATGTTAATAAGTGTTAATAGAGAAAAGGATATTTTTAGATATTTTTTTCTCACCTTTTGTATTTTTATTTAGGTAATTTGTAACAAACTACAAATTTTACATCTCTTGATGAGGATTTCTAGAGACCACTGCTAACAATGGTTACATTGTTGGGACGCATAAGATTCTAAGATGTGTACCAAGTCAAAGAGACACTAAAATATGGCTATAGGAGATGATATGAAAGTATTTTGAGGAATAATATATTATAATATGGATATTTATGTAATAAATAATTAACAAGCAAATATATGGTGTTATATATGAAATATTTTGGTACCAACTATTTTATCTTATTTTTTATTATGTGAAGCTAATAAGCATAAAACTATTGAATAAATTAGAATGCTAAGGATATAAAATTTACCATTTATTATAATTGAAAATTTATAAATATATTAATATTTTATTTTCAAAAAAACACTAGGAAGAAGACACCTTATCTTAGATTTTGTAATTATATTAGACTAGGATCGAGTACATTCATCTTAAATGTATAACTAAAGGTCTGTGATCATTCAAGTTTAGGTAAATAGTTTTTGATTGTGTATATATAGGTCCACACATCCTAAAAAATAGTTAATATCAGCCTTGTCTATTAACTATAGACTTATTCATTGTGAAAATTAAGGATTTGTGACTATTTCACAACCTACGCCTATGTTCACTAAGACTATTAATATATTATCAAATCTGAAATAGCGAATGGATATAAATAAAATATAAATCCATAGTTTTTACACAAAATAATATTAAGGATGTGGGTTTTATACACACCCCAAAAATTCCTACAAAGGTTCCTATAACATTTTAGGATCGTTGAATAGACTCACTCCAAGGCACGAGTTGTAGGGTATTTGGTTTTATAACATGTTGGTGGAATAATAGTGAGTGACACATATTGTTTACCATGGATGAATTAGGTATGGGTGAACCTATATATACTTTTAGGGGGTGGAAATATGATGATTCTAACTAAGGTGGGTAGGATTTCAAAAGCAACTTCAAAAAGAAGGAAAAGTAAGGCAAAAAAGAGAGCCTATGGGAACCCAGGGATAAAACCTTTCAAGACTAGTATTTGAACTCAAATAAGATAATTAATCTATAAAAATACTTGTTTCAAGATATTTTATCACACAAATAATAAAATATAGTGAATATTCAAAGGAAACTAGAACACACTATACTTAAACATACATAAATCAAAGGTTGCTTAATTGCTAGATTATTGTTGCACATCTACAAAAGGATTATAACAAGCATGAAAAAGATATACAAATAAGATATAGTTAAGAATTAAATACTAAATTTTAAAGTATATACCTCATACAAAATTAAAGCACTAATATACTAGAATGATGGAACATCTCAATTAACCCACAAAATTGGAGAAGAAACAAGATTTACACATAGAGATCAAGTCAAACAAAACTTCTTTGATTTTATTATTAATTTAAATAGCAAAAATTCTCCTCCCTTTGAGACCATGAGGTTACATGTATTTATAATATTTGGATAGGGAAGGCCTCATATCTCCAAGCTTAACCTAAATTTACAAGTTCAAAAATAGAACCTTTTATTCAAAATCATGCAAAGATGCATGTACAATGATTATACTCAGAATAGAATTCCTAGCTAAAAATATAATATGCATGTACAATAAATAGATTGGGGACTAAAGTCATACCTTGGTAATAACCATATAGAATTGAAGTGTTGTTGTAATGATGTTAACTGAAAGCATCGATAGAGATACTACAGTTATAACTATCTCCAAGATTAAGAGCTTTATGAAGTTGGAGGTACTAACATCTACCTGTGCATGTGAGATAGACCCAAAATCTCCTTCCTTAGATTTTATATCTTTTTATAGTAAATAAGATACATCAAATTCTTTATCTATGATTTCAAACTTTAGTAATGAAGGCTTCAAAATTATGACTACCTTAGCCATTAATATTTCTTGCTCTACCTCTGAGATCTTGAATTCAACTACTAAATCCTCTACTCTTGTTACTATGTCTTTAGAAAAATATATTGATTGAAATACCTATTCATTTATTTTATACATATTACCTTCTACTTCTTGCATGAACTTTTTAGGAATCGAGTGAAGAAGGTTCTCAAAATTAGGTATGTTGACTAGCTTCCCTACTTGGGCAATTACCCTAGTTACTCTCATATCTCCCAACATTTAGACTACTTCACTTTCATGACTAATAAAAATCCCCAACAACTCCTTCATTTATTTAAGTCAATTTAGGGAGGCATGCCTCTTAGTAATCACATAGTTTAAACACCAATAAACATCCATGTTGGTCATGAGATTGAGTTGATCAAAATTACTAATATTCAAGCACTGGACAAGGAAATTTAATTTTATTTGTTTATCCTTCATCTTATTCCACAATATGACATATTTACTCTATGGGATTGACTGCCTACCTTGGACACTCTAATATTGAATAAAATATTATATAGCTTTGTATCTGCACTCTCCACAATGTTAATCACTTCCTAAGGATCTTGTATAATTTGCATTTAATTTCATATTTTGAAGGCCTCCTCAAAACTCTAGTGCATTTCATTCATTTCTTCCAAAGTAGAATCCAAAAAAGTGTTGAAATCCTCAATATATTTATTAGGGTCATTAGAGAGGTTGACAGGGTGGGATTGCATAAATTTTTGGGTTCAAAGTTAATTTTGAGGAGAGCTTCACCTATATTTGAATACAAATTTCCTCATATAATCATAGTTCACCTGTACCTCAAAATCCAATCTTGATGAATTCACCATAGACAGTCATGTGGATACTAGTAGAAAACTAATTATATGTAGTATAAACCTAAAAACATTAGGTGGGCACCTGTAAGAATTCCACCAGTGGATGTCCATGGATTATTAAAAGATGCCCTCATGCTATCAAAGGACACTTGTGGGCATGAAGGAAATAGGTGGATGATTATAATCTGATGGCATCTACCAACATATTATGGATGCCAATATGTTATAGACATCTTCTTAAATATTATGGATTCCTATTGGTATATTATGGTCATCTAACTATGTATTATGGGTATCCACCCATGATACAACTATGTCCACCCATGATAAGTAGGTGACTTCCTACAAATTATTGATGGATGGCATAGTGAAGGCATCCATCAACACATTTTAGACACTTATCAACATATGGTGAGCATTTACCTATATATTATAGGTGTCTACCTATGATACACCTATGATCACTCATGATAAATAGGCAATGACCTATGGATTAATGGTATAAAACATAGTAAGTTCATCTAATTACATATGGTAGACATCCACGATCGACATGTGGATGCTCATGATCAGCTGATGATCACTAGCACCAAGCTAGGTAGACATCCTCAATGCTAGACACCTGCAAACTATCAATGAATTCCTATGATCTCTTGATGTCCACCATTGGTAGCATCCATGCATGGAGAATAATTATCCCATGTACATGGCTAGGCAACCTCTCCAAAGGGAGAGGCACTATAAACATTAAGCTTGACATGTACTCTTCACAAGGGAGCATTGTGAGTAGTATCACACATCATTAGGTTTACCCACACTTTGCATTTATGAAATGTATCATGTCATCATTTATTGACATGATGTGGATGTTTTTTTATGATTTGTGGGAAACCCAAATGCATAGTGTGTGGCAAAAAAAATATTTAAACTATAATTATAATTAAATAAATTTATAATTATTCTTCTTTAAAACCTATCAATTTAATAAAAATTATTTGAAAATCATAGTTTAAAAAATAAAGTAACCAATATATGCATAACCACTTTTTTCACTTTTAGTGTCCATCAGTATGTAACTAGCATCCATCTATATTGTGCAAACAACTATCAACATGTAGCTAACACCCATATGCATACTTGTGTCATTCATCTACATAATTCACCTTTTGGAATTTCATGATTCACCTATGCATCTATACACCTTATAAAATGATTTACCACCATTGTAAATCTGATTCGCCTAGGGACCTCCAATTTTTTTTATAGGGCCCACTAAAATGAATCTTGGAAATGGCTAACCTCTCCCTTATAGTTGTTGTGCCCAAGACTTATACATGTGAATATATTGAATTATAAATGACTTGAGGACCAATAATTTCTCTAAAAATATCCATCTTAAGCTAAGGCTTTGATTCTCTCTAACTACTAGATTCATCTGGTTATTGTTATATAGGTTATACTTATGGGGATGGAGGTTGACCTGATAGCTAAGAGCCCTTTAGCGGAGATGAAAGCCATTGCTAAATCCATGAATTTTGGGATTCTTATTATATTACCTCTAGGTTATATCATAGGGCTTGGGTAAGTATCATAGACATTGAATTGTCTTTCATCTTTATCCATACTTTTGAATCATCTGAGGCATTTAAGAAAATTTGATATTGATCGTATGCCTAGTGATAATAGGAGACATGCACTTTCTTCTTTTCTAGGATGGTTTTGAGATAACCCCTTATTTTCTTCTTAGGTTCCCATTCTCTAAAAGGTGAAAGTTATAAGTTGGTGTTCTATCCTAACCATATTGAATAAAATGTGACCTAGTCACATATTGATGTTGTCTAATGCTGAAAGGAGTCTTGAAGTAGTAGGTCAAATGTCTTTGATGTAATTATTCATCAATATGATTAAAGACTTGATAAGCTATCACCTACTATATAATATGTTCCATAACATTAGATTGAAATATTAGAGGATTATTCTTATTACCATCTACTGGGATGATGATTACATCTAGATATAACCAGTAATCTCCTATTTTTATAAGGGTTTGTGCCATGTTTTCTAAAAATCTAGGCATCAGGGTGCCTTGAATTTCTTGGCATATAGGAGGATATATGTAATTACTTATCCTTTTGATTTCCTTCCTATACTTATGAATGAACATGAAAGAGAAATCATCTTTGACCCTGTTTCCAAAAGATTTGTCTGAGGGTTGTCATTCCTAACCATAGGACTTGTAAACAATGGCCATTACTGCATCCAACAAGTAAGACATATATAAATTTTTGTCCTTAGACCTTCAATCAGGGTAGAGTATATTCAACTTTAGTCATGTACTTATAATCTCCCCCAATACCACTAACTTTTTAGTTGTTAAGATTATATCCAATATATAACCCATTTAACATGAACATACATAATACTCGAGAAACCATATAACCTATTTAATAGTGCCATTACTAGTGAAAATCTAGGTCTAAATTTAATGATTCAATTGGAGGAGATTTACCCCTTTATATTTAACCTCTAACCAATTGAAATCCATTGCTTTAACTTTTCATCTACAGTGTTATGTTGAAGCCAAACATTGGTCAAGACTTGATTGTAGGTGGTCTCAAGATAGGGGAGCCTCAGGTACATTTAAAATGCCCTAATTGAAATATAAGTAGAGGATAGTCTTGTCTTTCCTTACATGAATTATATCCCTAATATTTGTTTCATTAAAAAATAAAAATGTTAAGAGGTCAATACATGGCATTACCTTAGGTTTAGCCACCACCTGGTGGAGACCTTGCTCTTTGATTGGTATAAAATAGCTTATGTATTGTTTGGCCTCCAAAGAGAGTTCATCTTCAACATAATATGAATGGATTGATTTGACCTCTTCCTAGAGCATTGATTAATGTGTAAATTTAAAGTTTAGGGCACTCTTCTCAAATACTATATCTTTATATTATGTCAATATTTTAAATGAGTATATGAAGGGGACTAAGGGATTACCCTATTTAGATGAAGATTCTATTATTATTCTTTGGTTTCTATAATTAATTTGATGTCCTAGATTATTTTTTTCTGCACTTACTAGCTAAAAAAAATTATGGCTCATTTGAAATTGGGAAGCTCGAGAACATACTTATTTAATTAAAAGAATAATATCAAAGTGAATCCTTATTATCATAGATTATATATATATATATATATATATATATATATATATATATATATATATATATATATATATATATATATAATGCATAATCCTGAGTATTGAATGTATTCATGTACCTTCAATATAGATAATGAACATTTGATTTTAATTCCCATTTCAATTTGAATGTGTTAGTCAACTTTAGTGGGTGACCTTACTTTCCAAAAGGTAATTGTTCATTAATTTTTTTTATATCTAGTCATTAATTTTGAGACAGTTATTAGTCATTCATTGATTTGCTTCTTTTTCATGTTGTCAATCATTCCCATTTATGTTTTAATCATGCATTCCTAGAATATTAACACTTATTAGGTCCTCATTAACTTGGCCTTTTAAATATATTTATTGTGTTGGGTAGGTCCTATAGTAGTGAGTTAATTAGATCAATCCATATGGCCTGATCTCAAGGTACAAGAAGCATGGAAGCTTAGAGAATTAGACTTGTATTAATTTCAATAAAGAATTTTGTATGGCTATGAGTCACCATGATCAAGACATGTGGAATGATCTCAGAGGCCTAGAGACTCAAGAATTTGAAAGCATTGGATTACAAACCTAAAAATCACTTAAGTTTCTTGTGGATGTAGATTACCATGAATGTTTCAAGTATCAATCGCTCTGAATCCTAGAGGCTTAGAATCTCATAATTTTGGCATATGGGAATCTAGAACCATTAAGTTTAGCTAGTAAATGGATGGAATATTTGTGTCTCCATTTTAACGTGAATATACCATGTGATGAGTTTATAGAGCCTGAGAGACTCCTTAGCTCAGAAGACTTAAACTTCTCACAATGAAAAAATATTATAAACATCCATCACTATGAAGACTTAAATTATGCGAGAGTGATGCATGTCAAAACTGTGTGGAATATTCAATATGGTCCTAATTGGAAGAAATTAATGGTCTTTAATTGTTAATACTATGATCTAAAATATATATACTAGGACATAGAAATGTTAACTCGATTAGCTGACCTATTAGAACATCATATCAAAACAAAATTCATAAAAACCTAAGGTTTAAAATGACTTAAGATACTAGTTTAAGCTTGGATTTTTACAATTTGAACTTGTGCAATGCTATATTTTCTATAAATAGCCCTAGATGACAAATGCATGATAGTCTAGTTATAGATATTTAAGATCAACTCCATAAATAAAGGTATTTCAATAATGGGACTCTAATTTAAAATTTCAAAAAATGGGGTATATGTTTGTTAGGGCACAACAAATGGAAAATCATAGGGTAAAATAGTCCTAAGTATTTTGAGAACCCAAAATTCTATAAATATATTATGATAGAACTTCAATTTTAACAAAGAAAAAATAAGGAAACCCAACTTTTGGGATAAAATCTTACATCCTGATGTAACATGCTAACCTTCCCATTATTTGGATTAGAGTGTGATATAGTGAAATTAATTTATCTTGGTCATGAATATTCTGATGAAGACCTGAATAAACATTATAGGTTTTATTTTGAATTTTGACCTTGTAACCAATAAAAAATAAGCCTAGGAATTACTCTATTGCTAGCCGAGCATATATATCCCCAATAAATATACCTCTAGTTCCACCCAAATCCTTACTCTACTACTAGTTAGGCATCCATAGCCTAGGTATAGTTTACTTGAATTGCTTATCCTCCATAGTTTTTTTTATTTTCTTTTTCTTTTCCTTCTTTAAAACATAGATAGATAAAGGTTTGGAATCACCTTTTGTTGGGTTTATGAATAATAAAATTATTGGTCAATGTTTCCCTATAACTATGTATCTAGTCCTATATTTATCATCTCCTACCCAAGTTTTAGAATATGATAGTGCATTGCATCTTTATAAATGGGAAGCTTTTCTAAAATTTACATGAGTATATCAGAGCAGGTGTCAATAACTAATTAAGCCTATTCAATCTAAATAAAACAAAATTTATTCAAAATATATACCTCAAATCCATTAATTCTAGTACTATTACAAAAAAAATTCATTAGCACTAATTACACTCCCTTTAGGTATCATCCTCATTCTTTTGGCATAGGGTAAGTGCATAGAGTTAGGGGACAATTATGTGGACATTTTACATAATGTAATCATATTATTAAATAACATGGTCATGTTATTTAAATTATGTCTTGGTAGTTATCAATCCATAATACAATTGTGTTATTACAAAAATAATAACGTATATTTCATTAGTGTAAAAATAATAATTTGATCATGTTACTATTGTTTTGCAAATTAAATTAGTGAACATGTAGATGGAACGAATCTTGGTTAATAGATAATGTGTTTGAATTATTAATAACATGTTCACATGATTAATTATTACATTTATTTCCTTATTATTTAAATTTATTTTAGTAAATATAAGAAATTAGGGTCACTCTATATCTGATAAAGTTGGTATCACAGTCACAAGCCTTACGATGTGGAAAATATTTTTCAAAATCCAATCTAGTCGGTACTTAGGCATTTAAGGGTCTATGTATTAAACTTAGGGATTTCAAGACATTTTTTGTAATTGATGTCCATTTTAGGTAAAAATATAGTCTTTTTAAAGGTTTTTGTGCCTTCCAAATTGATTCTTGGCATTTCTAGGAGTCCTAGGTTTGTCAAAATTGAATTGTACAAACCACTCACTTTGAAATTGATGAAAAGTGGTGTGATTAGGGTAGAATAAGTCACATTAATTACCTTCACACATAAAATGACAAATTTATGTTAATTTCACTTGTTCATCATCCCTCCCTCATCCCTAATCACTTCTTACTCATGCCTCATTACCCCTAATCACTCTCTCATCATTATTAATTATCCCTAATCATTCCCTCATTAACCCTCATTGTCCCTAGTCATAGTTAATCACTCCCTCATCATCCCTAATCACTCCCTCATTGAACTTCACTATCCCTCATCATTCCTAATCACTCACTCCTCATCCCTCATCATCCCTTATCACTTTCTCATTGACCCTCACCATCCCTCATCATCTTTAATCACTCCCTCATCATCCCTAATCACTCCCTCATCATCCCTAATCACTCCCTCATTAGATATCACCATTCCTCACCATCCCTAATCATTCTCTCATCATCCCTAATCATTTTCTCTTCATCCATCGTCATCCCTAATCACTCTTTTATTGACCCTCACCATTCCTCATCATTTATAATCGCTCCTTCATCATCCCTAATCACTCCCTCATTGAACCTCACCATCCCTCATCATCCTTAACCACTACTTCATCATACCTTATCATCTCTAATCACTCATTCCCCATTCCTCATTACCCCTAATCACACCATCATTAACCCTCATTATCCCTAATCACTCCCTCATCCTCCCTAATCACTCCCTCATTGACCCTTACCATCCTTAATCATCCCTATTAATTCCATCATCATCTCTACTCAATTCCTCCTTATACCTCCTCATCCTTAATCACTCCATCTAATACCTTGATGTTGGTATATTTTTTTGGGATTAACAATGCTAGGAGCTACAAGTGGAGAGTTGAGTGCTAGCATAAAATATAAGACATAGTGATTAAAATGATGTGGAGGAAAATTTGAAATATAAATATTTAACACCTATAAAATAATTTGGGCCTATAGAAATGATGTATTTCACAATTAAAAATCCACCATAAATAGAGAAGCAAGTAAAACCACCATATCAATAAAAATGGGTTGTAAATACATAAGGATCACCAAACTATGTGACTTCCTGAAATTAATCATTTGCTTTCCATATGAGGACATTTTATGATCTGAATAATTACATTGAATGCCTTATATTTTTATGTCTATTGATTGAGTCATCATACCAGAGAGTGTTAAATAATTTTCAAATTATTAGAACAATTAGTCTAAGATTGGAAAGTTGTGTTTAATTCATAACTTTAATATTCAATCCAATGAAGAGTGTCACACTCTGAGCTCTCTACTTGCACATCTCAATAAGTGGGTAAAATTTATCTAGCACTATAAAAAATTAAGTAGATAATATATTATGAACCCAATGATATTGTCAGTACTAAAAATATCTCTACTTCCTCCAATAAAAAATTATATGAATTAAAAATATTGTTTCATTAACAAATATAGATCAATGGTGAGCCAATAAACTTCATCTTTTCTAATAGAAGTTATAATAATTTAATTTCTCTTAAACAATATTTTCAAAAATTAAAATTGAAATTTATACATCATCCATAACCATATGCTAGTGTATGGTCTAGTGTAGGCCTTGAGAAATGGATCACCTATTAGTGTTACTTGGTGTACAAAATCAAACCTTTTAAAGATGCAATCCTTTGTGAAATCTCACCATTAGAGGTGTGTGATGTTTTAAATGTGATCAACCATATATTTACCATTGACATGTAGTCTATGAAGTAAATCTTTGAAATGTTGTGATAAATTGTCATGATCTAAAATACCATATATCATAGTTAGTTCATAAGATTTCATTCATTAGTGCTAGGAAGTGCAAGAATATTTTTGGTTATATAAATAAGTATAATCTTGATGGTAAGAATTAAATTTAATAACATCCTTATGTCACCATATCATAGTGTGGTTTAACCAATAATAACAAAAACAAAATAATTTAACCATAAACTAAATGAATACATGGATATTTTTTGTCACCTAAAAATTTCTTACATACTATAAACTAAACAATACTATTGATTTGATCTCCTAACTACCTCTTTATACAAAATATAATTTCTAGAGAATGAATAGATCAAGTGATAGATCCATGAAATCATGGATAATGGACACATCATGCCCAAATCATTACCTTGTAGAAGCCTAATTATGCTTGTGCCAAAGTTTTGAATCAATTAAAAAAATATTAACAAGATTGAAGTGAATAAATATTATCCTCATCTAAATATTAAGGATTTTTTTTTCCATGTCCATGATGTATAAGTATTTTCTAAAATTGATCTTAAGTTTGGGTATTATCATATTCATGTTGAACCTATAGACATTTGGAATATATTCTTAAAAACAAAGGAAGGATTGATTAACTAGTTAGCTATGACTTTTATGTTAACTCATGTAGTAAATTCATTCATTGAGATGTTTAAAAACATCCTTAAGACATTTACCTATGTCATTTTTTAAATCTACCTTGATGACATCTTAACCTTTAGAGAACATGGGATGAACATCTAAACCATGCTAAGCTAGTGTTTCACATTTTGTAGAAACATATATCTATGATAACATGAATAAATGTACATTTTTCATACAAGAGATAAAATATTTGGGATAAATTACACACACAAGGAGTGCATGTGTGAACCTGATGAAGATTCAAGTCATACAGGAATGGGAAACACTAAATAACATTGCATCTAATTCAAAGCTTCTCATAATTATAAAATTATACAAGAGATTTGTGTTTAATTTTTATATTTTGAACCAAGCTACCAAAGGTTTAACCAAATAAATTTTCATCTAGTCAACTGCATAAAAAAGATAATTTGATGAGCTTAAATTTAGAATCTATTTTATGTTAGTACTTATGTTACTTGACTATAAATTTGGAAGATCATCCAATTTATTCAGTAATAAAATTGACTATCATAAATGGATATTGACAACACAACAAGTCCTAGAAAAGAGTTAATTTATATTATAATGGATTAAACAACATATGATTGGAATCAAATATATCTTTCAAGTATATATTTATGCAAGATGATGAGGGAACAATTAGGGATGGTGAGGGTTAATGATGGAGTGATGTGGGATGGTGAGGATAAATGAGGGAGTGATTAACAATGATGAGGGATGAGGAAATATTGATTAGGTATTATGAGGTATTAGGAGGGAGTGATTAGGGATGGTGATAGTTAATAAAGGAATGATTAGGGATGATAATCTTGAGTGATCAGAGATGATGAGAGACAATGAAGGTTAATGAAGGAGTGAGGAGGGATGAGGAGGGAGTGATTAGGGATGAAGAAGTGATTATGGATGATGAGGGTGAAAAAAGAGTGATTAAGGATTATTAATAATGGGGAGGGAGTGATTATGGATGATGAGGGATAGTGAGAGTCAATGGAGGAATTATTATGGATGATTAGGGAGTGATTAGAGATGACTATGAATATTGAGGGTTAATGAGGTAGTGATTATAGATAATGACTAATTATGAGAGAGTGATTAGGGGTAATGAGGTATGATTAGGAAGTGATCAAGGATGAGGGAGGAATGATGAATACGTGAAATTAACACAAAGTGGTCATTTGATGTGTGTAAGTCATCAATATGACTTACACTACCCTAATCACACCACTTTGGATCAATTTCAAAGTAAGTAGTTTTCAAAATTCAATTTTGGCAAACTTAAGACTCCTATAAATGTCATGAATCAATTTGAAAGGCAAAAAAATTTAAAAATGACTATATGTTTACCAAAAATGGATATCAATTACAAAATTTATGTACTAAAATCCATAGGTTTAATACCTATACCTTGAAAATGCTTAAGTACCGCCTAGATTAGATTTGAAAAACTATTTTCCACATCATAAGTGTGCATTTGTGAGACAAAATCTATCATATGCAGAGTGACCCTAACTTATTATATTTACTAAAATAAATTTAAAATATAAGGAAATAAATGTAATAATATAAATTTAAACTTATAACATGATCACGTTATCTATTAACCAAGGTTCACTCCATCTACATGTTCACTACTTTAATGTGAAAAATAACAATAAGGTGATCATGTTATTAATTTTATAATAATACTATCATGTTATCTATTAACATGATCACATTATACATTAATGTGATCACACTATTTGAATTTGAATTCAAATATTATACCTTTTGGCTCATGAATGGCTTGGATTCTTGATCCAAAAGCTTGGACCTATCAATCTATAGTTGATTCGAAGAGTTATGATAAAAAACAATAAAATTCAACTTTGATTAAAAAATACAATATGAATTTCAATGTGAAAATTCAAAAACTTAATACCATAATTATGAACATGCTCTCCTTTTTCCAAAAATATGATTTTTATAATTTTTGGACTAATTTAAGGTTCCAAACTATGTTGATTTCTAACTATACCTTTTTTAGGACACTACATACTATAAACATACATTAATATACATGTTCATGAAATTTGTGTTTCACTGATCTAAGTGAAAAACAAGTTATATGTTCTCAAACTAGGCTTAATTCTACACACATTAAAAAAAATAGTTTTTGGTTTTTTTGAAGTTGTTAGGCATGCCACACAGATGGCTATCCATTTTTTTATCAGTTTTTTAGGATCTATTTACTTGAAAAATTCATAAAAAAGTATTCATTAAAAAAATAAAAAGAATATAGGTCACAAACTATAAGAGCTTATCTAAATTTTCACAAAAGTGTTTTAAAAAATATTAAATGTTGCTAAAAAATGGTGTGCCACACGGTCATATATCTACTCTATTTTCTTAAAAAGGGTAGGAGTTCCTCTTCAAATTTTAGATTTTTTACCTAGTTATACTTAACCATTTTTAAAAAAAATTGGTGTTTTGAAAACTAAACTTGAAATTCTACATTTTATATTATTACACTATCTTCAAATTTGGAGTGTAGATATCTCAAATTATCTATAGAAGATTAGATTTATGAAATTTTAGAAAAATCATGTCCATGGGTAGGCCACTTTTTATCCCTCAACTTTGTGCACTTACCCCATATCCTTTTGGATTTAGTTCAGGAAATTATTTGAGATAGTTCTACAAATTAGGAAACTAAAATACAAAGCATGGAACTAAGCTATAAAAAAGAAAAGAAAAACTACCCTAAAGGAAACTAAATACTGAAAATAAGAAATTTAATCTAGAAAGTAGGAAACCCAATCTAGAAAGCAATAAATATAATATAATCCTACTCTAAATATCTATTTATAGTTCACTCTTATGCATTTCCAATTGGAGAAACCATGAAGTAATGCTTCAAAAATTATTCATTGATTGGAAAGGCTAGGTCCTTACTTCGGAGGCCTTTTAACTAAAAGACATTATTTTCATGGATTTCAAATACCTAATAAGTACAATCTAAAATGGAATGAAAATTTCATGCTACCATTTATTCTCATGTATTTTATCCTAGATGATTACTAGGTTTGAAAGCCTAAAAGCCTTGATTTTGGATCTCCTGTCAAACCAACATTTAACAAGATTCCAATGTTTATTCAAGCTATGTAGTGCCTCAGTTCTTATGTCTTCTAATTGAACTATCACAAGTAATCTAGAAGTTATTCTCTCATCTTAACCCATATACTCTTACATGAATTGATACATTGGTATCTTGAGAGTGATGGGGAATATTGGCTATCAGCCACATATCAAAAGAAAAGGTGAAGCCTTGAGAGCTTGATTATGCCTAGTTTTATCTACCCATAGTGCATATTTTAATAAAATATGTCATTCTCTTGGTTTATATTGTGTAGACTTCTTTATAGCATCCATTATGTTCTTATTGGTTGACTTAGCCACTTCATATCCTTGTGGGTAATGGTTTAAAGAGAAATTGAGGGTGATATAATTATGGTAGATCCATTCTATGAATTTAAAACATTAGAATGCTAGATAATTATCATGAACCAATGAAATGGGTGGGCAAAATATGGTGACTATCTTTCCTTCAAGGAAATTGATGACATCTATGGATCATGAATTCTTAGTACCAATAACCTCTCTCCACCTAGTATAATACTCAGTAGCCATGAGGATGAACTTGTGTTCTACTAAAGAGTTTGGATTTATCAAACCATTGGGTGAAAGGGCATCCTTTAATGACTAATTATAAAGGCATAACAACATTCACCTCTCTCTTTTCAAAAACCTAGCACTTGTGGTAGATTCTAACATGGTTATAGGCATTCTTGAATATTGTAGGCTAATAATAACCCATCTTTAGAATTTTATGAGTTGTAGTATTGCTACATGGATGATTGCTGTCAATATTTTGATACATGCTATCTAGGATGTCCTTAGCTTCTTATTTTAAAACACACCTCAACCTCCATAGTTATTTCTTTAAAGGACCCATTTATTTATCATGAAATGAGTCGATTTGATCTTAAGAGATCACTTTTTCTCTCTATTCAACTCTAGAGGGCATGCCCCTATAAGTAGGTAATGGATGATATGCGAGTACCATTACCCTCCTGTCACCTAAGCCTCATTGATTTATTTAATGTGGATGCATGGGTAAGTTTGAGTTATCAGTTAAATGAGGATTTTACCTCTTACCATTTTAGTTGGTCTAATTTCAAGGTCAAAATACTAAATTTTGGTCATCCACTTCCCTCTCCTTCCTCCTAGCTTGTTCTAGATAAATGTGAGTTTAATGGTTAGATCAGGGATAATGTCATATATCTTCTTTCATAAAATATTATGTTTAAAATTTTTTATGGACATGATCAAGGCATATATCTACTTATCAATTATTGAATACTTTATTTTTGCATCCTTCATGTTGTAATCATGGAGGTAATGGGATTCTAATTATCTTCCACCTTTTGTGTTAATACCATAGTAATGGTATGTTCTAAGGTAAAGGAATAAAGATAGAAATATTTATTTAAATATAAGCTAATCAAGACTAGGGATTGATTGATTTCCATTTTGATGTCCTAGAAATATTTCTTAGCCTCTATTTTCCACTCAATTTTTGCATCCTATGTCAACATGACATTCAATGGTTTGATGATTTATGCAATACTAGAAATGAACTTTCTCATGAAGTTGATCTTGCCAAATAAAAAATTATTTATTTATTGATGTTAGGTGGAGTTAGCTTAGAGATGGCCTAGATGCATTCTGGGTTGATGGAGACCCCTTCTTTGTTGATAATATGTCCCAATAATTTTCCTTTAGTAACTTCAAAAATGCATTTTTGGGGGCTCAGAGAAACTCCCTATGTTTTGCACCTATCTAGGAATTTTTGTATATGGATTACATGGTAAGATCTATTCTTGGAAAATACTATAAGATCATCCATGTAGATTATGATGCACTTCCCCATCAGTTATTAAAAGGTGAAATCCATCACTCTCTAGAAAGTGGCTCATGTGTTGATTAGGCCAAATGACATATTTTTATATGCAAAGGTTCCACATTTGGTGGTGAAATTGATCTTCATATTATTTTATACTTTAACCAATACCTAGTTGTAGCTTGAGAATTCATCCAAGAAGGACATCATTTTTGAGTCATTCACTATCTATTTTACCTCACCTAAAGAAGGTAGAGGATAATTGTCCCTTTTTAAGGCTCTATTTAAATTATAGAAATAAATGCATAGCCTTATTTATCTATTATTATTCCTAATTGATACTAAATTATCCATCTAGGTTGAGTGCCTAATTTTGAAAACAATCTTGACATCCAAGAGCTTTTGTACTTTAGTTTCTATGAGAGGTTCCAAGACTAAGTTTACTAATCTTTGACTTTGCCTGAATGACTTATGTTTTGACCTTAAATTAATGGTGTGGGTAATGATGCTTAGATCAAATATCTTTAGGTTATCATATGTCCAATTAATGACATCCTTGTAATCTATAATTAACCCTTTCATCAGGTGTTTTTCATTTTTAGTATAGCTTAGACCTATATTCACCAGTTGGGGAGTCTGGTGAGTCCCTTAGTTTTCTTTAATGAAGTTTGACTTAGTTAATTTCATCTGTTTCTACTTATAAGCTTAAGGGTCAATTTAAAAATCTCATTTTAAAGAAACCATGCCCAAGGGGATTTAATTTTATTTTAGTTATAGAACACACTCTTTGCCCATATCTTTAGTTTGCATAGGCTGGATATTCCCTTCATCTATTATCTAAACCTCAAAAGCTCCTAAACTATTCAAGAACTGTATGATTTTTTGATCATCATCAAACACCTAGAACTATTGTAAATTATTAGAAAAAAAGGGCATGAGACCAATTCCACTAAAAATTTCTACATTTTTTATTCCTAAAGTGGTGCCAGATTAACAACACATGCTACCAATAAATTAGATGTCTAATTCTTCTCTCTTAGGAAGGCATTGATGCTAAATGATTTAAAAGATTCAATCAAGTCCCATACTTGGTGTTTTTACTTATTTTGGTATACACACTTGAACAAGTACTTATTTTTGATCTAGTTTACAACCATTTTAGAGTCATCAAACACTAGTAGTTGTTTGATGTTTTGATTTAATGTGAATTATAGTCTTAAGATCAGGGATTCATACTCGACCATGTTATTGGTGAAAGATAATTGTAACCTATAAGTAGTTGGGTATTTTTTACCTTATGGGTCTATCAAGGCCATGCCAATGCTATAACTTTATTTGGATTGATCCCCATCAAAGTGTAAATTCCATAGTTGAGAAGGACCTTCAAATTCTTGTTAATATAATTATTGTTTGGTGATGAAATTATATAGGCTTGCATGTGTTGATACAATTTCAACTTCCTCATTATTGGTGTTTTACTCAATAATCAAGTACTTCATCTTAGAATTCCTATCTACCCTGATTTGAATTGGTACCCCTTTCCAGGGTAGCCAAATGTACGATAAATATGTATCCATGTACTTGTGTAATGGTGTTGACCAGTCTCAACTTAGTATCAAGTTGTATACTTATAGAATATCAATGACTAGGATTAAATACTCTACTACACATGTGAATCTAATGCCAGTTATATGTGCATATTTTTTAATTCTCAAACACATGAGACTAAACATTTATCTAACTATAGTACTACTCTTTTTGACTTGTCAAGAGTCAGACCTAAATTTTGGCAAATAGTCATAGGCATCACATTGGCTAATAACCTAAAATATAAAATGTAGTTATGTACAATTTTTTTGAACATTTGAACTATTAATAAGAATGGTAGTACCTTGCGTTTATCTTTATACATCATTAAATTTACATGGGAAGTCTTAGACTTATTAGAAGTCCTCCTTGTCAGGTCCTTGAGTAGTAGCTCCCTTTGTTCAATGTTTTAAGCTAGTTCATGAAGACTAATATTGGATTTAATATTTTTCATGTCTTAAACAATATTTATCCTCCTATGACCTGATGTTCAAATCTTTGTGATTGATCCTTTTGATTAGGAAGAGGTTGATTATCCCTCCTAGATGGAGGTAGATTATCTCTTCATGGTAGGGGTGGATTGTTGTTAGCATTCAAATTAGGAGGATGAGTAGTAATATTTATTTTAAGGTGTTGAAGAATTCATAGGTTGCTTGATTTTTAGGTTGTATTTGTTCTTGACCTATTGATAATAATGGAAAACATGAAATTCATTAGTGTTATCCTCATGTTTATAGTCATCTTTTCCTAGGAATGGAAAGTCATAAGTGTCAAATACCATAGTCATGTTAGGGTTTCCTAAATAGTTTAACAAATATGGTTTTTGATGACTAGAAAAATTTCCCTACCTCTACACTTTCTGCTAGAGGATTTCAAAGATAGTTCAAAACTCAATACAATCTAGTTCCCTATGTTGCATAGTTTTATGGACTTGACACTAGTTTGGAAGAGCTATGTCCATTATGTTGATCTTAATAATCCTATT
Source organism: Torreya grandis (assembly GCA_037957365.1). Taxonomy (NCBI): domain Eukaryota; kingdom Viridiplantae; phylum Streptophyta; class Pinopsida; order Cupressales; family Taxaceae; genus Torreya; species Torreya grandis. The sequence goes on along the minus strand of JARHVA010004633.1, from coordinate 226,052 downwards.
AGACATAACTTGATGTTATTGATTATTTCTAGACCTATTGAAAGGTCTGTTATACCTCTAAAACCCATCACCCTAATTATTTTGATTAAAGTTCTATCCATCTATATTTCTTATACATTTTTGCATGTTGAGGAATTCATTACTCAATTTATGTACCATATTTTGGATGGATTATATCTCTACCTTATTTTAATTAGGAGCATTATCCTAGGTAAAAGTGATATTAACTGGTATAGAAGGTTGACTCTAGCTTTAATGGTTAGAATCATAATTGTTCAAGAGATTAGGATGTTGATTCTGGGTAACCTGGGTTAATGACAATTGATTGTGCAATGGGGTATGGTTTTGTGCTACAACATTTTGGGTTGAATTAGAGATTGGGATAAAAGCTGGGTAGATAAGTTTAAGACTGAGTGGACGTAATGATTGCAACTAAGGGTATAGTTATTTGTCTACATTGATTGCCTTTATGTAAGCTAAGGGTAAAGTATCAATGCCAACAACCCTATGTAGAAACATAAAAATCATGGAATCTATGGAAACTTTATACATTTTAAAGGCTAATGGATCATTGGGCTGATAGGTAGACTCAAATATACTATACATCTTTTAAAGTGGAGCATCGAATGCTCAGATTTACTTGTTGGGCTCTCATCTGATGCTAGCAAAGTGTTGATATATAACACTTGCATTGGTAACTCAGCCAAACTCGGCTAAGAAGGTATCTTAACATTATATCCAAGTTATAATTAACCTTTTTAGAATATTTAGAAACTAGTCATAGGTTATTTCTTGGAAAGTGAAAGGAAATAGTTTGTAAGCCATGTCCTTGAGAGTTACATTTAGGATCCCCAAGGTGAATTTGAAATCCTTTGCATGTTCTTCTATAGTCCTTCTTCCAAAGGGAGAGAAATAAGGAAGACATTTCTCAAGGCTTTAGGAAAATCATGCATTATTCCTAAAACATTGATAGTTAAGCTGATCAACTAAGCTAGGGCTTAAAGTGGGGGATTGGCTAGAGGTGAAGGATTGGGAGGTGGATTCTAGATATGGTCCATCAAAACTATTGAAAGGCTATCTTCATAGAGATGACGATTCTACCCTAGGTTTTTAGAAATACCTCTATCAGACCTAACCTTTAAATGGATCTCCAAAGGTGGTTATAATAGGTTATTAACTAAGGTTGACCTTGTTAGTCATCTGGGTGCATCTAATGTAACTCAAGTGATCTTAATTCTAAGGATAGAGGCAAAGGATGGAGGCCTTCATTATAGCATCAATTTAAAACTTCTATCTATGTGGGTTTTATACACACCCCAAAAATTCCTATTAGGTTGCCTCTATTGTTTTAGGATCGATGAATAGACTCACTCCAAGGCATGAGTTGTAGGGTATTCAATTTTATAATAACCTGTTAGTGGAATAACAATGAGTGACATAGATTGTTTACCTTGGGTGAATTGGCTATGGGTGAACCTATATCTACTTGGAGGGGGTGGAAAGATGATGATTCTAATTAAGGTAGGTAGGATTTCAAAATAAACTTAAAAAAGAGAGAAAAATAAGGTATTAAAGAGAGCCTATATGAGTCCAAAGATAAAGCCTTTTAATATTAGTATTTGAACTCAAGTAGGATAACGAATATAAAAAATACTTGTTGTAATTTATTTTAGCATTAACAAAATCAAATATAATGAATATTAAAACGAAACCATAATACAATATACTTAAACATGAATAAATCAAAGGTTACCTAATTATCAGATTATTGTTGCACATATACAAGAGGATTATGATAAACATGCAAAAGATATTTGTTGATGCTTAGAATTACATTGTTTCCAACACCAACAATGGGAAGTTTTAGGAACGTGGGACTTGTAACCTAAAAAAACCTCCAAATTTTAAAGAAGCTGGCTCTTCTTTATCTCAAAAGTATTATAGGAAAAAGGATAGAAATTAAACAGAAACACAAATGCAATGAAAGAAAATTTTAACTATGGCGATGCACCTGAGTTTAATTCGATCCTTAATATTAAGCATAGTGAAGCTATCTTTAGGATTCAATTACATTAAAGAGCAATCAATGCATGATCAATGTAAAAGATGAAAACAAATAGAATCAAAGGCACACGACTTAGACAATTTTGCAATAACACAGAAAGTATCAACAAAGGCACATAACTCAATCTTATTATTAATTTTCCAGTCACATAAAAGGCACAAATACATGCACAGTGATACAAACTTTCCAACTCAAGAAAATAGAACAGAGCAAAATGATATTACTAGCCACAACAAGAAAGTATAAAACTTCTTGATAACAATCTCTTGGAGAAAATTATCTCTCTTCTGATGATCCTTTTTGGTGATCCCTGCACCCATATTTATAATATCAAACTAGCTCTAGATTGCCTACACATTCCCAATCCAATGGTCTAACTGAACTGAAGATATCTTTCAGATCTCTAATGTTGGTCTCTCTACAAGTTCAAATCCCAATGGCTTAACCGAATTGGAACTTACCTAGAAGTGTTTAATAGAAGATATTTTCTAGATCTGAAACATTTAGTCTCCCTACAAGTTCATTGGCTGAATTAGATACATGTGACACTTTTTACTATGAAATAGGTGAGGACACTTGGCAGATTCTACTTGCCTCTCTTGAAAACTATCTCATTATTTAGGAGGCACCAAAAAATGACACTTGGCAGCTTCCATGGCACTTACAGAAAACACACGGCACTTTCCACTGCATTATACTCTTTACTGTGTCTTTGTATTAGGAACGCTCCATATTTGACATCCATCACAGTTCACTACTCTGAAACTTTATCAACTTACTAAAAATAGGACCCACCACACTTCTTACCCAAGTAACTTTAAAAGAAGAATGGGGATAGGTGGCACTTTATACTGATCTTTAACAAATGACACGTGGCAACTTTCACTTGTCTATAAAAGCTTTAGATACTTTTTGAAAAACCTATGGAAGGTGACACATGGTAGTTTTTGTGGGGCTCTAGATATACTAAGAAACATTCAGGCTTCATTTTAGATTCAAATAGATGATGACACTTGGCAGCTTTTGTTGACTTTAGAAACAAAACCCAGGGCCCACCATAGTCTTTACTCCAAAATGAAGAAACTACAAATGTTAACACTTGGCAGCTTCCACTAAGCTTTAGCTAGGGACATGTGGCATGTTCCACTAATTTTAGAAAAACATATTGAAACCTGTCATAGTTGCCACTTGGCATCCTCCACACACACTGAGAAAAGCTTATCAAAAGAAGCTTTTGAAACTTCATAAGAAACTTAAAACATGGAGGCCAACACTTGGTGTGCTCTGCTAGATTATAATAGAACATGTGGCACATTCCGCTCAACATATAGAAATTATAAAATGTGTCCCAGCTGATGACACTTGGTAGCTTCCACTTGAATTTGATAGTTAGATAAAATATAGGCAAAAATGAAACTCACACCCACGCTCTGTGTCAAAAACTTCACTACCTCGATTCTGAAATGCATAGGGACAAAACTTGGAGTGCACAACTAAAACTCAAAATAAAATGTAGAGTATTTTAATCTATAGTTCTTGATGACCCCGAGGACTTTTGAACCTGCTCAAAAAAAGAATCCATAATCTCTCATATGATCAAATGTGGCAAAAATCATAACTTCAGTAAGGCTATCTGATAAACAGACCACTCAGCATTAGATAATCCCTGCTTATTTTGCAATTCATGGAAGGCTAAATCAAGGTTGATGATGTCCTTGTGTGAAATTTTTAACAAAATATGAACTACAACCTTCAATTGAAATTCAAGTTGGGACATGGGAATCAAGACAACTTCCACTTTTGGCACTATTGAATCATCTATTAAACCCTAGAAAACTGACTGATCATTTTGCCTAGCTAACAACAAAGGTTTAATCTTATCAACCATCAACACAGTGTTGCTATTAGGAAAAGGGGAGGGAAGGCCCAATTGCACCAAATATTTAATATGTTGCTTCATGTCTTTGATTCCCTCTTTCACCACATCTAGAAGCTCTTTGTAATTAATTACTGCATAGTTGCAACTGAGAACTTCATTTACCCTTTTTGCAGTAATCATTCTATCACTAATCCCTACTGCTAATAATGTTCCACCAGTTGCATCATATAGTTTTTTTAGCAACATTTGAGAATCAAATACTCTCAAAGAGATAGTGGACAGAGTGGCTTCAACTGAAGTCTCCACCTTTTTGCACAATTTTTATGCATTTAGCAAAAAGGTTAGAGAGGGTCTAAGCTGAATAATATCCTCAGAGATTCTTTCCATATTGATACATAAAGCTCCTTGACCAGATTCAAAACTCTTACATTTTTTGGCCTATTAGCCAACTCAAGTGTCAATTGTTCTATTATTTATTGCTCAGCTTGAAGTTGGGCCTATATGGCAGTGGTATTATTCTTCTCATTCAATAGCTTCTATTGGAACTGAGTGACCTATTACAGGTTTTCCTCACATTTTTATTATAATGTTGCCTTTTCCTACCTTAAGGCTATCACTGTAGCTTTCAATTGTGTTAGCTCTTCTTTCAAAGAATAATTTTGAGCTTGAATAGCCTGATGAGTCTGAAAATAAATAGTATCTTGAAACTGTTTGTTGAGACTCTCTATTTCATCATTTTTTGATTTGATCTCTATAGTCAGACTGCTACAATTTACTTTCTCTTGAGCTAAATCAGCCTCCATCTTCTGTAGCCTCTTTGATATTTTAAAATAATTAGTAGCTACAATAGAAGTGGATTCATTTAGCAACTCAACCCTGTCTTATGGTCTGAAAAGTGACATATCCATAGCCACTGCATTCATTGTATAATCTTCAGGCTGCATCTACTCATTTGGTTTGACTACATTAGGTGACAAATGGGTCACCGTTAGTTGCTGCTAGATTGGGTCAAATTGTGACCTCATATGTGGTGTAGCCAGATCTTTATTATCTTTCATCCTCTTTTTCTCCATTTGAGCTTCCCTAGCCTTCTTAGCAGTGTCTACTTTAGTTTGGAAGGTAGAGGGAGAGGCAATGTGCCCACCCACAAAAGGATAACCCTATGGCAAGCCATAGGGAATAGCCAAATGTTGGCTAGGGGGAATCTCAGGAGGTACTCTCTTTGGGATAGAGGGGGAAAAGTGAGGCAATGATGTGGCTTGAGTATTAATAGGTAGGGCAAATTGGGAAATGGGAAAAATAGAGGTGGTAGGGGATGTTATTTAGCCAGATGGGATTGTCACCCTTATAAAAGAAGAGAGAGACTAAGAAGAAGGAGAAATAACACGTACTTGAGGAGAAACCGATGTACTATGTGGTTGGTGTTGTGAGGGTTCTACCCCTCCTCTAAATTAGGCTAAAGTTTTAGCCTCTTATGTTTTATTGGTGTTTCTTCTTCTGGCTATGCTCCCTTCTCTTCAACATTTACCACTACTACTAGTGGTGATTGTACAGAACTAGGAGCCCCAAAGGCTGACACTGAAGGAGAAGCTTTGGGTGGTGAGGATACCACACTCTTTTGTTTTTCAATGGTACTAAGAGATTAGGGCTAGATAGTTACAATGACTGTAGATGAGGTTGTCCTGGGGCCTGCACTATATCAGGGCTAGAGACCAGAGATAGATGACATTCATCCCAGATTTCCTCCCATTTTTCATCTGAATCTACATTTCCAAAAGAGTGAGTTATCTCACAAATCTCCTACCTATACTTCCAATATGCTTCTATTTTCTTAGATTTCTAGTCTTTGTTCTTCAATGCCCTTCTTAAACCAGAAGTCATTCTAATTTTAGGATCAAAATTATTTTGCTTAACATAAAAAGTCTCCATGTCCTGGCCTCTTGAAGGGGCAAATCTATCAATTCTACATATAAATCTGGAATATCTTCCTTAGGATTTCTTCTATTTTTCCAAAAGGATGACCCTCATGCACAATTCTAGTAGTGACCTTGTTATTCTTGACCCATGAAGTTATGAAACCGCTTGGGTCATATCCCCATTTATCTTTAATCAGATAGAAACCTAGGAAAGCTAGCTTTCTCAGTAACACATGCTCAGCATCTCTGACTTTTAGGGCCATGTTGTTCATTACCCATGGAATATCATACATTTTTTCTTCTTCTTCTTTTCAGTGCTATATTCATTATCCACCACAGACACTTATCAAGTGACTTCTAAGAATGTTAACCTAAGGGTCAAAATCTTAGGTAGCAACATTGGTTCTCCATTAAAACCATGAACTCTAATAATAGTATGATGGGATCTAGAAAAGTAATCACAAGGAATATTGCAATTTATCATAAGGCCTGAGACACTTGAAGATAATCTATTTTCAATAGGCTCTGGGCTTAGATGATAAAAGGCAGGGGTAACAAAAAATTCCCAAAATTTTTATGGGTCAGATGTTTTAGACAAGATATGTGTCCATGTAGACACATGAATGGTCTTATTATGACTGAAATTGTGGTCATACATATTCAGATGCATGTATTGGGAAAAGATGCTGGAGTTTTGATACAACATGAGGTGAAACAAATAAGCAGAATACCTGAAAACCCCTTTAGATTTAAAATGGGTGAGATGGTCTACCATTGAATAGGCAATCTGCTTAGAGAAGTCTAGCTGATACACCTGAGACTTGTCAACAATTTTCAATCTAAAGAGAATGCCCATTTGTTCTTCATAGACATTTATATCCTCTTTCATTCCAAAAATGAATGCCATCATGGAAAGTGCTTCTTAACTAGCCTGTGTAAATTGTGCCCTTCTTGTTGGTAGCACTGGCATAGTGGTATCATCTTCCCCTAATTGCAAATCTGATGTTAGAAACCTTAATTAATTATTTATGTTTGCCCACATTTTTTGCATTTTGGCAATGGTGGGAAACGTGGCCGTCTTGTCATGATATAGGGCCAACATGTCCCTGATGGCCTTTGGTGTAATTTGTACCATGAATGGACCCTATTATATGGTATTAGAGGGTGCATGAAATAATTTGGCACATATTTCAACCAAGTCAGGGCATTGATGTACACCTGGACAATGAATTCTACCAATTGGGAAGTCCATATCCTCATTGCAGATGTTTCATATTATCTAGCCTTGGCCCTCTAAATACATATTTGATGTGCCCCTTCTCTTAGAGCTTTCCCAGACTTTTGAAGGATTGGGTCCATGATTCCATCTGAAAAATCTTTCACCTTTGTTGGGTTGTTTACATAACCAACTTCAGGGACTCTAGTCTATAGATAGGTCTTTAAGGGTTGTGCAAGGGCCGAAGCATATGATTTGCTTATGAGAAGCTTATCAATGGATTCGTAAATTCTAGACCCATGTTGTGAAGACTATGCCTCCTCCATATCTATATCTATACTTGGAATCAGTGAACTTATGTAATAGGTATGGAGCTTTGCAATAGGGAAGGCACTTTTACTAAGCAAGTTTTGTTATGAACTAAAAATGTAGGTAACAGGGATTTTCTAGTAGATGCACGAATTTTTGAGACACTATTAAGATTTAACGCTTGTTATGGGGTATTTAATGACCCATCAAGTCTCAAAAATGGCATTAAAACTAGATAACCATTGGTAAATCTTACCAAATCTGTGTGGGACAGTGAGTCAGACACGTCATGAAAGTGGCTGCATAAGGGTACCTTAGGGAATGCTAGAGATTTGAGAGAGATTTAATGAATGCATGAGTTTTTGAAAATTTAAAAAGATTCTGAGCCATGGCCATGTGTTCAAAGAACACTTATTAAAAGAAAGATTGGGAAAGAAAAATGGGAAAATAGAGCAACAAGGAAAGGGAAACTATCTTACTATAATATAGCTAACCAGGTATATTTGCCTCCCTCCTGGATCAAAGGGAAAAATTTTGAAGTCTCCTTCATGGAAAGGAGACTTATGGTGCCAAACAAGTGGCTAAATGGGATGGAACTCTGGTGACTTGCTCTTCTTGCTTTCCACCTTGATTGGCATGTATTTGAGTGGATCAGAGTCAAGCATGCTCCCAACATATACATACTCTTCTTGTTCTTGGAAGCTTGTCGAATGTTGATTCTTCATGTTGTTGTGTCTCATCAAGAAATTTATGGTTTTTAGCTCATCACCATAAGCCCTTTGATATACATCATTGATTGGCTTATCTCTTTCTACCTCATGCTTAGATGCCATTGCATGGTCATCCTCCTTAATGAATTCAAAAATATCATCTTCAGATTCACCAACCTCTTGAAAGGATAAGCCTGAAAGTTTGCAAAATTTTTGCATATTTATTTGAGTCTCAATGTTGCTTTCTCCACCCGTAGTTAGCTCACAACCTCCTTGAAGAATAGTGTAACCTGCCCCAATGACTTCAAACAAGTCATTCAAAACATGATCAAAGAAGTGTCCATGCTCCTCCATGACATCTTGCAAAGTGAGAAAAAGGTCAAAAATTATCTCTTCCTCATCAAAGATAGAAGCAAAATCTTGTGACTTTTCCTCTTGTTCATCAAAGGGTGTACTTATGGTGATCTCTTTCTCATCTGCACTCATGAAATCTCCCTGACCAACATGAACTGAGCACACTCCTCCTTACTTTCTTCCTCCAAAAAAGGTTCCTCTTTGAGAAGGGATGAAGTGGAAGGCTAATGATTATACATATGTGGGAGAGGAGGCAATATTTGAGTTAGAATCGAATGATTCTCCTCTTTCCCTTTAACCATCACTTCATCTATATTAGATGTGACTTGATAGTTCTCCTAGAGGGGTGTAGATGGGGTGTGTTCAAATGTAGGATCTTTTGCTTGATCATCACCATGAGTAAGAGCAGCTTTGAATTCTTCAAGGCTTTGAGCAAAAATTTTCTCCTCCTTCTTTCTATCCCATGATTCCATTATTTGTTTCCAACTCATGACCTTGGGATTAGAACTTTTCCCTTGGGAAGAGTCAGCAATTTTGTCTTTTTCAAGGTCCCAAGCTGGTTCATGATTTTCCCTCTTCCAACTTGGAATCTTGACATCATGCTGAGAAACCTAAGGATTGGTAGAAGAGGTATCTTTTAGCATAGGCTCCCCTCTAAGGTCTGAAAACTCTATCTCTATTTCACTAAGCAATCTGACCTTTGCCTCTAATTCCTCAATTTGCTTAGCTAGATTTTCTTGAAAGAGTCTTTCTTGGAGCTCATAGGGATCATCATAGAAGTGTGGAGTGCATGAAGGTTGAAACAAAAAATAAGAAGCTTCTTGAGGAAGGGTGGGAGGGACTTGAAAGGGACCAACCTCATTTTATAACTCACACTCTTGGACAATGTCTTTCTCCTCTTTGTTGTTCCATGACCCAACGACTTTACTCCAGCTCATGATATTAGGATTGGAAATATCCTTTTGGGGGGATGGGGCTGCAAGGTAATGGGGGAGTGAGGGTTTGGATTCCACTTCCCTTGCTATAATCATAGACTACTGCATTTGAAGATTTGTCAATTCAATTTTTTTTATCAAGATTGGGCTTAAATGCCAGATTTACTATTTCAAAATTTTCCTCAACATGATTGGGGAAAGGACCTTGACAGGCTTGACTTGGCTCATGAGCAGGGGTTATGTATGTCTGATATGAAACTTGGGGTAGTATATATGCAAGTTGATAGACTTGGTAAGGCTACCTCTCATGAATACTCAGCTTCTCTTCCAAAGATGCAATCAAACCACTCACATCCAACATCTCATTTGTAAGCCTTTGCCAATTGGATCTTTCAATGGGAGTCCATTTACTCTTAACCAATTCTAGTGCATTTCTCACTTGATGGATGACATAATCAAGGATTTCTTGGTTGCATCCCCTTCTGGTGTTAAGCTCTACTACATACTTTTCATATCCCAATAGTGCTTGTTTGAAGGTGGAAATGGGTCGATTGGCAAAAAGATTAGGTTGAGTATGAGACATGACATATTAAGAAGACTAGGCATTAGACTAATATAGCTCATGATAGGGCTAAGATTGGTCATATTGGACTTGCAAAGGGCAAAACTCATAACCGTATGCACCATTATTGCTTGAGGTAATTCCTCAAGCAACCTGAGCTTGATCAAAAATATATGAAAGAGCATAAGACCCAAGGTTCTGAGTAATGAAATTAGACATACCAAACTATGATTTCTTGATGGCACCAAGACTACTTAACTAGCTGATTTAACTTGGGTTTGCCATTAGTGATGACTCCAAAGGCTGGTTGGCCGAAGAACACACCAAAAATTCTTCAACTCTTTTAAAAAATTCATCCCATCGGGCATGCCAAAAGTTGTTGATGCTTAGAATTGCATCATTTCCAACACCAACAATTGGAAGTTTCAAGAATGTGGGACTTGCAACCTAAAACAACCTTCAAATTTTAAAGAAGTTGGATCTTCTTTATCTCAAAAGTATTTTAGGAAAAAGGATAGAAATTAAATAGAAACACAAATGTAATGAAAGAAAATTTTAACTATGGTGATGCACCTGAGTTTAATTTGATCCTTAATATTAAGGACATTGAAGCTATCTTTTAGGATTCAATTACATTAAAGAGCAATCAATGCATGATCAATGTAAAAGATGAAAACAAATAGAATCAAAGGCTCACAACTTAGATGATTTTTCAATAACATAGAAAGTATCAACAAAGGCACAAAACTCAATCTTCTTATTAATTTTCCAGTCACATAAAAGGCACATATACATGCATAGTTATACAAATTTTCTAACTCAAGAAAATAGAACAAAGGCAAATGATATTACTAGCCACAGTAAGAAAGTCTAAAACTTCTTGATAAAATCTCTTGTAGAAAATTCTCTCTTCTGATGATCTTTTTTGGTGATTCCTGCACCCATATTTATAATATCAGACTAGCTTTAGATTTCCCACACATTCCCAATCCAACGATGTAACTAAACTAGAAGTGTTTAACAAAATACATCTTTCAGATCTCTAACATTGGTCTCTCTACAATTTCAAATCCCAATGGCCTAACCAAACTGGAACTTAATTGGAAGTGTTTAATAGAAGATATTTTCTAGATCTAAAATGTTTAGTCTCCCTACAAGTTCATTGGCTGAAGTAGATACACGTGACACTTTTCACTATGAAATAGGTGAGGACACTTGGCAGCTTCCACTTGCCTCTCTTGAAAATTGTCTCATTATTTAGGAGGCACCAGAAAATGACACTTGGTAGCTTCCATGGCACTTACAAAAAACACACGACACTTTTCACTGCATTATACTCTTTACTGTGTCTTTGTATCGGGAGTGATATGTCTTTGACATCTGTCACAGTCTATTGCTCTAAAAATTTATCAACTTATTGAAAATAGGACCCACCACACTTCTTGCCCAAGTAGCTTTAAAAGAGGAATAAGGATAGGTGGCACTTTCTACTGATCTTTAACAAATGACATGTGGCGGCTTCCACTTGTCTATAGAAGCTTTAGATACTTTTTGATAAACCTGTGGAAGGTGACACATGGTGGTATCCATAGGGCTCTGGCTATACTTTAGAAACATTTGGACCTCATTTTAGATTGAAATGAATGATGACACTTGGTGGCTTCCGCTGACTTTAGAAACAAAACCCAAGTCCCACCACAGTCTTTACTCTGAAATGAAGAAACTATGTATGTTGACACTTGGTGCTTTCATTGAGCTTTAGCGAGGGACACGTGGCATGTTCTGCTACTTTTAGATAAACATATTGAAACCTTCCATAGTTGCCACTTGGCATCCTCCACGCTCATTGAGAAAAGCTTATCGAAAGAAGCTTTTGAAACTTCATAAGAAACTTAAAACATGGATGTCAACACTTGGCACGCTTCACTAGATTATAACGAAACATATGGCACATTCTGCTCAACTTATAGAAATTATAAAATATGTCCCAACTGATGACACTTGGCAACTTCTACTCAACTTTGATACTTAGACAAATTTTAGGCAAAAATGAAACTCGTGCCTGCGCTCTGTGTCAAAAACTTCACTGCCTCGAAACCAAAATGCATAGGGACAAAACTTGGAGCGCACAATTGAAACTCAAAATAAAATGTAGAGTATTTTACTCTACAATATTCAAATCAGCTATAGCTAAAAATGAAAGATTGTAATTTAAATTAGATACCTCATACACAATTAAAGAACTGATATACCAAAATGATGGAACATCTCAAGTAACCCAAAAAACTAGAGAAGAATCAAGATTTTCACATATAGATTAAGTCAAACATAATTTATTTAAATTTCTTATTAATTTTAATAGCCAAAATTCTACCCCCTTTAAGACTAGGAGGTTACATGTATTTATAATCTCAGTATGATTAAGGACTCATCTCTTCAAGATTTACCTAAAATTACAAGTTCAAAAATAGAATCTTTCATTCAAAATCATGCAATTATGCATGTATAATGATAATAATTAGAATAGACTTCCTAGCTAAAATTACAATATGCATGTATAATAAATAAATTGGAAACTGAAGTCCCACCTTTTTGATAACCATGTAGATACATAATCATTCTAAAATTCAAGTGTTCATGTAATGCCATTAATTATAATTATCTATGGAGATACAACAATCATAATTATAGCTAGGACTAAGAGTTTTGTGAAGATGAGAGGTCATTAACATCTAGTTGTGTGCATGGGACCGACCTGAAATATTCTTCCTTAGCTTTTATCTCTTCACCTAGTACATAATATCCATCAAATTATTTATCTATGATTTCAAAATTTAGTAATGAAGGATTCAAAATTTTGACTACCTCAGCCATTAATATTTCTTACTCTACCTCTAAGCTCTTGAATTTAGATACTGAAGCCTCGACTCTCATTATTCTATCTTTATAAAAACTAACCAACTACAATACCTATTCAATTTTTTTATACACAGTACCTTCTAATTATTTCCTAAAGTTTTTAGTAACTGAATGAAGAAGGTTATCAAAATTGGGTCTGATGACTAACTCCCCTGCTTGGGTGATTACCCTAGTTAGTCTCATATCTCCCAAAAATTTTAGTGCTTCACTTTTACGACTAATAAAAATACCCAACAACTTCTTCATTTGTTTATGTTAATTTAGGGAGGCATCCCTCTTGGCAATCACATAATTTAATCACTAAGAATAATTCATGTTGGTCATGAGATTGAGTTGATAAAAAACACTAATATTGGAGTACTTAACTAAGAAAATAAATATTATTTATGTATCCTTCATCTTATTCTATAATGTGAGATTATTTGCTTTGTGGGCTTGACTACCTGCCCTAGACACTCTAATGTTAAACACAATGGTATACATCTTTGTAGTTGTACTTTACACATCAACAATCATGTCATAAGGAACCTATTTAATCTACATTTGATTATATATTTTCAAGTCCTCCTTAGTACTATGGTGCATTTCCTTCATTGTTGCCCTAGTGGAATTTACAAAAGTGTTAAAATACTTAATATATTTAGTAGGGTCATTGGGATTTCTTTTGGACTTCTTGGCTAAAGAGAATAAGTTTTCTCTTTGTTCAAATTTTACCTCACCTTTTTTCCCACATTGACCATCTTCCTCTTCCTCACTCTATGAATAGTCCCATTTTACTTTTTAAATGGGTAACTCTATTAAAACCAAATTTTGTCTTTCATCTCTAACATTATGCATCTCCCTCACCCATTGGTAAATAATAAGTTCTCCCATTTCTTCTTCTTTATCAAGTTATAAAGATGTAGAAGGTGGAGAGGTCATTATAAGGAATGTGATCATAGTGGTTATTAGGGAGTAACTTACTTGAATAGGAATCTGGGGAAATTTCTAGCCAACCACTTCACATGGGGAGGTTTCTTTAATAGGTGTTGCCTATGTCAAGAATCTAGTTAATCCTAGGGTTATTTCCATGATCATTATTGCTTTTGGGATGACCAATGGATAGGGGATGGGAATATCTATTTGGGTTAACTTTTTCTTAGGATTTGGGGGATTATTAAAAATAGAAACTATGACTTGAATCTCAAAATGGACTTCCCTAAGATTCCTTATTAGTTTTGTTGAATAAAAAATATCTAAATACATACTAACACTAATAGAACTGAATGATACAACCACAGGCATTAGTTAAGGTAAACTCACAACTAAAATATCTATATTAGGAAATGAGTGAATAATGTAAGAGAATACCTCATCAATTTTATAACTTTGTTCATTTGTGAGGCCAGCTAAGATGTCTCTTCCTTCATTCTTTCCCAGACTTAAAGATTTTGATTTTTCCAGCTTAACTTCTTCACTATCTATTTGTGCCATGCCCATTTCTTGGTCTTTATTATTAAAAGGATAATCAACCAAATATTACTTGTTTGGCTCTTCTTCTTCTCCAAGCTCCATTGTAGTCTCTACATCCTTCTTCTCCTCCTCGGTAGCTTATTCTATAATAGGGAGACCAATTGATGGCCTCTCTTCTATTTTTTTAATATTGTGAGGGAGCATGGGAGTCCTTTTTCTTCCTATCATAGGTGGATATGGGTGGAATGGAAGGTGAATGAGATGGTAGAGGGTTTATGGGAATAAACATGGTAGGAAGTGGAGCTGAAGGTGATGAAGTAGGAGTGGAAGGCACATGGATTACCTGAAGGGACTTAGGATATCATAGAGAGCCAAGGGTAGTTATAATTAGAGTAAAATTCATTTTTTAGGAATTCAAGAATCCTTAATTGGGTGACTATAGTAAGAGGAGGTGAAGGAGTTATCACAAAAGTACTCTTCCTTTATTCAACTGAAGAAATGACTAACCTTTACCTTGTAGTTGTTGTGCCAAAGACCTATACATGTGAAGTTATTGAAGTAAAATGGACTTGAGGACTAGTAATTCCTCTCAAATTCTCCCTCTTAAGTTGAGGATTTGATTCTCTCTGACTACCAAATTTATCTAGTTACTCCTTTATAGGTTTTGTTGAAGGGGAAAGAGGTTAATCAAATGGTTGAGATTCTTATGCTGGAGATGGAGGCCATTAATGACTCCATGAATTTTGGTATTATTATTTTATTAATTATGGGTTGTATTTTAGGTCTTGACCAAGTATCATAGACATTGAATTATCTTTCATCTTTATCCCTACTTCTAAATCATCTGAGGCATTTAATAAAATCTTATCATGATCACCTTCCTAGTGATTATAGGATATGTTCACTTTCTTATTTTCTAAGATTATTTTTAGATACCCCCTTATTTTATTCCTATGGTCCCATTATCTAAAAGGTGTAAGTTGTAAGTTTTACTATTTTCTATCATTACTAGCTTGAATAAGATGTTAACTAGTCACATATAGATGTTGTCCAATGTTGAAAGGAGTCTTGAAGTAGTAGGTCAAATGTCTCTAACCTAATTCGTCAACAATACAATTAAAGACTTGATATATTATCTCATTTTACACAATATGGTCTGGAACATGATGTGTCAATAGTAGAGGAGTAGCCTAGTCTCTCTACTCAAATGATGGTTACATCTAGATATAACTAGTAATCTCCCATTTTGATAAGGGTCTGTGTGATGTTTTTTAATAGTCTATGCATCAGGGTTCCCTGTATTGCTTTGTATATACGAGGATATACCTCATTGATTATCATTTTGATTTCATTCATATACCTATGAATGAACATGAAATAAAAATACTCTTTAACCCTATTTCCTAAATATTCATTTGAGGGTTTCCATTCCTAATCATAAGGATTATAAATAGTGGCCATTATCACATCTAACAAGTAAGACATCATGTATAAATTTTCATCATCAATCCTCTAATTAGGTTAGAGTATTTTTGACTTTATTCATACACCTATAATGTCCCCTAATGCACCAAATTGTTAGTTATCATGAGTATATCCAATAATGGAACCCATACAGCTTGAACATATATAATACTTTGACAACTATATAATATATTTAACAATGTCATTTATATTAAAACTCTAGGTTTGAGTTTAATGATGTAATTAGAGGAGATTATTCCCTTTGGATTTATCATCTGACACTTTACAAACCATTTCTTTAACTTTTCATCTATATTGTTATGCACAAGCCAAACATTGGCTAAGACTTGATTGTAGGTGGTCTCAAGATAGGGGAGCCTAACGTACCTTTTGAAATATGTATATAAAATATAAATAGAGGTGGTATTGACTTTTATTACATGCATAATACACCAAAAATTGGTTCTATTAACAAATAAACCTCTCTAGAGGTCAATACATGGCATTACCTTAGGTTTAATCATCACTTGGTGGGGACCTTGCTCTGTGATTAACAATAAATTATATATGTATTGCTTGGCCTTTAGAGAGAGTTCATATTCAATAGAATATGATTGGATTAATTTGAACTCTTCCTAGAGAACTAATTAATGTGTAAATTTGAAGTTTAAGGCACTCTTCTCAAATATTTTATCTTTGTATTCTATCAATCATGTAAATGAGTATGGGGAGGGGACTAAGGGATTACTCTATTTAGATGAAGAGGCCATTATTCTCCATTGGTCTCTATAATTCCTTTGGTGTCTTAGACTAGTTAATTATGTACTTACTAACTAAAAAAAACTAGGGCTCACTTAACACTAGGAAGATTGAAAATGCACTTATTTAATCGAAAGAGGAATAACAAAGTGAATCCTTCTTATCACATATTTTGTATATATCAGTAGGACTTAGTTTTTGACTGTATTCATGAGCCTTCAATGCAAATAAAGAACTTTCACTTTTAAAACAGTTTTTATTTTGAATGTGAGTCAACTTTGGTGGGTGCCTTTACTTTCCAAATGGTAATCGTTCATTAATTCTTCATATTGAGTCATTACTTTTGAGACAATTGTCAGTTATTCATTGACTTGTTTCTTTTTTGTGTTATCAATCATTCCCCTTTGTTTTTTGACCATGACTTCCTCATATAGTGCCACTTATTATGTCCTTGTTAAAGTGACCGTTTAAATTCTTTGTTGTGTTGGGTAGGTCCTATAGTGGTGAGTTAACGTGATCGAACCATGTGGCCTAATTTTAGGGTACTAAAAGCATAGAAGCTCAAAGAATTAGACTGTTATTGCTTTTAGTGAAGAATTTTTCATGGATGAAGTTCATCATGATCAAGACACATGGAATTATATTGGACACTCAAAGACTTAGGAGCTCAAGACCATTGGATTGAAATCTTAAAAAATGCTTAAATTTATTGTGGATGTAGATTATTGTGAATGTACCAAGTGTCAATTGCTTACAACCCCATAGGCTCATAAGCTCAAAAGCTCAGCACATGGAATTTCAAAACCATTAAGTTTATTTGGTAAATGGATGGAGTCTTTGTGTTTCTATTTTAATGTGAATATGCCATGTGATGATTTTATGGAGCCTAGGAGACTCAAGAGCTTAGAAGACTTAGAATTATTAAAGTGCAAATCTTGTAAATGTCCATAACTCCAAAGATTTAAAAATTTTGCAAATGTCCACAGATCTGAATGACATAAGAGTGATGCACGTCAAAACCATGAAAAATATTTAATGGGGATTGATTAATGGAAATTAATGGTATTTAGATGTTAATTCCATGATCTAAAATATATATTAAGACATAGAAAGATTAGTTCCATTAGCTTGTAAATTAGAACATCATATAAAAAGCAAAATTTATGAAAACCTAAGGTTTGAAATGACTTAAGATACTAGTTTAAGATGGGGTTTTTACAATTTAAACTTGTGTAATGATATATTTTATATAAATAGCCATATATGACAAATAAATGATAAACTAGTTATAGATCTTTAGGCTTATATCTCCCCAAATAAAAGTTTTACAATAATGGGTCCCTATTTTAAAATTTTAAAAAATGGGGTATGTGTGTTAGGGAATAATATATTTGATATCAAATAAGGGGTCTTAGATGAAAGGGATTCAGTTATACTGAGTTTAGCTAATCTCCATTGACTAACCAAGCACTGCATTATGTTATTAATACTTTAAAGATAGATCATACTCAAACGTAATTCTCCCACTAATGTGTATGTGTGAAATTTTGAATGCAAGTCTAGACGTTCCTTCCCCTATTTTACCCTTAGCACAAGGATGGAAATATTGATTCAAGATTTAAAACTTTTATATTTAGCTTCAAAAAAATTATATAGATGAAACATATAATCTTTGTGTAACTCTTTATAGTATAGAGTGTCATCCTTAAATGCCTCATAGTACTACATTTATAGAGCTTTTGATTTTGAGTTAGGAGACCCTTTGGAACGTAAAATATGGATTGATAATAACTAATGGAAAAAATAATGACCTAAATGAAACATGACCCAAAATAACTCTACAAGTTATACCTAGACAATTTTGCATTTCACTTATGTGTTTGTGGGCTCAGACCTATAAAAAACTATGAATTTGTCTGGAAATCACATAAAAGGTTAGAATAAATGAAATGTGGATACCCTTGACAATATTGACATGATGATAAAAAAATGGACAAGTGACCCCATTAATGTATGAAGTATAGAGAGAAGACCCAAACAAATGCACCAATAGATACTTCATTCATTGTCAATAGTATATATGTGGAAATTGACATTAAATGGTATCAATGATGGGCTTATACCAACATTGGGTGTCTACATCCACCCTCCCCCTCCCCCCACACCCAAATTTATTTTATAAATAGTATTACTAAAGGAAAAACATATATTTGAGTGTGTATTACATAATTTTTCCTTGGCTTGAAACTTTGATTATGTAGGATACTCAATAGCAAAGCCTGTAATAACACATGTATTAATCAATTTCCATATATTATAAATGAAAATTAGGACTTGAGATCAAAATGTAAAATAGTAATGAAGTAGCACACTTATATGCATGTGATATCATTTTTCCTATGGAGAATTCTCCTATTGTGAAGGGTGAAGATGTCACCAACCACCAGTTGACCCAACTAAGTGAAGAAAGGTGATTTCAATCATGCTCATTTCCTAGCCATGGAAATAAACAATCCCTTGAGTGGTAATGGGAGAGTATTATGTCACTGGGTCTCACTAAAACCCATGACCATGTTAACTTAATTAATTAACATAACTCTAATATTGTACCCCAAGATAATAGATTGTACTAATGTGTCCCTTCATTGAGGCACTTAGTATAATGGTTCCTCATTTTAAACCATTAGAGAATCAAGAATGATCAAGTCCTAATTTTTAAGAACTAATCAAGCCCCTGAGTTGGAAATATGTATATTCCAATTCTCTTGAATGAGATAAGTACCCAATGTACTAATCCAAAATAAGGTATATCTAAGATGGGTTTTCTAGAAGTAATACCAAGGCTATTGAGTGTCACTCGATTCCAACGTACATCACCCATAACAGAAGATTGAACCATATAATGGGTTTGATAGAATTAATGCCAAGGATATTGAGTGTCACTAAAATTAAATGTGCATTACTTATAACATTATAAATCACACAAAAAAAAATGGATCTAAATTCTATTTGCATGACTGAAAGAGAATGAATAATATTCATGATCCCATCATTATTATAGTGCTAATAGATTTGAAGTTAAATGATAACTATTTTCCATTGAACTATAAACTATATTGTATTTTAGATGCACATGAAAAAATATCAAGTTTTTTAACTTTGAAAAATGTATATATGTGCATAAACCAGTATCATGCCCCCTACATTTATGCCAAAATATATAGAATTCCATCCTTCTATATGCTCAACTATAACTTCATGTGAAACCTATATTTTCTATTCTAGTAACTATTTTACATATGCACATTCATATGCATCCAAGTGTGTATGAAATTTTACTCAATTTTATGTAAATTGAGTGAATATGCATTTCATGTACCCCTATAATTTATATTAATGTGCCAATATTTGTCATGTATCTAATTTTTTAATTCTTTTGAATCTTTTAAACCTATTTTTTATATGTGCATATGCCTTTGAATATGTATAATGCTATTGATATCTAGAAATTTATAGTTCTTATCTTTTCATGATGGAGTGTACCTACATGGCATTTCCCCCAGACTTAATAACACTATGTATAAACTATCAAAAATTTGTAAAAACCTTATCATAAATTTGTAGTGTGTAAATAATCTAAACCATTTTGAACCATGTAAATGTGTCAAAACTTATCAATACCATTAATATTTTATGATCAAGATTATCTTCTACAATAAGCCAGATGCATGCCCCCATTTTAATGTAAGGGATGAGAGTATCAAATGAATCACATCAAAATAAAAATAAGATTAAATAAATTTGACCATTTGTAATTTGTTAAATTAAATAGCTGTTGAATTTTATCATTTTGATACATTAGAATTTGGACCACTTTAAAGTTTGTAAATGTCTTATTTTGATAGATGATTACCACATGTAATAGTTATAGAGAAAGAATGTGAAGATATTAAGGACTATGTGTATATGAAAATAAGTGCTTAATTGAAAAAAAATTAAATGGTTAGTAGGCATGATTGAAATATTACCATGCTAAATAAAACACTACATGTATCCTAATGCATCTCATGAGGAGAAATTTTGATAAGTATTAGTAGAGATATCACTTGCACAAGTTTCATAGGGATTAGTTACAAAGTTTTGAAAATAAAAGTCAGCCCATATAAATAGGTTGGATGAAAATAATTTTGTAATTCATTTGTATATTACTAGTTTGTGATTTTGAGCTTTGGTTAATAATAATGTGACAAAAACAAGATCTTGGAATAACTTGATTTTAGTAGGTTGAGGCTTCCATAAAGTCTAAGGATGCTCTACAATTTCCTCATGCATAGAATTATGTTTAAATATGTATATGAAAAAAGGCATATTTATGGTTTGGAGGGAGATATGTTGTGAAAACCCATAATTTGGATGTGTTTTAAAATTATATAATTTTATTTTATTTTCAATTTGTTAAGAATTAAATTTTTATTATCTCCATTTTTCAAACTTGTTTGGTTTGTTATGGTCCCATCTAGATGTTACAGGGACTTGTCTAGATGTGTAGACTTTTCTATGAACCTGACTACTTGACCATGTACTTATCTATCTAGTTTTTTGTTCAACCACATAATTTTCCTTCAAAGTTGTTAGGGTTAGATATTTAAATTGTCACTTATTTGATTTTTCATATTTGCATAAGTTTGCTAAGTTTAATGGAATATTTTTGTGATTGCAAACTAACATAAGAGTGAGAGATTTTAGACATGGGAATATGATGGGGATTGTGTGAGCATTTCCATTTAGTGACACATAGATATACACTCTTTATGTAGTTAGGATTGGTTACATTGGATGTCTAAATGTGATGGCATATGATATGCATATGTTGACAACATTAGCAAAGTGATGGGACTTAGATACTTTCACATTTTAACTCCCAAAGAAGGATATAGTTATGACACTTGAGGATGTAAAGAGGATATTGAGACTTCCCATGGTTTTCACATGTGTGACCTTGTGGGGTGGTGGTGGGAAGGTGCAGATAGGATATAATGACCAATATATGATTGGGCATGCTACCGATGCTTGGTATGCAACCAATGATATTATTACCTAAGATTATATTATTGAATGGTGCATGAGTGTGATAATTTATCTATTTATTTATAACATAATTTATTATTGTTGATGGTGGAGTTATGTAAATTTTATATAAGATCCATATTTTTTAATAGGATATTGAGGATCACAGTACTATGTATTCTTGGGTTCAAATGGTGTTGGCTCACTTAAAATTGATTAGTTTACATGAGAGGGTTTTGGTGGTGGATTGGGCTCAGCCACATTATTAAATTGTTGGGAATATTATCATATTTATATGATATAGCCTATGGGTATGCATCGTGGTGACTATGAACATCCATAGATGTTTGAAAAGAGATGGTCAATATTGCATGTGCTCTCTAAAGTGGTACTATAGAGTGTCACTAGTTTTTTGACTAGTTATTAGTTAATTCTATTGTTTGGAGACCTTACAAATGGTTTATAAGGTGTATTAAGGATGGATTAAAATTTTAATATATTAGTCTAAGTTTTTGGTTTCATGATAATTGGTTGTATTTTTACTAGTGGTTTAATTTTTAGTGAATCACACACCAATTTTGCATTAGACAATATGTACCCCCAACACCAATTATATGGAACCATTTTGTTAGATCTCTATGAGGTGATGGTGACTGAGTTTGACCTAGTAAAACTAGTCTAGCACCCATTCTTTTAGATGAGGTGGATCAAGTTATTGAGATTATTTATTTAGGTTATGGTCGATTACTCATCAGTGGAGTAATTATTATCATGTTGTGGTAGAGGCTATCCCCAAGGCACAAGATGGTGGAGGAGATGTGGGTGAGGTAGTAGTTATTGGGCCTCATGTTCCTCCTATGGTTGTCAGTATGTATATATGTTTTTAAAATATTTACATTTTTATTATTTACTTTGATATTTTTTTTTTGATATCATGTATTGTTTTTTTAAAGGAGGTGATAAGTATTGGACAATAATCATAGAGGTGATACTTTTAGTTTTGACTAGACATGTACCAAGTGAGGTAGTTCCCAAGGGTTTGGTTGAGTGTGTTATAGATATAGCTAGTGAACATGCCGCATTGCTTGATTGAGCTATGATAACCAACACTATATATATAGAAAATACATCAAAGTGGGATGGTTTTAGAGTTAAGCACAGTGTTATCATAGTTTAGATGAGCTTACAAGTCAATAAATACCTCATAAAATATAATTTATTGAATTGGATTATATTTTATTAAATAAGTAAATTTAATTATAATTTGATCATATAAATTTATAGACACGAGTGGTTTTTTATGAGGATTGAGAGAGGAGTTAGTCCTGATCATAGTATCAAAATGATGTTATTGGGGAATTTTCATCACGACCCCCCATGCTGATTGATAAGGATGTTGATATAAATTTAGATAGATATGTTGATTTAGTTTTGATCATTGATTAAATTTATAAATGTTTTACTTGTATTATCATGTTAAACATTTGTTTTATATAAGGACTTTTAGTGTTCTTATTTATATTGTGCTTATGTGGAAAGGGTATTGCATATGTTTTAATATTTGATGAATTTTATAATTGTAATCATGTGTTGTCATTATTACTTAGTAACTTGATATATTTTGTTGTATTTTTTATTTAATTAATGTTTTAATTTAAGACACGTGTATATAATTAAACTAACTGAGAATTGTAGAATGGGTTCACCATTAGGATAAAAATATATTTTTTGCACCATATTGATCTTAATTTATAATTGTTACTTGATATTAAATATTTGGATTTATATTATTAGATACAATCACACCTTTATTGGTTACCTATGATACTTATGGCTGATTTTGTTGGTGCTCTTTTGATTTCTTTGAAGTATGCATTACATGTTCATATCTTTGATCTAAAGCTTGATACTTTTTCTTTGGTACCCATGTTTGTGTAAGATGACAAGTAACTTTATCTTGGACCATAGTGTCCTTCATGCTTGTTCTATTATAGTGTAATGTTAATAAATCTCCATAAAAATTAAAATATAAATTTGTATTATCCTTATTCATTATCGCATTAAGTTTTTTTGTGACCATGTCTATCAAGAAATTGCACTTCCTTGTGGAATAGTATGATGTACAATTATTAGTGTATTCACTATTTTGAGTCCAAAACTAATCGATAAAATATATGTCCCATATGAGATCCATGTGTATAGTAAAAATAATTTTCATTGTATCCCACAATTTGAATAAATTTTATCATGCATGTATTATGTTTTAGATTAAGGTAAAAATAGGTTTTGAAGGGGCCCTAAAACCCTATACAGATCAAGAAAGATAAAACATTACAATCTGCCAAGGAAGGCAAACCCACTAAAAAATAGTAATAAAACCAGGTTTTACAAGGACCTGAAACCTCAACAAAACCAGGTCTAACAACTTGAAACCATGCAAAAAATATATATCAAAAGCAACAAGCATAAACCATGACAAAAAAATCACAGAATACCTTAGGTTTCTCTATCACCAAGAAAGAAGAAGACACCGTCAGATCCAACATTAATGACGGCCAAACTCGGGTTTGATCCATCAAACCCTAAAAATGCACTGCCCACAAAAATAGCAACATAAACCATGAAACAAGCCCCAAAACCAGCACCACCTACGCCCAATCCATCCACCCGATTAGCTACCCAAACTCCCCCTCAGCAGAGGTAATGCCACCATGGCAATCGAATCGTCAAAGAAATCCCCAACGTTTGGAAGCACCTCAAAATGAGCAACGACCCCAGTAGACAAGATATGAAAGCGAATAAGGTGGCTACATGGGTTTGGGCTTGGATCAGTACAATAGCTACAAAATATCACTTTATGCAGCTCTCCCATAGGGGTTTCCCCCCACAAAACCACCCCCCGAACCCGTCGCCACCACCGCCCAACCCTTCAACCCTGAAGTCTGCAAAGATCATCCCCTTCACCCAGAGGAATCACCGCCATGGCATTCAAAATCTCTCTACAAAAATATCAATCTGCTCAGACCAGGGTAATGGTTAGCATAGTGGCCGCTAAACAGAAATCTGAGGTAAAAAAACAAAACTACACAATAAAAAATAGGACTTTTAGCACCGCGCCCCAGCACCATGGATCCCACCAAACATGGCAGAGATCTGGTCTCCAACAAGTGAGGAAGAAGCTGCAGGGGTTAGGGTTTCAGCACGACCACAACCACGTCTGTGCTCCCCTTCCCCCCGCGTCCACGCTCATGCATGTATTATGTTATTGCATATTATCTACAATAATATGTTCTCTATGTTTGTTGTTAATGCAATTTTGAATGACCATTGGTTCCTTCTCAATATTTTTTTGATGTATTTGTCTTTATAGAAGAATATCTAGAATAAGATGATGAATTTTATTTTTTAATCTTGTTGTCCACTTTCCCAAGTGTAATAATTCCTTTATCTACAAGTTGTGTAATATTTTCTCTCAATGCATTACAATCATTATCTAAATGTCCATTAATACCATGATAAGTTCAAAATGGTTTGCCATTTACATGCTTAATAATATGAAGAGGATGAAAATAATTAGGATGGAGAGTTATTAACTTATCCAAAAATATGTAGAATATCACGTGGTTGATCTTTAAAAATATCATACTTAAATTATTATCTCTTATTGATAATAAATTTATTCACATTAAGTGGTGATTTTTAAATTGATTTTTTCCCTTTATCAATGATTTTAACTTGTTATTCATTGATTAAAATTATTTCCATTGATTCATCCATATTTTGATAGACTTTAAATAAACTCTTTTCATTAGAGGTTAAATATATTTGTACCCTTTTATTGGTAACTTATTTATTATGTGAAAATTATCTTAATTCATTTGTAGTATTAGCCTAATGTGTTACATAATTAAGATTGCATGCATATTCAAACATGTACACGTATAACTTCTCAAAATAAGTATAAAATTTATGCATGGATCTTTATTTGAGTGGAGACAAAATACCCCTACTGAAGAAGAATTAATTTTATAGATTTGATGGTTGATAAGTTAAACCATGCAAATTAGTCATAAACTTTAAAATGTAATCTTCAATCAAATCATTATGGCCCTATTACAAACATTGTATATGTTTAAATGTGAATTTAGGAACCATGTATTTGTGATAATATGATAAGAACACATATTACAGTCTTTTAAAATTAGGTAAGGAGCCACTAGGTAGACTATAAAACTAATCTGAGGCATCTCTTGTAAGGCTTCTATGAAAATATTTTAGTATAATGTGGCCATCATTACCCTATTTTAGTATAATGTGGCCATTTCTAAATAAATAAATTTGTATGCATAAAAAGGAGATTGACGTAGTAGTCAGGAGAAAGGGAGAGAAGAGGAGTAGAAGTGCCCAAGCAAATCACATCAGCTAAAAGTCTGATGCACAGTCAATACCTAGGCAGATCATTAGAAGAGGGAGATGAGTTGGAAGGCTAGTAAAGGTTTTTGAAGCTGAGTAGGTGCAGTAGCCAAGTAGCCAATCCGTTGGAAGGAAGCACCCAAGTAGAGGAAGCATAACCAGCTTGGATGCACAGTATGTGCAAAGTAGACGCTGAGAGGAGAGGAAGCAGTAACTTAGAAAGGAAGAGTATGACAATTGATGAAAAAAATAGTGAAATAAATAGATTGATGCAGAGGTAAAGAACAAAAAAATAGAGATAAAGAAAGGATAGTGAAGAAGAGAGTGAAGGACGGCAGTGATTTGGGAAGAAGCAGAATTCTTATAAGCATACAAAAATGCTCTGTAGTGAGTGTCACAATAGTTTTAAATAGAATACCAAAAGGAAAAGAAGAATACGTGTGCCTTTCCTCCACAGTTTGAATCTCTGACTATGCAAGCTTGAGACATGGCAACAAACAACAACATCTCTTAGCTCCAGATTCTTATTTTTAATGGTAAGAATTATGATTTTTGGGCAATTAAAATGAGAACATTGTTTTGCTCATAAGATGTTTGGGATTTGGTAGAAAAAGGCTTTGTAGAACCACAAGATGAGGCTGCCGGTCAGGCATTAACTCAAGCACAAAAGGAAGAGCTTAAAGAAAACAAGAAAAAGGATGCAAAAGCTCTATTCCTAATCCAACAGGCAATGGATGAATCTATTTTTTCTAGAGTTGCAGCTGCAACAAGATCCAAGTCGGCATGGAAAATCTTGGATACTACCTATAAAGGTAATACAAAGGTGAAAATAGCTAAATTGCAATCTCTTAGGAGAAATTTTTAAAATTTGCAAATGAATGATTCAGAGTTTATAGACCAGTTTAGGAGGTCAGTTTAATCTCTAGATTCATGGAGTCACCAAAAGACTCACATTGGCAAGTTGGAAAGAGGATATTGAGATATGTGGTAGGAACAACAAAATATGTAATTTTATATTCCAAAACTAATGATTTTAGTTTGATTGGTTCTACTGATAGTGATTTTACAGGTAGCATTGATGATAAGAAGAGTACTTCTAGACATGCCTTTCTTTTTGGAACAGGTGTGGTCACATGGGCATCCAAAAAGTAACCTATAGTGACACTTTCATCAGCTAAAGCAGAGTATGTAGCAGCCACATCAGCAGCATGTCAAGCAACTTGGATGAGGAGAGTATTGATAGATTTATTACAAGCATAGAAGGAGTCAACACCAATATTTTATGATAACAAATCAACAATTACATTATCAACAAATCATGTTTTTCACAAGAGGAGCAAGCACATTGATACAAGATTTCATTTTATCAGAGAGTTAGTGAAAAATGGAGAAATCCATCTGGAGTTATGTAGATCTGAAGACCAATTGGCAGATATATTCACAAAGGCATTAGAAAAGGAGACCTTTGATTATCTAAGACAAAATTTAGGCATTGTAAATGTTGAAGTAGTTAGTGGTATAAATTAAGGGGGAGTGTTAGAAACTGCAGCACACTAGAGATAATTTCTCCACTCACTGTTTAACTTCTTGTTTGCCCCTTCATGCATGCAATTTGCATGATCAATATTTTTAGTCTTAGCGTACTGTGCTTGGAGAATTGGCTGTTTAACACCAGTTGAATTTCAACTTTGTTTGTCATTCTATTCTATTTATGTAGCTTCTAATCACATTTTTCATATGTAGAATAATAAGATTAAAAAATCTTTTCTTGATTGCCATAGCAATCTGTGTTTTGTTTTATTTTTTGCTATTCTTTTATGTTCTATCGCATTAAATGAATAAAAATATCTCCATTAACATTGAATAATAGATTTATAGGCATAACAAAATATTTTAGCTATACATATTCACATATATATTATGTATTGGGTTATCCTAAAATAACATTATATTTAATATTACCAAAAAATGATCTAGTTTGCAAAGTGAGATCAAGTACTTATCTTAGGAGGTCACCAACAGACTACATCATGGACATAATATGACTAATAACAATAGTATTTATTTAGAAAGGTTCACTCATGGGTTGTAGTTGACCATCTACTTTAAACATTGATATGAGGGGATCATGATTAATATCAATGCATGGCTTGGGATCTCATTATGAGATAAAATTCATGCATATTGTAAAGTTATTACATATCTTATCATATTGAGTTTGTAAATAAGTGAAAACATTACATTGATTCTTATTAAATGCTTATGTTTTAATAAAAGAGTGAGTCATGAAAATTGATGTTATGATTAGGATCACATTCTATGGATATACATGACTAACTTGAGAATATTTGCATAATATTAAATTATCATCACTTTTTGTATCTAAATAAATAATATCATAGTCTATTTTTATATAATATGGTACATCACATTCATTTTCATCCTTTTGTCTTTCAAGAGAAGAGGAAGAAGTATCATGAGATGTTACAACATTATTGATCATTTATAAGGGAGAATAAAACTTATTGCAATCTTATATATCATTAGACATATATAGAGGAGAATGGGGAATATCATATGAATTTATATTATCTACCTTTTATAAATAAAGAGAGGGAACACCACACACATTAATATTATTTGTCATTACTATGCAAAGACTATGACTTTGTTTTTTATATTGATTGATGCAATATAGTGTAGTATAAATTTTAAGAGGTAAATAAGGTGCGATAATGAGTTACTCTTAACATTTGGATACCTATGATAGTTTAATAGAAATAATATAGTCATTATTATTATGTTATTTTTGTTTTAATTTATGAAAAGTAAAATACAAGGGAGGGATAAGGGAACTAGGCTCTTCAATTTATGAATTAGTGTGCACATTTTTCTCTTCATTAAAATCTTCACTATTATACCACTCCTCTTGATTTTAATAAGTTTAACCATACTCATAATCATATCTAATAGAGTCTTATTCCTCATTAATATAAGTACCATTATTAATTTTACAAGTGTGATCATTATTCCATTCACTATCATAAGCATAAGGTATAACATTATTTGAGAGGAGGAAATCCAAAACATGATCACTATTAAGGATTTCATACTTAGTCCATTTTATATTTTCTAACCCAAAATAAATTTAATGCAACAAATACCATTCCTGGTATTAACAAACAATTGATCATAACAAGGAAAAATTATATCAATAAGTATGACTAGGCCAGACATATTTGATATATAGGTTCTTAGATATATTAATTCTAGTCAAAAATAATGAACAAGGCCAAAATTGGCACTAACTATGAAGGAATCCACCATCATATAGCCACACTATCCAATGCATGATGTACATTGAAAGTAACTTCTTGAGGCTAGCCACTTACTAACACACTACAAAAATAAATGACTAAGAGGATTCGTATGGTTAAAAATAAAAAACCCTATAGGTTTATGATATAAATGAGGTACATGGAACCTAAAGTATATATATAGTTTTATCTAATTGCTTGAGTAAGTGATTAGTACCCCTAACACCATAACTTAGATAAAACTAAAAATTGCTTTCTCCAGAATAATAACTCCTATGAGTTTTACAACTATCGGAACACAGTTCTAGAAACCAAGGAAAAGACATTGAAAGCTAACAAAAGAAAATATTTTTGTGCATGGAAAAAAATAACTCAATATGATACTTATAGGTCAAAGATAAATCATATATAAATGTTCAATCAAATCCAATAAAGGATAATTAGATTTCTCTTAAATTTATGTGAATCATGAATTCAACTAAAACCCTGAATAAAAATTGAAAAAATAATGCAATGTTCAAGCAATAATTGGGTTCACCGATATGTTTCATCTTATATTTTTATTATGTGAACCAAATAATCATTAAAATTCTTAGTAAATGATAATTCTAAAGATATGTAATTTATCAATAATTATGATTACAACTTGATAAATATAATAGTATGTTATTTTTAGAAAACACTAGGAAAAACACAAATTAGTTTTGATTCTATGATTTTCTTAGTTTGATAACATGTACAATAATATGGAAATTATCAATAAAAATATGTGATCTTTCAAGTTCAGAGACAAAGTTTTTATATGTGTATGTATAGGGTCATGCTCCCTAGATAATAGCATAGGCTGGCCTTGTCCATTAACAATGGACTTATCCACTATGAAAATGAAGGAACTATGAATTTCAAATTATATGTTTATGTTCACTGAGACTATTGGTATAATTTTATATCTTAAATATCATTTGGAGATACCTAATATATAAAACCTAGTTCCTACACAAAATGATTCAATATCAAATAGGTGGTTGTCAAGAAAAAGGGATTGAGTTGTATTGACCTTGGTCAATCTTCATTGGCTGAACAAAAACTATAATACATTTCTAATACTCTAAAGAGGGATCAAACTCAATTTTTTTTATCATGTTAATTTTTATGTATGAAATTGTGAATACAAGTATAGATTATCCTTCTCCAATTTTACCCTTGGAATAATAATGCAAATATTTATTAAACCTTTGTAACTTTGAGATTTAGGTTCAAAAAATTCATAGATGAAATATAATATTTGTGCAAACATTGATAGTCTAGAGTGTCATATTTAAATGCATCATAGTATTTTTTTATTTATAGAGAATTTGATTTTAACTTAGGATACCTATTTGTAGGAAAAAGCTAACCCAACAAGACCTAACTAACAAAAAGAATGACCCAAACAAAATGTGATTCAAATAGACTTTGCAAATTATGCCTGGACAAGTCCTAATTTCATGAATAGGTCCATGGGTTTGGAATTATTATAAAAATATGGACTTGTCCAAAAAGCACACAAAAATATAGAATAAAATAAATAGGGATCCCCTTAACAACATTGACATGATGAGAAAAAATGACAAGTGACCCAACAAATGTATGAATTAAATAAACAAGACCCAAAAAAATGCACTGATATATATTTCATTCATTGTCAACATTCTATATGTGAAAATTTACATAAAAGATATTAAAGATGGGCTTGTACCAAATTTGGGTGTCTGCACCAACTTCTAAAGTTGTTAACAATATGGTTTTCAAGGTTAGAACACTATTGTGTTTGACCTCACATTATAAATAACTTTGAATAAGATGAAGATAAATTAGAATAGATAAAAATATTAAATACTGAGTGGACAAGGGAAAATTACCACTAACTCTTATTTACATTTATATCTCTTAGTTTGTGATTCAAGGACACATTACATTTGATAATGCTTATAATTTATGTGTGAGGGGGATAAGGTTAATTTTTTTAGAGAAGTTACCTATTCTAGTGAAGATGATAGTTGTGGAAAATTCTATGGTGCTAATTATGACTCATGAGGATGTGATTTTTAAAAAATTAAATGAAGGGGAGGTGAACCCTTATGGTTGGACAAAAGATAAACACATAAAAATAATTTTGATAAGTGAGAAGAAGAAGATATAAGATGATAGGAATATAACCAGGCTTCCACAATAGTTAAGGCAATGTAAGAGATGGATAAAACATGGTAAAATGGATGTAGAAAATGGAAAGAAAGTTAAGAGTATAAATGTTGGAAGGAGATATCAAGAATGAAGAGGCTAAATACCTCCAATATAAGTGATCATTCTTGAGAATCAAAATGAGTGGGATGAAACTAAAGGCATTAGAATAAAAAATTGACAAACATATTCAACTTAAAATTATAATGGGAAAGGGATAAAAATATTGTACATGCCAAGTTAAATGAGGAAATATAGAAGTGTAGTATTAGTTTTATGAGGAAGCATGATATTTAAAGAAAATTATTGATGGTAATAAAATCCATTTGGTAATGAATTATATTGAGAAATATCTAGCCGATAAATGTAAACACATCATTCATATTTAAAGATAACATCCCCCATGCCATGATAATTAGATCAAGTCATAGCAATAATCAATATATAGTTTTTAATAAAAATAGAAGAATATAAGAAGTGATCTAAAATAATAAGGGAAACATTATCCAAAAAAAGAGTAGTTCCATGTCAATGACTATCACAACAAATATTTCTAAGTGGGAAGCTCAAATCCTAAGTATTACAAGTAGTATAAGTCTGATAGTGTTGACACCCAATAATCTATCATATTAGTCCACAATTGAGGATAAATATCTTAGTAAAAATGAAGCACAAACATTCATAATATGAAAAAAAAATTATGTAGAAGAGATACATGTTATATAAGTGAAATCAAACATGATCCAAAAGAAGCAAGTATTCAATAATTAAAATATTCAATTATTAGAAATAGAAGCATTATTATTTCATAAGACAAAAAATATTTAGGAAAGGTACATATATAGGTGGAAAATATACATGATCATACATCTTCATGAATGTGGGAGTATCTTCCCTAGTGACCTAAAATAACACCTAAACAAACTAAATAATATGTACAAGAAGCTATTAAATGGAATAATAACCTACAATAACACCCCCCTTAAGTGTACCTTAGGTGGGTAGTGGAATTGGGTCCCAAAAACAAGACCTGATGAGGTACCTAAGTACATATAAAATCCCCCCATAAAAAGATGAAAAAGCTTCTCAAAACCCAAGAAGAACTTACAAATGAACATACTCTTAGTGAAGAGTTTGGTAAAAATATCAACAATTTACTCCATACTCATCTTCCATATAATTATCCCACTCAGGAGTGTAGGATGATTTGAAAAATAAATATGGATTAGAAGGAGATGCAATGAATGCATGTGAGACAATATAGAATTATAAAAATGTCAGCCTATAATCTAATGAATCTCTAATCCAATGGTTAAAAATTTCTAGTGTCTATCTAGCCCGAAAAAGATCAAAATTCAGAGAGTCAGGAAGATATTCCTAATCCTTTGAAGATATTTTGGGAGAATGAGGTGAGTACCCATCATTATTCTCATCATCATAACTAGAATAAAAATCTAGATCATTAGGAAAATGTTTAGGCAGATCTAAATCATCAAAAATGTCATCAAATCCTAGTGTGTCCAAGGAAGAGGGAGAAGTGTTAGGTTTGGAATATGAAGGATACTCCTAAAAGAGAATGTTTCTCTTAATGAACAACTCATGAGTGATGGGATGGAAAATCATGTATCCCTTAATACCCTCAGGATATCCTAAGAAGATGTAAGTTTGATTCTAAGGTTCTATTGTCTTATGTTTTTTCTTAGGAATGTGGGCCATAGCAAGAGATCAAAACACTCAAAAGTGATTAACTTTTTATTTTTTACCACTCCATGATTTAAAGTAAATGACTCCATTCAAAAAATTATGAGGAACTTTGTCTAGATATAACACACATTGTTGATGGTCTCGACCCAATATTAAGATTTGAGAGATTTGTATTGTAGAATATAGTTGGCCATTTATTTAAAGGGCCTATTCTTGTGTTCTAAAAAACCATTATATTGAGGATTATATGGAACTTACAATGTAGTTAAATCCCATTTGAAGTGTATGATTTCTTAAAATTATTACTAACATACTCTCTACCATTGTATGTGCTTAAAAATGTTGATGAATTTACTTGACTATTTTTATTCAAGTGCCTTGAAGTCTTTAAAATGATAAAAGACTTCAAATTTATGATTAATAAAGTACACCCAAGTATACCTCAAAAATTCATCAATGAAGGTAAGCATGTATTTATTCATGTTAAATGAAGAAGCTGGAAATGGACCAACAATGTCACTGTGAACTCGATCCAATATCTATGTATCTCTCCATGATTTTCCTTTATCATACTTCTCTTCAATATGCTTACCAAGTATACAACTCTGGAAAACTCCCTAAAAAAAATGAACACAAGAAAACACTAAAATTATGTCATTACAACTAATTTGCTCTAGGTAAAAATAGTTGAGATGGTTGAATCACTCATGCCATTATTTACTCACCTCATCTATATGAGTGAGTAGTGTAGTAGAGGGTTGATCAGGAGTAAAATTTTATAAAGTATACAATCATGACTGGTGATATGTTTTACAAAATGCAACTATGGAGTCACTTTGGACTTCTCTAATAACCAAAAAATTATGTGTGAACTTAACTCTCTTACCATGCCTGATGTGAGTGATCTGATAAATAGATAAGAGATTGGTAGATAATAAGGGAGCACATAGAGCATTCTAAAATTTCCAATCATTCACTTTAATATATCCTCTCCCACTAACTTCTATGGAAGTATCATCACCCAATAAAATGGAAGGCATAGAACAAGGCTCCAAGAATGAGAAAAGGTCTTATGATGAATCCATGTGGTGCAAAGCACCAAAATAAATCACCCATATGGAAGGTTAGGATGAAATTTTAAAAATTAATTTTCCCTTACCTTTTCCCTTACTACTATCTTTGGCCTTAGAAGACTCTTTTATAATCAAACTCTAACTGGCTAAATTTAGGACACTAATATTGTGATTCTCAAGCATCTTTGTTAGTTTCTCAATATGATTCTTCATACATTTGGTTTCATCATGACAAGTTTTCTTACAGTATGCACATGAGTCTCTCTCTTTCTTGGGTTTCCCACCTAAAGAGGAGGACTTATTTGATGCTTTGGACTTAGCATTAAATTTTTGACCCTTTTTTTAATCTAGGTATTTCTTGTTATGTTTCTTTTCCTTACTACTAGAACCCTTCTATTTTTCATGACTCACAATTAAGGCATGTGATATGGAGGAATTTAATGTACCCATTTGAATAAGCTTGTATTACTGACAAGTCAAGTCAATAATAAAGTCATCCAAGGAAGACATGGTCTATGTAGCTCTAAGGTCAAGCTTGGCATGGAAGGTAAAAATGAATACATAATAGTCTAAACCTAATTTAACAAGGATGGAAAGAATAATTTTATCATCCTTTTTGTCTATGCCATAGTTTCAACTATAACCTAAGTGATTTGAATTTTATGAATAAGTCTTGTATAGTGTCAAAATTACCTAGACTCAAGCTGATGAACTCAGTCTCTAGTTCATGACCTCTTATTATGTCTTACCTCTTAAAGTGTTTTTTTTTAAATGGTCCAAACATGTTAGGAGAATATACATATGTAATATGAAAAAGCAAGTTAGGAGACATAAAAAGGATAATAGAATGTAAGATTCATCATTTTTGTTAAACCACTTCACCTTGTTTTCATTAAGTGTGAATTTTGTTTTTGTACCCATAATGATTCATTTTAATCCTTCACTCCTTAATAATATTTATATTTTGACATTCCACTTGTGATAGTTCATTGGTGTACAAATGGAAACTTGATTCTGATCCATTATAATAAGTAGGTATGTGTTGAACTGATGAGTTATAGAAGGATAAGGATATGTAACCCACCATGAAACTATAAAGGCTAAATTTTACAAGGATCAAGAATATCACCAATACATATAACTTGGAAAAAATCACACTTTTAAAAAAATGGTGCCTAAAAAGGAGTTGTATACTAAAAAATACGTGAGTTTAAAGTTCCTTTTCATAAAAATAGGAGGATCATGAGTAATTGTATGAACTTTGAAAGTCTCCAATAGTGATTCAAACTTCAAATGTATCTAGTAGTCAACATAATTTTAGAGGTCTCTAGTAGTCATAGGGGTTATGTGGAGTTTTGATAGTCAGGTTGTTAGAGTTACCAGTGTTAGAGGTAGTCACCCTATCAATAGTTAGGACATTAAAATTAATTGACCCATTAGTAGTTAGAGCATTAGAAGTAGTTGAGGAATAAGAGTTAGGTATAATTTTTTCAAACACCTACAATAGTTTTCAAGATTGTGTGTGACTTTAATAGGTGTTGAGATGGGTCGAGGCTTTGATAGATGCTAGGAGTTTTTGGCAAGTACCATGACTAAAAGAGTTTATGATAAGTGATTAAACTATGAGATTTTCTAGTACATGTCCAAACTATAATATTTTTGGAAAGTTTTAGGATGGTTGGAAACTCTGGTAGGTGCTAAGATGGTTGGCAACTCTGGTAAGCTACATGCAAGGTCTAAAACTCTACTTTTGTAGAAAACACCAAATCTACTAACCTTTTGGAAAATCCATAAAAACCCACCAAATTTTGTAAGAAACATAACAAAAACTATAAGTGGGTTTTCATTAGAAGACCTTGGTAGTATGTATTTGTACAAAATCAATAAAAATGCCTTCAAACCCTCCAAAAATCATTAAAATTGACTATCACAAAACTAGGTCATGTTGTAACTAATCTTATAGTTTTATTACCTGATGAATATAATGGTGTAACCTATTTTGTATGAAAATATACTAGATGAAATATGACCATCAAGATACATCTTTTCCATAGTTATTTTTATGAATCTATATTAGCCAAAAAATTCAAAAGATGAGAAAAATATGAGAGAAGCGAGAATCATCAATGTGATAGGTCAACGAATGGTAGATCTACAACATGCAAGTTAAAACTCAATATTTCATAACATGAAATTTGGAATTCATATACCATAAACCATGATATGATACCATCTTCTATTAGTCTTAATTAAGGATTGAGATCTGACTAGACACAAAGTAAAAATATCTTTAATATGAAAAAAGTAATTATACAAAAGAGATACATGTTGTAGAATCAAAATCAAACATGAGACAAAAGAAGTAAGTTTTAAATAATCAAAAGATTCAATTATTATCAATAGAAGTATTATCATTGCATTAGACAAAAAATGTTAGGAAATGTACATATATAGGTGGAAGATAGACATGATCAGGCATCCTCATGAATGTGGGATTATTTTCCCCAATGACCTAAAATAACACCTAAACAAGATAAATAACATGTGTAGGGTAAAACCATTAAATAGAATAAAAACCTACACTAACATAATCAATTGATAAATCCTCATATCTCAGTAACCATGCCATTTCTAATATGAGATTTTATTATACTAAAATCATATTATGGATCTATTGATCCTAGACAATACCTCCTAACTTTTAAAATGAAGTATGAAACCAAGGGTGTGCAATATGATGGAACTAAAAGATGCGAACTCATAGGAGATATAACTAGACAATATTTGGATTTCATCTACAACTATGAGGGCACTAAATTAGACCTAGATGGAGTAATAGTTAATCCATGAGGATATATAATTTTAGATCTTACCATAATTCATTATTATTACATATCCATACTTTCACTAATGTCAACAACATCAACATCAAGTTACACTTATAAAAAACCCCTAAAGTGTTAGTATTATATAACTCAACTCATCAATAATGTTAGTTAGTGATGTTACATCATTAATTAGATATAAATTGGTTGTTACCAACTCTTCTAATAGTTCAATTAATGATTCATATTCCTCAATTTTATATTAATTTACATTTTCATTCTTTGTATAAGGTTACATAAAAAATCATGAAGTTAGGGGCTACATAGATACTAGACATTTTATCTCTTAGATATACTATAAAACTTATCATAATAAAACTTTACTATTGTATTTCTACTTTAGGATGTCATCTTCTTCTTTATTTTCCTTGTTATTTATGCATTACACCTTCACATTATATGTTATGCCCTTAACCATTGGTGTGTCTAGGGATATGTGTGGCTGACTTGTGGCTTACATACCTCTTTTATTTACTTGTTACATTTCTCTATGTTCTTAGATAGGTCAGCCCATGTAATAACCTTGGCTAACTAGACTATATATAGGAGGTAGTGGTTATTCTTTAATCATCATATGAAGTATTATGCTATTAGTGCATTATTGTGTAGGTTTCCCCCTCGAAGTGGCTTTGCTATATTATCCAATATTTTATTTATTGTCAATTATCATTGTGTAATCTCTCATATTTTCATATTTTATGCAATATAAAATCATTTTATGTGGATATATAAGTAATTTCATTACAAGTGGTGTCAGAGATTTGATTTGGGCAAGTTTCCTATGGCATTTTTTTAGGTCTAGCGAGGTGTGGATTTTGGGAGTAGTGAAAGCGAAAAAACATAACTTGTAATCTGGGAAGAATTAATTTTTTTCATCAGTGTAGTATTGATCAAAACTCTTTTTTGAAAAAAAACATTAAAAAAAGTCTAGAATTTTTTTTCCCCTTGCACACTTGTAGTTGTTGGATTCATCTTGGCGAGATGATTGCAATGGTATATTCTATCGGTACACTTTTTTGGTACTAAAATTTTTACTTTAGTATACAAAGGTAATCATTAGATTCATCTTGACAAGGTGATAATAATGGTACCATTTCTTAGTACACTTTTTTTGGGGTCAAAACCCTCATAGGGTGTGTTTATGGTAGGTCCTTTAACTTAGGGAGAAAAGAGGCACTAAAAAATCTTAAGACTCCTTCTGTTGATGATATATAATCTATAATTTTAGATCTAATGATTTATCAGCTTAAAACTTGGTGAGGCATGATGACTTTGTTACAGTCCAAGCTGATGTTGTAGGGATGCATGGAGAGATTAATGGAGTTCATAGTGAATTACATTATATAACTATGCAATTGGCTGCCCTCACATCTTAGTTTCATCCTAACAACCCTCCAATTTAGCATTCAAATCCTCCTCTCAACAACTCCCATGCTGGTATGAAATTGATGTTGCCAAAAGTGGACATACATAAGTTTGATGGTAAGGATAATCTCACTTGGATTAACCAAATTGAGAATTTATTTGAGATATATAAAACCCCTTGTTCTCAGAGGGTGATGGTGGTGTCCCTATATATAGAACCTGAGTAATTCATTTGGTATCACTAGTTATGTACTCAAAGAAAAAGAATGGTGCTCCTATTACATGGACTATTTTTACTAAGGAGTTGACATATTATTATCAAAATAATGTCTCTGAGAACTATTTCAACCAATTATCCAAGTTATGGTAAACAGGACCTATGAAGGATTATATTCATCAATTATAGAATCTCTCTTTACTAGAAAATATCACTAAGAAAAATTTGATGGATCTATTTTTGAGTGGCCTCAAAGATAGCATCCAATACAAGGTTTGAATATTTAGCCCAACGTCTGTATTAGAAGCTATCCTTAAGGCACACATGATATAATAAAAAGAGATGGTCAAAAGGAAAACTTTTAGTAGTGGTCATGATTAAAACTTTTTATCACCATCATTTCCATAGCCCACTAGATTAATACAATGACAAATTGAGGAGAAGTGAGCCAAATGGTTGTGTTATGGTTATGACAACAAATGGAGAAAAGACCATTATTATGCTAAAAAGAAGTTATTTTACATTGAAGGTGCCAATGATGATGAAGATGATGTAGAAGTACATGATGTAGATACAAAAATTCCTAAGGAGGAATCTGAAGACTCTCAACCTACTATTTCATGCCATGCCCTATCAGGTATTAGTACTCCCCAAACTCTTAAGGTGATGGGTTTCCTTAAGAAATAGGTCACTATCTTGATTGATTCTGGGAGGACACACAACTTCATCCACAGTAAGTTAGTTACTCATTTGAACTATTTCATTTATCTAGCTCTAGAATTTTAGGTTATGATTGCAGATGGTAGTACTATTAGTTGTTCAAGAAAATGTCATAGTATTAATTTGGCCATGG
This sequence comes from Torreya grandis, assembly GCA_037957365.1. Lineage (NCBI taxonomy): Eukaryota > Viridiplantae > Streptophyta > Pinopsida > Cupressales > Taxaceae > Torreya > Torreya grandis. The sequence goes on along the minus strand of JARHVA010004633.1, from coordinate 186,398 downwards.
GAGACTACTTATTAGATTATCCTATGTTTACTATTTTGATGGGTGGAGATGATATTATTCTGGGAGTGCAGTGGCTCACCACTTTGGGTACTATTGAGATGAATTTTCAAGAATTATTCATGTGTTTTCATTTTGAAGAAAGGACATTTGAGCTAAGAGGATTAAAGGCTAAATCTCCCCAACTTGTTATCTCCCATCAAATGATAAAGATTCTTCATAAGGGTGTTGAGGGATTTATAACTTGCTTATTTTCTATGGAAGTATAGCCAACTCAGCCATATCCACCTCTTGATCTACAACAAATAATTGATGCTCATTCCATTGTTTGTAGAGACATGCCAAAAGGACTTCAACCTCGTCGCATGCATGATCATGCTATCACACTTATTCTTGGTAGTACACCACCCAACATCAGGCCATATAGGTATCCCTATGCCCCAAAAAGTGAAATTTAAAAGATGGTACAAGATATTTTGGATGCATTAATCATTCACCATAGCCAAAGTGAACTCTCTTCACCAGTTGTCATGGTGAGAAAGAAAGATGACACTTGGAGGATGTGCCCTAAATACAAAGAACTCAATAAGTACACTATCAAAGATAAGTTTACAATTCCTATCATTGATGATTTACTAGATGAATTGAATGGTGCTCTTTATTTTACCAAGTTAGATCTACATTTTGGGTATCATCAAATTAGGATCCATGATGAAGACATACCCAAAACCACTTTTAGGACTCATGAGACCATTATGAGTTTTTGGTTATGCCTTTTGGCCTAAAAAATACACCATCTACTTTTCAGAGTTTGATGAATACTATTTTTAAGCCATTTTTGAAGAAATTTGTTTTGGTATTCTTTGATGATATCCTCATTTATAGTAAAAATTGGGCAGACCATTTGCAACATGTGAAATAGGTACTTTCCATTTTAGAACAAAATCAATTGTATGCCAAACCTTCCAAATGTACCTTTGGGGCCAGTGAGGTTGAATATTTGGGTCATTTTGTGTCTTATGAAGGAGTAAAAGTGGATCCTAAAAAAATCCAAGCAATAGTGGACTGGCCAATTCCTAAGACACTCAAGCAACTTCAAGGATTTTTGGGACTTACTAGTTACTATCATAGATTTATAAAAAATTATGGTAGTATTATAGCCCCACTTACCTCTTTGTTAAAAAAATACTCCTTTTAATGGATTGATGCAGCTATCTGGGCATTTAAACAATTGAAATTGGATATGTGCACTACTCCAATATCGGCCACTCCTAATTGTCTTAAGACTTTTGTGGTTGAATATGATGCATTTGTGTATGGTATGGGTGTTGTAATCATGCAAGAAGTTAGAACACTATCATTTAAAATTCATCAACTCGAGGGTAAAAATTATCACAAGCCCATCTATGAGAAGGAAATGATAGCCATTTTGCATGTATTTAAACAATGTAGACCTTATTTGATGGGTCATCACTTTCACGTAAAAATTGATGATGATAGTCTTAAATATTTTGTAGATAAAAGGTTGTCATCCAAAGAATAATAGAAATGAGTAACTAAGATGCTAGGCTATGATTTTGAAATAGTCTAAAAAAAAGGGAAATACAATGTGGTGGTAAATGCACTATCCAAAAAAGATGAATCAATTGAGGCATTGTTATGTGCCATAACCATTTTGTAGGCAGATTAGCTAGAAGAAGCACGATTAGAATGGGAACATGATAGTACTGATCATGATTTGATTCAAAATATTCATCAAGGTTGAGATGGATTTGAAAAATTCACATGGAAAGGTAATACATTATGGTACAAAAATAGATTGTACCTATGTAAACAATATCTTCTTAAACAAAAAATACTTCAAGAACTTCATGCAACTCTAATTGGGCATCATTTAGGATTTTTGAAAACCTATCACAGGATCAAGCAAGATTTTTTTTGGGAAGGTCTTAAGGGGGATGCCCAAAAATATGTGTTTGAATATATGATCTATCAACAAAACAAAGACAAAACCATCAAAACTCTAGGTCTTTTACAACTTTTATCTATCCCTGGCTAGTGTTGGGAAGAGGTATCTATGGATTTCATTACAAGGTTACCAAGATATGATGGTCAAAATATTATCATGGTTGTTGTAGATCATCTTAGTAAGTATGCTCATTTTTGTTCATTATCCCATCCATTTTTTGCTAATACAATAGCTTCTGCTTTTCTCAATACAGTTCAAAAATTGCATGGGACCCCTAAGATCATTGTCAATGATAGAGATCCCATTTTTACTAATAATTTTTGGACTGATTTATTTACATGTTTAGGCACTAAATTAGCTCATAGTTCATCCTATCATCCTCAATCTGATGGACAAACTGAGGTAGTCAACAAATGTTTGGAAGGATATCTCTATTGTTTTATTTTTGATATATAAGATAAATGGGTTCATTAGCTGCCACTTGTTGAATGGTGGCATAATACTTATGTTCACAATTCTTCAAAAATGTCTCATTTTGTGGCACTATATGGATACCACCCTCCATTAATAACTTCAACCTTGAAGTTCCATCCTAAGGTCTGTGAAATTGAAGAACATATTCACCAACAACAGGAAGTCCTTGCAAGTTTATGTGAAATTTTAGCTATGGCCTAGAATCACATGAAGCAAAAAGCATATCAACATAGAAGTGAGAGGAATTTTGACATTAGTAATTGGGTCTTTGTTTGCTTAAAATGATAAAAACAAATGTCATTTAAGTAACAAAAAATGGTAACAAGCTATCCCTAAAGTATTATGGACCTTATCCGATCTTGCAAAAAATTGGCAATGTGGTCTACAAGTTAGATTTTCCTTCATCCACTCACATACATCCAGTATTTCATGTATCATGCCTAAATAAATTCATTGGACATATAGTTACCATTTAAATATAATTAACAAAATTGGATGAGGAAGGTAGAGTTATTCTTGATCTTGAGGCGATCCTTCAACAACACACCAAGCAACTACATTCTAGAGAAATTATAGAATACCTGATCAAAAAGAAGAATCTGCCATGTGAAGATGCCACTTAGGAGGATGAAGAATTTGTGTAGCAACATCTATAGTTTCCATAATTTTGAGGACAATGTTATTTTAAATGGAAAGGGCTTGTTATGCCCTTAACCATCAAAGCCACTTCTACTATCAATTATCACTATGTAATCTCTCATGTTTTCTTATTTTATGCAATATAAAATCATTCTATGTGAATATATAAGTAATTTCATTACATTATCTATCATCCAAAAAATTTCTTGCATTTATAATCCTATTTAATCTATTTAAGTAATTTTTACATCAGGTCTCGTCTTGGGCCTAAAATCAATGGTATTAGAGAATACATACTTCATATAATTTATTAGTGGTATCATGGTGTATCTAAACTTCATATTTATTTGTATGCCAACTAATATGAGGTAATATTATAGGAATTTAAGGTTTAATACTTGTGACACTTCATCCTACTTTGCTTCTCATACTTAAATGGGAGACAAATATTTTTATGATAGTAACTTTAAAAATGCTCCATAAGATGATAGAGGATGCATTGCAAAGATAATGTGAATATTTAGAAGAACACCATGTACATTAATGAGTAAGTATTGTCAATCACTTCTCACTACTTCTCAATAAATAGACTCCTTCCAACACCTCTCATTATAATTGACTATTTGGTGATCAAACACCATACAAGGTACAAGTCAATCTAGGAATTATTATGTTTGAAAGAAAACTAGATGCAGATGCAATAGAAAAATTGATTAACCTAATATGTTCATATTATGTAGTTAATAATTTATGTGACCAAGAAAATATTACATTCGATCTTCTAAAATTTTATTTATCAGTAAAGAAATGGTGGTAAAACTATTGCACTTCACATGAAAATTGTGAACATGAAGTAAGTTAACTTAGACATAATTTTAGACACATGAAATGTTTTTTTGAAGCACTCAAACAATCCTATTATCTTGTTGGTAATTATGATGACTAGTACATCAACTTTTATTATTTTTTCCAAGGAAAAGAATAATCTATGAAATGATACTAAGATACCTTTAATAATTTGGTGTCCAAAATCAAGATTTATGATTTAGAACAAAACCTTGTTTTTAAAATTAGGTCAAGCTTGAGACCACGTATCCAATTAGATATGGATTTCTTAAAGATCTCTTCAATCAGATAAGCCTATGAATTTGATTTCAATTTTGAAGAAGATTCCAAGGCCAAGCCTAAGACAAAATATTTTAAATCTCAGACCAAGTATTAATTTAAATCTTCCAAGTAGAATTTTAAATTAGGGAAAATCTTCAAGCATCCTCCACAAAAGAAAAAATAATCTTCAATTGATCATATTAAGTAGTTCAAGACCAACAAGTGGTATTCAATTGATAACAACAATAATAAATCTAATGAAGAATGCCATGCTATGAAGACCCTACATTCAAAAATGGAATCAATAGGTACAAAACCTACATCATTGGAAAAATGTAATACCACAACATTTGAACCTAGATCCATGGTGGGTACCACAAACATATATACTACCACTGCAGAAATAGAGGAAGTGGAAATATTGTTCCATTTTCAAATTTGGATAAATTCTCAAACAATACACTTTATTATTGATAATGTAAGTCATAAGAATCTAATTTCTCTTGAATTAGTTCACAAATTTAAATTTTTATTAATTCTTCACCCACAACCATACTCTATTATATGGTTTAGTATAGGATCCAAGAAATATGTCAATTAATAGTGTCAACATCAATCCATTTCAATATACAATCCTTTACGACATTGATTTGTTATAGGTATGTGATATTTTACTCAGTAAACCATATCTTTACCATCAACATGAATTTTATGAGGAAAATCCTAGAAATTTTGTCATAGATGTTGGTGATAAGAGATACTGCATAATTAAAGTAGTCCCTAAGCTATCACTCATTAACACCAAGAAGTATAAGAAGTTAGTAATGTCTAGTAAGAAGTTTTTTTTATTTTGATGGTAAGGTTTGAATGTAATAACATTCTTGTGGCACAAGTCCATATCATATTTCATCTACCAATAGCAACAAAGACCTTAGAGTTGAACTATAAGTTGGAAGAATACAAGGATACCTTAAGTAACAAAAAGAAGTGCCTACACTTTATGTAATAAGGCATACTATTGATTTAATTCCTAGACTACCTCTACATAATTCTTCTTTATACCACAAATCATTTCTAGATAATGAAGAAATCAAGTAATAAATCCATAAACTCATGGACAAAAGACATATTAGTTGTAACTCATATCCTCGTGGAATCCCAAGTATGATTGTGTCAGAAAAATATATAATGTGGAGGTTATGCATCAATTACATATCTCTAATGAATAACCACTATCTTCTTCCAATGATTTTCAAATTTTTGGACCAACTTCATGGTGTAAACTACTTCACAAAAATCAATCCTTAAGTCTGGGCATCTTTAGATTCATATTGAACCTACATATATATGGAAGATAAAATTCAAGGCCAACGAAGGTTTGTTTAAATGGTTTTTCATGCAATTTAGTTTTACCAACACACCAACTACATTTATGTGGATCATGAATGACATTATCAAGCCATTCACTAATTTTTTCTAGTCTATCTTGATGATATCCTAGTTTTCAAAAAAATGTGGGATGAACATTTGTACCATATAGAGCAAGTGTTTGACACTTTGTATAATTACAATTTATATGTAAACATGGATAAATTTACATTTTTATGCATGAGATACACTATCTAGGATACATATAAAATGCACAAAGAGTGCACACTAACATGATTAAGATTCAAGTCATCCAAGAATGACTACAACTAAATAATCTTGTATGAACTAAATTTAGAAATGCTAAGAAATTAAAAAATTATGTACTCTTAGTATAATATAAATTTAACTTAAGATGGAGAAATAAATTAAAAAAATAGTAAATTTAAACTTATACCTTAAATATTTAAGTTTCCTCCATTGCGATTTAAACTTGATTTGCTCTTCAACAATGTGGTTTCTCATTCTTCCAATGCAAAGGATAATGGGCAGAGTTTTGGTGGAAAAAAGGTTTTTGGATGCTTTGATTCACTTGGATTCACTTGTGAATTGAATAACACTTTGTTAGCATAAGTCAAGATGGATGAAAATGACAGTTTTAAAGATTATTTATAGTTTTCAAGAGGAAGATTCAACAGTGGAGAATTATTTAGATATTTTAAATGATCAAAATAATCTATGGTGGCTAATGGGTCCTCACCCATAAGGATGATGACAATTTAAAATGGTTGAGAGAAGTATGGGAATGGTTAACTAAGTCATTAGGAATGAGTCAAACTTTTGACAACTCAAGTGGTGACTCAAAGGAGGTTGAGGAAATTTTGGATTTGGTTGGGATGAGTCAACATGTGAAGGAGAATAAAGTGGAAGATGTTGGGTGAGGTGTCAAATCCAAATTTAATATTTAAGCAAGGATTTAAAAGTGTGTACAATTGACTAATTTGATTTATTCAATTATTTGAATTTGGATAGAGATGAAATGAATTATATTAAGAAGAATTATTAATAGGTTTTAGGTACATTTCAACACTAAATTTAATTTAGGTGTCTACAATTTCCCCTCTTTAAAATAGTGTTGTGAAGAAATACTATTTTAAAGAATATTAGAAGAAGTAGAGCATTGATTATTAATAAGGGGAAAGTTGCCCCAAATGAATGAAAATGAGTGTGATAATGCCCCCTCAAGGGTTTGTGCGATAAAATGAATAAATACTCAAAATTGATGAAAAGAGGAAATTAAAAAAGTGATATGGATGAAAAATAAATCAACTTATTATAGAATCTATGTCAAACTTACAATATTTAGGTTATGTAAAGAGGTATCCCCTAGTCAATCAAAACTAGAGTTTTGATTGGAAAAATAATATGTTGTACCATTCAGAGATTGCATGCTTAGTGTTGGCTAATGATGCAAGGGTCAATTCAGTGGTTATGGGAATGATATATCCTAGTGGTAATAAGCTGTAGATATAAAAATAGAAAAATATATTGAGTTTTAAATTATAATTATTAATTTACATAGATTGATTGTTGCAAGATTCTAAGAAAAAAAATCGAATACATTGATTTAATGTATTTGAAAGTTAGATTCAAAATGGATGAAGAATGAGTAGAATGGAGGGATGGGGGAAACATTTTTTGAAATGGGGTAAAAATATAAATAGAATAAATGGGGTGAATAAATTCATTTGTGCAAATTTGATTTTAAAATCTATTTTCTAAGAGAATTTGATTGGAGATATTTGCTATGAGGTCTTGGAGGAAAAATGGATCACATTCCACACCACGATTACCATATAGAGTGAGTGAGGATATTTTAGAGACTTGAGAGTAGCAACCCTCTGATGAGTTAGATTTTTTTTTTGAAATGTTTGCATTTAACATAATTAATTATGGCTTAAATTTGACTAAAATGAATTTTCATATGAGGTATATGTGAATTCAGCAACAAAATTTGTGAATTTATTAGAGAAAACCATGAATTCATTGAAGTCAAAAGTGAATTCATAGGTTAGGGTAGTGAAATTTGGTTAGGGGTAGAATTTGGGAAATAATGGTAATTTCGTGGTTTCACAATCATGAATTCAAAGATTGGATAAGTAAAATCACAATAATGGGTCACGAGATTGTTAGAATAAGGCATAAATTCATTTTTAGGGCAAAATGTGAAAAGGGAGTTATGATTTTGAATGGTTCAAAATTGAAATTTCAAAAATGATGAGCAAAAATGAAAAATGTAGGATCAAAAATGAAATTTTTAAAGAGGAAAATAAGATTTAAGAAAAGATCAACAAATGGTATGAGAATGACATATGGATACTTAGATTGAAAATGTTGTTTGTATTTTTTTAATTATTTAAATATAGTGATAGATGGATTATTATTCTAAAAAAATTAATTGGGTGCTAATGTATTTAGTTTTTAGGAGGTATTACCAGTTATGACAACACGTGAGTGGAGGCCTGGAATGATGGCAGTGATGGCTAGCTTTATAAAGTACACATTTGGGGTTCTAGTGGCTATAAGTTTATCATATATTACACATATGCCAAAGATTTGAGTAGATAAGGCATTTTTTATATCACTTGTCAAGAGATGGCATAGTGAGACTAGTACATTTCACTTATTGATAGGAGAGATGATAGTCAAATTAGAAGATGTTTATCAGATTTTGGGCATTATGATATGAGGGAGACATGTTTACTATAGGTAGGATCCATAGAAGACTAATTTATATAGAATATTTAGTGATGGTATGATTCCTATTATGAGGGGTGGAGTGGATGTGGATTATTGTAATAAATTAGAGATAGATTCTTTGATGACTATGCTTATGGTTGTTATTAGTGGTATTATACTTCTTGAAAAGAAAAGGATACTATGTCCTATTGGGCTATTAGATGTTATCAAAGATATGATGGAGATGGGTGAGTGATTTGCATGGGTTTCATGCATATTAGTATACTTATACATAGATTTGCATCATGTAATGTACACAGATAGAAAGGATATTGGGCCATCAACATTACTATAGGTATGATGTTGGGAGCACATTACTATAGAGAGTTCGATTAGGCATATGAACACTCAGTTTATTGATAAGCCATTGGCATATGGATGGTATATGATTATTAATACTCTTAAACCAAATTTAGGTGATCTTTAATTTTATAAGAGGGATATTGATGAGTTAGGTGATGACCAGATCACCTAGATGCCTTATAGAAGGATTTTTTTTCAGTGGCCATATGATGATTTGAAAATAGACTATATGATGACCTAGTGTTATATTATTAGGACACATGAATACATCATAGATAGATATCACCTAGATAGGGTGATGAGGTAGTTTGGGTTTAGGTAACATATAACAATTAGGACACACATTTTTAGATAATTAGTGAGAGGGAGCATAGTGGGGGATGACCATTGATCTAATGATAGTTGATCATAGCTAGTCATAACTACAGATAGTTAGATGGAGTGACTGAATAAATGTGATTGATGCAGGAGTTATGTGTGGTTATGAAGATTAGTGGGCCTAAAATAGTCATTGAGATTGACTACACCATCACAAACATAGAGACAAAGACTAGTTGCTATCTTGAGTAGGCAACCATGAGGAATGGGATTGGGAGCCTGGATTAGGAGGAATATTACAAGAGATAGGGTATAGTCACGATCATGGGGTAGAGAATGTGTTATGGAGATTAATAAATTACATGATGTTGAGATTACTAAGATGGAAGATGTGAAGATTTTATAGGAGGTAAGGGTTGATATATATGTGGACATAAATATGCTTTTGGATATAGAGTTAAGCATTGAAGATGAGACTCCAGTGATTATTATTGATAGTGAAGGGGATAAAGAGGGGGGATGTAGTTATGAGAGAAGAATAAAACACTCAAATTGATAGATGGGATGTTGATGGTTCTTCATGCACTCTAAGATAGGAGGATTAGGATCTTATGGATAGACTCCATGAAGAGATCAGAGCTTAGGACAGGGAGATAAATGGATTACATAGGGAGGTACCCAGATTACAAGGAGTGGTATATAGCAGAGGGGGGTCAAAAAAATAAGATTAGATAGTTATAGTTTGAGGTTGATAGGTTACAAGATATGGTTAATGGGATAAATAAATATGGTATGGCTATAATAGTTGTGACACATGACATGGAGACTCAAACTCTAAATTTAAATAGCATTGACACATCACTACAAATAGTATAGAGACACTACCAAGACTAAGTTATCAGAGGCCAATGTATTAATAGCTTGATAGGGACATATTAAAACATTAGATAGGGTGATGAGGGCCATGTAGTATGCCAAATATTATAAGAACTTATATGAAGAGGTTGTTCCATGTGTATAGAGGGAGACATCTTTTAAAGATTATTCTATGAGATGATTTGCATCAGGGAGGTTTATATAACTGATAGAGTTAAAGATGTTGGTGGGGTAGGCAAAATGTTTGATGGGTCTTCCATGGGGCACATCATGGTGTGAGGATCTATTCCCAAGACTAGACACTCCTTCAGAGGGACACGATAGACATGACATAATGTTTAGATGATGGATTGGTTCAAATGTATATATATTTTAAAATGTATCTTTTTGTATAGATACATTTGATATATATATTCATGATTTATTATGAGACTTTGTACTATATGGATGAACATTTATGGACTATTTATGTATTTTATATAGACTTTATTCATGGCAGATGAGCATATAGATATATCTAACATTGGTTATATGTCCTACATTTTGATTCACACTAGCATTTTATTAATTTTTTTAACATATGGATTATGGTTTATGTGATGTATGATTGGAATTATGAATGCATATATTAGGATGTGACATAGTTTCTTTAATTTTGGTTTGTGTTTCTTGATTGGATTTCCAACAATAAATATTTTTGAGAAACCTGGTTTTTAATATAACATAAAACACATTACCTCTAATGATATTGAATAATCACGATGAATGTTGACATTTTAGGCATATAAACTAAAGAAATAATATTTTTTGTAAAATCAAAGTACATCATGATATAGTAAAACCATAACCATGCTATTATGCCTTTCACAAAATAATGTTATCAAACACATAATTAATACAATATTTGAAAACAAAAGTAATCTAAATGATGTAAACACATAAAATGTTAATTCAAAAATATTAAGAAAAAATGATACACAAAAAAATAAACAAATAGTAATTCTAAAGATAAAAAATTGACACACTGACAAACAATCACAATGGACAAAGTAAACAAAAAAAATAAATGACCATTTGAAAGGTTAGGCATAAAATGGGTTAATAACCAAATTAATGGATAAGGACAGAAAATAAACAATACAATAATTAAATAAACAAAGGATTAATTAGAAAAAGTTTGTAATTAAAGACTTATCATTCTAAGCAAGAAATTTACAATTGTAGCCAATAGCTAGGATAAGTAAAAAAAAATCGATGAGGAAGCATAAGGATAAGCTAATCCATGCTTGGGAAAATGGATGATGGGGAAGACTATGGCTTAGATGAACCTAAAGACCCCATGTCTATAAGTGTTGCCTATATAATCCACCTTAGACAAATTCCTTCTGGGTTATCAGGCTAGATGTAGTTCTCCCAATACAGGAAGTGATGAGAAAGTGGGTGATTGATGAAGTGTTTAAGTGTTGGATGAAAAGATGCATGAGTGACCTACCCAAGAATGAATGAAAAATATGGAAGAAATTTCGAATGGTATATGTGCTGAGGTAAGTGTTTAACATATTTTTGGAATGTTTTGTGATGTTTTTGATTTATTTTTGTATTTTTGGACTTGATTTTTTTTTTTTTGTATTTTGTATTTTTAAAACAAAGAATATAAAAGATGTTTTCCTCTATCATGAGAAACGATGTAGGTTCACATATATGAGTATCAACTCTAAAATTAGCATACTATAGGATAAATGATTACCAAGTGATAAATGATAAATGTGAAAATATATAATATTCTAGTAAACACAATGTCCCCAAGTAACTAGTGTGAATATAGACAATAGCTTATGAAAAAATGAAAATGGTTGTGTGTTTGTTTGTTTTTTATTTTTGATTATTGATATATGAAAATGATGTAACATGATGAATATACATTAAATTTTGTAAATGTGATAACAATTTTTTTCAAGTGATGACCTAGTTATTTTGTTTACACAACATATAACTTTCAATTTGCAGCAAAAGAATGAAAAGGGGAATAGGATAAGAATGAAATGGTGAAGATGAAAAAAAATTAAAAAAAATCATTGAAAAAAAAGGTGACCTAATCATCATGAGCAAAGGGTAAAATTTACTTCTTTCTAAACTCACAAATTACTAGCTTTATTGGCTACGTCTAGAGAAAACTAACCCTGATAGAATCGGTAAATGGGATAAAGTTACCATTTACATCATAGACATATAGATAACTTGTTTAAATAACTTTTTATTTGGACACATTTTTATTTAATATTTAATACTTTTCTTTGTGACCCCCTACATGTAGTCTCATGTGACTAGGAAGACACATGGGCTCATCACCACGGGCTATACATAGGTGAGTAAGGGCATCTCCCCCAATGTTAATACCACATAAATATTGAGATGCAATGGCTCAACACTAAAAATCATATAAATGTGAGAGATGTGGAATTTTAATTTGATGTTTCATAAGTTTTGGATGTGTCATGTTATTTGGACTAATTTTACTCCCAAGCCTTGGCCCCATACAACTATTAAGATGTAAGGGCTCATCACCAAAGACCAAGATAGGTGAGTAAAATTACCATATATATATATATATATATATATATATATATATATATATATATATATATATATATATATATATATATATATATGCTAATGTTTTATACTTAGAAGGAACTATAAGAGGAGAATCTATCATGGACAAGCTTCTAGACTAGGCTATGGACTAGTATTTTCTAAGTCTTTCAAGAAGATGTAGGAAAAAGAGATGTACGCTACTCATAAGAACTAAGGAAAGAACCAATGTAATACTATATTTGAGAATGTTTTATATGAGATAATAGATTGATATGAAAGTTTAAATGATATGATAAGCTACATTTTGAATTTTTTATTATGTAAACTAATAACTAAATCACCAAACATGACATCTGATATGCAAGATAAAATGTAAACAATGAAAAATGCAATGCAACGAGGGAAATGTGAAATGTAATTGTAAATGGGATGCCCCCAAGTGTCAAGGTACTTATAGATAATAATTTGTTTTGTTTTTAATTTTTGATTATATATTTATATATATATATATATATATATAATTTATTGGCATCTAAACCCAACCAAATGTCATAAAATGCATAAGTTTTTGTTTCAGTTTCTATTCCATGCCAATTATAGATAATATTTGTGGTTCTAACTAGATTTACTCTTCAATATAAATTTTAATTCTATCATTTACTTTAAATAGTACTTGACCAGGATGAGGTGTTGGGTGTACCAAAATTTATTAACAAAACATCTAGAGTATCATTCTTGATCAGGAAATCCTTGTTGAATAAATACATCCAGATATACATTTTTTGGTAGAGTTCTATAGTAATTTTGATTTTTTTTTGGAAAAAATAAATAGATCCAAATTAATATTACTAATAGTAAAGATAAATTCTAGAAACCTTCTAAGAGTTCTTCGAATCATCATGGAATTAAAAACCCTTTCCCTATAAGCATTACAAGAAATACTATTAAATAGTATGAAACACTAGGGACTAATGAGTTCACTATATGTACAAAAACAAATATCTCTTACCCAACCACTACTAACTAAACACCAAATACTACAAAATTCAAAATAAGATAGGTCTGTATTGGCAATCCATAATTCATTGGAAAATCTAGAATATTAAAATTTATTGTGGTGTGCATCGAATGTGATCTCAAAATCATGATCCAACTCATTATAGTGACATGATACTAGATTATCATAATAAATATGTAACACAAGAGTTAGGATTCATTGTTGGATTATAACCAATAGGTAATTCCATGTTGTTTCTCTCTTAGTTGGCTTGATGTTTTCATTATTTTCAATATTGTCTTCATAAAGTAATGAAGAGTTGATTTGTTCATCTATTGATGTCTTGAAGAGGATTCCACCAATAAGATATTTTTTATTTTGATTTCTCCTTAAAGCCTCAAATAAGGTTTCACTATGGAGTATTTCTCTAAATTGAATGTCTTCTTAGATCAATATAAATGTTGCAACTAATATGCCATCATGAAATAAGTGAAATAATGTGTGTTTCTTTGGGTCCCAATTGACATATGTAGCAAATGTGATGTTAGTGTATTGGATGGGAAAAGGAAGGGTAGTGATTATGGAAGGAGAACATGTTTCAATGATATTCACATATGCTACCACGAGAACTTACATCAATGCCAAATGAAACTTCCTCAATAACCATAAAATGTTCACTAACATTTTCTAACTAATCTTTTTTTGAGATCGAGGTGAATGATGAACTTTATCTTAATTCCAAAATGTACTATAACCTAGATTTTAGTAATAAATTTGATTTTGGTTTGGAGGTGGCCATAAGGAGGGTCTATTGAATTATATTATTCATAAGTAATTTTTTCACTAGGCATTTGGAAATGATGGATTTAGGATGAAGAGTTTTTTGAAATGCAAAATCTTAAGTAATGAACTAAATATATGTTATTATCCAATGATGGATTGGTTATGTTGGTTGAAGGAGGTTTGGTCCAACATAGGATCTTGGTAAAAAATGGGATATTCTTAAAAATAAGATCTTTGTCAAAAATAGAATCTTGATCAAAGATAGGTTTTTAGCTAGAGATAGGCTCTTTAACAAAGATAGGCTCATAAAAAATGGATGGTAGACCATGGTTGTCAAAGGTGGGTCGGTCGAATATGGATTGGTTTAAAATTGATGTGTCAAAAAGAGGTTTGTGAGAAATGGATGGAAGGTTATGACCTTGACTTGGAAGTGGAGTATCATGACTAACCTTAGGAAAGACATCTTAACATACCTCCAAGTTATGATTTTCAAATGTGGCTCTACTTGTATCTATCTTGATGTACCATTTTAAAATCAAATCTTGGATATAATATTTTAGTCTTGTCCAATGGTTTGTAGAATGACCTTCAATTTTGTGATAATTATAATATTTGTTAGGTCTACACTACTCAAGTTTTGGGATATTTAGTTAAAAAATATTTGGTGTTTGGAAATATGACTAAGTTTGTAGACACCAATTTTTGAAATAATACATCATAATGTTTCTCTAAAGAAGTGAATTTTCACTTAATAGTCATAATAATGTTGTTGATAGGTTTGGAGTTTTGAATTTGTTATAGCTTTGGGGGTGGAGTGATACTAGATGGTAGGGGTGCTAGAATTAGATTCCCTTTGCTAGTTTAATGAGGTATGTTGGAATTAAGACTATAATAAGTGGATGTAAGACTTTGTTAATTTTGGAAAATAGGGTCACTAGTGATAAGGTGATGTTGATGTGGAATGTTTTGGGATTCCCTAGTAATGAAGTAACATAGAGAGGTAGTTTGATCTTGAAAGGATGGATTTATTACATCTGTGTTGAAGGTGAAAGTATTTAGATTTTATGGATTTATAAAGATAGATGGATTTTTGGAAAATTTTGGATTTGATGTATTTTTTAAGGTTGATGGATTCATGTTAAAAGGGTGATTTAGATTTGTGAAGTTAATCAGATTTGAATTTGTTGGTTTTGTGAACAAATGTGGATTTGATGTAGTTTGGTTCAAGTTTGGGAATGGGTTGGATGTAAAATCAAATGGTTAGTTTTGATCAATGTGGAAAGGTTGGTTTTAATGGGTGTAAGAGTTGAAATATTGATTGGATGGAATATATTCATATTAGATTGAATTGGGGTTTGATTTGTGGATTGATTTTGGTTCAAGTAAAATTTTTAAAGTGGTGATGAAGGTGAACAAAAGGTTTGATTTAGGTTGATGCTAAGGTTGAAACTAGATGTATCTATGAATTCATTTTGATTTGTTATTGGTTACTTTTGATTTATGGGTGGAGTGGAACTTGTAAAATAATTCAAATAATTTTGACTACCAAAGCCTAAAAATTGATTTGATGTTGTCCTTAAGGTAAAATTTGGATGTTAATCTATGGGTAAACATGAATGAGTATTCAAGTTTTAAATTGATTGATTGATGTTTGGGTTGGATTGGTTGATTGGTAAACTTGAATAACTATTCAAGTTTATATTTGATTTACTAATGGGTGAGGTTGAATGCATATTCAAACTCAGATTTGGATTTATTAGGTGATTGATTGGCGAGTTTGCAATGACATTGAAACTTTGATTTAGATTTTTTGGATGATTGATTTCAAGTTGGTTCAAATGTGTGTTTGAATAAATATTGGCTGGATATAACCCTAGGTTAAGACAAGGATTATTTGGATTTGTATTTGTTACCGAATTGATAAAGAGATTGTTAAACATAACCATGTGCATTATAATGGGTGACGTTTGCTAAAGGAAAAACTTGACTCAATAAATGAAAAAGACTTGAAAATAGACTCTAGTAAATCAAAATACTAAAGTGACTAAAAGTTTGATTATTAACTAAATTCTTTTGAGTTTTTAGACAAATTTGGTTTTAATATGTTTGATATCTTTAAGATTCAAAAGGACTTCATTTCAATCAAGAATAATGCAACACATGGTAAAACATAAGGAAAGAATTAAAAAAATCATATTATAAGTAGTCAAGTAATTACACATAAAAGGTAAAAAACTAAGATAAGGGTTGTGAACAAATTTTGGGCCTTCCAATGTCACTGACTCATCTATACTCTTAGATGTGGCCTAATATTTTAAGGCACTAACCATGGAGGATGATATCGTTCCCATAGCCCATTGAGTCTAATTTTGAGGGTGTGTGGAAGGTAAATTTTTGATGCTAACAACTAACTAATGCACCAAAGTTGAATGGTAAAAGAGGATTTCTTGGGCTTAAGGTTTAAACAATATCATCTAAGGGGGAAAATTTGTGGAAGAATTAAATAATGTAGACACTAACTATTGGGTCTTGCCCTAAAGAGACCAACATAACCATAGGGATCTCACTATGTTAAAAAGTTGATGATATCATATTTTGAGGTAGTTGTTGAAACCCTAGATATTGGAGCATAAAATCCCTTCACATCATGGTGTGTTTAAACACACAACTGCTTAGGCAATTGAAATAGTTGAATCTCAATTTATATACCCCATCGATAAATGGGGTTGGCATATTGCATGGTGGTGAAATCAACGGTCAATAAATTCTCAAAAAAAATTAAGTGTTCATTTTTTATTTTTGAGTATCATCACCAATGTGATGCCAAAGAAAGATCATACGTGAATACAACTTGGGTAACACAAAATTATAGAATTGTTTCTAATTACCAAGTATCATTACCAATGTGATGCTAAGGGAAGAGCATACATAATTTCCACAATTATAAATATAATTTTGAAAGGAAAATAAATAACTTGAAATGAAATGTGATATAATTACTAAAAAATTTAAAAAAAAAAATTGAAAGTGTCAGTAAAATAAAGGAAATTAGTTTTTTGTTTAGTCTTTTTATGGATTATCTTTGATAAGGATTCTGAAAAAAAATAGTTAAAATGTTTATTTAGGCTTGGTACAAGGCAACTTGAAATGAAGCAAATAAAAACCATAAAAACAATGCAAAAACTACTTCTCTGTGATAAATTTGTAGTTATGTAGAAATATAAATAAACAAAATTGTAAAAAAGTTAAACACATGTAATAAATAGAATATAGAAAACATATAATAAACAAATTCACACATATAAAAATTTAAATGGCATGTATGATAATTTCATAGTTATATAAATTATTTCATTAGTCAAAATGATGAATTTGTAGCCTGTAAAAATGATTTCATTGACATAAAATGTAATTTAGCTATGCAGAATAATAATTTCACTACTCAAAAGGATGATTTCACAACTGTAAAATAATTTTATTGTTAGACCTAAAAACATAAAAATAAAAAACACAAAGGGATAAATTCATAGTTTTATGATAATTTTACTGTTGAGGATGATTTCGTAACCAATTAATATGAATTCATAGTTAGAAATAGTGATTTCACTAAAAAAAATGTCGAATTCGTTATTTTCATATAACAAAGAGTTATAAAAAATTGAAAAGACAGACATAATAAGAATGTGAATAAAAATATGATGGTGTAAATAAAGTTAAGAAAAAGATATTAAAAATGGGATAAAAGATAATTTCACTGTTATGGGGTACAATTTTGCAACTAATGTTTCCAAATCTGTAGTTACGTAGTGAGCGTACATAGCTAAGAAAAAAATATCAAATAACAAGCTGTAGCTTAAACTAACACTCACAAAGCCAATATTAAACACATAAGTAAACACAAATAGCAAAAATAAAATAAAGAACACTTTTCCAAATGCAATTATGATGAAGGTGGATGAAAAAGATGAGGAAAGATCCCACTAGGCGTGCCAAAATGTATGAAATAAATTTAGAAATGCTAATAAATCATATAATTATGCAATCTTAATCGAAGATAAATTTAACTTAAGATAGAGTAACAAACAAAGAAAATAGTAAACATAAACTTATACCTTAAATATTCAAGTTTCCTCTATTGCAATGTAAACTTGGTTAGCTCTTCAACAATGTGGTTGCTCATTCTTCCAATGCAAAGGAGAACAAGCTAATTTTTGGTGAAAAATGTATTTTTGGATGATTTAGTTCTCTTGGATTCACTTGTGAATTGATTACCACTTCATTAGCATAAGTCAAGATGGATTAAAATGGTAGTTTCAAGATTATTTATAGTTTTCTAAAGGAAGATCCAGTGGTGGAGGATTATTTAGATATTTTAAATGATCTAGATAATCTATGGTGGCTAATGAGTCCTCACCCATGAGGATGATGACCATTTCAAATGGTTGAGAAAAGTTTAGGAATGGTGAACTGAGTTATCAGGAATGGGTCAAAAAATTTGACAACTCAAGGGGTGACTCAAAGGAAGTTGAGGAAAATGTGTATTTGGTGGGGATGAGTCAACATGTGAGAGAGAATAAGGTGGAAGATGTTTTGTGATGTGTAAAATTCAGATTTAATATTTAAATAAGGATTTAAAAGTGTGCATAATTGATTAATTTGATTTATTCAATTGTTTGAATTTAGAGGGAAATGTCATGAACTATATAAAGAAGAAGAATTAATATGTTTTAAGTGCATTTTGATACTAAATTTAATTTAGGTGTCTACAAATCGCATATAGCTTTTCAATTTCTTGGGATTATATAAATTTTATAAGAGATTTATTCTTGGTTTTTCTAATGTGACTTGACCTTTGAACAAAGTTACCAAAGGTGGTGTTAAATCAAAGTTCATATAGTAAGCTGCATAATATAAATCATTCAAATAATTGAAATACAAACTTTTTTTTACACCAATACTTGCATTACTATATATTCAACAACAATTTGATCTTTAGACAAATACTTATGAATTCACACTTTGAGAACTCCTCACTCAATATGGTCACCCAATTCTTACCATGGTGAAAATTTCACCACACCTATAAGAAACTACCAACTTATGATCATGAGTTTTATGATATTGTTAACTACACATATCATATGTTGATTTAGATCTTTTAGACTCTAGATAATTCATAGCAAGAGTGCCATAAAAAATGGCCTTTTATCTTTAATGATTCCATGTAAACAACAATAATAAGAAGATAAGTTTCAATCTAGTCATAAATTGTTTAATCCATCCACTGGTTCAAGATCTCATTTTTATACTTGATGCATGTGGACATGAAGTCAACACATGGTTGGAATTTTATCCATCTTACATGAATTTTGTAAATATCTATCATATCTTGATCTATAATAATTTAATTCTAAATTTCTACTTTTAGGATAGACTCATATATTATCTTGGGCACTTGTTCAATCTACATGAAGAAGATATATAAAAACTAATATGGAAGACTCATTTTATCAAAGTTACAAGACAATTTTTATTTTAAAATACTCTTGCAGTGTTACAAAATAATTATATCCATATCTCAGGTCTGATGTATCCAAATATATCAGGTCTTATACCAAGTGTAATTTTCAAGATGGTTAATAAGAATCAAGGTACGTACACACCTCTATCAATTCCAATGAGACCATAGGAATTTGATTCCATGGATTTTATATTATGATACCCTATTATGGAACATGGTAATGATTGTGATTTTGTAGTAGTTTCTAGACTATAAAAGATGGGAATTCCCATACCCTAAAAGAAAGCAATGTTAGCTTTAGAAACATCTCAATTTCACTTTCAACATGTTTGGACCAAATTTAGAATCCAATAAACTATCTTATTTTATTGGGATATAATATTATTTAGAAACTTATAGAAATCACTTACATTTCATCCATAGATTGGTGGAAAAATAAAAGTGGTAAATAGGATAATAGTGCACCTTTTTAGAGTGTACAATTCAAAGAAGCAATTTAATTTGGATGAAATCCTAATTTTTATCACCACAACTACAATAGATATCTATAAACCTCTATCACATATATATGTTTTCAAATATACTTTGGTTTCTAACCTTTGGAACCCATAATGTAGCTTATCTTGTTCTACCATCAATAGTGAAAAATATTTCAACTCAAAATGAAGTTTAAAAAGTTTTTCAATTCAAAAGGACATTCAACACATTTAGCAATAAGTTCAAATAATTATACAACAGGCTAATGTAAAATATAATCAACATTATGATAAGCATCATGCACCATACACCTTCTAATTTTGTGATCAAGTCTAGATACTTGAAAAAAGGAAAAGATGGGACATTACCACAAGCTTCTTCCACTTTTGTATGGTTCCTATACCATAAAAAATGAATTAGGAGTGAAATATTTCTAGCTTGACCTTCCATCTTACCTTGGGTTGCATCTAGTCTTCAATATAGAAATATTGTGCCATTAATTTCCATCCTTGTTGGATACTTTAGATATTAGAGGGATTTTTCCACAAAATAGATATTAATATAGATTGTAACATCATAATGGAATTAGATCAAGCCATTGATGCTCATGTCAAATAGTTATGTCGATAAAACATCCCTCTCTTCTAGATTGTCAAAGTAGGTCAAGTGATTTACCAAGGAGATTGGTTTACAAAAGGGCATGTTTCCAATTTATTTACACACCTCTTACCATAACTATATGAAATGGGAACCATTTATCTTCAAGGAGGAGTGACTGATCAAGGAGGATATGGATATGTATATCTTATTTCAGTTCATTACTATTGCATATCTAGCCTTGTGCTAATGTTAAAAACATCATCATTAGGTTACTCATATATGTGTTAATTTTTAATATCTATTTACACTTTTGTTTTACCTCACACTCCCCTATAGTGTAAATATTATAGAATTTAACTCGTTAGTATTTAAAGTTAGTGATGTCACAATATTCATCGGTTATGAAGTGTTTATTAGCATTTCTTGTAACGATTCAACCAATGCTTCATATTATTCTATTGTATATTAATGTACACTTCCATTCTTTACAAAAGGTTATGTAGATAATAATTAAGTTATGGAGTACATAGACAAAAAATATGTGATCTCTTAGATATCATATTGAACTTAGAATAATGAAATTTTGTTATTATAGTTCTATATTTGGTTGTCATCTTTTTCTTTTCTTTCCTTATTATTTATCCATTACATCTTCACATTCTCTATCATATGTAAATTTTATTCCATTCATAACCCTCTTAAATATATTTAATTTTTCCACTAAATCTCATCTTGGGCCCCAAACCAAATAGTAGACTGACCATAGATGTAAATGTGTAATACTAACTATCCAAAAAAATAAATCACACAAAAGTTAGGAGAATCTATGTTTTCAAACGTGATGAAAAAAATGCATATTTCATTTTATGATGAAAATAAATAGGTTTGGTTTGAAGAAGGGATACAAACCAAGATAAGGCTTGAAATTTCACAACCAAAATTCCCCAAAAAATAAAAAGTTATGGTAGCTACAATATCAAGAAGGAAAGAAGAAAAAGATGTTAAAATGGTGTATAAAGTGTGGGAAATAATGAAACCATTATAATGATTTTCCTTGTGTCAATAAAGAGTTATATGATTTTTTTTTTAATTAGGAACACCCAAATATGAAGTGTCATTTGGTACATCATGATGTGTGGTAACCTCAAAGTGTGAATTGTATTGCTCATATTGATAAGAATTTTAGAGAACTATAATATCTTAAGGATATCATCATAAGGAATGTATTGATATTAATTGTGTAGTGATAAATTACCAATATGCCTCAAAAATGAGGATGGGTTTCACCTTCCACAAAATATCAACTAACATGGGTGCCATTGATGCAGGTGCATCACTTGGAGACTCAGAAAATAAACAAAGTGTGAGAGGTCATAGTGAGTCTTTCATCTTGAAAGGTGTAAGGGGTCATGAAATACCCCATAGGAGATATTATATCTGTTAGGTTGTGGAGCTAAAAGCTTCAACTGTTGCAGACATGGAGGAGGTTACTGAGTTTTAGAGATACCAGCGTCGACAGTGGGACTAACATCAGTCACCTACAGTGTAGAAGGGCAACCGACATCGGCAAGAGGTCAGTCGATGTCTGTCACCTCTAGGTAGACAGGGACCAACATTGATTGCTTGTGGTGGTTTTAGAACTATTCGTTACATGGAAAGTTAGTTTGTTGAACCGAGTGTTTGCATGTAAAGGCTAATTTTAGTCTTGAGTTGCATTTCTAATTATTGTAATTAGGTGTCTAATTATTGTTTTCATGGGATCTATATAATAGACTCATGGGCTATATTGTAATTAAGGATTCAAGGAAAGGAAGAGATCCTTCCAATTATAAGATCTTTGATTTTCAGGTTGTGCAAGATCAGGGCTGATCTACATGGTAAGTGAGATCATTTGAGTTGCAGGTTGTTGCAAGCTTATGGGAGATCTACTTGAAGTACTTTGAGTACTTGGTATACTGGTAGTGTATTGCTGACTGATTGGAGGTGAACACCAACTCTATGTTTGAGTTGTGTGTTGGGACCATTTTTGATAGGAGAGTGAACTCTTGATTGAGAATTACTGGGAGCCCTTGAGGTGTGGGAAGCCTCTAAGAGGTGTGAGAAGAAGTGGCATCTTCTTTATTGTATTTTCTTTTTGGATGAGTATTAATACAATATTGTGTATTGTCTCTCATATTCTATGTCATTTGTGAATTCTAGTTACTTGTTCATTCTGGTATGATTCCGTGTTTAGTTGCTAATACAAGGTAATCATATATACTCTTATTGTGGAGAGTAGGATCCTAACAGTTGGTATCAGAGCTTTTGGTTGGGTTTACTAATATGTTGTATCAGATCTGGTTAGTGTTTGTTGATTACAGGTTACTCACAGGGGTTTCTGTTTGAGTGGGAGTATAGCAATGGCAGAAGAACTTAAGCTACGAATGGAGAAGTTTAATGGCAAGAACTATCAATTATGGAAGATGTAGATAGAAGATTATCTATATCAGAAAGATTTGTACTTACCGTTGGGTGGGGTTGCATGCAAGCCCATGGATATGAAAGATGAAGAATGGGAGGTTCTTGATCGGAAGGCTCTGGGATCTATAAGGCTGAGCCTTGCATCGTCTGTGATTTCTAACTTATCACAGGCCAAGACAATGGTACAGTTGATGGAATCTTTGGCAAATTTATATGAAAAACCCTCAGCTTCGAATAAGGTATTTCTTATGAAGCAATTATTTAATTTTCAAATGTTGGATGATGGATCTGTACATAGTCATCTTAGTGATTTCCATGGTTTGGTAAACCAGTTAAATTCAGTCAATATTGTTTTTGATGATGAAATTAAGGCTCTCTTAATCTTGTGCTCATTACCTGAAAGTTGGGAGAGTTTGGTAATGGCAGTAAGTAATACTGCGTCTACTTCTAAGATCTTAAAAGTTGATGATGTTGTGAGTGTAATCTTGAATGAAGAGAATCACAAGAAAAACACAGGTGAATCATTAGGAAATGCTTTGAGTGTTGAAAGTAGGGGAAGGCAAAGAGAGAAGATCGAGCATGGGAGATCAAAGTTAGAGATAGGCAGGAGATCCAAGTCTAGGTATGGCAAAATAACCTATTAGAAGTGTGGAAAGTAAGGGCATGTAAAGAGAGATTGCTGGATGAATAAAGATCAGCATGAAGGACATGAAGAAGCAGATGTTGTAGATTTTGTTGCACAAGATGCTCTGGTATGTTCCTTAGATAAAGTAGAATCTTGGATTTTAGATTCTGGTGCCTCTTTCCATGCATCCCCAAATAGGGAATTTTTTCATGAATATGTCCAGGGAGACTTTGGAGAAATTTATTTAGGGGATGGTAAGCCTTGTCAAATGGTTGGTAAAGGGAAAGTGAAGCTAAAATTGCAGACAGGGAACACATGGGTGTTGAAGGAGGTCATGCATATCCCAATCCTAAAGTGGAATTTGATTTATTTTGGAAAGTTGGGTGATGAGGGTTACACAGTAATTCTCATAGCGGACTCTTGGAAAGTTTCCAAGGGTGCACTTGTAGCAAGAGGTAAGAAAGTAGGTACGCTTTATTTATCTACTTGTATTACTAATTATCTTTTTGGGTTATCTACTTTAGCTATAGATTCAAAGATGTGGCTCAATAAGCTTGGTCACATGAATAAGAAGGAGATGCATGTTCTTGAGTCAAAGGGTATGCTTTCATATTTTAAAAGCATGGATCGAGATTTCTATATGCAGAAGAAGAAAGTGACGTTTCTTGAGAAATTTGATGTTCGTGACAAGAACAAGAAAGCCTTGGTTTTCAAGGAGAAGGTGATAGATAGAGATCAGTGCAAGGGGCTGAAGAATTTTGAGTAGAGCAAGGTTGATATGGACAAGGGTTTAATCCAAAAGGAGCTCATAGGTAGAAGTCATCACTCACAAGTAAAACATAGAGACCAACGTCGGTTAGAAAACTAACGTCGACATCCAGATAGGGACCGACATTGACTATGTGCAACCTAATGTCGGTGACTCAAGATAGATAAACACCAACGTAAGTTAGGGGAACCAATGTCGGTGATGAGGTAGTCACATGGAACTGACATCGATCGAGTGCAGACTGAGATGTGATTGGCATCGGTCACTGTGACAGATTTTGGGTGGACAGCAAGCTATCAAGGAGTCTCAAGCATCCATATGGAGGACTTAAAGGGTAAGTAAGCCTCAAATTCATCATTTCCCTTCTTTACACTACTTTTTGCTCACTAATGGTCAAGAACCAGGAAGTCATTAAAGAAGTAGAGCAGGTAGATCCAGGAAATAGTGGGAGCTTGGCATGGATGAGGAATGTGATTCCTTGGAGAAGAACCAAACAGGAGTTTTTGGTGGAGTTGCCAGCTGGAAGAAAGCACTGAGAGATGAATGGATTTTTAGGATAAAGAAGAGCGGAAATGGACACGTGAGATAGAAGGCTAGGGTATATGGTCTTGAGTAAGCTGCAAGACAATGGAGGTTTGACCATTGTGTTTCACTTTACCAGGTTGGATAATATTAGCTACATTATCCTATTACTGTATTGTGTGATTGTTGCAGAGTTACATATGTAGGGAGTTGCTAAACTAAAGGTAAAGTTAGTTTAGAGTTGTGTCATGAGGAATCTAGGAGCAGCAAGATTCTTTGGCATGAGTGTGTTCTAGAGACATGGAAGGTCACAAGTTGGTTTTGTCTCTAGATGATTGTGTGAGACTGGTAAGTACGCTGATGGTTAGACAGTTCTATGAACAATGTCCTGATTCACATAATGAGGTTAAGTGCATGGTATGTACTAAAATTGAGATTTCCCAAGCAGTGGGAGCTGTCAGAAGGTTTGGAGCCAATCCGAGAAAGAAGCACTAGAGGGCAGTTTAATGGATTCTTAGAGGGACCAATAGCAGGTGCACATGCTATGCAGGGTCAATTTCTTTTCTATATGGGTTTGTAGATGCAGATGTGGTAGGTGATTTGGATGACAGGAGGTGCACCATAGGATTTGTGGTGGTTGGTCTTCAAGAGTGATCTTGAAGAGGGATACAAAGCCAGGGAACAAACTAGATGATGTACAGGTATAGCTATAGTTGCAGCTGTTTATCTCTAAGTGGGAGATTGTTAGGTTGTGGAGCTAAAAGCTTCAACTATTGCAGACATGGAGGAGGTTGCTGAGTTCTAGAGATACCGACATTGGTGGTGGGACCGACATCGATCACCTACAGTGCAGAAGGGCAACTGACATCGGCAGGAGGTCAACTGACGTCAGTCACCTCTAGGCAAATAGGGACTGATGTCGATCACCTGTGGTGGTTCCAAAACTATTCGTTGCACGGACAGTTAGTTTGTTGAACTGAGTGTTTGCATGTAAAGGATAATTTTAGTCTTGAATTGCATTTCTAATTATTGTAATTAGGTGTCTAATTATTTTTTGCATGGGATCTATATAATAGACTCATGGGCTGTATTGTAATTAAGGATTCAAGGAAAGGAAGAGATCCTTCCAATTGTAAGATCTTTGATTCATAGGTTGTGCAAGATCAGGGTTGATCTACATGGTAAGTAAGATCATTTGAGTTGCAAGTTGTTGCAAGCTTATGGGAGATCTACTTGAAGTACTTGGTGTACTGGCAGTGTATTGCTGACTGATTGGAGGTGAACACAAACTCTGTGTTTGAGTTGTGTGTTGGGACCATTTTTGGTAGGAGAGTGAACTCTTGATTGAGAATTACTAAGAGCCCTTGAGGTGTGGGAAGCCTCTGAGAGGTGTGAGAAGAAGTGGCATCTTCTTTATTGTATTTTATTTTTGGATGAGTATTAATACAAGATTGTGTATTGTCTCTCATATTTTGTGTCATTTGTGAATTCTAGTTACTTGTTCATTTTGGTATAATTCTGTGTTTAGTTGCTAATATAAGGTAATCATATATACTCTTATTTTGGAGAGTAGGATCCTTAAAATATCAAGTAAATTTAATATTTATTATGTTTTTTAAGATCTTTGGTATTTTCCAACCAAAACATGCATATGTGAATATTTGAATTTGGTAACTTGGTTTAGAGTGTCTAATGGGGTAATGAAAGGTGGTTCTTGATGTGAAAGTGAGTTCTTATGGTTAGTGAGAGTTAGATAACCTCCATAATGTGTTGAAAAAGAATATTATAATGTTAATAAGTTGAATTTGAATGTAATCCAAGAGAATTAAAACAAGAACATGGTGTAAATGACCTCCTATGTGGAGTTAGCCTCTTGGGAGGTAATTATCAAGAGAAGGTTGTTATGCATGAATGGAGGCATGCTAGAAAGATATATAGGGAGTGTAGAGAGTCATTTAAAAATATGATAAGTACTATGATGGTGATATGAGAGTATAGGTTCAAAGGAGAGACTTAATAGAGTCACAAAGAAGATCAAGAACCCTGCCTACACTGTAATTCTGCATGTGACTATTTATAATACAATAATGTTAATGAATAATATGGTGCTTTGAGATAAAAGTTTATGGATTCTACATAAATTAATGATATGTGAATTTTTTTAAATTTTTTTCCTTAGTTTTAAAGTGAATATTCTGGTTCTAATTTACAGGTTTAGTCATCAAATGAAAGACTTGAGAATACTCTATTTTAGAATAGTCATAAAAAAGGTAATATAGTTGTTTGGATGTTCAAGTATTTAGAATGTCATAGAGACTATATGAAATTGTTTTTATCCTTTTTATTCTTAGGTAATTCCATTTTTTTAGTAAAATATTGAGATTCAATCTTTTAAGCACACACAGTCCATTGAGTAAATTTTTTTTAACACAGTCATTCAAGGCAGGTAAGAAGACTTGATTGATGGTTATTGATAGGTTTTTATGTTATATGAAACATAAAAAATATTAAGGATATTGTGTCTAATGTGATTATCCTTTTAGAAGGATCATAATTCCATATAGAATGCAAGATTCAAACTAAACCTACACTTACAGTCCCTTGGTATACCCCAAACTTTGTGTTTTTACATTTTATGACCATTTTATGATTAAACAAGGGGAGTTATCCATTGGATAAATTGAACCTCATTGGATCAGACCTATTATATTCATTTTAAGTAGTTTAATTTGTTTTTAATTCATTTAATTCCAAATTATAGGCTCTTGGATCTAGGAGATTTGAAATAGAATGTAACAGTCTACGAAAAGGTGAATATTTCCATGGGTTGGAGTCTAGTGAAGATTCAAGATTAGTTATGAAGATGTAAGGTGATTATAAAGACCATATATAAATGGAAGGAACTATTTAATACTTGCAAAACCTAAATTAAGCATTTATATCTCCTCTTGGCCTTGAATAAGCCTGCATGACCCTAACCTAGGGTTTTAAAACTAAAATTATAATAACTAATGATTCCACCCTTAGAATTTCACAAAAAAATGTAGTCTAATTTTATTTATTATGATCTAAACTATTTTGGTATTTTTAGACATGTACAATATGACCTAGTACATTTTTTATTACTGTGGGAATGAATTAGGTGATAAGTGGTGTTGAGATAGTGGGGTTACCTTAGGAATTGAACCATGAAACTTTAGGAGAAGATATATGTGGATAAATGATGCCAAAAATATTAATATTTTGTTTTAATCATCTTTTTATGGACCAAAAAAAGGAGCTTTGCATGAAAATAGGGTTACTAGAGAGAGAGAGAGAGAGAGGCTTAAAGAATGAAAGGATAGTTTGATCAAAGATAATTATTTTTAGATGTTAATATTAAATTGGATATGTATGGGGGTTATAAGAGGTAGATGAATGACCATGGGAATCCAAATTATAGAGACCAAAATCCCTTGATTCATAAGTTAGGCTTTAGTGCCTAGGAAGCTATATGAAGATAAGTGAGTTTGAAATCAAGAATGAAGTAATGAAAGCCATGATGACAAGATGGTGTTAGAGGAGGTGATATTGAAGGAAAGAGTTAATGTGTTATAAGTATTCAAAAACAAAAATAAAACTAGATGCATGAAATACAGTTAAAGAACCTAGTGAAGAGAGAGATTATTCAAATAAATCAAGATAAATAAGTAACTACATTCAAAATATAAATCAAAGATTAAAGAGAAATCCAAGTCATATATTAGAGCTAGGAAGATGGATATGGAGTTATGTAGGAATAGGATTTGGATCAAGTCATATCAAAGCAACAAATATTCTATTAGTAAAGAATAAATATAACTTTCAAGGAAAAAGGTACATCTGATTTGATAAGTTGTCTCTCATTATGCTTATTTTATATGAATAGTGTGTAAAGATTGTGAATAATTATTGAAAAGTAGAATCAAGTAAAGGTATAACCTCTTGAGGCTTGTCAAATAAAGGAAGATAGTGATCCAAGAATTTACCTTATAGGTCCTAGGTGAAGGATTATAATAAGGAGAGACCCAAGTGAGGTCATAAGGAGAAATTAAGCTAATTTTCTAGGTGATCTAGGTCTAAGTGATACATAAGAGTAAATAAAAAGTGAGATGAAGATGGAAAAGGAAAAGAAAAAGTAGGGCATGGCTAAAATAAAATACTACAAGGAAAAGAAGGTCAAAGGAGACCCAAAGAGAAAAGAGTTGAATGTATAAAAGGAGATAGAGGAGATAATAAATGAGTTAGGACAAATCATAAAGAGAATAAATCTCATGGTGAAGCTCATACAGGAAGAAGAAAGGCAACAATTTGGTTGGAGCATGAGAAATAAGGTCAAGTGGCTTATAAAGCTACTTATGGAGAGACAAATAATAATTGCATTGAGATAAAAATATAAGGACAAGAAGAGAATTACCCATAGAGGTTTGAACAAAATAGATTTGTCAAGTGAGTAACCTAAAATAGATATGGTGAAGAGAGTTCTCATTTTATATAATATAAAGGAATATATAAAGGAGAAAAAAGTGATAATAGAAGCACTCGAGGAAGAGAGTAAGGAAAAGAAGAGAGTGTTCATGAAGAAGATACTCATGGAGACATTATGGTATCTTATTTAATTATCCAACTTTGTGTTTAAGTTTATATATGTATATATGAAGGATATCCTTGTGAAGGTCATGAGCAAGACCTTAAATCTTGTAAGAACTGGGACAAGTAAATAACTTATAGATTAAAATGAAGAAAGAATGAGAGGACTTGTAATAGCTCATGAATAAGATGATGGAAAAGAAATTCAACTAATAAGTGAAGAAAATAAAGATGAATTAGAGTTACATGATGCCTTTGAGGATTTTTTAGAAAAAGGAAAGAAAGTACATAAAAAATAAATGATTACAAATTATGAAAATTTGAGAAGAAGGTTGCCAATGCAGTAGGGAATATAAAAGATAAATATAAGTTCAAATTTGGATTTTAATTATGTATACAAGAAAGAGATTTTAATGAACCAAGATATGAAGGAGAGTACATATAATTATTAGGTTACTAAGAGGTTAAATGGGATTTCAAATGCTGATATACATAGTGCTACTAAGAAGATGAATGTAGGAACATAAGATGGTGAAAGGAAGAACAAGGTGGAACTCTCAAAACCATCAATAGATAATGGGTATGGAATACACAAATGGCTTCAAAAGTCAATTAATGATATGAATCATACAAATCCCAAGCAAGGAGTTGTATATGATGAGGATATAAGAAAAGGACCAGGTGATATATTTTTAGTTCAAGTGAAATATGTAAGTTCAATTATAGAGAATACAGTGTCTAGTGAAGCATTTCAAGCCACAAAAGAGTCAAGAAGGTCATATGATGATCACTAAAGGAAAATAGGTTATAAGAAGATGCATAACATGAAAAAGAAGTTAGAATATAGATGAAACCAAGGTATGAAGTCATAAAAAGAGATGAAGAATATGGAAGGAGTTTTTAAGACTAGTATAAGTAAGTTTCAAGGCAAGTACTAACAATCAAGATAGATTGTAAAGCATATAAAAAAACAAAATGAAGTATGGACAGGTATGTGTCAAAATTTATGGTAAATTCAAATAATGAGATAGCCAAGAAAGAGTGGATAGTTAATAAATAAAAATAAATGAAGGAAAGTAATGAGGAAAATCCAAATAGTGCAAAAGAATTACAAGTATAGGAGAAATAAGAGGTGGAAGACAAGTCTAGGAAATAAGATGGAATACAAGAACATGCCATGAAGATGAGTAAGTTAATCTTGCAAGAGATCCCATTAAGGCATGAAGAAAAACATGGTGAGAAGGTGAGATATTTGATTGATAAGGTTTTTTTATTTTTTTGAGAATAAACATGAAAATAAGAGTAGAAAAAGTTTCCAAGAGTTATTGAATCAATTTAAACCTCATATGAGGAAGACTATGAAGTCTCAAGGTGAGAAAAGAGTCCATATAAAGACTCACAATCAGAATTTAGTATATAGTAATGAAAAAGTGGAAAAAGGTGTAGTCAAAGGTATAATAAGCATGAAGTAGAAATAATAATTATAACATCAAGACACATGATAAGACATGGCTAAGAAGATAGGGCAACAAAGAATGTATAAGAAAGACAAGTCAGAAGTGAAAGAAAGTAAGTATGAAGTGTAAACAAGAAAGATGACTCCAAATTAGACTTCTAAGGATGAATATGAAAAAAGAAAGATATTTATGGTAATGAATGAGAATTAGAAGGATCATAAGATGAATAATACCAAGAAGTGCAAAGGTTTGCACAGTATATGAATATAGAAGATGACTTGAAAAGAAGACAAAGTAAGAGGATGAATCAAAAATGCTATAAATAGATGAAGAAAGAAAAGAGGAAAAAAAATAAAAAGATGTTCAATGAACATCATAAAATTAATTGGAAATAAATAAGATAAAAATTATTTAAACTTGAGCTCAAATTTCCCTACATGAGTACGATGCAGGAACATCACTTGGAGACAGAAAATAAATAAAGTGTGAGAGTTCATAGTGAGTCTTTGGCATTGAAAGGTGTAAGGGGTCTTAAAATACTCCATATGAGGTATTAAATTGAGTAAAGTTCCTAGTTATTATGTTTTTGAAGGTCTTTGGCATTTTCCTACCAAAACATGCATATTTGAATATTTAAATTTGGTACCTTGGTTTAGAGTGTCTAAGGGGGTAATGAAAGGTGGTTCTTCAAGTGAAAGTGAGTGCTTGTGGTTAGTGTAGGTTATATAACCTCCATAATGTGTTGGAAATAAATATTATAATGTTAATAATTTAAATTTTAATATAATCCAAGACAAGGCAAATAAGAACATGGTGTAAATGACCTCCTACATGGAGTTAACCTCTTGGGAGGTACTTATCAAGAAAAGAACATTATCCATGAATGTAAGCATGCTATAAATATATATCAAGACTATATATATTCATTAAAAAATATTATTATTAGGGTGAGAGTAGATTATATGTTCAAATGAGAGCCTTAATAAAGGCACAAAGAAGATCAAGAACCATGCCTGCACTATAATTATGCATGTGACTTTTTAGAATGCAAGAGTATTAATGAATAAGATGATGTTTTGAGAGAGTATTTTTTAGATTATAAATTAATTAATCATATGTTAATTGGTTCAAATTATTTTTCCTTGGTTTTAAATTGAATATTATAGCTCTAATCTACAAGTTTAGTCATCAAATGAAAGACTTGAGAATACCCTATTTTAGCAGTCCTAAAGAGAGACATTAGAGTTATTTTTTGGAGGTTTATTGAAGAGGTTAAGGTATTAATAAGTCATAGAGACTCTATGAAATGGTCATGATCCTTTTTATTCCCATATAAATCCATTTTTTTAGTAAATATTGATATTCAATCATCTATATAAGCCCACACAGTCTGTTGAGGAAAGTCTGTATTAACACAATCATTCAAGATAGGTAAGAAGACTTGATTGATGATTATTGATAGGTTTTTGTGTTATATGAAATATAAAACATATTAAATATATTTATTTTGATGTGATTATCCTTTTGGAAGGTTCATAATTCCATATATAATGCAAGAGTCAAACTAAACCTGCACTTATAGTCCTTTAGTATACCCTGAACTCTATATTTTTGTATTTTATGACCATTTTGTGATTGAACGAGGGGATTTAGACATTAGATCAAGTGAAAATAATTATATCAGACATATTATAGATATTGGAAGTAGTTTAAGTTTTTTTTAATTCATTTAAGCCCAAATTATAGGCTCTCGGGTCTAGGAGATTTGAAACAGACTATAACAAACTAAGAAAAGGTGAAGATTTCCATGGTTTAAAGTCTAGTGAAGATTCAATATTAGTTGTGAATATGTAATGTGATTATACAGAACCTATATAAGTTTAACTCTTAAGGACTTTCAAAACCTAAATTAATAATTTATATCTCCTCTCAACCTTACACAAGCCTGCATAACCTTGATCTAGGGGTTTGAAACTAAAATTAGAATAAATAATGATTCCACACTTATAAATTTATAAAAAAATTGTAGTCTAAGTTTATTTATTACGGTCTAACTTATTTTGGTATTTTTGGAGCAGTAAAGTATGACCTAGTATGGTTTCTATTAATATGGGAATGAATTAGGCCTTAAGAGACCTAATAGATGACAAAGGGGTGTTGAGATAGTGGGGTTAACTTGGGAATTGAAACATGAAACTTTAGGATAAGATATGTGGGGATAAAGGGTGCCAAAAAATATTCATATTTTTTCTTACTCATCTTTGTACATACCAAAAAAGGGAGTTTTACATGAAAATAGGACTACTAAAGAGAGTCTTGAAAAAGGAAAGGGTACTTTGATCAAGGATTATTGTTTTTATAATGTAATATTGAATTGGATATGTATGGGGGTTAGGAGAGGCATAATAATGACCATGTGAATCCAAATGATAGAGGTAAAAACCCTTTGATTCATGAATTAGGCTTTAGTGCCTAGGAAGTTATATGAAGATAAGTTAATTTAGAATTAAGAATGAAGTAATGAAAGTCATGATGATAATATATTATTAGAAGAGGTGAGATTGTAGAAAATATTTGATGTGTTATAGGTCTTCAATAATAAAAAGAGAACTAGATGCATAAAATAAGTTAAATAACCTAGTGAAGAGAGAGATTGATCAAGCAAGTCAAGACAAACAAATAACTACATTCAAAATAAAAATCAAAGATCAAAGAGAAATCCAAGTTAGATATTAGATCCAATAATATATATATGGAGTTATGTAGGTATAGGGTCTACATCATTCACCTTCTCTACAACATTAATGAGGATGGACTTTGTATTTTGCACAATACTAGCCCAATTGGCAGCCTCTATATTGAAAAAGGTAATGCAGAGGTTATTCAAATAAATAAAAAGGTTGAGGATCATTATAAAGGAAGGGAGTATATCAAGGATTTTATCAAGGCAAAAAATAAGGGATCAAGTAGTTAGCTAGCCTATAACCTATTATTTGTGTGGATAAATGAGTAACATTTCTCATAATTTTCAAAGTAGCCTATAGAGATAAATTTATCATGTGTTTTACAAATTTTATGTCTGATACAGTATAAATAATTTTCCTACAATTGAAAAATAACATAAAGATAAGATAGTGGATATTTACTAAAGTTTGTTATTAAGTACTTGATAATGAAAATATTGACATACATCTACCACACATGACTTTCACATAAAAACATGTCCTAATCAACCATTATCTCACACCTACATGATACCTTATGAGTTTGATCCTTCTATTCTACCATTACACACCTATAATAACCTCATTGTCTATTACAACCCTAATTAATTACTAGCTTGCACATAAATGTTCTTATCCTTAGTTTAATCTATATGTCCATGGATTGCTACCATTAAGTTTGATTAGTATATCTGATTGATAATGACCAATGCTTATTGGTATTGGACCTCTCCAAGCAATGGATAATTTATAAAATCAAATATTTCCTTAGTGTTGGCCCATCTTCCTAGTGTGTTGGTGGCATTATAAATTACCTAATTAGACTAATATATATAGAAATCAAGGCTTCACTTTAAAGGGAGTAGGGAATTTATTGGTACACATATATACACTATTATAGATTGAGGAAATCTACCCTATTATTCCCAAATTACAAATCAATCACCAGGAGCATTCCCAAGCCAACTATGAAGCATAAAAAATCTAAGGCTAAGCAATCATTGTCAAATATCAAAGCCAAATCATTATTTTTAAACATATAATAAGGATCACCAATTCACAATCACACTAGGTGGGAGAACTATGTGTGGCTTTATTTCCCTCTTCAAAGTATCAAATACATAGGTAATAGTAAATCATCAAATGGGGGTGATTGGGATCAACTCATCCCATTAAGATTTCTTATTTTTTATAGGTTTCTAGCCCTCATAAGAACACCTAGGGTTTCAAGGTGAAGGAGGCTGATTTTTGTAATTACACACATCATTAGGGTTTGTCATCACACATATAAATCTTTCAAAGATGTGAAGGTGACCATATGGTTATAAACATTATTTTCCACACAAGTCAATAATGACCACTACAAGTCAATATTGACATTTGATATTGACCCAAATCCAACAAAACTAACCCTACATAGACAAAAAAAA
Source organism: Torreya grandis (assembly GCA_037957365.1). NCBI lineage: Eukaryota > Viridiplantae > Streptophyta > Pinopsida > Cupressales > Taxaceae > Torreya > Torreya grandis. Next base: position 150,981 of record JARHVA010004633.1, on the reverse strand, counting down.
ATTATAAACTAGATGAATCATAAACCTTCTTTATTATATTTTGCATTTCAATAATACATTCATGATTATACAATCAACTAAAAAATATGACTACTCTTCCCTTTGTTGTACTTACTATATTTAACATATACCACTTGTCTAATAATTACAATCAATTTCAATATTTTATATTCAAATTTATGCTTGTATTTCATGTCTACCAATTTGAATTATATTTCAAGTTTCTATCCTATTAGGGTGTATAAAACCAAAGTAGGGTAAAACACAATTCAAAATGTGAATATGATTAACACCAAACCAAAATAACATGCAAATATAGAGTTGTCATTAGAATGGAATGCAAGGATCAAGGGTTTAGACTTATAGAGATGCCTTCAGCCAATAAAATTAGTAAGGTTTGAGAGGATAAGTATCTATACCCAAAGAAGGTAAATATGTTGATAAATGAAATAATTGAGTTGTGATTTATTAAAACCAAGGATAAAATCACCAAAAATGTTACAAACATTGAATTATAAGTCTATGTCCAAATTATTCAATAATAAGGTGTGATTACTACTCTTGTAGACTTCTCAAAATCATAAATGTATTGAAAAATTAAGACATCACAAAACATAACAAAATTATTTCATAATCTATTGGATTTCAACTCTAAGGGATAAGACAAGACATAAAATATGGTTTGGCATGTGAAAACTAATAAATAATGGGATAAGGATGCAATATGGATATTGAAATCACTAGGTATGAGTTTCTTCATGTTTTTTAATCTTATTTTATGAGTAAAATAAATTTGATTGTGTGGTTTACTTGGGAAGTCATTAGCAAGCTTATGATCTACAACCCAACAACATTGAGTTTGGAGAACTATGGTCATGTTGAACCAATCTGAAGGATAGAAGATGTAGAAATCAAGGTATGGGATATAAGCTTATGAGAATATTTTTAAGTCATTGAAATGAAGATTGATGAGATGCAATACCATGTATTGATTGGTAATAAGTAGGATTATGATGGTATTTTGATCATCAATATGGTGGATAAGCATTTGAAAACTCATTACGGTGATATGAACATTCTCATACCCATGAACAAGGTGTAACATAAACCCTACATGATATCCAAAGAGACAAACTCAACCTAGGAACATATACCTAAGAGTTGGTATAAAGTGGAAAATAATCCGAGAAAGGAAGTAAAAAATAATATATTTTTCCTCATTTTTTCAAGTTTCAAAGTATACACAAGAGTGGAAAGGACAAAAATAGCCTTAAAGACAACCCATATATATCCCTTATGTTTTGAAAAAATATCGACATCCTAGTTACAATTAACCTTCAGTTCAATCTCCTATTAGATCAAAAATAGATAATATATATTGCTTAGTTATGACTAACCAGGGTTAAATAGAGAAAAATAATGAGATCACAATACTATGGGATTCCACCTCTTCCATTAGTGTGGATTCTGAAGTTGGTATGGCTAAGTGGACACAAAGTGGCCACAAAATAATACAAATGAGAATGGTATTCAAAACATATCGACAAATTCTATAGTATTTTGAGATATAGTATTTGATAAGAATAATTACTAGGCTTAAATTATACATTCCAAAGGTGGAGAGAAGACTAAGCACACTAAACCATGAATTGAATGAAATCATAAATACATGATGGGTCATACATTAGACAAATGAATTAGAATGGTAAATAGCTTACAAGATGTTGAAAACTAGGTTTCAGATATCAAATTAGCTATCACACAAATGTCTGAAATTTCAAATAGGATAATGTCAAAAAGTGCACATTCATTCTTGCATGGATATTTCAAAAATGTAACACATATATATGATATATTGGATGCATATATTACAAGGTAAGATGACATAAATACTTAAGGCTTAGTATGTGATTTAAAAATAATGCAGGGAAATAAGTACTTAGTTGTAGGTTCAACAAGATTTTATTCAAAAAAAATTATTTGAGGATGAAAACCCAATGATTTATAAGATGCTAAAAAATATGTATCTATTATTAGGTTATGGATGATTGGATATAGTGATTATCATAGATGATAAAGAATATAGAGTAGATAGTGATACAAACATCCATGATAATAGAGAAAAATGCCACTACATATGGGAGGGCAAGATATTTTTACTCAAGTCTTGTGATAGGTTTTGTAATAATGAAATTTGTTCTCTATATATAAAGAGTGAAGAAGAAATGGATCTTAAAGGAATTTTTGAACATAATATAAGTGTTATGTTTTCAAAGAAGAAGGATGCATCTAAGGTTGAAGATTTTTTTTTTGAAACCTAAAAATTAAGTAGTTATGTCAAAGGGATGTTGTGGATTTAATAAAATAATAAAGTAACAATATCCACACAAAAACACTAAAAACGTGGTTTGAGAACATCAATATTAAATAATTACTAAGATAACACCCATGGGTGAATATTGGACTCAATAGTATATATTATAGGATTTTTAGTTGTCAAGATACTATGATGATGTGTTTTTCATGAAATTCAATGAAATAATGGAAGTATACCCATTTCTTAGATAAAATTGCATTGATATTAAATACTACACAAGGCCAATTAAGAACTGAAAATATTGGTTTAATCCCAACATGAATTTAAAGGTTAAAATAGAGAATGATTTAATGTCAAATTAGGTATCATATACTCAGTAAATAAATATGATTGGGTAAGTCTGATGGGGGTTAAATAAAAGAATACTATGGAAATTAGAGTATATGGTGACTATCAAGTAGTGAATGATGCATGCATGAACAATCATTTTCCAATTTCATTAAGCGATGAAGTACTAGAAGTTATCACCAACTATGATTTCTATTCCTTTACATTTTTAGTGGGTATTATAAAATCCCCATTTCAAATTATGATCAATTTAAAAAAACCTTCACAACTAAATGGGGTTCATTTTGTTACAAGGTGAGTCATTTTCAATCAAAAAATGGATGGACTAGTTTTTTTTCTCTAGAGCAGTGTTAACTACATTAAAAAAATTCATTCATGATTTTATTGAAGTATATCTAGATGATTGGTAAGTTTTTTAAATCTTCAAAGATCATTTTTTCAAAACTATGACTCATGATGGAAAGATTTAGATCCTTATGAATCACACTTAATCTAAAGACATTTTTTTTCCTTACACCATTTGGAGTGTTGCTATGCAATTATGTTTATAGTGAATGGATTTTTGTGGATCAATCCAAGATCATAGTCATCATGGGGATTAAACCACCAACTACTCCTTCAAAAGTGTGATATTTTTTTGGGAACACAAGGTATTACTAGAATTTCAGTCACATCTATGTTGATATTGTAACACCCATGGATAAACTACTACATAAAGATAATAAGTTTGAAAGGACACCTAAGTGTAAAATTGTATTTAATAATTTAAATAAAAGGTTGGTCACATCTCCAATTTTAGTCTTTATTTATTGGAGTAAGGCATTTCATGTTTATGTGGATGCTTTATGATCTATGATTAATGTTATATTAACATAACTAGGGGAGGGAAAATTATACCACCCTATTCACTATTTAAGTCACATGTTTTTATCCATAGATATTAATTACACCATGATAGATAGAGAAACCTTAGCTAGGATTTTTACATTGTATAAAATTTGTCAGTATCTATTAGAAACCTTGTTTAAAATTTTCATATATAATCAATAATTATAATATTCTATGACTAAGCCATTGTTGGTGGATAAATTTTGAGGTGGTTGATGTTATTCCAAGAGTACATGGTGAATATTTATTTTAAACTGGGAAGATAAAATGTTGGACTAGATCACCTAACTAGAAATGCATTTTTAGGAGTCCAAATGCATATAATTTTTTAATTATTTAAGTAGATCAATATTTACATGGATTATAATTTTGTGATACACACACTTCCCATTGAGAAATATGTTGATAATATGGTTAGTGTCATGGAAATATTGGGACAACTATGCACATTCTTCACACTATAGGGGAGGCCCTAGCAGATTGGCACACATTCATTAGGGACATATTAAACATTATACCATGGTTCAAGGATTTTATAGGTGATACATTATATTTCACACATTTGGAGTTACCAAAAATATTACATGCTTAGTAAGATCCACAAATCCAACACATACCAATGGCCTAGAAGCTCCACAAAATTCTCCAATGCATCCAATTCTATAGATCTAGGCTGATCCAACAATGTCTTCATCAATATAATAGAGCTTTGGGTAAGTGATTCATCTATTGCCTCCACCAACACCACCATCATAGTAATTGATACAAATAATCTACAATTTTGGTTATTTTTTTGCCAATGCAAGTTTTGGGAAAAGATAATTTTGGTAAAGTCCTTAAAACTAATGCCAACAAGGTAGAAAACTAGTAAAAAGAAGCCTCCTAGCTATGAAAACCTATTAAAAATCCATAAATGGTGATAGGTTAGTACATTTATTATTTAAAAACTTGAATGAACAAATTAGTTGTGCAAGATGTGAAAATTGACAAGTGGAAATATTTGGGAAATTGGAAATAAAGCTTTAAAACATGGTAGTGGATAAAGGTTCCATGGATATCATCCAATGGCCAAGTAGGAAGAAGGTTAGTTCACATTTTACATCAAATTTTTTCTCAAGATGATACAAGTATTTAAGTTTTGGAAAGTTTTAGTAAGGGATTATAAATAGTTAGTAACAAGCAATTTTATATAGTTTTAGTTATGAATTGGGCATATTTAATAATTGATGATGTAAGTGGATAGTAAAAATATAAGGTTTAACACTTTTTAGGACTAAACGGAATAATAAAAGAAGATTAAATATTCTAAATAATCATTTAGATTTTATATATAGTTTTTAGTCACATGGTGATAAGTTAGTTCCTTGTTATTTGGTGTATGATGTATCCATATCCAATATAATTTTCTTGAATATATATTTCCATGATGGTATTTATCATATGTTGGTTATGTTTAGTTCCATTATAAAAAAGTATATGAAACCTTTGTATGTCTTTGTTATCTATATTTTAGAATATTATGTGAATGAAATATGGTGATAATTAAGTGTTAGTTGAGTTGAAGTAGTTTGAAAATATTTATTTGCATACCTTATATCTTGTGACTTTGAGTCACTTATAATTGATTCTCTCTAGGGGCCACTACTAACAATATGTCATTTGAGTCAATGCACTCATGTGATACACTCACACTCTATGGGTGCATTACACATCATGGAAATATTTTTAAATTATCCTCTTAAAAACTCTCTACTGGGAGTTATTTGAGTATGTTTTTTTTTATCTATTTTAGGTTTTCAAAATGAAATAAAATAAATTTAACCTATGATTTGTTTGTTTTTTACAATTTGAAATGCAACTTTACAAAAAATAAAGGGTGGAAATTGATACACAAGTTAGATAATTTAACCACAAAGGCATTTGTTGAGAAGGGAATAAAAGAAACTTAGGTATTTTATTATAAATTTTAGGTATATATTATTTAACCCTAAACCCAAGGTTTTTATTTTTAAAATATTTTATATAACATATTAATTATTTTAAGGTATCAACCATTTATTATTTAACATATTTATAAAATATTATGTGTGCATTTTGAATGATAATATATAGGGCATTTTTTTTATGAATTGTGGTTTAAGGGATAAATACCATATGCACAACTCATAAAAAATGAAATCACAAGATAGATGTAAGATAATGCAATAATATATTGAAATCAAATATAAGTTATGCCTTTAAAAAGTACCAAAAAGTATGACAAAATAATTAAACAAGCAAAAGGGATAACAAAAGATAAATACTGATAGAAACTAACACACCAGGGCACTAATCTAGAAATATGAGACTATAAACATGATCTTGAGTTGACTATGATAACATGCTAATACATTATGAATCTAACAATGTTCTATTATTTGGTTATAATAACAAAAAAAAATTATTATGTATTGATTGGAATAGTTAGGCTATTAACTATGTCCATATGATATTCTTGAACATATGTACCTAGGTAAAAATTGTGTCTCGTGCTATTTTTTGGCTTCTATGACTTTATGGTATGATTCACAGGATGATGACAAATAGGTTTGTGCATTATCATTACATAATTAATGGATATAATTCCTTTTAAGGAATTATCTTTTGTATTTGACCTAATACTCAAATGTATGCATAAAATAATGTGTGCAAGTTAGTTGACTCAAGAAATTATTGAGATTTTCAATTTCATATCCTACATGCTTCAAATCATACACAATTTATTTATAAGTCATGTGAAAGAAATCCCAACCCAAATGAGAGATATGAATTTAGTTTATTTTATAACAAGATGTTCATGTTATAACCTTCTTTTGGCACAAGGTGATGATGACACAAGACTTGGATTTGATGTAGATTCAATGAAGAATCAATGGTAAAACTCCTCAACTAGTGCATTAATAAATTAAATAAATATGTGGCTCAATAACTCAAGGAAACCTCTTGATTAATAATTAGTCAAATGACTTATGATTTATTTGCACATAAGGGGTTCTATAGGAAAAATTAAACATAGTCTAATAATGTGGAATAATGACAAGTGCAATCGAAGGCATGAAGAATAAAAGTAAGGTGAAATAGACCCACAAAAATTAGATGGATAGAATCAATAAGTCATTCATTTTTTCTATGATAAAATAAACGAACCATTGATTCTGACCTAGGAGGTAAAAGGGCCCAAAATAGAGATCATGTTGAATAAATAATGGATGATTTAGATCCTAAAACTAATAAAACAATAGGTCTCAAAGGAATATGAGGAAATATTTATGAATCAAACGTAAAGATACACTAAAGTGGTGGAAAGGTGTTTGAATATAGATAAATGTACACAAATGGACCAAATATGGACATGCTTGACAAATATGCAATGGAAAAGGATGTTTTACCAAAATTTAGTGTCTATAATAATGAATGAGAATACATCCTAAATAATGAATAAATTTTGATTTGATAAATTACCTTCACTACTTGTGTTCTCCTTCCACTACCTTAAACCTTTTTCTTGAACAACTATTTTAACTAATTATGTTTTAGGGTTAATTACATTACACACAAGAAGCCAAAATAATAGAACAAGGGAGATATAATATAATATAGTAATAAAAATTAATATAAACTGACCTAAGCCCAAAATATAGGCTAATAGTATAATTTTAAAATGATAAGGTAAGGATAGAGAAAGAAGATAGAAACAAACACACCTGATAACTATAACTAGATTTTGAGAGTAGAAATATGTTTATATGAATAATATAATTATGCTCCTGAAATATAAATAAAATTTGACAAAGGGGTTAGATTTGATCAAGCATGAATTGTGTCTATGATCCATAATCGATAATAATCAAGTGTCATACTTTGGCAAAAATAAACTTGAATGATAGATCAAAACATTAATGATGACTTAATAAAATTGACTTTTAAAATGATTACGATATTAAAATCATATTTTAAATATCCCAAATAGACAAAATTTAAGAGTGTATCAATAAAGAGACAAAAATTGATAGAGAATATCAATCATGATTTGATAACAGAGTTTGGCACAATGGCCTACATCTCTAGATCCACTCCAATGGGGATCAATCCTTATTAATTATTGCAAAATTTTCTTTACAATTTCTTATAAGTTTCCAAAATCATCATGTGGGCTTTAATCTATCGAAGAGATAATCTCAAAACAAAATTATATTATTTGAGGCCTTTAAAAATCTCTAAATCCCTCCACTACTCTCATACATGCCTTGTCTCCACAAAATAAAACTGAAAGCCATGCTTCAAATAATACCCTAATCACTTTATATAGTGCTTGAACCCATGGGTGTAATGGTCAAGCCCTTCTCATTTTACCCAAACATGCAAGGTTTGAATCCCACTTCCCATCATTTTTGGCAATCCATGTTAATCTATTATCCCACATTCGGTAAGTGGGTGGTTGTTTGGATATTATTATACAATGAGACTTGTGATTAAATATGCCATGTGGTTGGCATTAACATGTATTTCATGGGAATATATGGGATGTTCAGTGGTTAGAACAAGGCATGTGGGTTTCATGTGACATGTGGGTTTAGAACGTGGATGTTTAGGATGTTATGTATTTGGAATGTGAATGTTGGGATATGAAACATGGGGTGATGTGGTAGGTATGTGGTGAGGTAGATATGTTACATGGAAATAGTATGGTTATTTGATTTGTTTAGAACATTCAAAATATTTAATTATAATATATTTAAAATTAGACCATGGTAAATAATTGATTAGTGGCAAGCCACGTGGTGACTTGAGGACCTACCACGTGGTCCAATCTCCACTTTCGACTTGTTAACCACTCACCACTTGTCAACATCAACTGGATGTTCTATCCAAACCCTAATTTTTTTACTTGCCCTATTTTATCTTTGACACCTGATATTTTGCACATATGGGCTGTATTTTGAGAATTGTAAGATGCACCAAAAATCTCACGATGAGCTCTTTGCCATGAGAATATTTGATGAATTCTATTTTGGAGAAAAATATAGATCCTCCTGGATCAATTCTCCGAACTAGGAGCTTTTGGACCTCTAAAAGTTGATTAATTGGTAAAGAGGTGAGGGTATTTCTCCCTCACTTTTTTGGCTTCCATCTATTTGGCCTTGTTTGGGTGCATCCCTTTAATACCAAAATGAAGATATTAAACATCACCCCTTCATGAATTCTAAAGCTTCTTATCAAGAATTATATATTTCTATAGTTCTATTAGATACTTAGGAGGAAAATCATCAACAGAAGGAATGGATACACTTTCATCATGATCTACAATCATCAGAGGCTCATATAATTTTATATTTTACACATTCACAATTGAATAAATATACATATAAGATGTAAAATCTAATCAGAAATCATCTTTACCAATATTTTACATAATCCAAAAAGGACCATATTAGATTGATTTCAATTTTTTACCTTCACCTACCAGCCTTTCCTTACTAATGTGAAACCATACCAAATCACCTACAGTAAACTGGTGATCAACACGATGTTTGTCATGTCTTACTTTATACTTTGCTTGACTTTTTTCCAACTACTCTCAGATATTCTTATGTACCTACTATATCTTTTTAATGAACTTCATTGCTTTAATAGCATCATTACGTTCATCAATAACTAAATCCTATCCATAACAAACATCTAAAAGATATTTAGGCAAATAACCATAACAAACTTTAAAGGATATTTCATAGTAGAAAAATGAAGTGCATGGTTGTAATCATGTTGAATATATCATAAATGTTCATCCCATAACTTGGGATGTTTATTGAAATAACTCCTAAGCAAGTGTACCACTGTGTGGTTTACAACCTCTGTCTGACCATTGATCTATGGATGAAATGCAATGCTCTTATTCAACTTAGCATCCATTAATTCCCATAGTGTTGACCAAAATTCCCTAAGAAAATGAGAATCCTAATAAAAAATAATAGAATTGGGCAAACCAAATGAACCCATACATGCTAAAAGAACAAGTCTATCATACATTCCCTTGTAATCTGCTTAATACAAGGAATCAAAACACACATCTTGCTAAATATATCCACTACCACATACAAGTAATCATGTTTCCTCTATGACATAGACAAACCTCCTACAAAGTCCATGGAAATACTTTTCCAGGGATGAGTAAGAATAGGTAAGGGAGTGTAAATTTCAAATTTCCTATTACTAGGTTTGATTGTGGCACAAAGAACACACCCCTTGATATATTTGGAAACATTTTACTACATACAGGGCCAGTAACAATACATTTTCAAATGTGCAACCATTATATCTACTCCTAAATGACTAAAAATAAGATAAGTATGTGATTCCCTAATAATGTGCACCCTTTCATTTTGAGGAATACAAAGTTTACGCAAATGATACAAAATTCCATTATGCACATGATAGTATGATTCTTCTACCTATTTACCACTCATTAAATCCTTGTACACATCCTTAAAATCACTATCATCAGCAAATTGTTCTTTATAACTTTAATGAGTTAAATAACTATGTTGTTAAAAAGTAGATACAACTAGCATATGAGGCCTAGAAAGCATGTCAACAACTTTATTATGAATACCTTTTTTATACCTAATCACAAGATGAAACTACTATAGGAAACCCATCCAACAGAAATGCCTAGACTATCGTAGCTTGGCCTATGATTTGAGATACTAAAGGGGTTGATGATCTATATGTATCATTATCTCCTTGCCCATGAAGTATTTTATCCAATCTTTAACACTCTGAACCAATGCATACAATTCCTTATCATAAGTTAGATAGTTTCTTACTACACATGTGAAGGTCTCAGAATGATAGCATACTAGTTTATTTCCTTACATCAAAACAACTCCCATAGCATAATCACTTGCATCCATCTTGATTTCAAATGGATGCTACAAATCAGGAAGTGCCAAGACATGATTAGTACTAATCTTTATCTTCAAAGTGTCTAAGGTCTTTTGTTGCTTGTCTCCCCACTAATAGACCTATTTAGTACTAGTCAAAGAATGCAAGGGTGATGTAATAAGTGAGAAATTAACAATGAATTTCCTCCAATATTGTACTTCACCAAGAAAAATTCTAACCTCAATTACATTATTGGGTTTAGGCCATTTAACTACAACCTCTACTTTTATAGGATCAATTTTTAACTCACCATGTCCTAAAATATAACCCAAGTAAACCAAAGAGGTCTTGCCAAATTCACATTTAGACAATTTCAAATAAATTTTCTCCCTTCTCATTGCACCATGGCTTTCCTAATATAAATCACATGATCTTCCCAAGACTGACTAAATATCAAAATATCATCTAAGTAGACTATAACAAATTCATCAAGGAATGGTCTCAAAACATCATTCATCAATTGCATGAATGTTGCTAGTGCATTGCATAACCCACAATGCATGATAAGCCATTCAAAAAATCCCTAGTTTGTCTTAAAAATAGTTTTCTAAATATAACCATCATTAATCCTAACCTAATGATAACAAATTTTCAAGTCTAACTTAATGAAATAGATAGCATTTCTTAACTGATCAAGCAAATCATCAATACAAGGAAGAGGGTAATGTTTCTTAATTATAATTTTGTTCAAAGCATATAAATCAACACACATTCACCATGTGTCATCATTATTTGGAACCAAAATGATAGGTGAACCAACATGAGATGTACTAGGACAAATAACACCCTTTTCTAAAAGTTTCATTCCCTACCTTTTGATTTCCTCATTTTCCACCACTAATACCCTATACATGCCAATGTCAGGGAGAGGAGAATCTTGTAACAATTGAATTTCATGTTGAACTCCCCTTTTAGGGGGTTAACCCTTTGGGATCCTAAAACACATCATCATAACTAGAAATTGTTTTAACCAATTCTTTCATATGTTTAGGATCACAATTTTCCATAGCCTGGAAATATTCTTTTTCGTTAAACTTAGTCAACATGAGATAAAAAGTCTTACTTGAATTGACTAGTCTTTTCATTTGACATAATCTAACCAAAGAAAGACTCATCTTAACATGATGTTCTCTGAATATATATTTAATTCCATCCTTAATAAGCAAATACTTATTATCCTCCCTATAGAAGATTGATTTTCTATCATAAAGATAAGGGCTTTGTAAAATAATCTTGTATATATCTAGAGGGACTACATCTAAATTAACTTCATCCATGAATTTAGATGTGATGACAAATTTCAATCTACAAGTTTTGGTTACTTTCATATTTGCATCATCACATACCCAACCAAGTGGATAGGGTTTTGGATGGGGATTAGTTTTTAAGCCTAACTTTTTAACAATCTCTTTAGAAATCATGTTTGCCTGTGATTCACTATCAAATAGAGTGTCAATATTAGTATATTTTGTAATAACCCTAATGTGGAAAAACTCATTTTTTTCTTATTATCATGCACATATTTTTGTTTTGAAGATGAAGCAAAATTAGATGACTTAGTGCTAGAAATAAAAAGAGAAGAACAATTCTATATACTCATAGTTGTGATCATAGTTTCATCCCTAGAGTCTGAACCCATATCCTAAACCACAGTATTAGCTTTCTTATCTTCCTTTTTAAGCTTATTAAAAGTTCTTAAATTAGGATGTAATTTCCAACACTTAGACTCATCATGATTTTTATTACAATGCTTACAAAATGTCTTACCCTCTTCTTTATGAATAGTAACAATGGATTTTTGTTTGCGCTTTCTAGAACTCTTCCCTTTAGAATGCTTAACATCAAATTGATTACCTTTAACTTTAGGAAAAGATTATTTTGTCTATTTTCCTCTATCATATAAATTAATTTCTTTAACATATGCTTCATCTAAACTAATGAGATCGAGAACTACAATCATGTGTTTCAAGTAACTATGCAACCCACCTATATACTTAGTAAAGTCTTTTTCCTAAATTCTTGTTTACAATCTTGAACACTTTGTCCTTTTGTTTATTTGAAATATTTACAATCCATCAAGGCTTGCTATATATAACCTAAAGTATAAAATTGCTTTTTGAGTGCATCAATAAATTCACTCCAAGTAGAAATTGAGTTAACTATGTTAATCTCGCTTTCCTTCAACTTATTCTCCCACTAGATGAGAGATGTGCCTCCCATTCAAAGAGTAGCTAGGTGAATTTTAGCCTCATCATCTACAATCTTCTAGACCCTACAATATACTTTAATTTTCTTTATCCATTTATCTAGCTTTTTTGCATTAATCTCACCATTAAACATTGATAATTCAAACTTAATATCTAGCTTTAGTAAAGGAAGAGATTCAACATTTTTTTTGTCTTTACCATCACTCAAAGAGGAGGAAGGTTTCTCAAAAAATTTATGACCTCCATCATGCTCCATCTTAATTCATCTTTCATGGTAAAGTTCCTTGACCATGTCCTTCATTTCCAAGAAGGATTGTTGGAAATCTCGTTTAGACTCAAAGTCATCTCCCATTTTTGTAGTACGTCTTGAACCAACCTTTGGATTTTACTCTACTAATTCTCCTTCACCTCACCTAGATTTCAACCTTGTCAATAGATACTAGCAATCTGCATGGTTAAATACCAAATTTTGCTTTGATACCAAAAAATCTAATTTGTAATCAACAATAATCAAGTGTCATACTTTACCATAAATACACTTGAATGATAGATCGAAAAATTAATGATAACTTAATAAAATTGACTTTTAAAATGATTACGGGATTAAAATCAAATTTTAAATATCCAAAATAGATAAAATTTAAGAGTGTATCAATAAAAGAGACAAAAATTGATAGAGAATACCGATCGTGATTTGATAATGGAGTTCAACACAATGGCCTACATCTTTAGATCCATTCCAATGGGGATCATTCCTTATTAATTATCATAAAAATTTCTTTACAATTTCTTATAAGTCTCCATAATCATCTTACAGGATTTAATCTATTGAAGAGATACTCTTGAAACAAAATTGTATTGTTTGAGGCCTTTATAAATATTCAAGTCCCTCCACCACTCTCATACATGCCTTGTCTCTATGGAATAATACTGAAAACCATGCTTCAAATAATACTCAAGCATTTTATATAGTGCTTGAACCCATAGGTGTAACGGTAAAGTCCTTATCATTTTACCCAAACATGCAAGGTTCAAATCCCACTTTCCATAATTTTTGGTGGTCCATGTTAATCTATTATCCCACATTTGGTAAGTGGGTTTTTTTTGGATATTCTTATACCATGAGACTCATGATTAAATATGCCAAGTGGTTAGCATTAACATGTATTTCATGGGAATATATGGGATGTTTGGTGGTTAGAACATCGCATGTGGGTTTCATGTGACATGTGGGTTTAGAACATAGATGTTTAAGATGTTATGTAGTTGGAATGTGAATGTTGGGATATGGAACATGGGGTCATGTGGCAGGTATGTAGTGAGGTAGATATGCTACATGGAAATGGTATTGTTATTTAGTCTGTTTAGAACATTTGAAATATTTAATTATAATATAGTTAAAATTGGACCATGATAAAAAAATGATTGGTGGAAATCCATGTGGTGGCTTGAGGACCCACCATGTGGTCCAATATCCACTCACCACTTATTGACCACTCACCACTTTTCAACGTCCAACTGGATGTTCTATCCAAACCCCAATTTTTTTACTTTCCCTAGTTTATCTTCAATGTGCGATATTTTACGTAGATGGGCTCCATTTTACAAATTGTAAGATGCATCAAAAATATCTCAATGAGCTCTTTACCATGACAATGATCAACCTACAATTTGGAAACTTTTCTTTTAGAGAAAACTATAGATCTTTCTGGATCAGTCTAGGTCAGAATCAATAGACCATTGATTATTTCAATGTACTACCAATTCATCCCTCTAGTTATTTTCATTTCTTGTAACTTTTTAGACAACTTCACTAAATTATTATAAGTATAATCATAGCTTGGATGTATATAATTTATAAGTATAATTATCTTATTTTATTATTCTTTGACTTTGACCTAATTATTTGTAATCGATAAATCATTGATTATGACTGGGTCAAAATTGGTGGACCATTGATTATGACTTAAACACAAAAATATTAGAGTAAGAGGATAGGAGGTATCCCAAAAGATAATAACATAAAGAGGAGAGACACAATATAATTAATAAGCGAAGACAAGGCCACACAAAGAAAAATGAAAGAGAGAAAACACATGAAAAGCATTATTAATTACATAATTTGAAGTGATTATCCATGTGCATAAAACCATGTTATAAACTTGTAATAATAAACCTTGTACCAAAAGTAGGTGTCTACATAATGCAAAACTTTGATGCATGTGAGTGATGCATGCGTATATAAAATTAAAATAAAACTTAATTACATAATTGAATATTACTTGAGGGATGGAAGGATGAAGACTTTATAATTATAAACTATATCATAAATAAATATATTTTACTTTTGAGAAAATGGGAATGCAAAAAATTATTCAATATTTTGATGAAATAAATAAAAAATAAAATAATTACATTTAAAAATATGGAACAAATACACCTAGTGGTACATGAACTATGTTTTCACTATTGAGAAAATATTAGGTACTAAAACTAAAAATAAAAAAATATAAACTACCATGGATGAGTCTTAAAGGGAACTCTAAAACCTAAATTATTTAATAGTGAACCTTAGAAACTAAAATTTTATTCTTGATGAAGGAAGAAAATATATGGTGCTTCTTGGTAAAATAGTAGTCCATGTGAATTTGAATATAGGTATATAATATCAAGATACAATATATAGATAAATTCCCTCCCTTTTGAGGTGAGGGATGTGTACCTACTGTTACATATCACTCATCTCAAAATAAAGATTCATGTGCATTACATGTTATATAAAAATATCCAAAGTTGTTAAAATATTTGAAAACACTTTGTAAACACATGTATGTAGCTATAGTAATATATCATGATGTAAATATTAATAGTATTATATGCTTCATGGGATAATGAACTAATCGAGCATAATGGAAAATAATTTCCATGCTATAACTATAAGAAGAGACAAATAATATGTTTGTGTTACTCATATGTAATATATATCATCATGTAGAGCTCACTGATACTTGTAATACTCATATGGTAATGTAGTATAAATAAGGGAATAAGAAGGGAGGGGAAAAGGATGTGACTTGAAAGGACATAGAGAGGATGGATAAATATATGTTCCTATGATAAAAGGATGTCCCAATATGGATGAATTATGTAAATTTAAGTATCGCATGTGATATTTTTAATATGATTAGATTTAAGGAGGTATACGTGATGTCAAGGGAAAAATTTAGTGGATATTATTTTTAGTTAGAAAAATATTGGGGATTTATAAATTCAGGATTGGATGCATAGATAACATTAGGCTGAAAATAATTTTTCCAAAAAAACCCATGCACTTTATTATTTCCCTTTTGAATAGCCAAATGAATTCTAATCCCAATGGGATTTTGTTCTTGGATTGCCAACAACTCAATGGTCTAGGATTTCAAACAATGTTTGGATCACCACATTATATGGGCCTTGGGATCACACTTAGTAAAATTTTTGAGGTAAATTTTAAAATTTCATTAAATTAACTAGTTATACCCAACCCAAATGTTTTAAATGTGTGAATATATATACTTGAAATTAAACATTATTTTTCATCCTATCGATATTCAAATTTAAATTATTTGACAATTGAGTGAGTATAAAAGGATCTAAATATTTTTGGGTATAAAAGGATCCTGTAAACCAAAAAAAACTTTATTCTGATTCAAAATTATTTCAACATTTTAATTTATAGTTGTTTTGTTATTTTTGGGAATAATGAAGTTTTATTCCTGTTTAATAAACATGTCTAAGTAGGTAAAATTAGTAAATAATTTTCCTAATTATGGCTACTTATTTTTGAATTTGAACTATAATTTGACCTTTCTAAAAATATTAAGAGAGCAAGGAGAAACATAACTTAACTTATTATAAGATGCCCACTTTCAAACAGGGTCTATAAATTTGTATGAAGGACTGGGACACTATCACAAATAGGATCCTGGACTAAATTTTTTGATTGGATAGGAGCATCAAAAATGGACACCCTAGGCTCTAGTGCTATATTCCTCTGGTGATATTGTCTTAAGAGTTTAAGCTTTCTAGGTTTTGTTTGTCTACTCAAGGTGAGCCTATGTACCAGTTTTAAATTCTTATCTATCAAAAAAACTCCCTATAGAGATGATTCTTTGTATACTTGGATCTTTTATGCAATTGAAAGAAACTTTGGAAAAATGGGAAAAGGGGTTTGTGGGTAAAAGATACGTTAAATTAACTTTACACCCAATATGTTGGAATACTACCTACATACCAATACTCTAAATAGGGATCAATCTAATGTAGTTCTCTCATTGAAGTGCTTGGTGCAATTGTGTATGAAAAATGTAACTAGATGCAAAATTAGGTGTACTTTAGATGGCTAGGGACTTGTGTAAGGGTTTAAATAAGCTTGGAATAATATTAGAAGGTTGTATGTAGAGAATAGGGAAAAATTCTTGAGTGTACTTGCATGTATTCTTGCTTCTCTCTTGTAAATGAGTGACAACCCTTCTAATTAGAATTTGAATGGCCTTTTATAGGGAAATTAATGATCATGGGTTAAATGAATTCATGTTAGGCCATTAAGGAAAAGGATAAGGATCTAAAATAAGGACTATTTTTTCACTTGAACAACAATGCCAAATTCAAGACACCCTAGGTTTCAATGCTTTTATCCAAGTTGGGTGCTATTGTCTAGAGGGAATGAGACTTGGGGGAATAGATCTGGGCCTAAAAGAGATCCCTGGATCTGTAAGGGTTAAGCCTAAAAGGTTTTGGATGAATGGGAATTAGTGAAAGAATAGACTAGAAGGGTTGTTTAAGAAAGAAATAAGACCTATGGATTGGGTGTCATTAGCCATGCTTAAGTCATCTAATTTCACATTTTATATGGCTACATTTCCCCCCATTTATTCTAGTGATACAATAAATAAAAATACTAATATAAAGTAAAGTTAAAATCATACCTGAACTTACCTATAATGGATAAGTTCATGAAGTTGTGTGATGCTAGATGTACATAGAGAGAACATGCTATAAAATGTGAATTTGTAATGAAAACATAAAAGTATATCAGTTCTTACTAGATACACTATATCTAAAATAAGAATGTATAAAAATTGAGTAAGAGGAAAGAAAAAGAATGAATACACCTCATCAAGTACTTGAACCAATACAAAACCTGTTGTGATGCTAGATTATGTTGGGTGTGTACTATATCAAAAGTAATATCATGAATAGAGATAAGTACTCAATTCCCTAGAAGTAGCTCAAGAATGCAAAGGCAATCCCTTTGGCTCCATCATCTCTAATTGAGTGAAGATAATGAATCATGTGTGTGTCACTTGATGTTTAGACTATGTGTCCAATCCCTCTGAATAGGTGGCTCAAGAATACAAAGGTTGGCCCTTTGGCTCCATCGTTGCCCCATGAAGTGAAGCTATGAATTGATACCAGTATAGAATAGATGTCATATGAGATGTTTCATGGAGCCCATGGATGTTCTAGAAATCTAAGAATGTGGCATGGATAGCCTGAATGTATGCTAGAAACTAGGCCATTATTGGTCATTTTAAAAGATGGAGGTTAGGATTGTATGAAATCCACTCCAAAATTGATGTATTAGGATTATATGAAAGCTAAATTAGGAATTTAGGTACTCAAAAAGTCAAATTTGTATGAAATTTTAACTTTAAAGTGATGCCAACCACCTACAAATGGAGTAAGGGATGCAAATATGAGAATGCTTGATAATAAACTAAACTTAGAAATAAAATAAGACTAATGTGCCATGCACATTGCCCCCAATCACTAGTGTCTGAAACATGGATTCTAATCTATAAGTTATGTCATTTTCCTAATCTAAAATTGAAAGTGGGAATCATCATGCCATGCATGATAACCCCTTATATCTATATTATCTGAGAAAACTATACTAAACTATTAATTCTAACTAGTCTAGATGTGCAAAAATTGTATATAAATTGAAAATTTTACCTATTTTTAGAAAACATGAGTGTTTTTATACCTAGATAGGAACACCAAAATGAGGACACCCCTATGTTTGGTGTTACTATCAATTTCTAGCACTGTTGTTCTATGCTAAAATTGGTTGCTGATCTGGAACTATCACTATTTTTTTACTTTATTCTAATTGGTTTGACCTCTATATTTTGAACTAGGTGATCTTAATGATATTGTTTTGACTATTAGGATATTTGATCTCTGTGACAAAACCCCTATTTGTTTCCCCCTCTTTTGAGGGTAGGAATGATGAACCTACAATGACTACCCTCAGAAGAAAGAGTTCTGTAATTGTGTTAAGTTGTATAAATACATGACATAACAATGATATTTGACAAGATATCACTAGATATATAAATGTTTGTATTAAGATATTATTAGATCAATAAGGGTATGCCTAGATAGATATAACAATTGTAAAAACATGTGAAATATACTGAACTAAAATTAGAAATGTTAGATACTAGTTATTAGTTGGAGGGATGGAGCATGATGTCCATCATGGCATCTGATAAAGCAAGAGAAATGCATGATGTGGATCATGGAATTACACACATTGAGAAGTAAAAAATCAATCAAGCAAACAAGCAAGAAGCATATAGGGATGGCCAAGGGAATATGCAAACAAGGGACATGGGCACATGTCACTCAAACTAGAAAAAAAGCATAGAAGGTATGTTCAAATGCCACATACACATATAATTTTAAAAAATCAAATATTGGCACAAGGGCCATAGGCACATAGAAGAGTACAAGAAAGGGACATTGGTAAATGTCCAAAGATATACACACATAAATAGAAGTAAAGAACATTGGCAAATGTCCTAAGGCACACATAAGAAACAAAACTATAATTGGAAATGTAAACACATATAGCTACACAAACCAAGAAAGGAAAGCATGTAAACTAGAAAGGTAGAATCACATATAACTAATCAAAGCAAGAGTGAAATTATACAAGACATGTTTAGTATAAGACTAGGTATATGTTAGGAAATACACAAGTGCAAGATATTAGTAAGTGTTGATGTGGTAATCTATGTAGTCTAGTAAGTAATGTATGTCAACATGATAACTAGAGTATGTGGTATAAGAAATACATAACTTGGATGGTGTAGTCATGTAGAAGATTCCCCCAGTGGGAAGATGTATGTCGATGTGTGTATTGAATGTAAAAGTAGGATTCCCCCTCAATGGGTAGAATGAAGCAATCAAGGAATTAGAAGTCACTACACACACTCAAAAAAGATCAAGTGATGCATGGTAATGTAGATAATCAACAACAATAGAATAGAATAGAACATTTAAGTCTAACAAACTAGTATAAATGTAAAACATGGATGATGCATACAATCTAAATGTTTTTGGTGTTTTTATATTTTGAAAGTTTTGCATTGTTTTTGTATTTTTGTATAAGCTATGTAAAGGATAAAATAGGAAGAAATGATACTAACTGATGAGTCTCATGAGAGACTCCCTATCATGGTGGCTCATTTAAAACCAATCGTAGTGGGTTGCTGTGTGAAATAGGTCCTATAAAACTCACTCTTAGTTAATATTTCACTAAAGTGGTGCTTTGTGATGTGTATGACTAAGTAATATATCGAGGTGGAGCTAAAACTTGTGTTAGTGGCTCAATTAATACCAGTCATAGTGGGTTACTACTTGAAATAGGTCCTATAAAACTTGGTCATAGTGAATATTTCACCGAATTAATAATATATGATGTGTATGTGTATGGAACTATATTATATATGTCATAGACTACACTATTATATGTAGGTTAAGGTTATTTTATTGGTTTCCAAATCAATTGAGTAGGTGGGATAGTATATCTTCTATGAGGCTCTATCCAATAAAATGCATTACTCTCACGATGAGTAACTGATGATTCTTGTGAAGGAATGTCTTGAGAGGACTCATAATGGAGGAATGAGGTCTATGGTTCCATGATATAGGAGATCTCGGTACCCCCTATGTAAATGCTATGATGCTATTATCAATACATCTATTAACGCAATTCTTGAGTTCATAATAATTATTATCTTTGTGTCCATGGATATGATGATAGTTGCAAAAGGGATGATGTGGATGCGTGTTTAGGAGGTGTGGATCCCATCGATGAGTATAAGGAAATATGATTAACCTCATATCTATTAGTGTTGATAATATAACATATGGGTTGTCCCTCTCTAAATCAAATTGTAATAGTACCCTACTAATGTTCTCTATAGTGCTTATTTTAGGTTGGATTTATGGTTTTGATATGTAACATTGCTTATAACCAATTGACTAGGTGAAGGTGCATATACATGATTGGCACTAGGGTACCTTTGAAGCTTTTGTATTGTAATATGATTTTCCAATGTTGTGATATTTTCATTTAATATTTGATTTTGCATGTGTAAATTTTAAAATAACTTGCTCATGCTAGTGATTTGATTCCTTAGAGTCTCACAAGTGAAAAACTTAGTTGCTTCTAATTAAACATATAAGCACATATGTTGAAGAGGGTTTGAATAAGGTATAGGTAGAATATATGCATTAGGATCAATATTATAGGCTACCTCAAATTTTGGAGGGGTGATAGCATGGACTTGGTTAGAGGAAAGTAGTTATCCCCTCTTGAGGGAGAGAAAGAGAAAGGATTTCTTTCCTCTGCATGAAATATGACATTGAAACAAGAGTATCCAAAGAGGCATATACATCTAGGTAAAAACTATGCATGTAAGATAAAATGCATGTAAGTGGAGCTATACATTGTATAGAAATATGATTATAGGTAACATTCCACATGAAAGATATCAAACAAGGGATATAAATCATGAATTTATGCATGTATTCATAAGAAATTATGGCATGTGCTATGACATTTCTAATGTATTTAGCATGATAAACTTGTATAATTTTCCCTATGAGAGATAGAGAGCAAAGGTTAAAGAACATGAAATTCTGCATGAATGCATAAAGAGTTTTGACATGTGACATAACATTTTAAATTTGTTTATCATGATAAGCTTGAAAAAAATTCCATATGAAAGATAAAAAGTAAAGGGTTGAGAGTATGGATTTGTGCAAGAATGCATAAATATCTTTGACATGTATTATGAAATTTGTAATGTGTTTAGCATAATGAATGTGGAGATTTTTCCATATGAAAAATAGAGAGTAAAGGATAAAGAACATGATTTTGTGCCTAAATGCATAAAGAGATTTGACTTGTAACATAATATTGCTAACAGGTTTATCATGATAAACTTGAAAATTATTCTATATGAGAGATAGAGAGTATGCAAAAGGCATATTAAAATCTTGTTGAATTTTAGAAATAAATGTTTTAATATCATCCCTTATTATGAAAATTAAACATGAAATGCAAAGAATAAAACTTTGTATTAACATATGATAGACTTCATCATTCATGTACATGATAGGAATTATTATGGTTTCCTTATTATTTACAAGAAATGTAAGAAAAATTTATAAATAAATGAGCATCATTTTTTCAATTTGGATATGGATGTAAGGAGATACCTCAAGAAGAAAAGTAGGAACTAGTATATACAACTAGGGATTTTTTAAAAATATTTATACAAAATACTATGAATTTTTGAATTTGAAATTGATTTTCTAAGTTTGATATGCAACTAAAAATTCAGAAAATGATTGGAAAATAACTAGGAGCTAGTTGGTGCAACTAGGGTTTTGGAATGATTTTTTTAAAAAAAATAGTATAGTAATTTTAAAAAATTGATATGAATTTATAGAAAATTTGTAGAATTTTTCTTGAAAAATTTAGGAAAAATCAAAAATTATTTCTAAAATTAGCAATATATTTTTTCTAGTGTTTGGAATGTGTTTGTATGCAAAAAGGACCTATTATGTGCAAAATAGGGTTTTTATCAAATATATTGATAAATTCACAATTAATTTGTAGATTATGATTTTTAAATATATAAAAAATTAGAAAATTATGGCAAAAAATCAAAAATAATTTACCTTAGGGTTTCTATGATTTTTGTGCAGAAATTTGAAGTAAGTCAAGTTCACCAAATGTTCTGTTATTTTTAGAAATAATGGAGTTTTATTCATATTTAATAAACAAGCCTAAGTATGGAAAATTAGTAAATAATATTCCTAATTATAGCTACTAATTTTTGAATTTGAACTGCAATTTAACCTTTCTAAAAATAGTAAGAGGGAAAGAGAAACATAACTTAGTTTATTCTGAGTTGTTTGGTCTAAGATAGGGTCTGTAAATTTGCATGTAGGACTAGGATACTATCACAAATAGGATCATGGACTTAATTTTACTAATTGGATAGGAGTGCCAAAAATGGACACCCTAGGCTCTGGCACTATAGTCCTTCTTCAATGATGTTGTCCTTAGGGTTTAATCTTTTTGAATTTTGTTCACCTGCTCAAGGTGAGCTTGTGTACCAATTTTCAAGTCTTTGCTATCAACAAAACTCCCTATAGAGCTATTTCTTCATATAATTGGATCTTCTATACAATTGAAAGAAACTTTGGTAAAATGGGAAAAGGGGTTAGCGTGTAAAAGATACGTTGGATGTATTTTACACCTTGTGTGTAGGCACGCTACCTACATACCACTACTTTGAAGAGGGATCAAGATAATGTAGTTCTCTTATTGAAGTGCTTAGTGCAATTGTGTATGAAAAATGTAACTAGATGCAAAACTAGGTGTACTTTATATGGCTAGGGACTGGTGAAAAGATTTGAATAAGCTTAGAATAATATTGGAAGGTTGTATTTATAGAATAGGGAAAAATGCTTTAGTGTACTTGCTTGTATTCTTGCTTCTCTCCTATAAATGAGTGCCAACCCTTCTAAATGGACTTTGAATAGCATTTTATAGGGAAATTAATGATCATGGGTTAAACAAATTTTCATTAGGCTGACAATAAAAAGGATAAGGATCCAAAATAATCTGACTGTTAGGACCAATTTCGCACTTGGACAATAGTGCCAAAATCAAGACACCTTGGGTTTTAGTGCTCCTATCCAAGTTGGGCATTATTTTCTAGATGGAATGAGACCTAGGGGGATAGATCTAAGCCTAAAATAGCTACCAAGGTATATAAGGGTTAAACTTGAAAGGTTGTGGATGACTGGGAATTAGTGAAAGAATAGCCTAGAAGGGTTGTGTTCGCATGTAGGAAGACCTATGGATTGGGTATCATTATCCATGCTTAAGTCATCTTATTTCTCATTTTATATGACTAAAATATCCTACATGTAAATATGTTAATCCAATATAAGGTATGTTTGTGATCATTTATAAAATTTTATACATTTATCAAATTTTATTAGATAGAGATGTTTTTCAAAGTCATGATGTATTTTCATCCCTATGAATATTTTATAGACCAATGATGTTATTCCATCAATGTGATATTTTTTAAAGATTGTGATTCTTTTATTGTCAATTATGATGATTTTCTATCATGTGATGTTTTATAATCTTAGAATGCATTTACATCAATGTGAATCTTTTCTAAGCTTGTTATGCTTATCTAAAATTGTGATGCTTGTCTAACCCTATGATTATTTTCCATCACTATAATACTTTTCCATCACTATGATTATTTTCCATCTAGTAATGTTTTTCCATCACTACATGTTTTTATAACTATGTGATCCTTATCTAAGCTACAAATATTCTCTAAGTTTGTGATGATTTTCCATGGAAAGTTATACTTTTGTAATGCATGTGATGATTTTCTAATGCATTTAAATTATTTTGTATAATAATGATGGGTTTTTAGGCATCTGATGGTATCATATGAAAGAAATTATTTTACATTTTAGTGATTATTTTATAATTATGTGAGTATTATTCATCTATAATAGTGATGCAAAATCTTTCCTTATATTAAAATGGAAGGTAATTGGGAAAGCTCAAGAAAGCAAACAAGTGTGCCACCTTCCAAGATATAGAGTATTACATCTTATTTTTAGAAACCATATGTTTTATTTGATACATATTTTCCATTTTTAGGGTATGGTGATAACATTAAAAATGAAACTAAGAATGATTCAAATGATAATTTACTGACTAAATTATTAGTGATGATAACAATAAGATTTCTTTGCTTGAAGACATCTAATTTAATGAGCTTGAATCTGTATCAATTGAAGGATTAGAATTAAAATCTATTTCTAGGATGCTGACATCTAACATATTGAATGTTGGAAGTGGAAATTATGGTTGTCAACAAAATTCCATCACTATAAACTCCCTAAGGACAACAAATTTTATAGGAAATAGAAAGTAAATAAAATAGGATTTGGGAAGGAATTTCAAGTTAGAATCAGTGGAGTTTTTTTCATCGAACCTTTTTAAATTGAAAATGAAGTTCCCAAGGAATTAAAATGCATATCTTATATCTAGAATCATGTTAATGACAATACAATCTAATTGAAATTGGGTACTATTGAGAAGCATAAAGGAAACATATACAAAAATAAAATTGAAAATGGAGTTGGGAAGCATTTTTCCAAATGAAAAACTAAAGAATACTATTTTTATATTAGGAATAAAAAATAATATGAGGAAAAAATGATAACTCAAAGAATAATTGTTGAAAATGGATAAAAAATTACATCTCAATTTGAAAAAATAATTCAAAATGGTCATTTAGGTAAAATAATTTAGTTAGTTGTTGATTTTCACATTATAAAAATACATTGTCCTATAACATATTTTCATAAAGATAATACCATGCTCACTTTTCTTGGTATACCAAACTTTATTCAATCTCATTTTCTAAAATTAGTGGTTGTGATTGGGTGAAATTAAGCATGAATAATATGTGTCACTATTTATTAATGAGTTTACAATAATAGATAATAATTATTGGGTTTGTATGAATGTTTATAGTACTATAAATCATGTGAGATAACATCATTTAATATCTATTCACATAATTTACTCTTTCTTCACAAGATAACAAAAAAATTCAATATTGAAAACCTTTTGTAAATTGGTAATAAGTAGTTTGAAGGAGATCAGTGACATTGATGATTATGAAATTACAAAAAAGTTGGTTTGTGTTAGGAAATATGGGAAATATATAATATATGGTCATTTAAATGGTCTATGTGTAAGACTTCAAACACCCCCTTGACTGTGTATGATTTTAATTCATTATATGTCTCATAGAATGAATCTAACATACAAAATAGTCAACTAGTTTAGATATGTAGCCAATTTTGAAGAATTTTTTTTATTGGAGGTAAAAAAAGGGTTTTAAAAGGACTCAAACCTTAAGTAGTAAAAATAAAAAGATATATCAGAAGATAATCAAATATAAATTTAATTACAAGACATGGCTAACCAAAATCCCAAAAACTATATAAACAAAAAAACTACAAAAACTGCTAGCCAACAACCAAAAAACAACAAAGAACCATCCAAAAATGAAACTATGAGGATCTAAAGCCACTTAAGGATTTGGATACCTCCCATTCCTCTACCATGAATTTGAGCTAGTATTTAGTTGTCTCGATCTCCACCCGCTTTGTCTTTATTTTTTTTCCTTTTTCTTGTACTTTGATTCTTTTACCAACTCTAGTTCCCACATTTTTGTCATTTTTCTTCTTAAGACTTTTATGTATAATAGTAATACTAATAACACATATTTATAGTGGCCTTTTTTAGTTGGATTAGTCTATCAATATCATCTTAGAGCTTCTTCCTCTTGATTTTCATTTGGCCTATTTTATCTTCCATCTAAGAAAATTTACTTTTCAAATCCTCAACTGTACCTATTGAAGCCCATGTTTCCTTATCCATTGGAAAATTCTAATGAAAATATTCTTTGTTGACTTGGAGATTTAATTAGATAATTTTGTTTTTAAGTCCTCCATTTTTTTAAGATGAATTTCAGGGATTCCTTATGGATATCAAACCTTCTTTCTAGAGACCTAATTTTGTCTTAGTAAGCTACATTATTTTCAAAAATCTTTCTTTTTTCCATTTAAATTTATATAACCCAAATTTTTTTTTAGTTATAAGTTCACAATAGTCTTCTCAACCACCTTTCCCATCCTAGTCACATCCCTATTTCCAATAGCCATATTTATAGATGAATGATGGCTTAGTTATAGGCTTGTAGAGACACCAGTATCAACATCCAAGGTTTTGAGCTCCTCTATCAAGACTTGAGAATATTTTTTGGATTAGTTTCCATTAATAATTTTTTAAGAAACATTATATCCTTCAGGAGTGATGAAAATAGAGATAGATTTAGGGGTTTTTTTACTTTTAAAAATGTCTCCACTATCACCATTTTCAAGATTAATATAGGCATGCAAAGGGTTATTTTCAATGAGCTAGATTTGTAAATTATACTTTGGGCTGGAGACCTCAGATTTAGCATGGTGTAAAAGGAGATAGTTTAAAGCTTGATGTAGAGGGAGCAAGAATATCTCATGTTTAACATCATTAACTGAATTATCAAGAGACATACGCATTTAGAAAAGAATTCTTATTGATTTTTTATGTTAGGAATGATTCACGATAGTGAAAATTATAAGATAAAATAGCTTTGTATCTCCCTTCTGTAGACACTTAGTTTTGACCACTTTCATGCCTAGATCAATATTCAGTTCAATTTTTAGAAAATGACATAATCTAAGCCTAGAAATCACTTGAATTACACAAATTCATCCATGTAAGGGATTTAATTTATTATAAACATGATGAGGCTTCTTTATTTGGTGTATTACCCTATATGCAACAATAACCTAATTCAGTTTCAACCCTAGTCAAATTATGATCTAGTAATTTGACACTTTTGACCTATCAAGTTATTAATTAAAAACATTAAAAACAATTTTAAAAATCACTAAGCAAGATTAATTACATTGAAAATATTAATTAACTTGATTTTAAAAAAAATCCAAATCAAATTAGTGAATTTCATTTACCAAAAAAAGATTTTTTAGCCAAATATGAAGTCAAAGGTTAAAGGAGCTAATAAAGTGATTTATTATTTCCTAATTATTCTATAAATTATGAGTCACAATCTCACAAATATCTAACATGAGTTTTCATGCCTCACAAATATATGAAACTAAGGTGTCAAGATTTCATGAGTGCTTTGACCTAATCTAGGGTTAGCCTAACTCAACCTAGGTTATTTTAGACTCAACTAAAGTTAGAATTTAACCTAACTTCCTTAGGGTTAGATTTAATTCTTAGAACTAGAAATATAAGTGCCCACACCATATGACAAAAATATTTTGTGTGTAAGGTTATTCTGCTAGAATACCTTCAAAGAAGCTATTGAGCATAGTGTTATAATGCCCACTTTATGCCAAAATTCATGACAAGACACAAGTGACCATTGGATAAGTGCTACCACCATGGAGAAGCATTGCTAGAAGACTCTAATTTTCATAGATTGAGAAAAAACACCCTTATTCCAACAAGTGAGCATCAAATTCACTAAAAGAGGTAAATTAATTGTGTTGTTTTTATCTCTAGTTTATGATCTTGTTTACTATGTTATGGTCTCCCTAGTTCTTAGGCAAGAGTGTTTAGTCCTAGTGTATTGTTATGCTTCATTTCTATCATTTGGATTAATAAAGGAATAATATATATTTTGTGTACTCTTTAAACTCTTAAGATATATAATGGCATGTATAATGGGACTACACATCCCATATGGACAAGGAGAATAATATGCTAACCTTAGTTTTTATAACAAATGAATTTAATTCTTCAAGTTTAGAGTTTTAACCTTGAAATTAATGTCATTTTATTTTTTGTTCAATCAATAACTTCTCCCTATGTAATGGTGGCTTCACCAGTCCCATGTTTTATTTTCAATATTTATTGGTGTAGAAATAGTGGCTTCAAAATGGAATCTTTGACTTGATAAATAACATGTTCACTTTTTGAAATTGATAGCTTCAACCTTGCTAAACAATGGCTTCGTTAGGTAAAATTACATTACATTTTGGCATCTTTGCCTATTTTTCTATTATATTCGATGGTTTTACCACATCTAACCGATGAATTCAACCTATTAAATGATGACTTCATCAAAGTTATCTATGTATGTCTATGTTTGTAGGAAAATAGTAACTTCACCCTGATAAATGATGGCTTCACTCTATATTTTCCAAAAGACCTGAGATCTCAAAAAGAAATGTTATTTACTCATTTAATTTTTTTCTCAGAGATAAACAAACCCCTTAACATTTTTCTAGGAACTAAGGTGGAGAAATAGGCCTAGGTATTTCTAAAATGTCACATACACTTTTGTTTGGTGCTTAAAATCAACTTAATCACACTTGTCTTTTAGTTTTCAAAGTCTTTACAAGTGCAAACAAGGCCAAGGGGCCAAAATTTCAATCACATTTCAATTTGGTGCTATTAAAAGGAACATACATTTTAGTTAGAGCTCTTAAGATCTTTTTCACTTTATATGTGTTTTTTGGTATTAGATAAATTTCAAATTTCATAGTTAGATTTATTTATTTGTGTCAAATTAGAAATGATTGCATGTATGTTATCTTATGTCCCCTTTCGAGAACTTGAGTAACCAAAAGCGCTTAGTTTATTGCCTTGTTTGTTTGGTATCATTGTAAATAATGTCATGTATGATCTCCCCAAGCTCTAAATAAATTGGGTGACCCAGAAACAACCTTTAAAGTCATTTTATTTTATTTTCTTGGTTTTGTCTTGTGGGTAGGATCCCGTTTCTCCCTCCTAAGTTATCTAAGGGTGCATTAACCTTGGGTTTCATCTCCCAACATCATACCCACCCAATCCATGATGGGGTATATAAACTGAGAACATGATACTAGAATTTATAGTTGGTTGAGAGTATAACCTCTTTGATCAAAAGAAAAACCTAGGTTAGGTCTTGCTAAACATCAAACTCTACTAAGCAGTACATGGTTGGAGTTACTATGCAAAGGAATAGACCCTTTTATATTAAGTTAGTAGGTATGAACTCAATTGATGTTATTTCACCCTTGTGTTAGCTACAATTAAAACCATTTAGTCTTTTTAAAACTTATATATTTTTATTTAACCCCACTTACCATAGAATTTATTGCCAAATGTCAAGTACTCCTCACTCTAAGTTCATGCCATGTAGTAAAAAACTCTACCTACAATTTTACTTTAATTTTTGGATTAACATTTAATTCTTCACAAGAATTGGTATATCAATATAAACTCTGGTATAAATTATGCACACCCATGTTATTTTTAGGGATAGGATGAGCCATTAGTGTTATTTCTATTTCTTTGATTTACATGTGTGTTTTAGACTAAAATTGTTTGTTTATATTAACAAGCCCAAAATTATAATGTTGGTTTCACACCCCTTTAGCCTAAGAGGTGTTACTCTATCTATTTTGTGCCACACTTTTTTACCTTAGAGTTTTAATCCAAAACCATTTGTGTCTCACTTTTTTAAATGGGGTGTCATTGCACTACCTATTTCATCTCAAACTTATGTCTTGGATTGTTGAGTACAAACCCATTGTCATGCCATTTGTTTGTGGATAATTATTATGATATCTAAATCATTTCAAATATCATGTCACTTTTTAAACCAAGTTCCAAACCATTATTATACCTCTCTTGTTTTGAATGCATGGTTATGCTTCCTATTTGGTCTAGATCTTTTGCCTTGGAACATTTAAGTATTTTTTTATTAAATTTGAAACTCAACCTTTCAAAGTGCAAATCCTAAACTAATTAGGTTTTTGCCAAATATTTTTCTAATTTGGACTTAGGCTATCTAAATTTTGTGTTTGGATTATGTTACTTGGGTTGATTTCCTATTTGATCTAAAATAACCCTTACTTAGACCTAATAGTTGTTGATTGTCTTGTGCCTTATTTGAGAGTCCTTTGAGATAAGTTATTTCCACATGCCTTGTTTGAAGTTTGTTATGCCAAATTATAAATTTCCTCGCTCAATTGTTCCAAAATTCTCTTATGAATCAAATATTAAGTCTTAGCGAGCCAATTATTGAGTGTCATCTGAGCCAATTACCTTAGTTTAGTTTTTTTCCAATCCTTTTTTGAGTTCTTTGTTTCTAATTCTAGCCTTACTTTCATGCTAACAATTATAACCACCTTTGGGAAAATGTTGCTATCCTTTGGTCCTAATTCACATTTGTTCTACTTTGTTTAGATACTTTTATCACTGATTATAACTACCTTTGATTAAATCAGTACCTTAGACATAGATGAGTTTTAAGCTTTTGTGTTATCTTTGCCACTGATTATAACCACCTTTGGGAAACTCAACATCTTTTTTATACCATTTTCAAGTTTGTTTTAGTTTGCCTTTAGACTAGTTTAGTTGTTTTACCATTTGGGCCTATTTTATAGGAACTAAAGGTTATTTATTTTTAGACCTTGGTTGTTTTTTAACATTATACCATTTATTTTCATGATCCCTAGCTATAGATCTGAACATGCCTCATTACACACGTAATATGGCTATGTATTATCTGGACTATGAGAACTTTGTGACCATTGACCCTTTCATTCAAGAGTTGTATGATGATGTATCATATGAGATGGGTCATATAACATCTTATAGCATTCTATACATTGAAAAAAGGCATGACCCATTGGCAAAGTATTTGGTGATTGTACCTTCTTACCTAGTCCAAGAACAAGAGCAAATGACATAGTACCTTGCTCAAATGATGCCTAACATTGAACAAAGACAACAATAAGATCCATATTATGTTGCAACACCAATACATATAAGCTATGATCCATAATTAATTTAGCATTAGTTGTTAGAGAATAAATATGAAGTTCTTGTCAGAACCATTGAAGTAGGTGCCAAGTTTCTACTAGACTTCTCAAAAAAAAGTCTGAATAGTTTAATTAGAACTCCTAGTAATATGCCTCAAATCCAACTATTCAGATAGGAATCAACTATTTATAGTCAATATTTAGTCCAAATGCCATGACATAATCGAAGTATGCTTTTAAAAGGAAAAGGTTCTATGGATGAATAAATGGAATAGGTACAACAAACATACCAAAACTATATTAACCTAGCTCACAATATTAATGCAAGGGAAATTTATAACACATCATTTATTTAGATATCTCCATCAATAGGTCAATAAATAGATGTTTCAATCTATGAAAAATAAAATGTAGACCCATTTAGCCAGAGCACGTTGGTTGATGACATGTATAATGTCCCTATTTCAACTAAAGAGACTTCCTCTCAAATGGAATACCTCACTCAACACATTATGGATAACATGAAAATGCATTCTAATTTAAACCAAAGTGGGTCTAAATTATTTCCAAGAAATACACAATATATTCCTCTAAATAATGCCATAAGTGGATTGCAATAACATGGGATATGTATAATTATTTCCCAAAATCAATAAAAAACCTCCACTCCTCAACCAACTACTTCCTCGAGTGTGCAATAAGTGGAAATGAACTAACAACATACCAACTTATCACTGCAACAAGTGTATAATGCTATGCCACCTCAATAGGTGATAATGAATGTTATTTAATAACAATCATAAATCAATATACCTAAAAAAGCATAAATGTTGCATAACCAAGAATGTGTTTTTATTGGTCAAAAAGTGCTAGTTAGTCAACAATAACATATGCAAAACCCTTAACAAGTGCTTATTTTATAATAAGTGCTTATTCAATAGTAAGTCTTATATAAAAACAAGTCTTCAACCAACAACAAGGTTATTATGTACAATAGGTACTAGGTGTTAGGCAAAAAATTCCTTTCACCTAAAGGGTATCACATGTGCAACAAGGATCCAAATTTCAACACCTCAAATAATAGGGATTTAGTCAACAATATGTTCCTTATATACAATAGGGTTTAACAAGTAGGTAGTAAGTTTCCTCCCAAACCTAACAGTACCAACACATCCCATAGATTCAAATGTCTTTATTATAGCCATAGTTCACTAACCAAGGTTATGTAATTAATCCAAACCAAAATGTGTTTCAATATTAGTGTATTATATATCCATAATATAATCCTAATGCATGGATATGCATACCTAGTTGTCTAACCAATCTGACCAATATTTCATAATATGCTTACCCCAGTCAGGGTAATCCACTTTGACCTTATAACCCCAAAAACAATAGACCACTCCATCTAACTTCCTTGCCCAAGAGTTACCAAAGATGAAGGATGCAATTCAAGCTATACAAATTGGACAATAAATAAATAAATTCAAATTGGATGAAACATACTCTTATCCATTCAAGATGGAGTATTTGAAAATACCATTTTTGTCAGGTTATAAACAACCTAAATTTAACAAATACAAAGGTAAAGGAGACCCTAAATAGTATCTAAAAGAATTATTTGTTACATGCTAGTTAGTGGCATACCGTGACATATACTTGCTTCTTCTCTTTCCAAAAAGTCTAGCTAGATAAGCCTTAGAATGGCTATGAAAATTACCAAAAAAATATGTACCTAACTTTGATGATATTTAAAATAAGTTCATACAAAACTTTTGATATAATCTCAAGCACAAGATTACTATTATAGATTTAGTCCAAGCTAAATAAAAGACTAGTGAAATCTTTGCTACATACTTGCAATATTAAATAACACGAGTGAGCTAGTTTACTCACAATTTTATAGATAAGTAGTTGGTTACAATATTTACCAGGATCCTACACAACATGATATCTTACCATCTTGAGATACAATGTGCTCATACATTTGAATATATTATAGAGAAAGGAATACAAATTGAGAAATCTCTTGTCAACAAAGGAATAACCAAGTTATCCTCTTCTAATCAAATATAAATCAACCCTAAGGCCAAAAACATAATCAAAACCCAATTCAAATACTAAATTTAATGCCTTCTCAAGCCAACAACAATGAGAGACCTAAACCCTAAAATTGCAATAAGAATTTTATTACCAATAAAGTTACTAAACCATGCTATGTTCATAAGGTGAATACACCAAATGTTTGTTTACCTCTGCCTACTCAATAACACCTCCTCTATACATTCAACCAAGACGTCCACAAAAACAAGCATAAAATCATGACCAATTAAAATCCCCTCCTCCAAGGAGAATATTTCCTATTTCCAAATAATTTAGTAACCTTAGTGATCCTATTGAATTCGTGTTCTAAAGATTGGTTTAAGTAAATATGATCAATTGGCCAATATATAAGTTATTTCTTTAAGGGATTTATTTTCCTGACTGACACAAAGAACATGAATTTTTTGAGTACCATCATGTCATAGAATATTCCATAAGATGGTGTATCTAACTTAGGCATTTTATTGAGAATATGTATGAAAATAGAGACATAGAAAGAGACACCCATGCTCCTAAAAAAATCACAACTTGGGTATCTAATATAATCCATTCCCCTAACAAAACAACAACCAATAATAGTACCAAAAACAAAACAAAAAAATTATAGATAACTCCACCAAAAAATCAAAAACACCAACCACAACAACAACATCAAAATGGTCAAAATCAAGGGAAAACTAACCAAACCAACAAAAGAGGCCATAATGCCATCATGTATAACTATAAAAATGTTGTAGGACACATTTTAAGTGGTCATGTTGCCACTATTACCATAAATCCCTAGATAATTACCAACAAACCTAGCCCCTCTCCCAACAATGCCTACCAACCAAACAATGCATATCAACCTCCTTATATTAGTGATTTTTCTACAAATTGTGTTGGTAGCCATACTCAACACCATCCTAGAATTATCATTCTAGTTCTCATTACCTACCCAAACAACTACCAAATCTAATAACTATATCGATATTGCATAATCAAAATTTGATGAGCTAAGGTCACTATCATAGGATCACAACCAAATACTATAAGTGAGCCTAATCAACCTTCTATGCCTATCAAAAATAAACTAACTAAAAAAATTGAGGGGAAGACATATGATATTATGGAATAGATGAATAAAAAACTAGCACATATATCCATCATGGATTTTCTGCATATGTTTAGTGTCCACAAAGACATCTTGATGAGTACTTGAACCAGTCCCTCATGTTAAATGACATCACTCTAGATAAATTCCAAGCTATGGTAAGACACCTAGCCTATAGCCAGTGTCTTACATTTAACCAAATTGACATGTCATCTTTGGTCCCTATACATACTAACTTTTTGTACATTAAGGTTTGTATAACAAACCATAGAGTTAAACTCATCCTTGTAGCCAATGGTTTAGGTCTTAACATTATGTCCCTGAAGTTGATCAAACATATTGGATATACAATAGCCAACTTGTATCCAGATACCATCCTTATCAAGGCATATGATAATGAATAATGGGAATCTTAAGGTACTAATAGTTTGTTAGTGGTCATTGGGCCTTTGAACCATGACACTTTATGCCATGTTTTAGACCTAGAACTATCTTACAATATATTATTGGGTTAGCCTTGAATCCATGAAATCAAGGCTATACCTTCTGCATTGCATCAATGTATAAAATTTCCACATTAAAGAAGGGAAGTGACTATACTAGTTGATCTTCATCCATATCAATATTGTAAACATCTTGAGGCTGAGTATAAAATCTATAAATATCAATTTGACATGAATCCTATGCCCAAATATGATGGAGAATGGGCTGAAAAAGGAAAAGCCATTTAATTAGGCCCAAAATCTAATTACATTAACTCATACATATTAGCCTCTACCTTAGCCATGCCTCTACTAGAAATTTGCAACCACTTCTATATAACTGATAAAGGTCTCAGAGAATATATTACCCATAATGCATTTCATATTGCCAAATTGCATAAAAATCCAAAAGCTTATGGGAGACTTAAGGATAAAACTACTTGCATGGAGTGGGAAACCAAGGGACTAATTTACATTTTGTGTACTCTTCAAACTCCTGAGATACATAAGATGATTCATGGATTTACACTGATGAGTTAGCTAACTTTTACCAAAGTACAAAATATCCTATTCCTAACCAAATTATGGATCACTTAGCTTATGAAGGTAGATGCTTAGGGATACATTAAATCATGATCAAACTAGTCAATAATGCCATTAAATTAGTTTGAAAATGATAAGGCTATATATGGCTTAAAAGGATTGAAGAATCAAATTCCTCTTGGAGATCATAAGCAAGGTCTTTATATTCAATTGGATCATGATACCTATTTTAGAGAGTGAGTGTAATTTCTTATCCAAAAATAAAAATAAAATCAAACAATGAGGTTTGAAAGTGAAAACCTCTTTGAGGCATTTTTTGACTAGGGAAAAATTAAAGAGAAAGGAAAGTCTCTTGGTGAAATAAGTTTTCAATGCCATTAAACAGGGATGTTCACCCATCTTCCTATGAAACACATGAGACCTATAATCCATATCATATTTATGGATTAGAGGTTAGTACTGAGGAGTGATAAACTTTTGCATAGATTATTTAAGAGTGCCTCGAGGTATTTATTTCATAGCCTTTGCCAACATTAGTAGATTCTGATTCATCCTAATTAAGAGAATTAGACTAGCCAATCCATCTAGAGGAATTCTCCATTTATAATTAGTTTTACTCTTTGACAACTATTTAGATGATGGTTCAACACTTCTTATCGAGGACACTTCAGAGGTAAACATTGTTGAGTTGTGGAGCTAAAAGCTTCACTAATGAGTGAATGCAGGAGTTGCTGGAGTCCACAGTCACCATCATCGATCAGGGATCGACTGAAGGATGCCGATGTCGGTAGTGAATAGGCCAACATTGGTCACAGGTAGACTAGCAGGGACCGACGTCAGTCACCTGTGCATCCAAAATACTATTTTTGTGGATGAACAGATTGTTTGCATGGAAAGTTGAACTGTTGGTATTAAGTTTGTGTTTCTATTTTAAGTAGGACTATTTTGAGCCCTTGATTAGGAGGTGCATATAATGGTTGTAATTGTATGCTCATGAATCCATAATGTTATATAATAGGGATATATCTTCATAGCTTATTGAATTGGACAAGTATTATATAGTACATGTATATGTGTATCAATCCAGGTTGTTGGAATTGATTGTAATTGAGAGAGAGAACTCTTGAGGGAAAGAGATCTGGTAAGAGATCTATACATCTGAGAGAGGTGTGGAAGAAAAGAGGTTTCTTCAATTTTATTTCCTTCTGGAAGAGTTTAATACAAGTTTTTAGGGTGGTTTCTTGTATCTCTTATTTTTGCTATTTCTGATTCTAGTTACTTATCATTCTGGTTTTATTCCATGTTTAGTTGCTTTCATAGTAGTAATCAACTTTGTTGGTTGATCCCCAACAAGTGGTATCAGAGCTTGGTTAGTGATACCAACAAGTGGTATCAGAGCTCAGGTTGACTAATAGGTGTTTTAGAACTAGTTAGTGTTTGTATTGATTACATGTTACTCACAAAGGTTTTCTATTTGAGTGGGAGAAGCAATGGTAGAAGAAAGTAAACTGAGAATGGAGAATTTTAATGGCAAGAATTACCAATTATGGAGAATGTAGATAGAATATTATCTATATCAGAAAGATCTATACTTACTGTTAGGTGGAGCTTCAAAGAAGCCCACAGACATGGAAGATGAAGAATGGGAAGTTCTTGATAGAAAGGCTCTTGGATCTATAAGATTGAGTCTAGCATCTACTGTGATATCTAATTTATCACATGCAAAGTCAACGGTAGAGTTAATGACTACTTTAGAAAATTTATATGAAAAACCCTCAGCTTCAAATAAGGTATATCTTATGAAGCAGTTATTTAATTTACAAATGCAGGAAGGTGGATCTGTATCTAATCATCTAAATGATTTCCATGGAATTGTAAATCAATTAAATTCAGTCAAAATAGTTTTTGATGATGAAATTAAAGATCTATTAATCTTATGCTCTTTACCTAAAAGCTGGCATAGCTTGGTAATGGCAGTTAGTAATACTGCATCTGCTTCAAATATTTTAAAAGTAGATGATGTTGTTAGTGTATTCTTGAATGAAAAAATTTGTAGGAAAAGCACAGAGGAAACATCAGGGAATGCTTTATGTTTTGAGAGCAGGGGAAGGCAAAAAGAGAAGGGAAAGCATAGGAGATCAAGGTCTAAGTCAAAGATGATAGGTAGATCCAAATCTAGAAATGGCAAGAGGATAGCCTGTTGGAATTGTGGAAAGATAGGGCATATAAATAAAGATTGTTGGTCAAAACCTAAAGAGGACAATCAGCATGAAGGTAAAGAAGAAGCAAAAGTTGCAGGTATTGTTGCACAAGATGCTCTTATATTCTCTTTGCATAATAATATAGAATCTTGGGTTTTAGATTCTGGTGCCTCTTTCCATGCAACCCCAAATAGAGAATATTTTAGTGACTATGTCCATAGAGATTTTGGAATAGTTTATTTAGGGGATGATGAGCCTTGTAAAATTGTTGGCAAAGGAAAAGTGCAGCTAAAAATGCAGAATGGCAACACATGGGTGTTGAGAGATGTCATGCATGTTCCCAGCCTGAAGAGGAATCTGATTTCTACAAGAAAGTTAGGGGATGAGGGTTGCATAATAACTCTCACTGTTGAATCTTGGAAGGTTTCCAAGGGTGCACTTGTATTGGCCAGAGGTAAGAGAGTAGGAACTCTCTATTTATGTAATTGTATTACTGATAATTCTCCTTGTATATTATCTACTTTAGATGTAGATGCAAATTTGTGGCACCAGAGGCTTGGCCACATGATTGAGAAGGGAATGACTATTCTTAAGTCAAAAGGTAAGCTTTTAGATTTGAAAAGCATAGATCTAGATTTCTGTGAGCACTGTATTTTTTGGGAAGTAGAAGAGAGTGAGTTTTCTCAAGACTGGGTCAACAAAGAAGAAGCACAAGTTGGAGCTTGTTCACACAGACGTGTGGGGACCAGCTCAGGTTGCTTTTATTGGAGGATCACAGTACTATGTTTCTTTCATAGATGATGCTACAAGAAAGGTATGGGTTTATTGTATAAAGAAGAAATTTGATGTTTTTGACACTTTTAAGATTTGGAAAGCTTTAGTTGAGAATGAAACAGGTAGGAGATTGAAGTGCCTTAGATCTGACAATGGTGAGTTCTGCAGCTATAAGTTCAATTGGTATTGTTATATGCATGGAATACGCAGGCAAAGGATGGTTCCAAGGACACCTCAGCAAAATGGAGTTGCTAAAAGGATGAATAGAACAATAATGGAGCATGCACGGTGTATGAGGTTGCATGCTAGTTTGCCCTTAGAATTTTGGGCAGAAGTTGTGGATATTGTAGTTTACCTGATTAATAGAGGACCCTCTATAACTCTGGATGGTGGAATTCCAGAAGAGGCATGGACAGGTAAAAAGGTAGATCTTTCATTTCTCAAAGTATTTGGTTTTGAAGCTTTTGTGCATGTTGATAAGGAAAATAGAAAGAAGCTGGATGCTAAGTCTATGAGGTGCACATTTATTGGTTATGGCTCTGGAGATTTCAGATTCAGGTTTTGGAATCTAGGAACTAACAAAATAATTAGGAGCCGTGATGTTGTTTTGAATGAAAAAGTGATGTATAGTGATCAACTCAAGAAGTTGAAGCAATCTGAGTAGAGCAATGAAGAATTGGACGAGGTGACGGTCCAAAATGAGCTCACGGGAAAGAATGATCACAGACAGGGAAACACAGAGACCGACGTCGGTCAGGTAAGAACTAACATCGGTAATATAGGAACCGATGTCGGTCAGATAGTGACTGACATCGGTCAAGCAGGAACCGACATCAGTCATGTGGAATCGAGGGTGGTTAGTTATAGGCTTGGAGGTG
Source organism: Torreya grandis (assembly GCA_037957365.1). Lineage (NCBI taxonomy): Eukaryota > Viridiplantae > Streptophyta > Pinopsida > Cupressales > Taxaceae > Torreya > Torreya grandis. Next base: position 111,374 of record JARHVA010004633.1, on the reverse strand, counting down.
ACTGAGGTCAGTCACTGTCAGAGAAGTTGGGTGGATAGTGTGTTGTGAATGAGTCTCAGACGCCCAAAAGGAGATCAAAAAGGGTAAGTAAACCTCTAATTCGATATTCCCCTTCATTATTCTATTTATTGCTCACTGATGGTGGAGAACCAGAGAGTTTTGATGAAGCAATACTAGTGGAATCCAAGAATTAGTGGGAGCTAGGCATGAATGAGGAAATTGATTCCTTGAAAGAGAACCAAACATGGGATTTGGTTGAGTTTCTAGTGGGAAAGAAGACACTAAAGAATAGATGGATCTACAGATTGAAGGAAGGTGAGAATGGACATATGAGATATAAGGCCAGGTTGGTAGTGAAAGGATTTGCACAGAAACCAGGTATTGATTTTGGTGAGATTTTTTCTCCTGTAGTTAAAATGACTTCTATACGGACTGTATTGTCTTTAGTTGCTATTGAGGATTTACATCTTAAGTAGCTTGATGTTAAGACAACATTTCTTCATGGAGACTTGGATGAAGAAATATATATGGATCAGCCAGAAGGATTTGAGGTCAAAGGTAAGGAGAAGCTTGTGTACAGATTGAAGAAAAGCTTGTATGGTCTCAAGCAAGCTCCTAGATAATGGTATTTGAGGTTTGACAGGTTTATGACTGAGCATGGCTATAGTAGATGTCAATCTGACCATTGTGTGTATTTTAAGAGATTAGATAATGGTAGATATATTATTCTATTGTTGTATGTAGATGATATGCTGGTTGCAGGATCACACATGCAGGATATCTCTGAGCTTAAGGTGAAATTAGCTCACACATTTGCCATGAAGGATTTGGGAGCAGTAAAGAAAATCCTTGGCATGAGTATTAAGAGAGACAAGAAAAATCACAGGTTGATTTTGTCTCAAGAGGATTATGTGAACAAGGTGTTGAAATGGTTCAATATGCAGGATGTAAAACCGGTAAGCACACCTATGGCTAGACACTTCAAGTTGAGTAAATAACAGTGTCCTAATTCACATGATGAGGTAGAGTACATGAGGAAAGTTCCATATGCTTCCGCAATTGGAAGCTTAATGTATGTAATGGTATGTACTAGACCGAACATTACCCAAGCAGTGGGAGTTGTGAGTAAGTATATGGCCAATCCAGAGAAGGAGCACTGGAAAGCAGTTCAGTGGATCCTTAGATATCTAAGAGGGACCAGCAGTAGGCATTTGTGCTATGGTGGGTCAAACACTTCTCTACATGGATATGTAGATTCAGATATGGTAGGTGATTTGGATGGTAGAAGGAGCACCACATGATATGTGTTCATTGTTGGTGGAACGGTGGTTAGCTAGATTTCAAAGTTGCAGAAGGTTGTTGCCTTGTCAACTACAAAAGTAGAATACATTGTAGTCACAGAGGCTAGCAAAGAGATGATATGGATGACACGGTTCATGGAAGAGTTAGGAAAGGAGTAAGAGAGTTGTAGATTATATAGTGATAGTTAGAGTGTAATACATTTGGCTAGGAATTCAGCCTTTCATTCAAGAACCAAACATATACAGCTTAGGTACCACTTCATTAGACAGGTATTGGAGGATGGTGAGTTGAAGCTGGAAAAGATCCATACAAATAAGAACCCTACTGATATGTTAACCAAGCTAGTAACAAAGGAGAAGTTGAATCTTCATTCAACTTTTTTAGGTCTTCATGATTGAGTTTGAAGATGGAGAAGCTATAAGATGTTGTTGTACAGGTACAGGTGTAGCTGTTTATCTCCAAGTGGGAGATTGTTGGGTTGTGGAGCTAAAAGCTTCACTAATAAGCAAATGTAGGAGTTGTTGGAGTCCATAGTCACTGTCGTCAGTCAAGGATCGATTGAAGGATGCCAATGTCGATAGTGAATAGGCTGATGTCAGTCATAAGTAGACTAGCAGGGATCGACGTCAGTCACCTGTGCATCTAGAATACTTTTTTGTGGATGAATAGATTGTTTGCATGGAAAGTTAAAATATTGGTATTAATTCCAAGTTTCTATTTTAAGTAGGACTATTTTGAGCCCTTGATTAGGAGGTGCATCTAATGGTTGTAATTGTATGCTCATGAATCCCTAATGTTATATAATAGGGATAGATCTTCATAGCTTATTGAATTGGACAAGTATTATACAGTACATGTATATGTGTATCAATCCAGGTTGTTGGAATTGATTATAATTGAGAGAGAGAACTCTTGAGGGAAAGAGATCTGGTAAGAGATCTATACATCTGAGAGAGGTGTGGAAGAAAAGAGGTTTCTTCAATTGTATTTCCTTCTAGAAGAGTTTAATACAAGTTTTCATGGTGGTTTCTTGTATCTCTTGTTCTTTTCTATTTATGATTCTAGTTACTCATCATTCTAGTTTAATTCCATGTTTAGTTGCTTTCATAATAGTAATCAACTTTTTTGGTTGATCCCCAACAAACATTGGGACTCTAGAGGACCCAAAGTGGATCAAACTAGGTGAATCCCTCACTAAAGAGGAACATGAAGTTTTTATAACCCTTTGGAGGGAATTTATTGACATAATTTCATAGGCCTATTTAGGAATGATAGTTTTGGACCCTACCTTGGTTGTACACCATCTCATTATACATCTTGATGCCAAGCCCAATAAATAAAAGCTGCATAATATTCATCCTCATATTATTATGCTAGTCAAGAAAGAGTTAGAAAAACTCTTAGATGTGAAATGCATCAGGACAATTGACTATTTAAAGTAGATTTAAAACATTATTCCAATTAGTAAGAAACCATAAGGTATCAAAATCTACATTGATTTTAGAGATATCAACAAATCCCACATGAAAGATGACTTTCATTTGCCTATTATTGACATGATAGTCAAATCAATGATCAGCTATGAAATGCTCTCTCTAATGGATGCCTTTTTAAGGTATAATCAAATCATAATCACACTAGAAGATCAACACAAGACAACATCACCACTTGTAGGAAATGTTTTGTTATCAAGTGGTGCCATTTGGACTTAAGAATGTCAGATCCACCTACCAAAGAACCATGGTTGTAATTTTCCACGATATGATGCATGACATTATTGATGACTATGTCAATGATATCCTAAGTAAATCAAAGACCCATGTCGATCATCAAACTATCCTACAAATAATATTTTAGAGACTTCACAAGTATAACATTAGGCTTAATCTAAAGAAGTGTTTATTTGGCACAAATTATTAAGCTTCATTATCTTTCATAGGGGAATTAAAGTTGATTTAGCCAAATTAATACAATTACTTAAATGCCACCCTCATCTACCTTGAAGTAGCTCCATAGTTTGTAGGTCAAGATTCAATCCATCAGTTGCTTCATCTCATAATTAGATGACAAATTCCACCCATTTATGCACTTGTTGAAAAAAGGCATTACATGCTCTTGGAATAAGAGTGTTAAAAGACATTTGAATAGATTAAAGAATATCTTTCCAACCACGATAAATAAGCCATTAATTTTTTACCTATCAACAATCGAGAATGCCCTAGGGGGCACTTTTGGCTCATCATGATGAATAAGGAAAAGATCTTATTGTGTATTATCTGAGCCAAACAATAGTCACATACGAGCATAATTATACATTAATTTAAAAATTAAGTTTAGTGATGGTGTTCACAACCCAAATTTGTGTCATTATATGATAAACAATAATAACATTGTTATTACCAAAGTAGATCAACTTGAATAAGCTCCTCTTTAAGAAAATCAACCTCTTACATTTGGATTTATAGATGAGGCCATTATGATTGTTGAAGAAGTAGAAACACTTACTGAGGTTGAATAATGGAAGATGTATTTTGACGGATAATTCATAGCTCATGGATCAAGTATTGAAATATTTTTTGTTACACCACAAGGGGATATCATCGCCAAGTCCTTTTGTATTGTAATTACCTATACCAATAGCATGTTAGATTTTGAAGCACGCATTATAGGGATTCATCAAGTAGTATAGTGGAACATTCAACATTTACTAGTATATGATGATTCTTAGTTAATCATCTGTCAGATCATAGATTAGTAATATTATAAGGATGAGAAGCTGGTGCCCTATAAATATATGGTTGATACTCTCAAGTAATATATTGACAACATCCAATTTGAAATAATACCTTGTAATAATAACTAAACAACTAGTGTTATGGCCACTATTGGATCTATGATTTAGATCATAGACAAAGCAAAGGATTATCATTATTTTGTTAAACACCTCTTAGCACTAGGACACAAACAATTAGCCATCAAGATGGTTTGTGACATTGTTGGTTCCATATCTCCCTGATACTCAGACATATATGCCTATCTTCAAGACCAAATTATGCCTCCCAATTTATAATGTAAAAAACAAAAAGTCTTCACCCATAAAACCTCTCACTATACCCTACTTGGACAAACTTTTTATTGTAGAAGCTATGATAGAATTGTAATTCACTATTTACCTTTGGTATTATTAGGACTAGTGTTGAGGGAAGTCTATGAAGGAGTGTGTAGAACCCACACCAATAGGATAATATTATCTAAAAAGGTACTATGTACTAGCTACTACTAACCAACTATGGAAGTAGATGTAATTGCATATGTGAAAAAGTGTATCAAGTGTCAAAAGTATGCCAATATGATTCATGTTCCAGCAAAGATACTCAAACCATTGACAATACCATGACCATTTTTAATATGGGACTCAACCTCATAGGGAAGATCAATCCTACATATTTTTATGGCCATAAACACATACTACAGAATACTTCACTAAGTGGCTGGAAGTTATTCCTCTCACTTATGTAACTATTAAGTAGATATCCAAGTTCATATTCAACCATCTCATCTGTCATTATGGTATCCCCTCTAAAATTATATATGACAATGGTAGATCATTTAAAAAAAAGATGTGAAAGCACTTTGTACCCAGTTCCACAACAAACAACATTTTTATACTGCCTACTACCTACAAGGTATTGACTAAGCTAAGGCTTCTAATAAAACCATTGTTAATATTTTGAAGAATATTATCAATGATGTTGGTCATAATTGGAACTTATAACTATTTAGCACCATATAGGCATACCATACCACATTTTGTACTCCAATAGGAGCTACACCCTATTCACTTGTTTACATAACTACGGTCAATATTCTTATTAAGGTCGAGTTGCCTTCTCTCTAAATTTCATTGAAACACATCATCATTGATGAAGACTATAGTGTAGATTGCTTATAGGAGCTAGAATTACTAGATGGAAAATGCTTGGCCACCTTGAATAATCTTCAAACATATTAGAATAGATTAAAATGCCAATACAATAGGCATGTTAAACATCATAAATTCAATCTTGGTGACCTGGTGTTAAAATAAAATTAGAAGACTATAAATTCTAAAATAAATAAAAATGTAAAGTTTCAAACAAATTGGTTAGGTCCATATGTAGCTGTTGGTAACTATGATTTTGGAGCATACAGGCTCATCACACCAGAAGGAGATGAACTTGATGAACCAATGAACATAATGCACCTCAAACATTTTTATGCTTGAGGGATTCATATTATTAGCTATGAGGATCATTTAAGTTATGCCAAATTATACCCATTATTTGTATTATACCCAATACCATTATACCATTTCATTAACCCTTTGACAACTAGTTATTTTTACCTAACCTTGCCTATCACATTTGACCTTGGTTTTGATTCATTTGTCATTTAGGCACGTTTAGTGGTTGATGGTAGATTTAGTTCCAGTAGTTATTTTAAAATTTAATATTTGAATGATAGTGTATGAAAGTGGTCTTGGCAATTATATCCTTTATTTATTGTTATGTTCCCACCTTCAGAAAATTAGTTATACTAATTATAACTACCCATGGGTAAATTAGTACCACTAACCCTTTGTCATTGTTTCCTAATTATAACTACCTATGGGTAAATTAGGAGTAACACCTTTACCATGAATTTCCACATCACCTTGCCATTATTGTTTCCATTTACCTTGTCATTTGCCTATGCCTTAAACTTGTTGGTACTTAATCAGATGCCATTTATGTAGGTGGAAATATAGTGACTTGATTTCCTATGGGACTATGTAGGAAACACTCAATAAAAATGTAAAGTTTCAAACAAATTGGTTAGGTCCATATGTAGTTGTTCGTAACTATGATTTTGGAGCATACATGCTCATCACACCAGAAGGAGATGAACTTGATGAACCAATGAACATAATGCACCTCAAACATTTTTATGCTTGAGGGATTCATATTATTAGCTATGAGGATCATTTAAGTTATGCCAAATTATACCCATTATTTGTATTATACCCTATACCATTATACCATTTCATTAACCCTTTGACAACTAGTTATTTTTACCTAACCTTGCCTATCACATTTGACCTTGGTTTTGATTCATTTGTCATTTAGGCACGTTTAGTGGTTGATGGTAGATTTAGTTCCAGTAGTTATTTTAAAATTTAATATTTGAATGATAGTGTATGAAAGTGGTCTTGGCAATTATATCCTTTATTTATTGTTATGTTCCCACCTTCAGAAAATTAGTTATACTAATTATAACTACCCATGGGTAAATTAGTACCACTAACCCTTTGTCATTGTTTCTTAATTATAACTACCTATGGGTAAATTATGAGTAACACCTTTACCATGCATTTCCACATCACCTTGCCATTATTGTTTCCATTTACCTTGTCATTTGCCTATGCCTTAAACTTGTTGGTACTTAATCAGATGCCATTTATGTAGGTGGAAATATAGTGACTTGATTTCCTATGGGACTATGTAGGAAACACTCAATAAAAATGTAAAGTTTCAAACAAATTGGTTAGGTCCATATGTAGTTGTTCGTAACTATGATTTTGGAGCATACATGCTCATCACACCAGAAGGAGATGAACTTGATGAACCAATGAACATAATGCACCTCAAACATTTTTATGCTTGAGGGATTCATATTATTAGCTATGAGGATCATTTAAGTTATGCCAAATTATACCCATTATTTGTATTATACCCTATACCATTATACCATTTCATTAACCCTTTGACAACTAGTTATTTTTACCTAACCTTGCCTATCACATTTGACCTTGGTTTTGATTCATTTGTCATTTAGGCACGTTTAGTGGTTGATGGTAGATTTAGTTCCAGTAGTTATTTTAAAATTTAATATTTGAATGATAGTGTATGAAAGTGGTCTTGGCAATTATATCCTTTATTTATTGTTATGTTCCCACCTTCAGAAAATTAGTTATACTAATTATAACTACCCATGGGTAAATTAGTACCACTAACCCTTTGTCATTGTTTCTTAATTATAACTACCTATGGGTAAATTATGAGTAACACCTTTACCATGCATTTCCACATCACCTTGCCATTATTGTTTCCATTTACCTTGTCATTTGCCTATGCCTTAAACTTGTTGGTACTTAATCAGATGCCATTTATGTAGGTGGAAATATAGTGACTTGATTTCCTATGGGACTATGTAGGAAACACTCAATAAAAATGTAAAGTTTCAAACAAATTGGTTAGGTCCATATGTAGTTGTTCGTAACTATGATTTTGGAGCATACATGCTCATCACACCAGAAGGAGATGAACTTGATGAACCAATGAACATAATGCACCTCAAACATTTTTATGCTTGAGGGATTCATATTATTAGCTATGAGGATCATTTAAGTTATGCCAAATTATACCCATTATTTGTATTATACCCTATACCATTATACCATTTCATTAACCCTTTGACAACTAGTTATTTTTACCTAACCTTGCCTATCACATTTGACCTTGGTTTTGATTCATTTGTCATTTAGGCACGTTTAGTGGTTGATGGTAGATTTAGTTCCAGTAGTTATTTTAAAATTAAATGTTTGAATGATAGTATATGAAAGTGGTCTTGGCAATTATATCCTTTATTTATTGTTATGTTCCCACCTTTTAGAAAATTAGTTCTACTAATTATAACTACCCATGGGTAAATTAGTACCACTAACCCTTTGTCATTGTTTCCTAATTATAACTACCTATGGGTAAATTAGGAGTAACACCTTTACCATGCATTTCCACATCACCTTTCCATTATTGTTTCCATTTACCTTGTCATTTGCCTATGCCTTAAACTTGTTGGTACTTAATCAGATGCCATTTATTTAGGTGGAAATATAGTGACTTGATTTCCTATGGGACTATGTAGGAAACACTCAATTCATATTGAGGTCAGCTCAGTCACCCCTTTTCCATGATCTCACCATTTTGTGAGCATGTTTATGATACACTCTCACCATTTTTTGAGCAACCTAAGACATCTCCCACTGTTTTATAATTTGGACTATTTTGTATATCATAATTCTTGATTGATTTGAGATGCCTATAAAATTCCAAACACATTTCAAATAGTTTGAAAACCCCTAAACATTCATATAAAGACTTAGGAAAATCCTAAAAGTCACAAAATCATGAAAATTAGCTTAGAATTTCCATGCGAGATATAAAGTCATCAATATTTTCTATGATGGGCCATATTATTTGTTCAATTTCATTTCTAGACCACATTAGTCTTTTTCCTCCCATTTTTAGGAGAACTAAATTGGCTTAAGGTCTGTAGAGACTATGTAGGCAACACTTAGATACATGGGGCATATCAGGTTAGCTCGACCGTACCTTCCTTTATTTTTTGGCCACTTCTTTTCCTTAAGTATTTTGGGACTCCTAACTCTTTCAAAAATAACCACTTGTAATTTAGTTTTTCCATCCTTATTGGCCTTACCATATGTTCTCACCATTTTTTGAGCATTGTGTATTCAAATTTGATGCACTAACAACCACTTAGATTTTCTTACACTCTTGTCATTTTATGAGTAACCATTATCTATGCTCTTGCTGTTTTGTGAGACCATTCTCATTCTAAGCATTAGATGTAGTAGACACTATGAATTACTAATTTAGTTCATTTTTGTATACTTGTCTCTTAGATTTTAATGTGGTTTTATTCTAAATCATACTCTCATACTTACATGATTTATTTGTGTTGACATTTTCATGATTGTGAAATGTCATCCCCTATTTTTTCATGCACTCACCATTTTGTGAGATCATTCTCAGTTTCCTCTGCAAGTTAATCATGTTTTCTTATCATTCATTTTCTTATATCCCATATCTTTGGAGAACTACATTTGGCCTACATTTTATGTTAGATCTTGTGTCTATGGAACTATGTAGGTAGAAACCACTTGTCTAGTGCATCTGGAATCAACTCATCTATCCTTTCCTATTTTTCTATTGCCCCCACTTCATTTTTTTTGTTTCATTATCTCCTATAACCTATGAATAATTTTGTTTTTGCTATCTTGTCTATGTCATTCCTTAATATGACTTAGAAGCAATGTTTGTCATCTTGTTTATGTTGTTTTTTTTTTATATCCTAAGAGCAACCATTTTTTATTTGTTATTTTGTTAATTTACTTGTGTCATATCTACCGAGCTTATGGGTCACCCTATCACCAAGAGTAACACCACTATTACACATGCATGAACAATTTATTTTCTATTTGTACTAAAATTGTGATCACCATTGTTTGTATATTGTTATTTGTATAACTATAGTTTGTTTATATTTTATTTATTTTTATGTTTTGTTTATTTTTTTGTTCTGTATTAATCTGTTTGAATTTATTTTATTTTTATTTTGACTTTTCACCTTTTTATTTTTTGATTATTGTAGGAATACTACATTTTGTTTAAACTTAGGTCTTGATTATCCATGTCATGTAATTAGGTCATGAATTTTTGTATTTAGTATTACACTTGGTTTATTTTTTATATTTCCATCTTGGATTTGATTATTCATATCTCATTCCTTAGTTTTTTTATATTTACATTCAAATTAAGTTTTTCATGTTTAGGGTATATATGTCTATTTTAGTTGTCCATAACTATCATGCATAATATCACAAGCTAAAGCAAAAATATGCATATAGAGTCTATCATAGCAATGCAATGGTAGTACTTCAATGATACTTCCAAACCATCCAACTACCCAGACACATGCTTGAATCCATGAGTAATAATCAAGAATAACAATTATTTATTACGTGTTTATATAGATGGGCATCTCTAAAAAGTATACACATGAGTCATACATCATAATTAGATGAATAGCCAATAGAAAATCTCATAAACATGACACATGAAATAAATAAATAGAGCATACATGAGGATAAACATCAATAATGTTAAACATCTATAATATTAATCATTGATAAACATGAGGCAATGAAGATAACTGCATGGCATCATATATATATTAAGAATATTATATACATGTACATTGACCTCTAAGGACCTAAAATTGAATGTCAATGTATCTCAAATATCATATACACACCATTTATATACATATCATAATGGTGTCTTAAAACACATTAGTATTTCAATACAATGAAAAAAATACTAAGATCCCTATGCTCACCTCTAGTTCTATGTGTCTATGAGACCTATGGCTGGAGGTGGCCCTGATGTCCCTGATGGTCATGGTGGTGGTGGACATGGTTGACAAATGGATTGACCTGAGGCACTTGTAACATGAGTCTTCATCTAAGACCAACTAGATCTACTAACTACCCTTTGTACATCTCAAACCTTAAATAAAACAACCTACTAGTCCTTAGGCATGATCATCTCATAGGCTCAATAGTAATAAGATGCCTCATTCTTGGCTTGAAGGCACTCCCCAACCATCTATGATAATCTATCATGTGTAACAACTCCCTAACCTACATCTCACTCTCTCATAAGCCTATCAATAGTGGTTAATGTCTGATCTCTCTTGCTAATGGCCTAATCTCTCTCAGTGGTGAGCTAGACCTACACCTATACCATCATGTCTATCTTGGCTTTCAGCTAAGTGATCTTTGACTGAAGCTGAGTCATATAATAATCCTTCATATCCAAAGTGATCTACAAATTGTCTACTTAATTTTTTATGCTTGCAATCTCTCTCACCTAGGAAATGGTTTCTTGCTCTAACAAACTTAAATCCCTACCCATTATAACTATGATAGAAGTCCCTACCTAGCCTAGATCCACCTGTGTGATACAATGCCCTACCTAGCCTAAATCAACTTGAACCACTATGACCACTATCATGCTAATATCAAGTACCATCATCTCCATCCCCATCATATCCATCTTCATCTCCATTTCCCCCACCATATCCTCCATTTATGCCATTATCATCATCATCCCTAGCCTCACTGTCACTATCCTGATAAGTTTTATCATTGTTTCTTAATGCCTCAACCCTCATCTACTTGATATCCATGGAAAAATATCCCCCTAATAGTAATGGAATTGTTAGCCTTAGTGGGCATACCTATACCCACCAATGTATGTAAGTTGGAGTGACCCCCATATCTATGGCTCCTCTTGTGTAAGCCCAAGTAATTCATGGTAACTTGATGTAGCTAGATTTAGCCTCACTCCTCAAGATCATAGCATTATCTTGATTGATATCTTATGTCACATGGGCAATCCATCTCATCCCCTTAAGAATATCCTACATAAATCTAAACTGGTGAAGTACCCAATCAAGATGGTACTCAATAATGTGGGACTATTTCCTAGTCATAGAACATTTAGCCATTATTTAGGCCATGTACCAACCATACCTAAACAACTATATCTGATACATAAGGTAAAGCCTCCAAATGAAAAACCATGGTGTCAGATCATCAAACATCTAATGATAGAATGAGGTGTCCCCCTATGACCATACCTTTCTGATCCTATTTGAGCCCAACTATATGCTACTAGGTCCTCTATATCTTATACTTTACACATCCCTATTAGTCTCTCAATTGATATGTGATCCCATCCTTAAACCACCAATAGAGTGTAATCCCTGATGTTACATCTCCCTTGGTATGCTATCATGTGAAAATATCTATATAATCATGCCAAGTTAACTGACCCCCAAGAAAAACATATAGAATCCTCAATCATACTCCTCATTATGCTTCCAAGCCCCATATAAAAATACTGATCACTCTTATTAAGTATAAATATGCCATTGATAATGTCCATGAGGATAAAAACCTCTATATCAATGAGATTTGGTGGTGAAGGATCCCCAATAGGTAAATCATCTGGATGAATGAATGTATAGGTCTCAATGTAGTCTATATTGACCTTCCCCTAAAACATGGGGATACCTGATAGTTTCATAAGTCATCGATAACCACCTAATGTTATGATGTTAGTGTATAAAACATTAATAATATACACATCAACAAATTAAGGATATGTTAGGTATCCTCAAGTGTCATAGTAGCCTCTTGAATACACAAGTATAATGTCAAAGTCTCTTTATGGCAGCACTCAGCCAATACACTCAAATATGCCTGATCTACTCAGATGACTAGTATATGAGCCACATCATGAAGGTTGATCATCTATAAAAAGGTAATCATATCCTATTTCTAGACTTAAGGGGTCCATATATAGTGAAAATATTTCTCTTCACATGTTAGGACAACCAATTACTCTTGTAATCATAAAAAAGTTAGTGTTAACTTAACTATATGTAGCTACCTGAGTGTAAGCCTAGCATACTAAGCCTAATTGACCCTCTTCAAGAGGTTAGACCCATGTCAGGTCCTTAAATTAAATATTTTTAGCTTCCAAGGTGAAGTTACCATTTTACTAAATGGCAAAGCTGCCATTTTGTTTATTTTGCACCTTTTTAGGTGATATTATTATTTTCATTTTCATAAAAATGGTGACTTTGAGTAAAACAAGATAAATCACCATTTCAATTTCCACCCTATTTTTGCATTTCTATGATTTCTAAGACTAATAAATTCATATAAAGTCATCATTTTCCTTGGTGAAACCACTGTTTGCCCTAAATGCAAATGACAACTTTGCCATTTTCTAACCTAAAACTAGTAATAAATGTAAGAAATTAAGCAATAATGACAAAGTTGAAGTTACTTACTAGTGGTCCATAATGTGATGGACATTTTTTCTCCCTCACCCATTCTAAAATGTGACGTTTATCTCCTTTGTGGGATATTTTTCTCAACTCAATACTCAAGAAACTATATCTCATATTCTCAATATTCTAGGGTGAAAATGAGTTATTTTTCACCCTAGGGGTAAATATATAGCCAAAATTTTGAATTTTCACCCTCCATGACCTATATTTGAATCTATTCACTCCAAGAGGTGTATTTTTCACATCCATGATATGTTTTGTGCATTGTTTGATCCTATGTGCCTTATTTTTTGGATGTATTGTAACCAGGCCATCTTTTTAGGCCTCCCTAAAGACCCATTTAACAACATGATTTTTTCAACCTATATCTCATGTTTATTTGAATATGCATCTTCAAACTTGAATTTAGGTTATAAAAGTGTTTTTAATCCTTTTCCATCTCATCGTAAATCTATTTTATAGATTTTTCACATAAGCTACCCTTGTCAATTTGCCCTGTTGCTGCAAATTATTTTATTCGATCGATTAATAATATATTATACCTTTTTGGGGTAAAATAATTTTAAATATAGTGATTTAAATTTATGAATTATTCTAATCAACTTTGGGTAAATCATTATTTTTTTACCGATTTAATTATTATAATTGTTGTGGGCAAATCATTATTTTTGTGTCTCATGTTAATGATTATAACTACCTTTGGGAAAATCATTATTTTTCCTACTCCACCTACCTTACCAGTGTAAATACCTACATCAGTGTTATAATCACCTTTGAAAAAATCATTGTTTCACATTTCATTACTAATTATAACTACCTTTCGTCAAATCAATATTCATCCCATGAACCTACAAGGGAAAATATCCATGCCACTGCTTATAAATGCCTTTGGGTAAACTAGTGTCACACCCTTTATTGTTGATTATAGTCTCCTTTTTGAAAATCAATCACTTTAATCCCATTAATTTTTATAATTTCCTTTGTTTAATTCAATAATTCCACCCCCATTACCACTAGATCATGTCATTTTCTTCATTTTGAGGGAATGTTAGCTGACTCTATTTTATTACCCATTGCATTGAGGGGGAATTAAGGGATTATTGATCATCCTTTGGGACATGAACCATTATGATCAAAAAAATTTGAATTATTTGAAAATACATTACTATGCATGTGTCTCTAACACCTCAAATAGGGCCAAAATGTAGATACTTAGTTTTGGCCACTTTCATGCCTAGATCAGGATTCAATTTAATTTCTAACAAATGACATAATCTAAGCCTACAAATAACTTGAATTTCCCAAATTCATCTACATAATGGATTTAATTGATCAAAAATGTGATGAGGCTAGTTTATTTGTCATATTACCATGTATGCACCAATAACCTAGCTTGATTTCAACCCTAGTTAAATTATGATCTAGTAATTTGACACTTTTAAGCTATAAGCTATTAATTTAAAACATTTAAAACAATTTACATAAACCAAAAAACACTAAGCATGATTAATTACATGAAAAATCATAATTAACTTGGCTAAATGAGAATTCTAAATCAAATTAGTGAATTTCATTTACCAAAAAAGGAATTTTTAGCCCAAGGCCAAAGGAACTAATAAAGTGATTTATTATTTCCTAATTATTCCAAAAATTATTAGTCACAACCTTAAAAATATCTAAAGTGAGTTTTCACACCTCAAAAAAATTTAAAATTGAGGTGTTAAGATTTCATGAGTGCTTTGACCCAACCCAGGGTTAGTCTGACTCAATCTAGGTTATTTTAGACTTAATCAAAGTTAACCTAACCTCCCTAGGGTTAGAATTAGTTCTTAGAGATATAAATACAAGCACCCACATCATATGCCAACAATATTTTTTGTTTAAGGTTATTCTACTAGAATACCTTCAAAGAAGCTATTGAACGTAGTGTTCTAATGCCCATTTTATGACAAGCTTCACACCAAGCCACAAGTGACCATTGGAAAAGTGCTACCACCATAAAGAAACATTTCTAGAAGACTTTAATTGTCATAAAATGAGAATGAACATCCTTGTTCCAACAAGTAAGAATCAAATTCGATAAAGGAAGGAAATTGATTGTGTCACTTTAATGTTTATTTTGTGAGCTTGCTTACTATGTTATGGTCTCCCTAGTTCTTAGACAAGAGTGTTTAGTCCTAGTGTATTGTTATGCTTGATTTATATCATTTTGACTAACAAGGGACTAATATACATTTTGTTACTCTTCAAACTCCTAAGATACATCTTCTAAATTTATATACCTCATTATTTTATTAATAAAATTGTACCAAAACTTAATGATTGAATCTCTAAGGTACCCTCCTTAGAATTTAATTAATATCTCATTACCTAATAGAAAATATGATACTTCTTTTTTCTCCCTTTTTTCTTGTAAAATTTTTTGTCTTCCTTGTTCAATCCAATGACTTGAGTGATGATTTCCTATTATGTCAAGAAAGAAATACATCTAAAAATATCATTATCAACATTTAAAGGCTTCTTAAATTTAATTGAAACATGTGGGTCATATCCCATAATCCTTAAATGAAGTTTGTTAAGCCCCCTGTTTAAGAATTCTCTAAATTGTGGCCTATTTTCTAACCATTTTTGGAACAAGGGGGTCAAATTTTCATATATCTCATCTCATATTTTATGAATTTCTAAATCTTCTTACCCTCATGGTAATCTCATTGTGCCTGCTTTACCCTACTTTTATGAATGCACCAGATCTTGAAAAAGTTAAGAACTTGTTTGTGAGGTGTTGTAGTCTTAAAGGTTCATGGATTTTATTTTTTTCATAATATATAATAGATGTGAATAATATAGTAAAATATGTTAATACTAAGTGGATCTCATTATATAAATTAGTGCACAGGGTATACCTATCTTTATTGGGAGTAATGTGGAAGCATCATAGAGAAGTGGAAAAGGTTTACGATTTCATACATGGCTTGATTGATATAGGTAAATTTATAACATTTTTCAGGTTCCTTTACATGTTGGATGAAATTCATTGTTTAATTAAACAATCTCAAGTGGGAACTATATGTATTGTTGATTTTACAAGATTAAGGAAACATGTTTGTCTTGTTATAAATAATTTTTATCTTAATCAACATACTTATTTCTTAGGTCCAAATTTTGAGAGTTGTAACACTTTGATGTATATTTTAAATACAAGAAACTATCTCAAGTTTAATATATTTGAAGAATGGAGTGCATCTTTATATAGATATGAAATGCCCATGTACTAATTTTGAATAGTAGCGGATGGTAACATTGATGAATTACATGTCACAAGGATAATATTTGATGATATTATATCATCAATGAGGATAAGTTTAAGAGATTTTTAAAATTCCATAGCTAAAAAAAAATAGGGGTGAATTAATTGATGTGATGGCTATATTAAATCCTAGTTATTAGAATAATGATTAAAATATGCTTTTTTTAGGAAGACCACCACATAAATTGACTACACTGATTAAAACTTTTGTAATACTGTTATTATAAATGGAATGAAATTTTTGGGTATTTTAAACAATAACATGTTGAGTGATAAATATGACAAGTTTTCCATTACAATGCTTGATTAATTAAAATTATTGGATGATCCCTCTGAGTGTGGAGTAATAATTTTGCTATGGGAAAAATATGTTTTAACAATGTTTTGTAAGAAAAATTGGATTATTTTTTTACTTGCTAATCTATATCAAATAATGAACTTGGGTTGAGTTGAAGATGAGATTTTTAATGGCTTAGACATTATAAAGTCCAAATTATGAAACAATATTGATAATTTATTGAGACTTTACACATCAAAATACCTTGTGAAAGCTTCCCCTATGATAGGTATTTGGCAATATGGAAGTTGATTACTAAAAGGAGAGGAATTAATAAAAATGCCACTAACACATTAGATGACCTTGTTGATAACAGGGATGAAAATTTTTAGCAGTTAAATGTCAAGAAAGTTACAAAAAGGGTAAATCAAATGATATAAATGTTAAAACAATAAAAAATTGGTAGGTTTCATTAATTTTAGATTGGTTTTGTTGTGTTAAAAAATATAAAAAATATTTGTTAATAAACTATCATATTCTATGAAACTATTATTATTTATTTTGAAGCCCAAAATTCAGTTCCAAGAATCTGATGCCTTTCTAAACCTATGATGCATTTCCATGCCTATGATGTATTTCATATCATGTGATGAAATCACCTAGCCTACTATGCATGTATAATCTTGTAATGCATTTCCAAGCATGTGATGCATTCCAAAGCCTATGATATATTTCCAAGCCTGCAATGAGTTTCCAAGCCTATCATATAATCCATAACATGTAAAATCCTATTGTGTATCAAATCTAAATCCATAAATTATAATCAATGGCCCTATTCAATCCATGATTTTAGGTTTGCATATCTACCTTATGGATGTGAAAATTTTCACTACTAATAATGATATACCTCTAAGTCTAGTATTCATTTTTATCATATAAATTTCCTTAATAAATGCAATTATATAGTTTTATACACTAGCATAAATTTTCATTTTAAAATTTAGCATCTCATTTGATTTTATTATATCAAAATATAAGTGAGGTGGTGAATATAATGATGATCTAGATCTTAAATTACCATGCAAAAACTCAAAAATGACCTTCTTTAAGTGCCAATAAGGAAATCCCATTCCTTTAATTTACTATAAGTAAGTAAGATTAGAAGTTTTATATACACTCCCATGGGTATTATTTTTTAAATCTTTGACATCTCACTCTATTTTATTCAATATAATTCTAAGTGAGGTGGTGTAAATAATGATGATCAAGATCTTATGTTATCATGCAAGAATTTAGAAATGACCATCATTAAATGTTGGCAAGGCAATCTCCTTCCTCAAATTTACTAAAATTAAATGTTAGTATTACCAAATTATTTATTAAGCTATTTTGGCATGATTCCATGGTCTGGCCCAAGGTCTACCTACTTCTTTTTTATGCATTAGTGTATTTAGGAGTAAGAGGATATGGAAAGGACTCCATAGTTTCTTTGAAAGCAACAACACTTGGTGTGGCTCAATTCATTAACATAATGTTTTGGATAATGTTTCCTAAAATTATTCATCTAATTTGGTGGAGGAATGCCATGACATTTTAAAAACATTAGTTCACTTAAAATTAATAGTGAGGAAGAGGAGAAATTAAAAATTGTTATTTGTCATATCTCCTCTTTATTATATGTAATTATAATCCCTTTTAAGACCTTTTTAGTGGTGGGTGGAAATAATTATGGCTTAGTTTTTAGCCTTCATCAGGATGACTTTCTTGTTGGACCTCCCCAATCATTGATCATCTATAATGAAAGAGTTTTTCATCACTTTTGTGGATTTTTTAGAAATGTCTTGGTAACCAAATGAAATGTTCCTTATTGACCCCACACACACACACACACATATACATACATACCATGAGAAGTTTTTATTTGGTGGGATGATTTTTTAAGCCTATGATTATTTTTTAGGATTGTGGTTGTTAGTCAAAGAATGGAGCTTAGTAAAATTGTGAAGTATAATAGATGGACACATGTGTAAAGTGTATGATTTAATATTTTGTATAACTTTTATATGTATTCAGTCTTATAAGCCTAACTTGGAAAGAGAAGAATGCTAAGAGTCTTTCCTTTTGTATCTCAAAAGGTTGGGATGTGAAGAAAACAAAATTGTAAAAGGTTATATATATATATATATATATATATATATCAATTTGATATAATAGAATTTGGTTTGATGTGTTGATAAATATTAATAGAATCATTCTGTTATGGTTTTACTTATCTTCTTTTATATATGGTTTATTCACAATGAGTACTCTTTTTTACTTTCATCTATTATCAAATGTTGTACTACTTATGGTTAGACTTCTATTAGTATATATTTTTTCTTGATATTAGGTGCATCTATGTACATCATAGATGGTAGGTAATATTGTTGTCTCTTCTACCCCTATTGGTACTCTCCACTACACAAGTTATCTATGTAATTAGCATGTTTTGGAGTATTTACAAGAACCTCTACTAACAATGATGTAGTGAGTGTTGAACATATTTGGATGAAATATGTTGAGATGGTTTTTAGGGCATAGAAACAATAAATATGGCTAGATGAGATAATACAAAACTTTATAGAGGAAGAAGCATGAAGAATTGAAAAACTATAGAGAAGATTATTTAGGAATGCCATTGTGGCAGAATCTATTAATTTTTTTGGTGAAAACTACCTAGATTATTAGTTATGTGGCTAGATAGATTAGAATACTATTAATTTAGTCTGAGGAGAATATAATTTATATTTTAGACTGAATAAAAACTAGAGAGAGGGCACAACCTAGATATCAATTGGTCTTGAGTAGTAGATTATTAGATGAAGACTAAAATCGATGGTTATTTTATTGAGTTTGTAGTATAAAGATACTTATATTTTGAGACTACACAAGATCAATTTATTCATGGAATAAGAGGGAAATTTTTGCACTGACTACCTTTATTTATAAATATGTTGGTTATGTAAAATCCCATGGTACCTACTCCAACCAACATGGAGTAGTCACTTTGGGCATCATGGGGGTGTGTGTGGGAGAAAGTGAATGATGAAGAGCTGAGTAAAATGAACTTGAACCTAATCCCAAAAAATGGAAGGTGAAAAGACTTAGAGTGAGAAGAAAATTTTGGGACTTGAAATGGAAATATGACATTAAAGAAGGTGGGATAAGACAAATGACCCTGAAATAACTATGAATAGGATTAGGAGTAGAGAAAAAATTGCTAGAGATGGAACCATACAAGGAAAATATTCTATAGAGGAGAGGTTGCTAAGAGAAGATGTATTAAATGCTGAAAGAAGAGGATTTATAGCATATGAGAAAGGGTTTGATGAGAAAGAAGATGTTATAAGCAGTGATACAGAGGTAGAACAATTAGGAAGTAGAGGTATATCATAATTAAGGGAAGGGTTTTTAATTAAAAGGAAAGTTCATGGGAAAATGTTAAAATCAAAGGTAGTAATATTGCAAGTTCAAGTTTAAATCTATAAGAAGTTAGAAATAAACATAATTCATTTCAAGGGTAAGTATCCCTCAAGCCCACTTTATATATAGAAGGCAAAAAAATACAGAGAGAAAAGTTGATTTAGGTTGGTTTGATTCCTTTACCCATGAATTTTGAAGGCTCAATGTAGAAACCAAGAAGGCATTAGAAAGAAAGAAGTTACAGGAATCAATATTTATTTTTACTCCTAAAAAGAGTAGTGCATAATAACATATCATTGAAATAAACACTAAGCATTCACCTAACAACACAAGGCCCAATGGGCATTCACCATAAATTATAATTGATAGTATTCAAACATATGTAGTAATAAATATTAGCTATGGAACTGAATACAAGTATGTTTGTGATTTTAATGCCATATGATA
Source organism: Torreya grandis (assembly GCA_037957365.1). Lineage (NCBI taxonomy): Eukaryota > Viridiplantae > Streptophyta > Pinopsida > Cupressales > Taxaceae > Torreya > Torreya grandis. The sequence continues at coordinate 90,837 of JARHVA010004633.1, read as the reverse complement.
GGTCTTTAGACCTCAAAAAATACTTGGTAACCTATGAAATGAAATAAGTTGTAAAAGGGGTAACATCGAATGATGTGAATAAGTGAGAACTCATAGGGGATTTAACAGAGCATGCCTTAGAGTTCATTTGAAAAAGGAATTTAAATATCATCGATATCACATGAGTTAAATATTTTATAGTAGAAAAATTTAAGGTAAAAAATATTCCAGTTAAGTTATTCAAGACCTAAGGAAATTTGGCAATAATCTAGAGAAATAGTTGGAGAATATGATCATAGTTTTTACAATGTGATGAACAAAATTGAATTTATTTTATAAGACAAAGATAAGGTTTATTGATTTGTAGAGGGCCTATGACCAAGAATAAGGTTTTATATTTTTCAATCCCAGTTCTCCACCAAGGTTGATGCTTGATCTGTTGTCATGTGAGTTAAATAGATAGAAGATTAAGCAGATCTTCCATTAATGGGATCATAATTAGAAGCTAAATTAGATGTTTTTATGAGGAAGATGAATGATATGCATGAAAATTATGAGCCTAAATTAGGCTTATGGTGTGTCAAATGTGTCCATGAGGGACATCATATGAATGATTGTCCAAACATTAAAATAGAGTTTTGTGAAATCTATAGGGTAGTTGTACATCCTGCGTCTAAGTGCCATCTTCTCCATAAATATATCTAAACATCACACAACATGAACTATAATTTTTTTCAAATATAAAAATCATGATGCTACAATCTACCAAGAATTTCAAGAATTAAACAAAGATATAACAAATAATGTCTTCATAGTTACAGCTAAAAAAATACCCATTACAAAGCAAGAAATTCTAGGACCAAACATGGAGATGAAAAATGTGACTCAAGATAGTATAGGATGGGTATCTTCATCACCTCAATACTATATGCCTTCATCACTACAGTATTAGCCATAAGGCTTAACAAACTAGAATAATAATTCATCTCCCTTATACCAATATTTTGGTTAGTATGCATAACCCTGAAACAACATAAATATTCAATAACAATAGGTAAACTAGACTCAAAGTTCTAGTCAACATCAATATGTAGGCTATGATGTATAGATGAATCATCAAGGAGGATGTGTTGGACAATATTCCCAAGGGTAGGGATATAAACATAATAAAAGAGGCTACAAAGGGGGATATAGGGGAGGATATCATGGTGGATATCAAGGAGGTCATATCAATAATAATCATCAAGATCGACCCCCTATGCAATGTGATCTATGCAGAGCATATAATCATTATACAAGGAACTATCCCACCAATACTTAGAGACAAGTTTATTGTGTACATTACAGGGTCAAAGGTTAACATTAAACATAAGATTACCTTATTCTAGAGAAACAAAGAAAGGATAACCTAGTGCACAATGTAAATATGATCAATGCATAGCCAAAGGAAAATGCATTTGTACAACTTGTCACAAGGTAATAGAGAGATAATCAAGGCTTACCTCCTTTATAAATTCCTTAGGATCATGGTATTATAAAATTTTAGTAGGATAAGTTTCCTTCTACAAAAAATAATTTAATGTACCAAGTTTCATAGTTATTATAGGAAATACAATAGAAACCCATCTCTAATGAGAATAACACAGCTATTGATGCTCAAATGTATGGATAAATTGTTAGGATAATGTGGTAAGAGGGTATTTTGATTGATTTAATGGATATGATGAAACTAATCAATACATTATGCAATGAGGATTATCTTAGAATATCACTAACCTCCTACACAATCTCTTGGAGTGTGTATAGAAAGGAAATATAAAGGCTAATAAAGTAGTTTGGTATGTAAAGAACAAGAACCCTTGGGATGTGGATTCATGAATAAATACTGAGTTGGCTAGATATTAAATCTAAAATACAATATTTGACTTTAGAAGTACAATTAATATGATTCCCCAATCAACATGGGAAGCCATTGGTCAACCAAATTTGAGTTACAGTCTAATAACATTAACCTTAGTAGATTATGGTAGAGTCAAACCCATTGGTTAGTTAAAATATGTGAAATTAAAGTGGTTGAGCTCAGCTTATGAGGGGAATTTGAGGTCATAACATGAAGATAGTAGAGACCCATTACCTTACCTTAATCAGTAAGAAATGGACCTATAATGGCCAAATTACTATTAATAATATGCATAATCAGTGAGAAGCACATTAGAAAGATAAAATAGTGGTCATACCTTTAAATAAGTCTAAAAAAACATCATATATCATCTTGAAAGAGCCAAACTCTCCTTATGCTTATGTAGACAATAGTTTATTTAAAGTGGGTACAAATAAAAGACAAAATGGGGTATGATCTGTACAATGTCAAAAGTGGAAACTAGGTTTTATTCATCAAGAAAAACAATTGGTATTCAAACCTATTATAACAAAGTCTTTGATTAGGTAGGTTCACATAGAATATTGTGGTTCTTCTTCAGTGCATTCACCAACAAGATCTTAGGTAGACTTCTTGTACAATAATAATGCAACTGTGATGGATTATACTAAACCACCCCTGAAAGGTATTCAATCTTAGGATTTTTCATCATCCATAAGTGGTTACTCAAAAGTGCACATCTTGAATTAGTCTTGTGGAGATCATGAATTATGACATATGCACATGGTGTTCATTGCATAATGCTAGAAACCTAAATAATTTTCAATAGAGGATATCAATCCATTCATATTTAGGATTGAACACTATATACCAGAAGTGGAATATTGATTCAAAACACTCTGATATATGCTGAAAGGAATTGTTGTTACATGGTGGGTCATACAAATAAATTCAAAAATGATGTGGGAAGAAACATGCAAAATCTTATGTTCAAGGTTTTAGCTACCAACTAGTGTGAAATTAGAATGGCCTTTCTTTCTAGAGGGTCAATGTCCAAAATTATACATCCATTAGTGTGTGGATATATGTACCACATAAGGAGTAGAACCATGATACTAGGTGAACATACTTAGTCACACCTTTACACCTCTTCTAACAGCTTAGTATATGCATCAAGAGTGTAGAAGGGAAACTAAACATTGAGCACAACTTGAAAAGGATTTCATTCAAGCTTTTGTGTTTGAATATGATAACCCACTAGTACATAATGCCTTATAAATAATTAAAAAAAATTATGTCATAGATGCATAAAAGATTTAACAAATGTTTATTAATCATCATCTCATGAGGAGGTCATGTAGGACTTGGATCTTGCACTACACAATTACAAATCCAAACAAAAATAACAACTCCTAGTTCAACCATGTAATAGAATAATCAATGATTAAATAAAATCAGGTGATAATGATAGTGATGGATATATTGATTTAGAAGGGTTCTTTGAGCCCTAGCATGAAGATGAGCCAAAACCAGTGCAAAGTGTAGATCAAATGGAAGAGGAAAAATTACACAATGTAAAATTTTCACAATGTGAGGCAAACACATTCTGTAAGAAACTTTGCCTAGTGGATTAGGTAAGATATATCAAGAACCATTGTGAAAGATTGAAGGAAATATTAGGATAGAATCGGCCCCTAAGCATACAACAATGGGAGATTACTAGGGATAAGAGCAAATCTCTAAGGCCTTGAAAATGTTAAGATATTATCAATATTTTTTTCCAAGAAAATTCTCAAAGGTAAATGCATATATCCATCCTTAGGAGAAATACATAGAATTAAAATAATGTGCATGTCCTTTCAAAAATTGACCCTATAGGCTCAATCCTAATATGAATACCAAAGTAAAGGTGGAACTAGATCGAATGCAATAAGATGGAATTATTTATCTAGTTGAAAAGGTAAAGTGGGTGAGTCCCATTGTTGTTCAACCTAAGAAAATAAGAAAAATTTAGGTGTGTGGGGATTAACACACACTAAATGATGCTTGTGTTAATGATCCATTTCCTATTCCTTTCATAGATGAATTCCTTGAATCCATGTCTAGGCATGAGGTATATTCATTTATGGATGGTTTTATTAGTTATCACCAATTTCTGATTGCCAAAGAAGATCAAGATAAGACCACTTTCACTACTAAATGGGGATCATTTGCATACAAGGTAATGCTATTTGGTTTAAATAATGCACTTGTTGTATTTTTTAGAGCTATGGTAAATGCATTCAAATATTTCATTCATGATTTATTGGAGTTTAATCTATATGATTGGTTTATCTTATCTCTATTGAAATAACACTTATCAAAACTAAGATTGATGCTAGAGCAATGTGGGCTTTGCCCATCACTTTAAATTTAAATAAGAGTTTATTTTTTACACCTTTTGGTGTCTTGCTAGGCCATGTTGTGTGTAATGATGGTATTTTAGTTGACTAAAATAAAACTACTATTATGGTAATAATGCCACCTCCTACTAACTCAACTAAAATGTGCACCTTCCTTGGTCATTATTGACCAAATTTGACTTTTAAGTCAAATTGGGGTACCTATAGGTAAAAAATTGACTTTAAAGGTCTATAAGGGGTTTAATATTATATCAAAAGGTGTTTTGTAGGTTAATTAATGTCATTTGATGTTTTTGATAATATAAGGCAGAAAAAACTAGGGGCCAAACCCTTAACAAAAGCATAAAAAAGAATAGAAAGGCTCACAAACAAAAAGAGCCACTAGAGACAACTAAATCATAAACAACATAAACAACTAATAAACATCAGATAATATAAATTAGAAAATAACACAAAGTATAAAAAGAAACTAGACTAAGGAAAAATAACCTCCCAACCTTCAGATAAAAAATACATAATTTCATCCAGTTTCTTGACTTTTTCACCATCCTCACCATTCACTAGTAACTCCTATTCCTTCAACAGATTTAGGTTAAGAAAAACCAAGCAATAGATCATACTAATAAAAGAGGCTCTGAAAGAATGAACATTCTACTCCACATACTCCATATAACCCTTGAGATCATCAATAATATTTTCCTAGCCATCTTCCTTCTCCTTAGTCTCCTCTTCAAATTCCTCCATAATAATTTTGTCCCCTTCACCAGCATTGACCACAGGTTCACCCCCCTCACCATCATAATCTTTCATCTACTGCTCATCTCCCCCACCTTCATTCCCTTCAAAAATATCCTAAATCTCAATGTCTTCAACTTTCCACTAAACCTTACCCTGAGTAGAAGCTTCATAATCACTTTGAGAATAATCAATTAATTTGTCCTTCAGAGCCAATTTCCTTGAAATTCTCCCCAACCTTCTAACCCCAAATGAAAAATACTCTTTCTTTCCCTTCTCTGCCTTTTCATAATGTTTCACTAGGCCCTCATAATCACTACTTAGATTCTTATGAGACCCTATTTTATCTTCTGTAACCTCCCCCTTAGAAACTACCTCTTAGTTCTTTCTTTTTTTAGTTTTCACACTCCATTTAAAAATAGGAGTATGTCAATCCTTCACAATCTCCTCTGGAGTAATAGAAAAAGAAACACCTTTTATTTTTTGGTTATTAGGGGTAGAGTATGGTTCCTCAGAAATAGTAGTAACAATGGGGTGTATGGCAGCATGAACTTTAATCATAGAGGGATGAATTAGCTTAGGATCATCCAAAGCAAGGTGGAAATTACACAACCAAAGAATGAGGCCTTGATGCAGAGGAACTAATCATTTTGAGGGTTTTTTGTTATATTTAGATTTAGTTTAGAACATAAAGTGTTCAAGGGAGGTCAACAAATAAAATGGAAATCTTATTAAATCATTGTGACAAAAATGATTAAGGGGAGGTGGTAATTATAAAACTTGGTGAATCATCCCTCCAAGGTGAAGTATTTCATTAGGAGAAAGCACATCTCATCCCATGGTTTAGGCAACTTAACATGCTCAAACCCTCCCTAGAATGGGACTAATTCCTCACCTTCACTCAAGAAAAGATATTGGTTCTAAGGGTCAGCCACCTTAGTCTTCCTCTATAACTGAGTCCTTTTTTTTAAAAGACTAGTCACCATGGTAATGACCTCTTCAAAGATTTTAAAACCAATTCTTCCAATGTTAACCCTACAATTATGCCATAAAAGAACACACTGCATAGATAAATTTTCATTAAAATCATTAAGGCATTCCAAAAAGGGGGATATGCCCCCTTCCTTATAGTAATGCTAGACAAAGCCATTGTCTCCTCCCATTCTCACCATACCCTTGAGATTACAAAGCCAAAGATACTAAGAGCATAGGTAAATTTCCAATCTGTAAGTTTGCAAATTAATTCTAGCAAGGTAGAAAATTATAATGCAACAACAATTGCGAAGATAACCCAACATGCACGAGCCATCAACAACTTAATACACCTTCATAATATCCAATCGATGCCCTTTCCTCCCATGCTCAGAAATGATTTTTTGAAACTTGCTATCAAAATCACTTACCCTACATAGATAAACACATGTAAATAATAATATGCCAGAATGGCATTAGTCAAAAATGTGAAATAGCTCATAATGCCCATGTACTTAAGCATCCACATCATTTTCATAGTAAAAACATCTGACCATCTAGGTTATCAAATATGATGAGTCATCCTTGACAAGTCATCTCTTTTTGAGCGAGTTCCCTTATGTTAATGAGAACATTGGTATATTGGTGCCAACATCACTAATTTATAAATCAATGACCATAATTAGTGAGGGCATCAGTAACACCATTCATTTCTCTAAATATGTGAGAGAATTCCACTCTAGAAATTCTCTAGATAAGAATTTAGATGTCCATGATTGTATCCTTAGGTCTCTACCCAAGTATCGAAGCATTGGTAACAACATTGAAGACAAATTTAGAGTCCCCTTGTATGTGTAGATTATAAATGCCCAAGGAAATGGCTAATTTGATTCCCCATAAGAGAGTGGAGGCCTTAGCATAGTTATTACTTGGAGTACCTAAACCACTAGTATAGGCAGCAATAAGCACCCCTCTTTCATCCCTAATAATCCCACCACCACTGGCCATGTTATTGGACTTAGAGGCCCCATAAAAATTAAGCTTGAGCCAACCAGATGTCATAGGGATCCATTTAATGTTAGATCTCAAAATCTGCTTTGAATTATCATGGATAAAGATTTTGTTAAGAATTCTCCAATTGCCAATAATGTTTTTCTCTTCTTGAGTGAGGGGTTTTTTAGAAGTTTTAATATGGAAACTAGAAACACTTTCAATGAGGTAATTAACAAAGAACTAATAAAATTGAGAAGAATATTTGATAAATTCCCTAAATATTCTATTGTTCCTTTCTTTCCATAAAGACCAACCAAGAAAATGAAGAGTTTGGTTCCATAGCTCCTTAAGCTAGGGACAAGAAAAAGTAGGAAGCCAATTAAAAATCACCTCCCTAATATCTTTGTTGAAAAATCATTGGATGCCAAAGTTTTGTAGAATAATAATCTAGATTTCCTTGGTAAAGGCATAATGGAGAATAAGATGAGGAATTGTTTCCTCCTCATGGGCAAAGAACACATCGATTAACCAGAGAGAAACCCTTTTTTTGTAGATTGTCCTAGGTTAAGATCTTATTATGAGAAACAACCCACCAGAACATATTGACCTTAGGAATAAGTTTATGATTCCAAAATTTATGCCAAAGCTCATTTATATAAGTATTAGGAATCAACAGATAGTAAGTAAAATTAATAGTGAAGCATCTTCCTATGTTAGGCGACCAATATAGATCATATTCTCTAGGATGATACCCCTCAATAGGTGTTAGATAGATCTCATCCTCATAATAAGATTTGGATGATTAATACAATAGTCAAAAATATTTTTCCAACATCTAATACCATTCTCATGATGTATATAATGATAGACCTTTGACCCAAAAAATTGTTTGGCTATAATAGCAATAGCCTCATTACCTAATTAGCTAAGCCTTTATCATCAGCCCAAGGATCCTCCCAAAAATTTATAAGGTTGTTATTCCCCAATTTCCACTTAAGCCCCTATTTAATTAAACTTCTAGATTTCAGCATTTTGCTCCAAATCACTAACCCTTGGGGAAGCCCTTCCTGATAAATGACATTAAGATTTTCAGCACCCTAAAGGTACTTAGCCTGCATAATAGTTCCCCAATATTTATTATTGTTAATAAAATTCCAATTGATTTTGGAAAGAAGGGCTTTATTCATGTATCTTATAGATTTGATATTAAGCTCCCCATGAGTTTTAGGAAGGCATACCTTCTCCCATTTGACAAGAGACATTTTCTTTTTTTATTCCACACTTGTCCATAAATTATTCCTTTGAATCTACTTTAGTTTTTCAGCAATGTACTTTGGTATTTTGAAAAGGGAAAGGAATTAAGTTGGAATTCCTTGCAAGGAAGCCCATAGAAGCTACCATTTTCTAGCACTGCTCAAGAGCTTACCCTTCTAGCCAATTAACTTCTTTTGAGTTCTTTCCAAGATACCATTCCAAAATCCCTAAGTTACTTCTTTAATAGTTAGAGGAAGGCCAAGATAGATAGCAATAAGATCAGCTATGGCACAGCCAAGGATGTTAATAATTTTTCTTTTGAGATCTTCTTGTGTGTTAAAGAAAAAAACATTACTCTTTTAAAAATTGATGTGTTGGCTAGAGGATTTATCATAATCAATGTAGATATTCCTCCAATTATGGGCTTATATAACTAAAGAGATACCAAATAAGATGGTATCATCCACAAACTGTTGAATAGACATCGGTTGTAGAGTAGAAGTAGGTTTGATCCCCATAATTTCCTTAGAAATAACCTTAGAGTGGACATATCTCCCAAGGGCTTTAACCAACATAATAAATAGATAGAGATAAAAAGGATCACCCTATATAATCCCTCTCATGGGAGAGAAAAAACCTCTAGGAATCCCATTAACCAAAACAAAAAATTTGGCAGTGGTAACTGCTTCTCAGATGAGTAAGGAAACGTTATCACTAAAACCAAATTTTTGGATAACCTTGAATATAGACTACCAGGAAACTCTATCATAAGCCTTATAAATATCAATCTTGAATACCATACTATGACTTCTACTCTTCACCATAGCATGTCATTTGATGTTATGCTAGCCTTGGTCCTTAGTTATTTTAGTTCCTTTAGACATTTTGGGTCATTTTGAGGTCAAAAAGGTGCATTTATCAACTTGTATGGATTTAATGGGAAGTGTGAAGGTTAAAAAAATATTATGTCACATCTCATGTGTCCTAAAATGTCTTAGTTAACTAAAACCAACTAAAAAGTGGGAGGTTCCTCAAAAAAAGGGAAGTTTCCTTAAGAAAAAGAAGAATTTTGGCACTTGTATTGTTCCTTAGGAAGTGTTCCATGTGGGAAAGGATCATGGTATGTCTCCTTAGCTTCCCTAAGCTTATTTACACATTTGGTTTTCTCTGAAAGTGCCATTTTGGGCCCAAAACTATTCTATTCCTTTTTCACCATTGTTTGCTAACAAACACAATCTTTAGGTTTTTGCTTAGTATAGATAACTAAAGAGGTTTCAAGTCAAATTATTTTGGTATGTTTTATTAAACTTATATAACTTTATTTAAATATAATTATTTTTAATAATGTTAGCCTTTGCTTCAATAACCATCCTCATGAAGTGGACTATACTTTTTTGCTTACAATTTCATGCACCCTATGGGTTTTGCTCTATTTTAGGTAATTTCATATGAACCAATTTGTTATATTGGTTTAAAATTATTTTGGATTAATCCTCATCTTCTCTCCATTATTGGTTTCAAGTTTCATGATGTTTGGATGAAAAAAGTAGCTTAGGTTGCAGGAAGAGGCATTTTTGATGCAATAGGCAGTCCTTCACCATGTTTAAGATATTCATGATTTGTCAATGGCTCAAAGGAGTTATGATAGGTTATTTATTATTTTTTCAATTTTATTTTGATCTCATGTCCTTTTAGGTTCATTCTCCAAAGCTTACTTCATGAGTTTACATTCACAAGGATCATGTAGTTTGTTTGCCCTATGACTATCACACATAGTCAGTCTTGGTAAATCACATGTTTGAAACCTTTATGACATACCCATATAAGTGTGTTGAAGTTTTAAGTCCTTGGTTTATCCTTTAGAATCTTTAAGTAGTGATTCAAACCTTGATTTGATGCCAAAAAGAGGGACTATGCAATCATATGCAACTTTTGCATACAATCTACCATTGGAGTATGTACTTATAGGTTTGAAAAGGTTTCAAACATTGAAATATGATGTATAAGTTTACCTCAAATCCTTTAGTATAACATTTCATTATTTGAATATTTGTAAAGGTAAGGTTGGTCATGGAGTAAAACTCATCTTCATTGCCTAAGGTCAATCTACCCTCATACAACTAAATCTCCTCCTACAAGTAATCTAAGTAGAGAGTTATGGAGTATTTTGTGGTGTTTGAACAAGTGATGAGATTCCTTTTCAAGTCCTATAATTGATATAGAATCATGATAGACTAATTTGGGAAGCTAGTTTGGCAAGTTCAAGTGTAAATCACCTTCAAAGAAATGATTGTGTTTTCAGGACTCTTATCCCTAAAATGCAAAAATAGAGGCCCCAAGGGTTTTTGTAGGTACCCCATAACATGTTTACAAGTAGTCATAAAGCATCTAATAAGTGAGTTTGATAGTTTCTAGCATGGAGGGGGATTGTGCCAATAATGGAGGTTAAAAGGTGAGTGGAAGGTGAAAATTTAAGGGCTCAAAGTTGTCTAAAAATACACTAAAAATCTACAGTAACATCTATAGGATTTTGATCAAAAAGAGACCTTGCATTCCATGTTTATAATTCTAAACCATGCCAACATGTGATGGTGATTCAAAGTGTTTCAAGTGGAATTAAAACCATTATTTTGAGGCTTATACATGGTTATCAATATTTATGAACACCTATAGGTGTCCCTTCTTAGGGAAAATTCCCACCTATAGTAAGCAGGGTAGACAGTGAGCTAATTTGATGTGTTGAAGATGTTTAAGGGCATCTAAGTGAGAATGATTAAGAGTATACATGAGTTTCATTTTTTAAGGCTATAGGAAATATTAGGCACTATATTTAATGCCTAACTCATGCAATTAATCCCAAGGTACCACCTCTCCAAGGTAAAAAAATAATTAGTTATGACAGTAAGCAGACAGTGGCTAAAGCATAATGGTTATGTGATGTTTTAGTCCTTTCATAGTGAATACTAGTATGAATAGGTGCTAGGTGAAGCTTAATAGTAAAAGAGAGTCTAAAATAATCATTAATAAGGGAAATATATCACAATTTTTATAGAATATGTATATTGGCAAACCCCCTTTTCTCCAAAACATTGTTGATTGTGTTGTCTCAGTCAATAGACAATAAGTAGAGAGGAGATGTTATTAGTGTGAATAGGACATGAACATGAAAAAAATTAATATTTATCATTTAAAAAATGTATTTATAACTTCAAGGGATGTTTTTAATGTCATGTTAAGGTCTAACCATTACAAATAACCTACACATGTATCTTCTAAAATAGTACACAGTTAAACCCTTTCACTCAGTCTTGAATGGTGAAGGTCTTGGAAAGGGATATGTGAAGGCATTAAGTGATGATAAAAATTGAATCCCATAATTTACATTCATAATAACCTCATTAAATTCTCACAAGTGGATTTTTAGTATATAAAGGTTTCAAAGGATACACATATAGTCCTCTTGGGAAAGGTTCACACATAGTCCTTGCCTAATTGTTTTGTCTTGGAACTTGAGACCTTTAGAGGGCCAAATAACCTAGTAGAGAGATAATTTATTGTAAAAATCACCTCCATGACTTTATTAATCTCATAAAATAGTCACATTTGTATGGTAATATAGGGAAGTGCCTTCTATTTTGTCTCAGATAGAGGGCACTCCCTTATGATCACAAACTAGTAGTTTTGGTGAAAAATAGTAGTTGGATGGTCTTAAGATATTTTTGAGCCTCTAAAAGAGTTGTTTTGAGTTGGATATCACATAGGATAATGTTAATAAAACCTCATAGGAGTATGGATCTTATAAATATGGTCTAAACATCTAAGTTTGCAGTCATCCCTACTAAACATGTTTAGGCCTAAAGCCCAAATGAGAAGACATTTTAACCTATAGCCTTGGTTAAGAATTATAACTTTTTGAAACATGTTTTTAAGTTTTAAATAGATATTATAAATATTTTTATATTCAAATCAAATCATCTAAACTCATTTTAGGTTTCAAGAGCAATTCAGGCCTATTAGGCATGACTAGGCCTAACATCCAAAAAGGAGGTCAACTTTATATTTAGATTTATATTACCACTAAAACCTATTAGAGAAATCCTATTGAGGTAAATCATACATGTTAAATATTTTACCTTGCATAATAAAACCAAGGAAAGACATTCTTGGCTCAAAACTAACTCAGATTAGTAGGAAAAGAGGAAAACAAACTCGATAGGAGAGATTCAAGTGCTCATATATTTCATGAGGAATTTCAAGGAGAAAAAAGGAGTTTTATAAATTTATTAGGGGGTCCTGAAAACCAAATTAGTGGAACTTTTATAAAACTTAAAGACCAGGTTTTTATGAACGAACCTTAAGAGGTCAAATAGGCCTAAAACCCTCCAAAACCCTTGCTAGAGACTCGATGGAGAAAATGGAGTTAGATAGCTGATAAAATATAATATTTTTATCATTAAACATATTTTAATTTTTATATTAATCAATTAATCTCCTTCCCATGATTTTTATTTGTATGGACTTGTATAGATGGGGTGAGAAATAGGATATTTTTTACCATTTTTTATGTTTTGTAGGTTATAAGAGGAGTCTGAATATGAAACCAACTTTGGAATAAATATATAAACTTGTTATAACCCCTAAATTAAATTTAATAATCCATAAAAAAAAAAGTGTAAACAATTTCTCTCATCGTAGCCAGTCAAAACTAGCCTAATGAACAAGCTAGTGAGAAGGGCGGGAAACTTCAAGTGAGCTAAATTTAAGGTATACCTGATGCTTATAAATATATGAAGTTAGATAGCTGATAAAATAGAATATTTTTCTCATTAAACATATTTTAATTTTTATATTAATAAATTAATCTCCCTCCCATGATTTTTATTTGTATGGACTTGTATAGATGGGGTGAGAAATAGGATATTTTTGACCATTTTTTATGTTTTGTAGGTTATACGAGGAATATAAATATGAAACCAACTTTGGGATAAATATATATACTTTTTATAACCCCTAAATTAAATTTAATAATCCATTAAAAAAAAATTAAGTGTGTAAACAATTTCTCTCATCTTAGCTAGTCAAAACAAGCCTAATGAACAAGCTAGTGAGAAGGGTGGGAAACTTCAAGTGAGCTAAATTTAAGGTGCACCTGATGCTTATAAATATATGAAGGGTATTATTAGGTGTAATAAACACCATCCCATGTATTTTTATTGAAAACTAATGCCAATTTTGAGGTCAAGTGTACAGGGTGCATGGAAGAGGAGTTTTCTTGATAGCAGATGATGATAGCTCAGTTTGGGATGATTCCAGATGACCAAGACTACAAAAAATACATGAAGAGGCATTAATAATAAAATTAACCTTATTTAAAATCATTATAAATGGTCCTATTTATTTATGAGTCATCCAAAAATGGCCAATCATGAAGGTAGTTTTTTTGAGCTAGAATGAGGAGTTTTATGCCACTTTGTAAAAGTTTGATGACTTGGATGGACACTTGAGATTTATTAAATTGCATGATTCATCCCATATCATATTATCATGCATGAGTAACTAATTATCTCAGATTTTCAAGTGTCTGTGTGACCATTGGACTTCTCTTTTCTCCTCTCTCTCTCTCTCTCTCTCTCTCTCTCTCTCTCTCTCTCTCTCTCTCTCTCTCTCTCTCTCTCTCTCTCTCTCTCTCTCTCTCTCTCTCTCTAGTCTATAAGAACTAACAATTTTGGCCATTGCATCTCATGATCCACCTGAATATATGGTGAATCCATGCTCATTTATATACCTTTTGATCAATAATAATACTTATTTTACCTCTTACATGAATTTTATTAGTGTTTTAATTTAGAATGATTGATTTTTTATAAGTGATAACTCTTTTTTCCTTATCATGATTGTTTCATTTCACCATCTATTTATAGTTTGAAAGCTTATTCTTGTAGGGCATGTGAAGTGTTATAGGAAATTTCAAGGATTTAATGAGTTAGTCTATTTATTAGTTTCCTCATATGCCTCTTGTCTATTTCTCCTAGCTTCTCACATTCATCCATAACCTCATAATGTAACATTGATGTGAGAAGATGAAGATTGGAAAAGTGTATGTTCAGTGTGTCCCTTGATTTCAAGTGTAACATGAATATGGTTGTAAGTCATCAATATATTTGGTGTATTACCTCCATTAGGATAGGTTTTTTTCAATTATCTCTCTCCCTTTTCACCCCCAATTTTAGTTGTAGTTGTGGTCCAAAGTGGTACATCAAGGAAGCTAGCCCTATCTAGAGATTCACCTCATCCTTAGGCTACCCACAAGCCTAGAGATGTTTCCATTGTGCCACTTGGATTAGAAGAGTATGCATCTCCTTAAAGGGTGAAAATCCAAGTGAATATTTTTTGGCATGCCATTGGGATTTTTGGTCCAAGAAGTTGAGAGATTTTTGGTGTTGTCTCTCAACAATCATCATTTAGAGGCATCTATCCAAGCATGAATGGTGACTCTGAAGATATGTCATCTGGTCAATCAACCTAGGCTATCCTTTGAATATTGTTGGTAACATTTTCCATTATGTTCTTGCTTTCAATGAAGTTTCATGACTAGTTTTTGTGTTGAGTACTATTTTACATAAGTTGGTGTGACTTTTCAAGCTTGTGTCATTCCCTATCAATATGAACAAGTTATTAATCACCCTTGTCATGAAGTGTACCAATGCTATCATGAAGTGTATCAATATTATATCTATCCTTTTCAACATCTTACTCCTAGTCAACCTAACCACTTCTCAAGTCAATCCATTTCTACCTTCAAGAAGACTCTTTTAGGCTATGAGAAGTATATGTTGGAGCTTAATACTCTAAGAGGATGTGGTCAAGAGGTTCTTAGGTATTTTATTCATAAGTTGAGATATGCATTAGAGTTTTTGAAAATATATTGGGTACTTATTGAGAGATCCAATTGGTAAAGGCTCACAAGTGAGATGCTTGATGTGAATGGCCTTGTTTCTTCCTTAGAAGATAAGTTAAGAGTTCATGAAAGGCAACCTCACCAAACCTATCAGCATTCATATCAACCTCCCAAAGTTTCCTATCAGACATATTTGATCCCTACTCATGATCCCAATCAAGGATATCAAATTCATCCTTCTCCTAGTCAGTTGGAAGAAAGATTTGAAAGGATAAACCTTGTTTTTGAAGCTAGTCTTGATAGGAAAATTGAGTTGGATAATATGCATATGTAACAATCCATGTTGGAAGAAAAATAAGTAGATTTAAATCCCTCATTTCCCTCTCACATTGCATCCCCATCTCAAGAAGTAACCCCTAGATATAAGATTCCAAGTTGGAGACAAGGTGGAGAATCCAAGCCTAAGGAGATTCTAAGTTCCTTCAACACTTCATCCACTCCTCAAATTGCATCACCACCTCAAGAAAAGAATTATAATCCTAACATTCTAATTTGGACTAAGATATTGGAATCATGGGGAAATAAAGAGGATAGAAGCATGGTTAAGGAGTGTGAGGTTGAAAATGAAGTTGATCCTTTGAAAGTTCATCCCACTATTCCCTAAGAAACTTTTTGTTTTCCATGTTAGCCCTATTATACTCATCCTCCTCATGATGATGCCTATAAAATTCAAGAGATACTTTTCCAAGAGAACCTAGCCAAGAAAATTAAAGATTTAGAGTCAAGAATGAGGTTGCTAAGTCAATGTGTGATGGAAGGTTTAGACTCAAAAGAAGATCCTATGCCTAAACACACCCCATCCACCCTTCCTCAAGAGAGTCATCAAAATAAATTAGATGTGAATGAAGCAGTTGTAAATTTTAAGGAATAAAATCAATTTTTTTAATCCCAAGTTCTACCTCCCCTTCCTCAAGAGCTTCCAAAAGAATCCTCTACATTTCACTTCCAATCTGATTTTGAGTTCTATGTGCCACCTCTACCAAATAGTTCATATTTTCCTCACCCCATAACCATTTGAATTGATGGAAATATGGTATGTGAATTTAAATAGGAGTATTTGGTTGAAAAAAAATTAAAACTCTTTCTTGAGTAAATCCTAGTTCCTTGGTAGCCTCATTGGGCTAGGTCACATGACTTCAAGATGCCTAGTCTTGGCATCACCATGCAAGAAAAAGAAATATAATTTGTTTCTCTTGAATATGATATAATACCTCAAAATAATATTGAAACACTATAATATGAATTGGATATTGAATAACACCATATTTATGAAATCACACATCAAGAAGAGAACATTAAAGAGGTAGTGTTTCAAGATGATAAAGAGGACAAGAATGATTTTTAGCTAAAATTGGAGTTATTTCAAGGGTTTAAAGAGTTTTTCCAAGTTGAGAATAAATTACATGGAAAGGTGAAGAGGGATGATTAAATGGAGTAAAATTACCAAGATTGGGAAGAATATGTAAATCTCCTTGATGAACTAGAAGAACTTGTTGCTGAGAGGAAGCCCAATCTTATTGAGAGTACTATAGAAGTCAAGAAGGAAGCCTTCATTGATTCTTCCATCACTTTGAAATATGTCATGGATGGTCAAGGATAAGTTATTAATTAGCCTTTTGATGACTTGTTTTAGGCCATTGGATCAGGATATACTCCTCTTCAAGGAGGATATGAGCCAATTATAAATTGAGAAGGCAACTTTAGCACTCAAGTAAATATGCAAAAGAAAATCAATCTTTCAAATCTATACTTTGAAGAAATATATGAATTTTATGATGAAATTTTTGAAGTCATAAAGATGGGATATCATATTCTCAACTATTTGGGAGAAACACATCAGCTCTTGAAGGATGGAACAAGCTCTTATTGGTCTCAATCTTCTAAAGAACAACAAATCAATCCTCTTGAGGCCATGCCTACAAAGAAGATGAAAATTGACCATGAAATGAAGAGTGGGAAGTAGTATGAAGTATGTAAACATGTGTGTGTGTGTGTGTGTGTGTGTGTGTGTGTGTGTGTGTCTATTTGTGCATAATAGTTTGTTTTTAGATTCCCCTAAATGCCTTGAGCACATGTGTGTGTGTGTGTGTCTTGTTATATGTTTGCTTTACCTTTGTATATTCTTTGTTTTGTGTGGTTGAGGTAGTCAATTAATTTTCTTGTCTTGGTCAAGCTTGTGGTAAAATCTCTCCTTGTTTGTTTTAGACATCACATGATTCCCTAAGCCTAATGGACTAGTAAGGCTACTGGTCTAGTTAGTATAGTAAGCATACTACCCATATAATTAACCAATTTATTGACCAAATTTTTTACTTTTGAGTCAAATTGGGGAACCTATAGGTAAAAACTTGACTTTAAAGGTATATAAGAGGTTTAGTATTATGTCAAAATGTGTTTTGTAGGTTAATTAATGTCATTTTATGTTATGTTAGCCTTGGTCTGTAGTTATTTTAGTTCTTTTAGTCATTTTGAGGTCAAAAAAAGGTGTATTTAATGGCTTATATGGATTTATTAGGAAGTGTGAAGGTTAAAAAGGATTATGTAATTTCCCATGTGTCCTAAGAGGTCTTAAGTAACTAAAACCAACTAAAAAGTGGTAGGTTCCTTAGAAAAAGGGTAATTTCCTTGAGGAAAAGAAGTTTGTAACTTTTACAACTCCTTGGGATGTGTACCACATGGGAAAGGATCATGGTATGTCTCTTTATATTCTCAAATATTAATTTCATGTTTTGTTTTCTCTAAAAGTTCCATTTTGGGTCCAAGACCATTTTGTTCCTTTTTCACCATTCTTGGCAAGTAAAAGCAGTCTTCAGGTTTTTACTCAGTATAGACAACTGAAGAGGTTTCAAGTCAGATATTATGTGAGGTTATAGTATACTCATGTACCTTAATTTACATATAATTATTTTTAATAATGCTAGCATGTGCTTCATGAACCATCCTCATGAAGTGGACTATACTTTTTTGCTTACTATTTCATGAACCTTATGGGTTTTGCTCTATTTTAGGAAATTATATATGAACCAATTGGTGATATTGGTTATATATTATTTTGGCTTCCTCCTCCACTACTTTACATAATTGGTTTTAAGTTTCACAAATTTTTGATGAACAAAATAGCTTAGGTTGTAGGAAGAGACACTTTTGATGCAATAGGCAGTCTTTCACCATATTCAAGATCTTCATGCTTTACCAATGGCTCTAGGTAGTTGTGATAGGTTATTTATTATTTTTCAAATGTGATTTTTATCTCATGTCATCTTAGGTTAATTCTCCAAAGCATACTTCATGATATTTCATTCACAAGGATCATGTAGCTTGTTTACCCTATGACTATCACACATAGTCAATCTTGGTAAATCACATGTTTGAAACCTTTATGACATGCCCATAGAAGTGTGTTTAAGTTTTTTAAGGCCTTGGTGTATCCTTTATCAACCTTAAATATTTATTAAAACCTTTATTTTATGAAAAAATGGAGGATTGTGAAATCATATGCAAATTTTGCATACAATCTACCATTGGAGTATGTACTTACAAGTTTGAAAAGGCTTCGAACATTGAAATATGGGGTATAAGTTTGTCTCAAATCCGTTAGTATTAGCTTCCATTTTTTGAATATTTGTAAAGGTAAGTTTGGTCATGGATTCAAACTCATCTTCATTTCCTAAGGTCAATCTACCCTCATACAACTAAATCTCCACCTATAAGTGATATGAGTAGAGAGTTATGGAGTCTTTTATGGTGTTGAAACAATTGATAAGATTCCTTTTCAAGTCTTAACATTGATATAGAATCATAATAGACTAATGTGGGAAGCTAGTTTGGAAATTTCAAGTTTAAATCACCTTCAAAGAAATGACTATGTGTTTTCAGGACTCTGATCACTAAAATGCAAATATAGAGGCCCCAGGGGTTTTTGTAGGTACCCCATAACATGTTTGCAAGTAGTCCTAAATCATCCAATAAGTGAGTTTGATAGTTTATATAATAGAGGGGGCTTGTGCCAAGAATGGAGGTTATAAGGTGAGTGTAAGGTTAAAATTTATTGGCTCAAATTTTCCTGGAAATACAATGAAAACCTACAGTAACATCTACAAGATTATGATAAAAAAGAGACCTTGCATTCCATGTTTATAATTCTAAACCATGACAACATGTGATTGTGATTTCAAGTGTTTCAAGTGGCATGAAGACCATTATTTTTATGTTTATATATGGTTCTCAATATTTATGGACACTTACAGGTGCCCCTTATGGAAAATGCCCACCTACAGCAAACAAGGCAGACAGTGAGCTAATTTGATGTGTTGAAGATGTTTAAGGGAATCCAAATGAGAATGGTTAAAAGTATACATGAGTTTAATTTTGGAAGGATATAGGAAATATTAGGAACTATATTTAAGGCCTAAATCATGAAAATAATCCCAAGGTACCACCTTTCCAAGGTAAATAAATAGTCAGTTGTGACAATAAGTGGACAATAGCTAAAGCATAATGGTTATGTGATTTTTTAGTCCTTTAATAGTGAATACTAGTATTAATAAGTGTTAGGTGAAGGTTAAGATTCAAATATATTATAAAACAATCATGAATAAGGGAAATATATCACAATTTTTAGAGAAGATGTATATTGTTAAACCCCCTTTTCTCCAAAACATAATTGACTGTGTTGTCTCAGTCAATAGATAGTAAGTAGAGAGGAGGTGTTATTAGTGTGAATATGACATTAACATTAAAAAAATGAATATATGTCATTGAAAAAAGGTATTTATAACTTTAATGGAGGTTTGGAACATCATGTTAAGGTCTAATAATTTCTAATAACCTACACGTGTATCTTCTAAAATAGTACATAGTCAAACCCTTTCACTCAATCTTGACTGGTCAAAGTATTGGAAAGGGATATGTGGAGGTATTAAGTGATTATTAAGACTTGAATAACATCAATTATAGTCATAATAACCTAATTTAATTTTCACAAGTGGAGTTTTAAGAGAGAAAGGTTTCAAAAGATACACATATAGTCCACTTGGTAAAGGTTCACACATAGTCCTTGCCTAATTATTCTACCTTGGAACTTGAGGCTATTAGAGTCACATTTTTTTGGGAATATAGGGGAGTGCCCTCTATTTTATCTCAGACAAAGGGCACTCCCTTATGATCACAACTAGGATTTTTAATGAAAATTAGTACATGGATGGTCTTAAGATATTTTTGAACATATAAAATATTTTTTTTGAGTTCGATATAACCTAGTAAAATCTAAGTAACACATCATAGGATTATGGATCTTATCAATATGTTCTAGACAGCTAAGTTTGCAGTTAGCCTAAAGCCCAAATGAGAAGACATTTTCACCTATAGCCTTGGTTGGGAATTATAAATTATTGAAACATTTTTTTAAGGTGGATAAAAAGGTGATAAATCTTTTTATATGTAGAGAAAATCATCAAAAATCATTTTGGGCTTCAAGAGCAATTCAAGCCTCTTAGGCATTACTAGGTCTAACATCCAAAAAGGAGTTTAACTTTATATTGGATTTAGAGGACCACTAAAACCTATTGGATCATTCCTATGGATGTACATAAGAAATTTTAAATATCATATGTTGAATAAGAAAACCAAGGGAAACCATTTTTGGCTCAAAACTAACTCAGGCCTACAAGAAAAGAGGAAAATAAGCTCGATAGGAGAGATTCAAGTTCTCATATCTTTCATGAGGTATTTCATGGAGGAAATATTATTTTTGGAAAGTTATTAGGGGTCATAAAAAACACATTAGTGGAATTTTTATACAAATTTAATGTCAATTTTTTATGAACGAACCTTAAGAGGTCAAATAAGCCTAAAACCCTCCAAACCCCTTGCTAGAGACCTGATGGAGAAAATGGAGTTGAATAGCTGATAAAATCCCTCCAAACCCCTTGCTAGAGACCTGATGGAGAAAATGGAGTTGGATAGCTGATAAAATGTAATATTCTTATCTTTAAACATAATTTAAGTTATATAATACTCACTCAATCTTCCTCCCATGCTTTTTATCTATACAAACTTGTATGGATGGGGTGAGAAACAAGATATTTTTGACCATTTTTTGTGTTGTACAAGTTCTAGGAGGATTCTAAAGATGAAAAAAAAAAAAAGAGGAATGTATATATTTATTATAACCCATAATGTTAATTTAATACTCTAAAAAAACTTATAAGTGTGAAAATAATATCTCTCATCTCAAGTAGTCAAAAATGGCCTAATGAACAAGCTAGTGAGAAGGGTGGAAAACTTCAAGTGAGATAAATTTAAGGTGTCCCTAATGCTTATAAATACATGGAGGGTATTTAAATGTGTAATACACTCCCTCCCATGTATTTTCATGGGAAAATGATTCCAATTTTTAGTCCAAGTGTACAGGGTGCATGGAAGAGGAGTTTTCTTGATAGCAGATGATGATAGCTCAGTTTGGGATGATTCCAGATGAACAAGCATAAAAATAATACATGGAGAGGAATTAATAAGACCTTACACATTATTTAAAATAATTTAACCTTTTTCTAAACAGTTATGAGGCATTAAAATAGGGTTTTAAAGCTAGAATGAGGAGTTTTATGCCTTTTTGCAAAAGCTTGATGACTTGGATGGACACTTGGGATTCCTAAACTTGCATGGTTCATAAAATATCATATTATCATGCATGATTAACTTATTTTATTATCTTTAAAATTTTCCTTGTCTCTTCTCCTTTCTCTCTTAAGTTCTATAAGAACAAGCAATTTTAGCCATTGTATCTCATGCTCCACATGAGTATGGCAAAGCCATACTCATTTGTATACCTTTTGATCAATAATAATAATTTATACCTCTTCCATGAATGTTATTATTATTTTCATTTGTAATTTTTTATTTTTCATAAGTGATAACTCTTGTTTCTTTAGCATGATTGTTTCATTCTATCATTTATTTATAGTTGGAAAGCTTCTTCTTGTAGGGCATGTGAAGTGTTATAAGAAATGTCAAGTATTGAGTGAGTTATTATATTCATTATTTTCCTCATATTATTTTTGTTTATTCCTCTTATCTTTTCACATTTATCAATAACTTCACAATGTAACATTGATGTGAAAAGATGAAGATTGGAGAAGTGTATGTTCACTTTGTCCCTTGATTTCAAGTGTAACATGCATATGGTTGGAATTCATCAATATATTTGGTGTATCATCTCCCTTAGGATATTTTTTTTAATTCATATCTCTCCATTTTCACCTCCCATGTTTATTTGTAGTTATGATCTAAAGTGGTACATCAAGGGAGCTAGCCTTATCTAGAGATTCACCTCATCCTTAGGCTACCCACAAGCCTATAGGTGTTTCCATTGTGAAACTTGGATGAAGATAGCTTCGGAATCTATTTAAAGGGATAAAATTCAAGTGACAATAGTCATACTATATATTATCAAAATTTTATAAAAGGGTATGCAACTATATCTGCATCTATAAAGAAACTACAACATAAGGATACTAAATTTGAATGGACACCAAAATGTCAAAAAACATTCATTGAATTAAATCAAAGGTTTTTAAGAACACCAAACTTAGTATTTCCTAACTATAATAAACCATTACACATACATGTGGATGATTTTGGCATTGCATTAAGAGTTGTCTTAACATAGTTAGGTAAAGGTGGGTTGGACCACCTAATACATTTTGCTAGCAAGAAAATATCAACTATAGAAAATAATTACATGACCATAAAGAGAGAAGCACTTGTCATGGTGTTTTCATTATAAAATTTTAGGCATTAATTATTGGATACTCATTTTGAGATCTTCATGGATCACTAGTGATTACAATACCTAGTTAATAAACCAATGCTAGGAGGATGTATATTAAGGTGATTGATATTCTTTCAAGAATTTAAATTCTAGACTAATGTTAAGCTAGGATGGGAGAATGTGGGACCAAATCACCTTAGATAACTTCGCAATGGGGAGGAACCAAAGGAACTTAAAGATGAATCCCCTGATGCACATTTATTTAGAATTTTTGTAGTTCTTAATAACATAGAAGATACTACAAATTTATTAGAATAAGGAAATTTTCTTGTGCACTACACTAAGAGGCATAAGAAGAAAATGGTTACCTGAACCATATTGTATAGTCTCATTAATGGATTCTTGTATAATCTTGGCAAAGATGATGTTATGCATAGAGTAACTCTACAGAATGAACAACAATAGCTTCTTCAAGAGGCTCATCAAGGAATTATAGCAGGTCATTTTTTAGGAGAAGCTACTGTAAGGAAAATACTTCAGAGTGGTCTATAGTGGTCCACATTATTTTAAGATGTGTATAGGGTTGTTAAACACTGTGATGTTTTTCAAATAATGGGCAAGCCCAGGTAGTGAGATGAAATGCCTTTGGTACCTATGATTGTATAAAAACCCTTTGAGAAATGGGGAATTTATTTTTATATACCTATAACTCCCCCAAGTAAGTGTAGTTATGCTTGATATATTTATACTGTGACAAACTATTTCATGAAATGGGTGTTATATGTTTCCACTCCAAGTTATGATGCAAAATATTCTTTAAAGTTTTTATATGAAAACATCATCATGAGGTTTGGATTTATAATTAAGCTAGTAAGTGATAGAGGAGTACACATTTTATAAATAAAAGTATCAAGAATCTCACTAAAGAGTTCATGATATATTACCATAAAATCAAAACTTACCACCTAAAGGCCAATGGATAGGCAAAAGCATCTAACAAAGTTTTGGGGAAGATGTTAACACAAAATTTCAATGTTTAGATAGGTGATTGGGAGGATCAAATTACTATGATTTTATGGGCTTATCTAACATATTAAAAGAGAGTTATCATGTTCACTCCATTCCAATTAGTATATAGCCTTAAGGTAGTAATGCCTATGAAATATAGTGTGCCTAGTGTATGAATTATGATGATCATGAGATTAGGAAATCAAAATTAATTAATGACATAGTTGATAGATTTTGCTAGGGTGGAATAAAATATATTAAGAGAATAGTGGACACAACAAATCAAAAAATAGAGTCAAAAAGCATGGCATGATCACAACTTATGATCTAAGAAATTTTACTGGAACCAAATAATATTGCTTAAGTGATCATATTTTAAGCATTCCCTATAAATATATGCATTATATGGAAAGTAACTTACATCATTTAGGAAGTATCACGATAGGGTACCATAGAGTTAAAATATTTATAGGGAACTATATTACCAAGACATATAAATGGTTGTAGGCTTAAGCCATATCATCTTTAATCTCTATCATTCTAATAAAAAATTGAGTAGATGATGAGTATCACCATGTAATTAGGATTTTATTTAATGTTGTTTGTTTCTATTTTATTTTATTAGGTTACAATGTTTGTATAGCATGTTCATTATTTTGCAACACATTGTAACCATCTAGAAATAGTTATCATCATAGGATGTGATCACATTCCAAAGATAACTCATCGATGATAGTTGGATACCAATACATTAAGCATTGTAATTAATTTTAGGAAGGTATAAAAAGGATAGGTATGGTGAACACTAGGCCAACAGTCAGGTTAGACCATTAATGATGCAACATTTCAAAAAAATTTAAAGCATATTTGGTAATAAAAGGACAAGTGGATACATAAAGAAAATTGATTAGCTAAAAGGAAAACTAATCACCAATAATATATTCCAAAGTAAATTAAATATCCTAGGCACTAAACTTCCCTATCAAGGTGACTTATAATAGCTAATATTAATTGAAAAGGAAACATTCATGTGCACATAGTCAATGAATTCAAAGCAGGTAGTGACGTGAAATTGGGCACCAAAAGATATAAAATATTAGGGTATGGACAATGATAAAACATTACAACATTTAGATAAGATACTTATATGATCTAAATTTCAAATACATAATCACTAACAAATTTTGAACCAGTGTACAACTAATCAAAGCAATCATTCAGTTAAGACCATTGATCAATCCATGGGAAGAGGTTAGTTATTGATTCCACTATTAGATGTACAAAAATAAGAAATGGGAATTGGGGCATTCAATAGACTAAATATAATGATCTAGATTATTTTTTAAACTTCATAGACATAGTAAGAATTACTCAATTTTCCCAAGATACTCAAGGAGCAACATAAGTAGGAGCCCTAACACTTCAACATCCATTGTGATGATTTAACATTGAATAATAACTTAAGTTGACTAAATTTGGGTAGCTAGATGAGGTTATGATGATTTAATTGAGATGATATAATCAAATATTTATTCATTTAACTTAAGATTTATAATCTAGATTTCTATGCACACCATGACATGAACAACCACTCTACGTAATCATGACAAATCTCTCTTGCCTTATAAGTATACAACACCACCAATCCATTCTAGTATTAGTAAAAAATATACCAATATGGAAAGGTAAGGAAATCATATTGACTCGATTGATGATGATTCAGTATGCATCATGGTTTAATGTATCACCAAAAAAATTTGACAAACCACCAAGCAGGCAAAACAAATGACAAGAGGCATAATTGGCATTTATTATTACATGATGAAGCTATAAGAGGATTTTAATTAGCTTGAGTTTTTGGAAACCTAGCTCACCACTAATATATAAAAGGTACTTATGAAAAGCACATAGACCTTTCAATACCAATTTTTGATCCTTTTATTGTGTTTTATAGAGTGAAAATCTCCACTAGGTCTGATTAATGCAAATCCAAAGTTTTGGCCCAATAATACCTTCACAAGTATTTCTTAGACTAAAATAAGGAAATATTAAGAGAAATTGGTGTAATTTAACACATGGTGGCTCAAAGCCCTATACTTGATATGATCACACCCTAGGATCCCATAAAATGTAATGCAGTATATGGGATAACATGCTTCAATTACCAAATTACATAATCACATACATATCAAGGTTTATGGGTTGGCTACTCTAACTATGAACCTAATGACATTTTTTATTTCAATGGTCAAAGAAAATAATGAAGTGTACAAACAAAACACCCTAGCAATGAGGTTGATGCCTCTATCACAAGTCATCCATCTTCACACACAACAACCACAAATATATCAAACACCTTTGCAATAATTAATGCTTCCACAAGATCAACTAATATAACCATCACAACTACAATCTTTGATGTAATAAGAGAAAGGTAAGAGGAAATCACTACATGTAAAGTTTCACCACCTCTACCAAAGAAAATAACTTGGTAAACAAAGTCATGGCTTGAGCATCCCATGGTTCCATAGATAACTACTGAGTGTGACCTACCTGAGTTAGGGGTAGAATAATGAGAAGTGATATATTCAATGTTGGTAGACATCAAAAAAGAGTTGTATGATTCAAAGGAGGAGTTCTTTTAAAAGTAGTGCACACTTGCCAAGTGTGAAATTATGTAAGACAATACCTTTATGTTAATATTCCTCAACCACCTCCTTCTATCCTTATTGATACTATAGGATAAGAATAAGCTTAACATAAGTTTGAGGCCAAAGTATTTTCAATAAAATCATCTATAGGATCATCAGTTACATAGGTGGTAGATTTACCTAAAGAAGGCAATCCTACACAAATCTTGTTCTAGTGACCATGCATATAGCCTTCTACTAAGCCATCATGAAATGTACAAAAAAGGATGGTATACTTTAGTGAAACTATATATTAAATTAGTGCATATCAATATTAGATAACACAACAACCACCTCAACCCCATGGTCTAAAAAATCAAAAGCAGACTCTTACACATATATAAATTTAGGAAAAATAAATTGGTACATAAAGGCCAGTTAAGTGAAGTACAATCACTTGAGTATACCTAATTTGAAATTGAGGTTGAAAGAGATGAGGAACCCATGGATACAACTATGACTAAGGAAGTATCTAAATAATAAATTACATAGGGCACACCTGAGCCTAAGGAGGTGAAGAAGGAAGACAAGACCAAGAAAACATAAGAACAAGCACAATTAGTAGTGCCACAAGAAACATAACAAGAAGTTTTAAAACATCAATAATAGAAGAAATAAGATATAGGCACTAAAAAAATTAAAAATGAGGAAGCAAAGGTTTCATGGAAGCAAGCCAAAAAGTGGAATCTATAAGAAATAAAGCTGAGGAAGTGTAGGTTGTGAGAAAGCAAGCCAAAGAAGTTGAAGCTATAAAAAATAAATCCGAAGAAGCAAAATTCATGCACAAAAAAGCTAAAAAAGTAGAGGAAAATAAGACAGAACAAGAGGAATACCAATGAAAACAACAAGAGGCATAAGATATACAAAAAAAATAAGAGCAAGAAGCTTAAGTTAAGGCTAAAGTTAAAGCCAAAGCTAAGGCTAAGGTAGATGCTAAATCCAAAGCTCAAGTTAATACTAAGATTAATGCTGAAGAGGAAGCTAAATCATAAGTTTAAAATGACACTAGGGATAAGGTAGAAGAAACAACCCAAGCCAAGGATCTCAAGGACACACAAGCATAGGCAGAAGAAATAACCACAACTCACACTAAGGGCACTAGATAAGCATTGTAAATTTATAGACAATAGCTATGGGATTTCCCTGATACATCAATATAGTGAATTGCTTTCTTGCCTACATTGGCTCAATTCATAACTAATTCTATGAAACCTATGACCACATCCATGGAACTTGCCACCACTATGATAAAAACACCACTGGACATGACCCACATGTCGCTCTTAAAATAGAAAGTTGCCTTCCAAGAATCCATTGCATAGAAGGCCTCAGATTTAGAGTAAGAAGTCCTGAGACTACAAGAATAAAATAATGAATTAGAAGAGAATATATAAAATACATGGAAATTGATCAATAACACTTATCCCACCTTAGTTATGCAATTACTAGGTGATCAAGTCATGTCAAAAGACAACCAATTCATTGCTCTATTGAGATAGCTCACAAAGAGTTGGGGAGCTCCACAAAAAGTTTCAACATTTCAAACCCAAGGACAAGTTCTCAAGATAGAAATAGAGGTCATATTTCAACTCATTGATAAATATGAGTAGGTTATAGACACTATTGTGAGGTAGGATAAGCATATATCCTAAAATATGTTCAATTAGAGACAACATTTTATCAATCCTTGGCTACTGTAAAACTTGAATTTTCCATTTCAAACAAAGTTAAAGCCACACTATAGGATCAAATGGAAACTATAGAGAAAATGAGTGGTACACTCAGGCAATTATTAGATTTTATGGATGCTACCATACATAAGCTACAAGTATGTAATAATGAAACAATGCACAATACTTTTGTAGCCATCCAATCTCAAGGGACAGCCAATAAATTAGATGAGATCATCTTGGAAATTTAATTGAAATTATCTAATGTCAAGGCATTGCTTACAATAATAGATGATGATGATGATGATGATATGAAAAACATGATGATGATCCAGGTACCACTACGCATTATTCTTTTCATGGTATGTGAAGTGCGCACATACTAAAAAACACTCAAGTAGGATTTATCTCAAGTTGATCTAGCTATTTTCTAGATAATATATGAGCCCTAGTTAATTCCTTTCTAATAGCTTCAATAAATCATATAGGAGAGGAAGATGGACACAAAAGTGTAGTCTATATGACTACATTTGGTAGTGGATACATTATAAGCCAATGGGTCAATAGTTACCCAACCACAATAACCTATGTAGCCACTCAATCAAACTGCTCTTCATCCACAATAATAAGTTTTGCACATTTTTTTATGACTTCAGACATATTTTAGTTTTTTAAAAGATAGTCTAAACATTAAGAACATGGACAAAATGGTTGAAACCTCATAAAGGGTGGCCACCTAGTTATGCTAGTCTATTAAAAACCCAAAATGGTGGTAGGATAGTATTTTACTTAGTTTAAAACTCAAAATGGAGACTAAGTAGTGTGCACAGTAATGAAAATTGGTAAAGGACACTTGGAGTGATAACTGAGACTTTTGTTTATAGCTTATATTTTCATCTTAGATCAAATCAACTTGTGACTTTGTCTTAGGATGATATAAAAATTTAAGTCTAGGAAAGTGTTGGATGAATAATGGAGCTTAATAAAACTCCAAAGTATAATAAATGGACATATGTGTAAAGTGTATGATTTTGTATTTTGTATAACTTTTGTATGTATTAATACTTGTAAGCCTAATTGGGCAAGAGAAGAATGCGAAGAGTCTTTCATTTTGTATTTTGAAAGGATAGAATGTGACAAGACAAAAAAATTATAAAAGGCTATATATAGCACTTTGATGTAATAGAATCTAGTTTGATGTGTTGATAAAGATTAATAGTCATTATGTTATGGTTTTCCTTATTTTTTATATATGGTTTATGTTTAGTGAGTGGTTTATTTTACTTTAATCTGTTATCGAATGTTATACTAGTTATGGTCTAACTTCTATTAGTATATGTTTCTTCTTGCTCTTAGGTGCATCTATGTACATCATATATGGTAGGTAATATTATCATCTCTTGTATGTCTATTGGTACTCTCCACTGCATAAGTTATTCCTATAATCAACATGTTCAAGAGTATTTCTAGGAACTTTTATTAATAATGGTGCTTTGTTTATTTTCATGATAAGTTTTTATTCATTATGATACTTTATTTAATATCATGTAAAGTTTTTATTCATTCTATTATTTTTTTAATGGATCACTAAGAAAAAAATTATTCATATTTACATGATGATTTTGTATGCAAAGGTGATGTTTTTAATTCAATGTGATGCTTTTGTATGTTATGTGATTATTTATATTATATGCAATGCTTTAATATCTAACTTGGAGAGGAATATTGAAACTTACCAAAATACTATACTATTTTTAATAAATTAGGTAAGATTCACCTTTACATCCAAAACTAAATTCTATGTTGTTTCTATTGTCATAATATGCATGATTCACCACCTCATTAAATCATGTTATAGCAAGATTCACCACCCTAGTGAATCCCGATCCAACAAGATTTACCACCATTTATATTAAAATTTTTATTTGAGTTCTTAAGTTTTTTTCTAGTGAAGTCATGATTGATGACTCTAAAATATGACTCATTATTACTATCAAATTTCTTGATTTTTCTTCCTTACCTCTCCTCTGGACTGAACAATGCAAGGATCTTAGGCTTCTATCTAATCCTAGTATAGTAAATGGATTAACGTAACTAAAGTCTAAGATACTAATTTTGTCATTTAATTCTAACTCTTTGCATATTTAGTCTCTCAATTTTGTGTATATACAAATGATACAATAGTTTATAAGGAATAAGGACCTTTTTGATGATATTCTAAAATAATCTATATGAAATATTTTGACATTTATCAAGCTATGAACTCAATGGACACAATTTTGGCTCAGTCTTCTCCATATCGATCTATGAACTTATCCAATAGCTATAGACTCACACAATCCACTGTTACAAACTCATCCAATAGATACAAACTCATTTAAGATTTGATTTCATTCTTCAATGAAGCATTCTACCATTTCTATTAGCCTATCAACATTGCTATGGACTTCTTTAGCATCCATGTTCTTTGAGTCAAGTTGATAGAGACTTCACTAGATTTTCATAGAAACAACTTTAGACTCTATCAATATTACTATAGAGTTACTATAGACTCTATCATAAACTACTCCAGACTCTTCTAGTCTAGCTTCTAAGCTTGCACAAATAAAATATCCATACTTTTCATCATTGTCAACATACTTGAAGATTTTTTTGGTCACTTTATAGTAATCTTATAAATAGACTTTCTATATATACTAGTCAGAGTAAATATGTCACATAATCTTTATAAGGCAAATAGATCCAAGAAGTCATTCTTAGTAGATATGCAGTAGATTTTGTAACAGATGGATCTTCTTATTTCAAACCATCAATCACCTATTTTGAAGAACCATTTAAATTAAGAGATTTGTCTTGATATAGAATATTGGCTACTGAGATCTAGGGATCTATAGTTACAACATTATATAATTATATCTTCATGTCTTAATATAAAAGGATATGACAGAGATAATATATTGTTGTTCAATTAATATTCCATCATAGTTACAGTTATATTTATGTATTTTATTTTGATTAATTAATCAAGATATCTCCAATTTTCAAGTACTGAGTTTCCTTTTCATTCCTATTCCCAAGGTGAGCAAGGGCCCACTCTACTAGGAACTAAGAACATATTTTTGCATGGTATTTTATGTATTTATAGTTTTCAATAATTATAAATATCTTTCATTTTCTTAATATTAATTATAAATAGATTTCATAACCTGTAGGAAATTATCTTTCATTTTTAAGAGTTAATTCAGGATTTTAAATTAGTGTGTTTAATTTTAGAAAATTGTTTACATTCAACAAGTGTGCTTACTTTAAACATATTGTTTACATTTAGTAAGTGTGTTTACTTTCAACATAGTGTTTATTTTCATCGAGTATGTCTATTTCAGTATAATATATAATAGAGTGTTTTAATTCTACAAGAGTGTTTCTTTGTTGTATAATAAAATATTTTATAAAATAGATTAGATTAGACATTTAGAAAGGACCAAACCCCCTCAAATCATATTTTTAAGACCTAAAACCATAAGCCTTTTTGTAGATAACTTTGGATTCCATCCTTGGTTTGAATGATATCAACAGATAAAATTGATTAAATGAAGGGATTAATGACACCCATCATTTTTGGTGCCATTATGGGGGACTTGTAAGTGTTAGTAAGGTAATATTTATTGGTCTACATTAAAAAACCAAAAACATTGAAAAATCAGTAAAAAAAAACAAATCAAATTTATGAACTGACCTAGAGACACTAAAGGAAAGTTCATCTCCAAAGATCTTGAGTTAGGCTTAGAGGAGGAAAGAATAAAAGTTTTGACTGAGAGATTTGACAATATAAGAAAAATATTTGAATCATGATTAAATTCATCATCAAAATCAATATCATCCTTAAAAATAAACCCTATAATAAAACTCACATTTGGTAGATCATCTCCTATAGGAAGAATTAATCCTGAGGATCTTTTGTCTAGAATAGTAGGTCTAGGATCTCAATCTTTGCAAGATCAAGAGGAAGCAATAAATATGATTTATAATACAGGTTGGGAAGAAACAAAAACCATGGTTGATAACCAAGAAAATATATAAAATCTTGAAGAAAATAGAATGAAATTAAAATAAGACAAAACCTTTTCCTTTCCTATAATCATAAATTCGACAAATCAAACCTCCATGAAAAAATTTCACCATCAATTCTACCAAATTTTAGGGGTAAGTCCTCAGAAGATATAGATCAATTATTTTTTTATTTAAAAATGTTAATCCAAACTTATGATTATATAATTGGCAGTCAAAAACTCAAACTGTTCTCTTCTGCACTTAAGGAAGCAACCATGAGGTGGTTCATGAGCCTTCCAAGTAATTCTCCTAATACATAGAGAGACATGGAAACTATATTTATTCATAAATATCAAGATTATTGTAGATTAAGGGACATGAAAGAGGATTTATTCAAGATCAAATAGAATGAAGATGAAATTTTAGAAGATTATTTGGATAGATTCACATTTGCCTACAAACTTAGGGGTTATCCACTTACAAAAGAAGTAGTGAAAATGGTCTTTCTTAAAGGACTAGATGATAAATCCATGGATGCTCTAAACCTAATGAGTAAATAAGACATTATCAAAATTAAAATTCCACCATATTTTAGATCCATGTACTAATTATTATAGAATAAAACTAAACATTAAAAAAGGAAAACTAAGTAAATTCAATAAAGTTAGTTGATTAATGGAGGAATTTGTCAATTTAAAAACTAACATTTTAGTCTAGTTAAATACTACATTAGATGGTCTTAAGTATAGAGGTAATTCCACCATATAACTCTTATCCATATATTTTCCAAAATGTAAGTTAAAACATGCTCTCAGAGATTGTCCTTTGGATAAAATATAATTATGTGGGATATGTGACAATAAAGATCATGACATAAACCATTTTAACCATCTTTTTAAAAAACAAAAATTGAAACAAAATACACAACCCATTAAAGATCTAAATTATATCCAAAGACAAAATCTATTTCCATAAAACTAGACCTAAGATCAATGCAGTCCAATAAATATCATTAATCCATGGATAACACCCTGGATTACTTAGACACATCAACCTCTGTGGGGACAAGTACACCCACAATAGGCCAATCAAGAATGGATGATACCTCAACCTTGGATTATGCCTCAAAAACCATGGATAACCCAATTACAGTCATAACAATGAGAAAATACATAGTGGAACATTAATTCATAGTTTAATCCCTAAATAAGTTTTCTACCATAGCAAGCTTTGATGGCACCTATTGTAAATCAGCCTGCAAAAGAAGTTAATTGGTCCCAATTCCTTGATCAACCATTGGCTAACCCCAATAATAAACCATCATACCCTATCTATGTAAATAAACAAGGAGAAATCATAAATGTAAGATCTATTAAATTTACAAATATTTAGCTTAGATCAGATTGAACAATATAAGAGCCTCATATTACCATCTTTGAACTACCTAATGAAAAACCAAAAATAGGTACACCTCAACCCATAGTTAGAAAATAAGAATACAAAAAAAAGTCAGAAAAGATAAAATAACATAACATTGCTCCTCCACTTGTTCCTTTTCCTAATAGATTGAAGGAAATTGAAACCAAGTAAGAATTTGATTTGATTTGGGAATTAAGAAGATTAAACATTGAAGTACCCTTCTTAAAAGCCATCAAATATATTTTAGAATTAAACAAAGTCATTAAAATCCTATGTGTCAAGAAACATATAAGAAATAAACTCATACCCAAGGACCATACATTTAGATGGTAAACTAGCTGATCTTTTAGTAGGAAAATTATTGCTACTCAAATATGCAAACCTGAGTAGTCTAGTCATAATAGTTACCATAGGGATTAAATAAATACCCAACATTATGTTAGATTTGGATGTAACAATCAATATAATGACAACTAAAACTCTCCAAATCTATCACTTATGGGGATGTAACCTACCTCCACCATTCTCCAAATGGTTGATCAGTTAGTTGCTAAACTAGAAGGTATTATAAAAGATGTAGCTATAAAAATTGAGTCATAGAAGTATCTAGTAAATTTTATGGTGTTACAACCTAAACCAAGAAGTTAGGATACCCCTTCATTTTAGGAAGACCTTGGTTATCTACTATAGTAGCATTAATTGATTGCATATTAGAGGATATGACTATTTTAAATGCTTTAAAATAAAAATGAATATCCTTATACACCTTGCAAAACCTTCATTAGATTATATGAAACACTTTGGATAGATAAATTAGAAAAAATAAGAATAGTCTTTCATCCTTAGCCATGATAATAGTACAAATACACATGCAAGAATTAACTAATTATTTAGCACAAGATTTGGAAGAATCCACTGACCTCATGAGCCTAGATATAGACTCTATCAGTCTATCTTCCATGGACTTTTCCATTTTGTCTGCTATGGACTATGCTAGTTTGTCTGCTACAGACTTCAATGTCTAATTCTTGGCTATGGACTCTTCCAATCTATTATATACAGACTCTACAAGACTTGATACTATAGACTCAATCTTTGGACATTCAACATATGACCATAGACTATTACAAGAAAGTATTTGGTATTGGGATGAAGACAAACCAAATAATTTTTTAGTTGTATTTCATTATCCATTAGCTAGAATCATTCCTCCAAGAGATGGATTTGTAAAAAATGTAACTAAATTTAATCTATTATTACCACATCCATGTCCTCTTAATTCCTTGATGAGTGAATTTAAACAAGTAGAATATATTCATCTTGACACTAAATAGAATATGATATTACTAGGAAAAACATTGGATATAGATAATTGGTTAATACATGATCAAGAAATGAAAGTTTTTGATGTCTTAGAAAAACACACCAAAATATTTGATTAGGATTATTTATATATGAAAGGAATTCATTTGAATGTTTGTACCCATCACATTAACATAATTTAGGATAAACCAATTAGATAACCATAAAGAGATAAATCCAACATTAAAGGATATAGTAAAAATTAAAACTAAGAAATTATTGGATGCAGGGTTCATTTACCCTATTTCAGATAGCCAATGGGTTTTTCCACTAGTAATTGTATCAAATAAAAATGAGAAATGGAGAGTGTGTGTAGAATACTGAGAGCTAAACAAAGCCACTATGAGGGATTCTTTTCCTCTTCCTTTCATTAATCAAGTGATTGATAATTTGGTAGGAAAAAATACTTTTCCTTTTTAGATGGATTTAGTGGATACAATTAGATAACAATGGTATCTAAGAATCAAGATAAAACCACATTTACCTACCCATGGGGTGCATTTACTTATAGAGTCTTACCATTTAATCTTTGTAATTCGCTAGGTAATTTTCAATGAGAGTTTTAGCCACATTCTTTGATTTGACTAATGATTATGTGGAAGTGTACATATATGACTTCATTACTTATAAAGATACACTTGATGAAGCCTTACATAATTTGACAAAGTCTTAACCAGATGTGAAGAACACCAATTGTCACTAAGCCATGAGAAATTCCTAATAATGATGGATCAAGGTATAGTATTAAGACACCACATCTCTACTAAGGGAATCCAAGTGGATCCTAATAAAATTGAAATAATTTCCAACCTACCAATCCCATAGAATCAAACTGATATTAAGAGTTTCTTAGGTCATGCTAGTTTTTATAGATGTTTTATAGAAGATTTCAATAAAATTGTCGTTACTATGTTTTCTTTGTTGGCAAAGGATAGCTAATTTATGTGGAGTGATGATTATCAAAAAGCCTTTGAAGCTATTAAATAAAAATTAAGATTTTCACTAGTATTGAGAGGACCCAATTGAAAAAAAAAATCATATTTACACCAATGGTTTTAATTATGCAATGGGGGAAATTTTAGGAGAAAAAGATGAGAATGATCATATGCATGCAATTTATTACATCTAAAAATATATCATACGAAATAAAAAGAATTATACAACCATAGAAAAATAATTACTTATTGTAA
The DNA here is from genome assembly GCA_037957365.1 of Torreya grandis. Classification (NCBI taxonomy): domain Eukaryota; kingdom Viridiplantae; phylum Streptophyta; class Pinopsida; order Cupressales; family Taxaceae; genus Torreya; species Torreya grandis. Next base: position 54,505 of record JARHVA010004633.1, on the reverse strand, counting down.
TTTATGCCATCAACAAATTTAGACATTATGTTATAGGTTATAACGTCTTCATGAACACAGATCATTCATTCATAAGGTATATCATGAATAAACCTATAGTAAGATGGTTTTTAATTTTATATAAATTTGAGATAACCATCATTGATAAACTAGAAAAATTTGATGTGGTTGTATACTTTTTGTCTAGAATAAACATTTTAGGTAGTGAAGAATCAGTTTAAGATAGCTTTCTAGATGAACAATTGTTTGTTGTTTCAATAGAATCCCCATGGTTTGTTGATATAGACAACTATTTGACCATAGAGAAGTTTCCTTCTCATTTTACTCAAAAATAAAGAAAATGTTTAATTAAATAAAGTTATTTTAAGTGGATTAATGGCATTTTATTCAAGTATGGACTTGCTCATATGTTTTGCAGGTGTGTAAAGTTAATTAATCCTATGACATCATTAGAGCTTGTCATGATAAAATAGAAGGAGGTCATTATTCACTAAAAATAACCATGCAAAAGACCCTAGGAGTAGGATATTACTAAACTTCCCTTCATAGATAATTAAATAAGTATATCAGATAATGTGATCCATGTCAAAGGATGGGACAACCTACACTATCAACAAAGATGTCTCTTAATTCACAAGTAGTATTCAAACCATTTGAGAAATGGGGAATAGACTTTATTATTTCTATATATCCTTTATCTCTTGGAAAGGAATACCTCCTAGTATGTAAAGACTATGTCACTAAGTGGGTTGAAGTCCAAGATTTGTACTTTGATAGAAAATAAGTAGCAACATATTTTATATATTTGAAAATCATGCAACGATTTGGTACATCCAAGGAGATAGTCTCATATTAGGAACCATAATTTATGTTTAGTATGATCAAACATCTAATATAAGTTTACCAAGTTGATCATAGTAAATCTTCTATTGAATTTGAATTACAAACCTTGAAAATAACAATGAAAATAGGTATTGATTTGGATAAGGCACAACAAGATATAATTTTCTAATTAAATGAACTTGATGAGATGAGGATAGAAGTTTTAAAATAAGTAAAAATAATGTAGCATCAGAGGAAAATATGGCATGATTCACACATCAAGGCAAAAATATTTCAATAAAGAGATTGGGCACTTTTGTTTGACTCCAAGTTTCAACAATTCAAAGGCAAGTTAAAAATAAGATGGTTAGGCACATATCAAGTAGAAAATATATTTGATAATGGATCAATAAAATTATTTCCAAAATATGTCAATTAAAATACTTCATTGGTCAATGGACATAGAATCAAATTATATCATAACCTTATCAATAAGGAGGAGTTTGTTCAAAACATTATGCATGAAGTGATTTTCATGGAAGGACCTAGTTCCTCCATGATAACAAATTCATGATGTTATATTCTATAAAATAGAAGGAGACCATTTTTTGGTTATATTTTTCCATATATATATCTATGTGTGTGTATAAAAAAAATTCAATAGTGAAAATCTTTTTCAGAATGTTATTGACAATGCTGATTAGAAAACCAACTTGTTGGTTGGTCATGCATTAAATAACGAGTCTTATCTTGAAAAAAATAAATGGTTGGTTAAGGACAAAATAAAAAAAAATACAAAAATAAAAAAATAGTAAAAAATTGATCAATTTGTTTCAGACAGTAAAATCACTAATGTATTTATTTGTATACATTCCTAAGAAAACTAATTAATGTAATGTTTTTCTATTTAGAATCAGATGGCAAGAAAAGAATAAAAGATATGAGTATGATTAAGTAAGTAGGGTGATTTATTTATCTATATTAGGTTAGTATAATTATTTATAGATCATGCATGTTCATGTTAAAGAGGAGGTTTGAGGAGAAGAGATCTTACAAATCATCAAATCAATAACTAAATAACAATATTTGATGACATGAAAAGGTAATAAGTGAAAAGACGTGTAAGTAAAAGGAATATCATGTCAACTTTATTCACATGTACAAACTATATGTAATAAAAAAATTCATCATGTTTATAAATGATTTCTAATTCAAGGAAGATAGAGCGTACCATACACTTCTGATTAGAGACACATTATATAACTAGGAACATGACCAATATGGGGATCTACTAAAATAAATTAGGGGATATCTTACCATAATAAAATATGCTAAGGATGGTTCCAAAGCCTCCAATCAATCATAATCATGAAATAATGCTAAGGGAGTCCTATGTTTTGATATCTCACTAAACTAATAATAAGTAAATAAAATCTAATGTAGTGCTCACCAAATATTGTGGCACAAAGTGGGGGTTATAAAAAATAAAAGTAACCATGCATACAAGACATATACTCACATCAATGTATACATAATCCTAATACATGTAAGAAAATTAAAAATGTATAGCTATCTACTCTTACAAAGGAGAAACAAAGTTAAGAATACTTACATTTGAAGATGAACCTGCCAAGCCTCAATCTCTCCCTTGGCCAAGGTGATTTACAAGAGTTGTTGTGGTATATAAGGATGACAAAAAAAATAATCTCTGGGATACACAACCTATCAATGCATCCAAAATACTTCTCCATAATATAATATCTGTATCTCCAAATAAAATATGAAACCTTAAGCTTGCTCTTCAAGTAGAATTGTGGATAAGTAGATGCACAATAGCTCTTACTTCTTCTCTTCTCTCAATAATGGTGAAATGAACTTGTATATATAAGCAACTTTAACCCTAAACCCTTACAAAAAATCTAGCTGACAAGGTTGACTCTATCATCTTAGTATTATTTAACCCATGTTTAAAATGAAATACATCGGCACTATGGGTTGATGACAAAACAATATAGGGTTGACCTAGTCAACATAATTTAAAAACTATTGAAAGGGGATTTAGGCTAGGAAAAGGTAAATAAAAGTGGTAAATGATTGGAAGAGGGTGTAATAGAGAATAACAAGCTTAGGGATAAGTTTTTTAGGAGATAAGTGTGTAGATAACAAGTGGTAAAAGGGATAACAATTCTTTGAAGCACCAATGGTCTGCCCATCCCTTTCCTAGTACACCCCTTAAGGTATGCAGTCAAAGAGATCTTGAGACTCAACAGGTTCATGAAAGATATAAAGTGTCATTAATCAATAAAAATTTGAAAATATTATGTGTATACATATGCCCCATTTTAATCTCATCATGTGTCATATGAGTGCAACACAGGATGGTGCTTTGGGAATAGAATATGATAACACATAATGTTGATGCTAAATAAAATGTAGTAAGTAACAAATAAGATAAATGAAAGAATGGAATTTAAAAACACATACATTTATTTACCTGAGTGTTGTAGATAAATAATTAGAATGCAATAGAAATGAAGGCATCCAATGTGAAGAACATTAGGCAAACCTATAGAGATTAGTGCAAAAAATAGCCAAAACTTGAAATTTTTGGAAGATAGGCATATAGTAGTGAAAAATATTCTATATGATGTTAGGATTATATAAAATTTTATGGTTTTGAAAAAGAGTTAGTAGAGACAATGACATAATTTTTTTAAGCAAATTGGCAAATTAGGATTGTTAAGGCAAGGTTAGAACTAAAAAGATTGAGGTCAAATGCATGATAAAAAGACGGAAAAGGAATGAAAAATGATGGAAAATGAATGAAAAATGATTGTATAATGCACTAAATCACATTGAAAATCATGTAAAACATAAATGGAAAAAAAGAATGTATAACATACTAAATCATGTTAGGAAGCATGTAAAACATAAATGGTAAATGAAATGTCAATGCAAGAAAATTTTAACAAAGATATGTAAGCAAGTGAAAAGTAACCCCATGTAAGATAAGCATGTTGAATAAAAAATAAATAAAAACATGAATTATTGAATAATAAAATGGAAGTCAATATAGAAGACAAACATGAAGAAGTCATACATAAAGAGAAATATGTAAGAAAATGTCATATGTAAGATCAGAAAAATCCATAAAAAACAAACAAGAATATGATGGAGAAATGAAAATCAAAAGGCTCTAAAGGATGAAAACTCAAACTTAGTGCTTGTTTTAATATTCAATGTAAGAAAACATGACCACCTAATGATATGACTAGTATGACAATGAGATGGTATGGTAAATAAATGGTGTAAAGGTGTTTTTGAGGAAGGCCTAGTCTTATTCATGGTTTTACAATGTAACTCACAAACTATAAACCAAGAGGCATAATAAGTTAGATGTGATCAAATATGTGATTAGATAAAATAAATATCCAACAAGGGAAATATAAGAAAAATATGATGTAAATAAGGAATGTGAGGTACCACATGGGTGATGTGAATATCCCTAGCAAGAAAGAGATGCATTAGGCAAGTGAGAAAGACTAAGAACTATCAACACCAAGGACTTAGGACATTTTAACTAATGAACACAAATCATGGGATAACAAGTGAATTATATACATTATCCCATGAAGGCTATATGTATGAAAAATAAAAAAGACATACCTTCCCACAACATGTCCCCCATTCCTCAGGACCCCTTATAGAGTTGTCAGTCTACTGTGAATATTGGATACTTGCATTAGAAAGTAAGTAGCACTAAAATAGTTTTTATTATCTTTTTCTAATCTACTAGCCTACTTCACCCCAATGAACCTTGGCTCTATTTTTAAGCCAACTATGGAGTTTGAGATTCAAATAGAAGAAGGAAATGTGCTTTGAATCATGTCTCTTAGTGTGATCTAAATTTGAAGATTATTTTTGCCTTTGAATGATTGCTTTTTGTTTGTATTTTAACTTGTTTTGGATTTTTTTATTCCTCCTCCATATGAATTTGGAAACCCAACCATGGGTTTAAAAGATTAAAAACACAAGAGAGCTTACACTTTGTCACTAGAGAAAAGGACCTAAAGACCAAGGTGTCTAAAGACTCCTAGTCTTGCCCACAAGTAAGTGTGTAATCTTAAATTTGACTAATGTGAGCCTCAAATGAAAGGAAGTAAGGGAAATATGAAGATCATAAGAGATATGTCTATGTAATAAGTGATATAATGATGAATATGCTCATAGGTAATCACAAGGAGGTAAAATAGTTTTATAAAAGGGACAAGGCTATGCTATGATGGTCATGTCACTAAAGAAGCCATGCTAACCTCCAATGGATCTATCACAAACACCAATGAAATTAGTAGTCATCCAAAAAAAAAATTAAAGTTGTTTTAATGTGGTAATTTGTGAGTAAATTTAGGTCCTATCCATGGTCTTACAAGGTGAACACCAATGAGATGAATGCTAAATAAGCAGAAAAATAATTAGAGTTATTAAGGCAAAAAAATGACATAAGGAAGAAAAAAATAAAAGAGATATATAAGGACAAAAATGAAAACAAATTCCAAATGTAATGTGTAAGAAAACCAAAGAACCCAAAGGTGAAAATGATGATTCTAGTATAATGAAATTAAAATAAGTGTACAAAAATAAATAAACATGAGACAAAAAATAATAAGAAAGATATATACTAATGTCTATATCAAAGATGAGCATGTGAAATACAAGTCTATAAGTCTTGAAAGGTTTTTTGAAGCTGAACTTGGTTGTTATTATGTATTTTAGAATAAGAGTGGGCATCATAAGATACCCTACTAGGTAATTAGATGCAATGATGGAAATCACAATATGCCCTAAGGTCTTAAGGGACATATGGATGGGCATCACAAGATGCCCCAATATGTGAGTTAGAGTAAGGTAACCTTGAACCATTAGAATGATTTGCATTAGGTTGGTAGGTGCATGTGGAGGTAGGTAAATGTGTTTGTTTTTTAAATTTTAAGGAGGTTGAATGTGACATAGGATGTGTAGGAGAGGTATGAAGAGGTAAAGGAGGTAAAGGAGGACCATGTATGATATGCTTTAGAGTAGGTATTTGAACTAGGTACTCTGGTTCATGTGACTTAAGAGATTGAGGTTTACTGGATACAATGATATGTTTAAAGTTGTTCATGTTAGTTATATATTCCATATTGGTGTAAGCAAAAAGATCAATTATGGTTTGAACAAAATCAGAGGATGAGGTGTAGGTATGGGATGGTTATTGATGATCATTAGGTAGTTGATGTTGATGTGATTGTGGTTCTTGAGATTGAATTTGAGAATATTGAAGATGGTTTTGATAACATTTTTTTGAGAGTATCAAGATTGAAGTTCAAATAAAGCAAGGAATAAAGAATAAATTGGTGAAGATCATGACAAGACTCATGAGAATGACCTATAGTAGCATACCACCAACAAAATTTATCAAGATTGTATCATTTTGGAGGAGATTTGGAAAGATCAAAGATAATGATTTTAGAGGGTGGTAATTTATTCTTGAGTTGTTATAGACTCAAGAGAGGGTGGGTTGGGTTAAAATTGGTTGAAATAGATGCTCTATTTTGAGGTTGGGGAGGTTTGGATGAATCAATATTATGAGAAAATGATTGGAAATGTTCTTTATTAGTTGTTTGAGGTGTTTCAAATTGAGACATAATAAAGTCTTGCCTTTTTGTGTTTAAGGCTTCATCTAAAGTTTTAGGTAAGAAGATTTGAACTTTATATTAAAGGGGAGCTTTAAGAGCAGTAACAAATATTTTTAAAAGAGTATAATCATTCATGTTATGGTCCACATTATCAGTGAGAGACTTACATCATTTGATGAAAGTGTGAGCATATTCATTAAGAAGTTGTTTGACATTGATGAAATAGCTAAGGTAATATTTAGGAAGGTCATCATGTTGGAATTCCTTCACTAGAACATTGACTAAATCCTCTATTTGTGAGATGGAATGTCTAGGAAGTTGGTTGTACCATTCAAGTGCATCACCAACTAAGGTTTTGGATAAGAGCTTAGTGGTAGCAAAGGTGTTAGTTTGGACCCATTCCTTATATATATTACCAAAATACTTAAGAAATATAGTAGGGTCCTTAGTCTCATTATATGTGATAGCTGGATAAATATTTCCAATATCTATGGATGCAATGAATAGGGCTAAAGGTTAATTTTGAATATGTTGAAGCATTTTGTTATTTAAAGCAGGTTGAGGGATGATATTCCCATTAGAATATCTAAGAGGATTAGGGACAAACATTTTATTTAGTTGAGACATGATGACTTAAGGTGGTTAACTTGTCATGTTTAATAAATGTTATTACATATTCATCATTTGAGAATGATTGGTTACTTGCATGATGTTCATTTGTTGTATGACTTGTAAAATAAGTTGAGTTGTATTAATATGTGGTTTGGTGTTTGTAGGAGGGGTATTAGTGTTGTTAAGAGGAGGATTATTTGTGTTGGTGAGAGGATTCCTAATAGTAGTGTTAGTTGTCTTAAGTGTGGCAGAAGAAAAAGGAAGCTTGATAAAGCCACAATTATTGGTAGGAGTGTAAATAGTATTATCATTAAGGTTTTTGAATATTTTGGAATCATCTAAATTATAAATTTGAATGGTTTCAACCATGTTACTTTGAGAAGTGATAAGGTCTGGTGATCTTGTTATGGGTGTAACAAGAGGATTGTGAACATTGGTTGTAAGAGGTAAAACATAGGGTGAGCTTCCAATATTTGATGTAGATGGATTTATGAGTTTACAACTTCTAGTTTTATAAGGTGTAAAAATGGTATAAGGTATATTATTGTCATGTTTTTGGATTTGTCTAATAGTATTATCTAGATCTACTATATGGTATGGGGTAGATCGAGATTGAGAAGATTTAGAACCATGTGATGAAGAGCTACATCATAAAGAGTTGTATTCTATGGTGGATAGGTGGGGTAGGAGAGAAAAACCCATGCACATTAATAATGGATTGAGACTATCAAGAAATAAATTGATAAGAGGATTCATGACGATAAGTAGGAGTAGAAATCAAGAATCTAGGAAGAAAAATAGGACAAAATTGACCAAAAAGAGGTACAAGGTTGGCCTAAAGTGAACAACATAAATAGGTCAAATCTGTACTGAAGAAGGTTAGATCAGAGTGTATTAAGTTGATTGGGTTAACTTAGTATTTTAATGAGGAAATTTATAAAGATACTAAGTCAACCTAGTCAACTTAGTATGCTAAGGAGGAATTTTTGAAAGATACTAAGTCGACCCAGTTGACTTAATATGCCAAAGGGGAAGTTTTGAAAGATGTTAACTCAACCCATTTAGCTTATCATGTTAAGGTGGAAGTTATAAAAGATAATAAGTTGACCTAGTCAACTTAGTATGCTAAGGAGGAGAGTTAAATCAGTCTGTAAGTGACTGTGTCGATAGAGATGATAGTGTTCTAAAATAGGGGAAAATTTTTACAATGTAATTTAAAATTAATAAATAGAAGTAAAGACATAATCAATTGGGTCAATGATATTTATCCAATTGAGGTACATCACAAAACCTTCCACCAATGCTAGCCAATGTAAGTTTTTACAATACAACATACAATTGAGCAAAGAGCAAATAATCAACTTTGAAAGTAAAAGATAACTAAGTGGTCATCTTGAATGTTGTTAGATTATTAGAATATGATTGTATATGTGATAGGAAGTTGAATATAAGCAAATAACTAGAAAATAATCTATGGATGGTTTCAGAATGTTTGGGTTGAAAGGAATCTATTTTGGCAAGAGTACTAGTTTGGTGTTAGGGATTACCACCTCACTTCACACACTATAGTAATAAGGGTGTCAAATGATTAGCTAATATATACTATTAACCATGTGTTTATGATTGGATAAAAAATCAAGTTGGCTTCCTCCTTGGTGATGAAATCAAATTAGGTAGACCTTGGGTAGATAATTGTTAAAATATATTTTAATACTTTGTGATTTGGTAGTGTGTGCATAAAAGAGAAAATAATGTAACTAAATGATATATTAAAAAACCACATAATTAGAATATGTGATTTATTCTAAGCATGTAAGCAACAAGAAATGAAAGTTTTAGCTAATTAACAACATGTAAGTGTTAATTCCAACTTTGAAACATAGTACAATGCCATTTTAGATGATAATGTATGTAGAGATTGAGTTGAAGTGTCATTTTTGTATTATGGAAGAAAGGGTATGAAAAATAACTATGTTAATAATGTTGACCTAATTTTCCACATATAATACAAAATATATAACTACATCGACAAGGTCAACCTAGTTGACTATATATGGGCAATTTTAAAGACTACAAACTATGAAAAACAAAATTATAACAAATGATAAACATGATAGAGAAGGGTAAAAAAGAACCTTGGTAGGTTGGAGGATGCTTAGGATTGAATTTTTTTTGTTTAAAGTTGCTTGAAAGTTATTCCAACTAAGTTGATTGGGTCAACCTAGTTCTATAAAACCCTACTACTGAAGCCTATAAAAAAAACTATATCGATAGTGCTGACCTAGTTTGTTTTCTAGAAGTCTAAAAATGTATAGAGTCAATAGGGTCAACCTAGTATGTTTTTTATACCTAATAAAAAACCTACACAAATATAATAGGGTCATATTGATGTGACTATGTGTTAAACCTACACATAGAAGTTAGAACTATGTCGACACTGTCGACCCAATATCAAAAATATATAAAAATAAAATGATAAAATAATCTGAAATAAAACTTGTAAGGGTTAGAATTACATAAATTTTATCAAATTTATGTAATCATAAATTCATCATGTCTATAAATCAATCCTAACTCAAAGAAGATAAATCATACCATACACTTCCAATTAGGGACACATTAAATAATCAGGAACATGAGCAATATGGGGATCTACTAGACCCGATTAGGGGTTCTCTTACAATAATATACTATGATAGGGAGGGTTCTAAATCCTATAGTCAAGAAAAATCATGAAATAACCTTAATGGTCTCCTATGTTTTGATATCTCATTAAAATAATAATAAGTAAAACAAATCTAATCTATTGCTCACCAAATCTTGTGGCATAAAGTGGGGGTTAGAAATAATAAAAGTAAACATGCATAGAAGACATATACTCACATCAATGTATATATAATCCTAATAAATGGAAGATAAATACAAATTCATAGTTATATAGTCTTACAAAGGAGGAACAAAGTTACGAATACTTACCTTTGAAGATGAACCCGTCGAACCTCAATCTCTACCTTAGAAAAGGTGCTTCACAAGAGGTTTTTGTGGTATGTAAGGATGAAAAATATAAATCAGCTCTAGGTTACACAACCTATCAATGCATCCAAAATAATTATCCATAAGGCAAGATGTATCTCTAACGAAAGTATGAAACCCTAAGCTTGCTTCTCAAGTAGAATGGTGGATAAGCAAATACAAAATAATTTTTACTTCTTCTCTTCTCTCAATAATGGTCAAATTAACTTGTATATATAGGTAACTCTAACCCTAAACCCTTGAAAAAAATTGGCTGATAGGGTTGACTTAGTCAACCTAGTATTGTTTAACCCATGCTGAAAATGAACTATGTTAGCACTATGGGCTGATGACAAAACAATATAGGGTTAACCTAGCTGACATAATTTAAAAACTATTGAAAGGGGATTTAGGCTAGGAAAAGGTAAATGAAAGTGGCAAATGACTAGATGAAGGTGAAATAAAGAAGAAAAATCTTAGGGATAAGTTTTTTAGGAGACAAGTGTGTAGATAACAAGTGGAAAAAGGGACAATAACATTTTAAAGCACCAATGGTCTACCCAAACCTCTCTTGGTACACCCCTTAAGGCATGCACTCAGAGAGATTGAAACTCGATGGGTTCTTATAAGATATAAAGTGTCAGTAATTGATAAATGTTTGAAAATATTATTTGTGTATATATACTATCTACTAATTCAATCCATAGTACTTTGAATAATGATGATGTGTTTGATAGAACACAAGTTTAATAAGTGTGATAGTACATAGAATCTATTTCAAAGATAGTTTCATTTAAAACCTCCACACCATATCATGATTGCTCTGGATCATGTTAGTAGCTACCAAGAAAAAATTAATACCCATTTTATTGATTACTTTTATTTTCATTGTGTGCTCTTTTTTTATTGTCATTGATTTACACCTACTAAACCACCCCTAAATTATAGAAAATTACCATAGCTGCCATGGGATAAAAGAAATGATCTAAACTTGAGTCCATAACTAGACTGATAACTAATGTCATTTTTGTAGTGGTTTTTGAGGAAGTTGGTTGGCTTCCATTTTTTAAAATTTGAATGGAATGATGAGACTTTGGTGAATGAATTCATTACAAATCTAACAGAATACTCCACTATAGTTAGAGGCGTCAATATTCTAGTTTCTAGCATAATCATCAGTAAAATTTCTAGGATTGTTGAATAAGGTAAGAGAATACTTGGGAGAATTTATTTTTCTAAATTAATTACATAGTTTAATAGGAATTAATAACTATCTATTGCATATGTACATAATCATCAAGGAAAGGCAAAAGGGATCAATAGGGAAACCCTACCTAAACCTTGAAAATTTATTTCTTTTTGGGTTAAGAAATATTTCATGTGTGAAGGTCAATGCAGTATTTTGGGGTGTGAAGCTATGGGGATAATTATTCACCACAAGTATGGCCATTTATAGATTCAACATAGGGTTAACCTTCCCTTATACTTGTATGGATCCATTAAGGTTTTGACCACTAATAGATCATCTCCACTTCATCATCATGGATGTATCCATTTGATTATTCAACATCATTTTCTTTAGTAAAATAAATCAGTGTGGATATTTTTTTGGAAATCTAAAATCAATCAATATTTAGCATCTCTTTCAAAAGATTCTAGAAAAACATCAATACCTAAGGCAAAATTAGAAGCTTCCTCTTCTAGGGTTAGGGTTTTATCATGTGAAAGATGATAGACTTGATCATAAATAACACATGTGATTGAATAGAGTTTTCAACAAAATTCAATAAAAAGGATATTAAAACCTATGGTTTTAGAGTCTCATATAAATCTTGAAGCTAAAGATATCCATTCAATAAGCATAACATAGGTACCTAAAATAAATAGGGCATCACAAGCAATTGAGGATACCTCTTTAAAAGAGCCCAATTCCCCTATGTAAATAGAAAAAGATGCAAAAAGTTAATTTTTTCATATGATGATGAGGAGACATAATTAGATACAACCTTTGATAGCCTTCAATAATCACCATTATTTTCTTCACCAAAAATAGAATAAAAAATGACACTTCATGAAGAAGTTATCACAAAAGATATTCCTGATTCAACAATAGTGGATCCTAATGAAGAACCTATCATAATAGATATTCCTAAGTCAATAATAGTGGCTCTTGATGAGGAATATATTCAATAAGGAAATATACTCATAGAATAAATCCTAGTACATGAAGTATAATCCCCTCAATCTTATTTAATTCCTGATATAAGACTAGTACTAGATGTAGACACCAAAAATCTGCACACCTACATTTCTGTATTTCAAAAATCCCCTTGGACCTACTTAGGACCCCCTTGGGACCAACTTACACCAATCTGGCCTCACCAAGATCATCCATAGTTAGTTTCACAAACTATCTCAACTTGACCTTCATGACTTTTTTCCAATGGACCCTTACTGTCAATGGTCAACCATGGGAGACCCTGACCATTGACGGTCAAGATCCACCTCTTCACCAAAAAGTATGCAAGCTTCACTGATCTCTTCTAAATATAAAATTGTCTAATTATTGTTACAAGCCATTGCATGGAAAAATTATATTTATATGGACTAGTTACATCTCCACTTCCAGCTCTTATGCCTATAAGAGAGAGAGGCATAAGAGGTCAAATCTATTTGTAATAATTATCAAGAGCTTAGGTATTCAAGAGTTTTCTTTTACAGGTCAATCAACATCATCAGGGTTATCAAGTATCATCAACCTTCTTATTGAGATCTGACTTACCATCACCTCTCAACCAAGCTCTTAGGTACCATTACTTTATCAAAATCAAACCAAATTCTACCAATAGGCTAAATACATTAACCACCTACCCAATTGACTCTAATAAGACTAGTACTTTTTTGTCAATATTCATGTACTTTATTTCTATTTTACAATCAATTTAGTCCTTGACCAACTCTCAAAATCCATCTATCAGATCCCATTATTTAGCTATTTATCAGACCCACAACTTACACAATAACCATCAATGGTTGACTCAACCACCGATGGTCTATCCAATCGCTAATAATCAACTTGACCATCAACAGTCGCCTTAACCTCTAACGGTCACCCCAACTACCAATGGTCACCTATGGTAGTAAAAATTAACAACTTATTTTCACCCACCTGCCCCCAACCAAACTTGATTTTCTATGTTTTTAACCACTCACAGACCCCTTTTAGATTTTTTGAGGCATACCCCAACCCCTTATCACTAGTATTGATTATTTCATCACTAATTTGATCATTTATGGTCTATTTTATTATCAAGCATTCTTGTGTTTTATTTTATTAATCTTATTTAATTGATGTAAACCCATTATTTATAGTTTTTTGAACTTAATTATTTAAAACATGTGAGTTGATGCCCCTAAAGAAGTTCTCACTTCTAGGATCTAGCTATTGCTAGGTAATCCAACCAACTATTTATCTAGAATACAAGTTTGCATTAGTGTTTTCTTATTTGTAGGTCTTCCTCCCAAGCTAAAGAGGAAATTTTCAAAATATTCTAATTTAATGCATGCATAGCCAAATAGGTTTCTCAACCACACCCATATCACATTTCTTTTCTCTCTTTCTTCATAACTTAAAGTGAAAATTTACATGAAACATTTTGGCACACCCAGTGGGACCTAGAGTCTCTACTCGCATTTACTTTGCATTTGTATGCTCTTCTCTCTCTATATGTGATCATAATTGAAACTAAAATCTATTTTGATATTAAAAATGAACTACATCCATTGCTTGTTTTTAACATTAGTTCACTTTGGATTAAATCACAGTAATCTTATCATAGCACCACTTTTGTTGCACACACTAGCCAAACTACTTTCATCAATCAAAAATTGAAAAAAATTGAGACAAGGCCTAAATAGGATTTCATCACCTATCAGTCACCTTACCCTTTCCTAAAAATCCTACTTGGACCTCATTACCAAGGGGATAACCAACTTAGCTCCTTGGTTGAGTATAAAATCTATATATCAATATATATATTGGCTAAGCACATGACACTCTTATCGCTATGAGACCACGAAGTGAGGGGGTATGCCCCAATACCAAGCCACATATTGATTCTAATATATATTCTTTTAAACACATAAATGACCTAAAACCAACTATAGACTAATTTTATAGTACCTAATCTACATGCCAACTTCTATCTCACATTCTCATAAACTAAGGCATAAGCCAATAGTAAGATTAAAACTAACCTCTAGGCTTAACATACTTTATAGTGTGTGTCTTGATTGCATTGATCATTTTATTGTCTTATTCTTGTTTGAGTGGTGAGTTTGTTCTTGTCTTCTCTCCCCCTTTCTTGTATGGTTCTCACTCACCAGCAGTGAAGAGACCTAGTAGAGTAGAATCCATCACTTAAATCAACCTCTTCTACATTTCATCTATGGAGAACATCTATGAGGTAGAAGATTCACCTCATTAATTGGGAATCCCTAATTTTCCTTAGGTATTTTCCCAAGGAGACATGGACTTTACCACTTTTTTGGACAACCCAATTTCCCTCCAGCACTACCTCAACACCTCCCCTCACCATGTCTCAGTTTTAACTCTACCTTGGGATCCTCCTTATGGCATGTTATCCCACCTTATGAAGGGCTCCCTATTTCCATGATCACCACCCAACCTTGATCTACCTAAGCATATTCTTCTACTACCCCTTTTGATGCAATAGCTTAAAACCAACCAACTGTGACCCTTATGCCTTCCACCCCTACCATTAACTCCACCTTAGGATCAACCTTAAAATTAACCCATCATGATCCACTTATTGTTTGACTATCTACCACTATCACTACCAACCTTCCCTCTATCAAACCTACCCTATTAGTCAATACCCCTTTGCCAAGCTTAGGGGTATCTAACCCTTCTACTTCACCACCCATTAGCACAAAATTTACTACCTCACCTCTTGTCACCAACCCAACTACCACCCATACCCAACCCATAGGAATCCCTCGAAAGGTATCCATCATACCCAGCCTAGGTTACATCCCCAACCTACAAGGGTATGTACCCACTACCCAACCACCATCATCTAGCTATCCTTACATACCACCTACCTAACCTTTAGTATCCACATTCCAAAATGTGAAAACCTCTCAACCACCAAACAATTACCAATACATTACCCAACCTCCACCATAATATCAAACTTACAGTCCTTTTGGTCCACCACCTCAAACCAACCTAATGAAGATGATTATAGAAAAGATGACAAACATTGAGTCATCCATTTTAGGGGTTTATAACATCCTATCCTATGATCAAATTTATAAAAAACCTATTCATCCCTCTATCCCTATCAGACCTTATCCTCCTCAATGGGAGATTCCAAAATTTACTAAATTTTAGAGCAAGGAAGACCCCCAACAACACCTTAAGGCTTTTAGGAATGCATGTTACATGATTTATTACAATGATTAACTTCTCCTTTGAACCTTCCCTATGACTTTATCCATCTTGGAACTTGATTGGTATAGTGTCATCACCAAGCATTCAATCTTTTCTTTCATCCAACTATCACAGGTCTTCTTAGATCACTTTTCCATTAAAATTTCCAAAAAAGGTCTCTATCACAAACCTCTATTATATTAGGCAATTTGATGATGAATCCATTATCAAATTCATCACTCATTGGAGAAGCTTGATTAGTCATCTTTGATTTTCCTTTCCTCAACCTGAACTCATAGAGCTTTTTGCTCGAGCCTACACCAAACATATATCTTCTACACTACATGTCCAAAGATTTAGAACTTTTGATGAAGATTTTACCATGGCATTTTAGATAGAAAAATGGGACATATACAAGGGAAAATTAAAATTATGAAACAAAAACTCTACCTTCAAGACTAACGAAACCTCTTCCTCCAAGATAGGTAACAAAGACAACACTAGAAACAAGAGTAAGGGAACTATGAATGCAGTTATCCTTAAAACCACCCTTCCACCCAATGTCAAAAAAAATTCTCCCATTACCTTCAACCAAAACATAAATAACCTAAACTAAAGTAACCAAAAATAGTTCACTCTACTTGGAGAATCTTATGCCTCAGTTCTAGAGAAACTACTAAAATCTAACCTCATACATCTTTCCCCCATCAAACCTCCTCCATAGTTTGATTATTCTCATCTAGCACCTTCTTAACAAAATAATAATGACCTTTTTTATTTTCATAGGTTAAATAGACATGACATTAGTTGATGTAATACTTTCAAGAATGTTGTTCAGAGGCTTATCAACAAGGGGGAACTCATGTTGGATAATCCCGATGCCCCTAAAAATCAAGATCTTGATATCTTCAAGAAGCCTTTTCCCTACCCCTTTCAAAACCAAGGACACATAACGTAGATGTTCTCATGATGCCCACATGGTAAATATGGTCCTTGATATGCTTTTCAATGAGGACCCTATCATCCAATCTACCTATTTTTCTCCCACTTTGCCTACCAAGGTAGTGAAGTCACTTTTCTTTCCTTTAGAAGCCCAAATCAAGGAGGTTCCTTTATCCTTAGCTTCAATCGTATAGGCTTTGGAATCATAAAACACCCCTTTGGATAGCCTACCTAAATAAAACCATTCTTAACCCACCATCTCCCCTAACCATAGATCAAACCATAACTATGGACATCATGCTTAGGGAAATTACTCTTTCACAAACACCCCTCATAGAGTAGCCACCCAACCTGAAATCACCTCCCTTGAGGATACAAATGAGGCTATCAAACCTCCTCCTCAACCCATAGGTGTATCCTTAACACCCACTACCCAGGGGAATAGACCAGTATATTGACCCTTTTATAAACTTATTCAAAAGTTAAGTATGGTCACAAAACTAGACATGGATCAAGCCACTTTCTAGTAATAGTTAGGGCTTCCTTTCATAAACAAAGCTAAACCTTCTAGCACATCTCTAACCAACCAACACATCATTTTTCCACCACCTCTCAAACCAATCACAGCTTCTACCAACCTCTCACCTTCTCAATCAACCAAAATAGCCACCTCTCCAATGACCATACCACTAACCAAAACTTCCAAAACTCTTGGTGCCTTCCCTACATGAAGCTTGGTCCACCCATTTTGAAATTGGAATTAACCCCATCCAAACCTATACCCAAGCCTCAACCCAAACCAACCAAAGGGGAGAAACTATTGAAAAGCTACATGGTTAGGATTCTACCTCCCTCTACTTTGCCCTTTATCCTAGGTCCTCACCCCTCAAATTTACCTAAAAAGAAATCACCTTTTAACATATGCCATCAACCACCATTGGTTACACTAGCACACCTACTATTTGATACACTAATCCTTCCCCAATTACTAATATCTAGACTATGAACCTCAAACATCACAACAACCAACATACCCAAACCATAACCATTGACTAGAAACACCACCTTACCCAAACCTTCTCTCACCAAACCCATTGTTACCAATATGCCCATCTTCCCAACTAAAAACATAGTCCCTATACCTTTCCCACCTCTAGAAGAATCCTATATGACCATCTTTTAAAAATTATTGTAGATCTCTTACCTCATATTACATCTTATCAAACCTTTTGATGCTCTTGGTTTAAAGCCAATGTGGTACAATGACCATCAAATATTTTCCTATCATAGGACACCTAGGCATGACATCAAGGATTGTAAAGCTCTCCAAGCCATTATCCATCATCTCTATGATAAGGATGATATTTTACTAGATGAACTTTCATTGACTCCTCTACTAATACACCCAATAGTCATTTACCAACACATTCCTCATCCTCCACTCTCACCTCTGAGTGAAAAAGAATATATCCAACCTCCCATCATACCTTCCCCCTTTATCCATACCATTACTATAGTCATTTCATCATAAAAAAAGGATAAATGGAAGGCCAAAGTGTCCATCCTATAGACATACCCACCAATTCATCCTAAACCAAACCTAATCCAAACCTCTGCATCCTCAGCTAAACCCAAGGTTACTATCTTAGGCACCTCTAAGACTAACCCCTTTGAATCCATCAGGAGGGAAATTCTTAAGCAAATTCACTAAACTCCAGCTAAGATGAGCCTCTAAAATATCATTTCCACCTCACCCCACCATCACCAAGCCATGATCAAGGCTATGCAAGTAATCAAGGTTAAATTAGGTGACTCCCCACCTATAGAGGCCTTCGTAGGTGCTATCCAACTCTCCATCCTAGTTACTTTCAAAGACTTAGAGATACCCTCTATCCACCCTAAAGATCTATATCCTCCTCTCTTTATTACTACCTACATCAACCAAACCTGCTTAAAGTGGGTTATGATTAATGGGGGAGACAACATCAACATCATCTCCTCATATCCTCCCATACCTATGACCAACTTAAATTACCAGACAATGTCATGTCCCAAACTTCAGTTGTGCTTTACTCCTTTAATTACACCATGACCACTACCTTGGGAACAATTGTCTTCCACATTCAGCTTGGACAATGCACACTCCCCAAACTTTTCTATGTGGTTGAAGGTGAGTTTTAGTACAATGTTCTATTATGGAGACCTTGGATTTGAGTTATGGGTTGCATAACTTTTACCCTCCATCATTGTGTCAAATTCAAAACATGAAGGTCAATTTTTTACCATACAAGCTGACTCAAGCCCTTTTTTAGCATGCAACATGACCTACCAACCTAATGATTTCCTTCTACCTTTGACCACACCACATCTACCACCAAGCCCTCAACCAAAAAAAATGATGCCATTGCTTTTCCTTCCATGAAGCTAATTATCAGTTCATCTATTCCCATAAACCAAATACCCACTATTGATCCCTTGGAATCTACCTTCTAATGCCTTACCCTTGGATAATATTGTCTCCTTACCCTTGAAACTTTCCCTACTCCCCAAGAGTACATGAAACTTAACCATCAACTAGGTTATGATCCCAATATTAGAGCTATTACCCCTTTAGGGACTCTAAGATGTCAAACCCAATTTATCTATGGGGGAATTGATAAGCCCCTTAGCACTACTACCATCCCCTCTTCACCTCAATTATTAACCTCCACCTTCTCTTACTTGGACAACCTGAACTTTGCCAAAGTATACCTCCACAGGTGTGACTGGAAAGGATTTGACTTAAGATGATATGAGCACAGACCACACATGCTAATCTTGATTGAGACCCAAAAGCCTCACAAGAATCTTGTCCTTGGCTTCATTATATCTAGTAAAAATAAATCCAAATAACCTATCGTTACCATTGTTGAAGAAGATAACCCTTCCTCACTAACACCCCCTCCACTTGAGTGTGAGGATGAGGACATCATCCCACCTAACTTTGATTTTTCATCAACATGATTACCCCCAACATCCTAACTTATCAAAAGGATTGGGAACCCATATCCATCCCTTAGATCCATCCTAAATTGGTGGGAGAGGACTCTCCTACCATTAACATGGTTCAGTGTCAAGCTGATGATTCTATTCTCACCTACCTTGGTGCACCTGATTCCTCCAATGATAAATCCTTACCTCCTTAAACCTCAACCATGTTAAATGAATCCACTATAGATATTGACATATGCACTTTGAAAAACCCTCATATCATCAAATCAAGGCAATATCTCACTCTTGAGGAACTATAGGACTTATTTACCTTCTTTTAGGACTATAACATTACATTTTCCTAGTCATATGTCAACATGCTTGGCATTTACTAAGTGAGTTTCACCCATAACATTGTAACCAATCATGATGCCAAGTTTTTTAGATAGAAACTTTGATAAATACATCCTTGCATAGCCCTTATTGTCAAAGAAGAGCTTTAACACCTCCTCTATGTCAACTTTAATCAACCCATTGATTATCTATAATGGGTTTTAAACATCATGCCTATCATAAAATCCATAGGGGGACTACGTATCTATGTGGACTTTCATGACCTCAACCTCACCTAGCCAAAGGATGACTTTCCTCTACCTAACATTGACCAGCTTGTTGATCTTATAACAAGCCATGAGATGTTGTCTCTCATGGATGGTTTCTTGATTTTCCCTAGAGATCAACACAAAACTACCTTTATCACCACGTGGGAGACCTTCTGTTATAGGTTCATTCCCTTTGGTCTTAATAACATTAGTGCAACCTACTAATGTGTTATGACCTACATCTTCCATAATCTTATCCACACAATCGTTAATGACTATGTTGATAACCTCCTTGAAAAATCTAAACTTTACAAGAACCACTTAGTTATTCTCAAAATTATCTTTGAGAGACTTATACATTACCATGTACACCTCAATCTCAATAAATGTAGTTTTGTGGTCTTGTCAAGCAAGTTGCTTGGCTTCATCATTTCCCTTTGAGGAATTGAGGTTAATCTAGCCAAAATCAAATCCATCCTTAAGATTCTCCCTCCATTTAATCTTAAGCAACTTTGTAGTTTACAGGGGAAGATCCAATCCACTTTTCACTTCATCTCTCAGATTTCAAATAGATTTTAACCCTTCCATCACCTCTTGAAAAAGGACATCTCTTTCAAATGAAATGTCAATTTTCAAAAAGCCTTTAAAGTACTTAAAGAGTACCTTCTATCTCTACTTTTCATCACACCTCCTAAGGATGACCAACCTTTATACATTTATATCCTTGCCATAGACCATTCCCTAGGGGCAATGCTTGCCCATCTAGATGAACAACACAAAGAACAAGACATATATAACATAAGCCTCACCCTTGTAGACTACAAAACTTAGTATACACATATCGAGAAACTATGCCTGGCCCTAGTCTTTGTGGCCATCAAGTTTTGCCACTACCTTCTTAACCATACAAGTTTTATCATAACCAATACCAAACCACTCAAGTACATGCACTCTAATCCATATCAAAATTATCATATGGCTAAGTGGCTCATGTTTTTAGCTGAGTTTAACCTTGAATTCCTACAATGAAAATCAATTAAGGGGTAAGTCATTGCTGACTAGTTAGCCAATGAACCCCTACTAGGTAACCAACCTCTTCTTGAATTTATAGATTACTCCATCACAAACCTATCCCAAGTGGATTTCACCAATCACATAACCATGTTCTTCGATGGTTCCAAATGTCAATATGGTGGGGGAGCCAGTATCATCCTTATCCCCCTTATCAATGAAACACTTTCTTTATCTTTTAAACTCAACTTTAAATGTACCAACAATATGGCCAAATATGAAGCCCTCATAATAGGTCTCCAAATCACATTAGCCTTGGGAGTTAGAACAATCAACATCTTCAGTGACTCCTAACTTGTGGTCAATCAAGTCAATGACATCTACCAATGTTAGAATGAGATTTTACAACTATACAGATAGTTAGTCATAAAAATTTTGACATCATTTGAAAAATATCACATTCAAACTACCCCATGATTTAAAAACAAGTTTTCTAACACCATGGATTCTCTGACTTCCCAGATCCCATCAGCACCCTTAGAATCAAAGCTATTAGTCATTGTCCATCACCTCATCAAACCTTCCTACATCAAGTAAGACACTAACCATTTTTAGTGTGGAAAAGATACAGCCTAACCTTTGGTATCAACAAACCTTCAACTACTTTAACCTTTGCATAGTTCCATCTGGCCTCTCTAGGAATGTCTATCGAGCATTTATTTAGAACACCTCCCATTCTACCATTCTAGGAAGAATCCTCTTTAAATATGGTCTTGATGGCATCCTATTCCATTACCTTTGTGGTCTATAAGCTTCTCATGGTATCAATGAGATGCATGATGGTATTTATGAGGGTCACTTTAGTGTACTCATTGTGGCTAAGTGCATCTTCCACCTAGGCTATTACTGGCCTACCCTTAACCAAGATTGTTGTGATTATGTGAAAAAATGTGTCAAGTTTCAACAACATGCTAATTTTCATCATGCACCCAACCATAGCCTTCAAGTTTCTACTAACTTCTGGCCTTTTTCATAATGGGGTTTGGACCTTATTAGTGAAATTAACCCCCACTCTTTATAGAGACATCACTCTATCATCATTGTGATTGAATATTTCACCAAATGAGTGGAGGTCATTCCTCTTATCTTGACAAAAGATGAAAAAATTATCAAATTTATTACCTATCATATCATTTTCCATTTTAGTGTTCCCCATAAGATCATCATTGATAATGCCAAATCCTTAAAAAGCAAACAAGTTCAAGGCCTTTATGACATATTTGATATTTAACTTAGCTTTTCATCCCCTTATCTCCCATAACAAAATAGACAAGTAAAAGCTTCTAACAAAACCCTCAACAATATGCTTACCAAAATGATCAATACTTTAGGTCAAGATTGGCACTTGCACATCCCTTTTGCCTTATGGGCATATTTTACTAGTATCCGAACCCCTACAGGTGATACACCTTTTTCTCTTATGTTTGGATCTGAGGCTATATTGCCCCTTAAAATCCAAATACATTCTCTTTGTATATCTTTGTGTGACCTTATTTCAAAAGATGATTATCATCAAGAACATTTATCTCAACTCAAGCTACTTGAAGAGCATCATTTGGATACTCTTTCCCATCTCTATTTCTATCAAGAATGATTCAAGTGTGCCTATAACAAACACCTGAAATTCTAAGAATTTAATATTGGAGATCTTGTTCTCAAGGAAAATCAACATGTGACTAATATGGAGAAAAGAAAAAGGGGCAAATTTACTTTCAATTGTCTTGGACCCTATATCATAACCCATAAGTATAGATTAGGAGCTTATCTTTTGTCCTTTCTTGAAGGCAAATCAGAGCTTGAGCCTCTAAATGCTTAACATTTGTATCCCTTCTATTGTTAAATAGGGATCACACTCATCATTTGTCTAACTTAAGCTCATCCCTTCTACCCACATTCATCTCCCTTCTTTTAGGTGAGACTGACTACAACTGAATCACATGATTATCTATCACAGTCATCACCTAATATTTAACTATGGGTACCATGGCTTTACCCATGGAATGATTCTCATGGTACTTTTAATCCTTCTTTAGGATAGATTCCCATGGTCATTATCACCTAAACCTCTTTTTACCTACTGAACCTTTGTGTCAACTTAGTCCTACCTTCATAAAGGTAACCCTTTGAGAACATATAAGCAAGTCTATTTCAAATGAAATCAAATAAAAAGCCAAAAACAATATCAAAATAGTCAAAATCACATCATGGTTCATTATTAACATGCACAAACTACTCCCTTAAAGGAAAACTATTGAAAACTCAGCTGAAATTATAAATCATAAGGTGGATTGATCCCTTGAAGGACAACTATCAAAAGCATTTGGGCTAAGCATATAAACTCAGACCACTCCCTCAAAGGATGGTCAAGTGAATAATTTATTAAATCTATTAATTTATTGGAAGCTTCCCGCATCGATCAGCTTCCCCAACCTTAAAGAAAATTCCAAAATAGCAAATACCCCTAAGTAAAATCAAAAGTAGTGAGGAAGCTACAATTGGCTCTCATAAAAGCAATAATCTTGGAAGGTCATAATTGAATCTCCTCAGTAGACTTCCCACATTGATAAATCTACACTTTATATATGAGCATAGACTTATTTATACTACCTCTTTAGAAGCATATAGAAGAGGCACTCTAGTCCCAAAAAAGGTTCCAGTTTCACCCATTCTCCCTCCACATATCATATGCATGGGACTATGATCTTACTTGGCACAATGTGATCAAGATACCTATTTATCAACCTAATCATGCTAATGTAAAGCATTTGAAAGGCTTATTTTCACTAGGCCAATCCAATCTTGGGTTTCATTTTTATCCTTATCAATGAATAGGCATTGTGTTCCTTTTCCTATCTTTTGTTAGTCCTTACCTCTCATGATTCTTATCACTTTCCTAAAACATTTAGTTTTTTATCCACTTTCTGTATTTTCATTGCACCTGCTCCCATACTTTTATCCTCATGATCATAAACAAAAAACATCACATTAATAGTGTAAATATCATGAACCATGTCCACAAACTACACCATAACTCTACCTATGATCAAAACACAATGAAAACATATCATCGGCATCATCCTATTAATTAACCATCATAACATCACGTAAGCATATATCATGCCATAAATAACACTACTTACACCACCCATCATCATAAACACAAACAAAGTTAATGAGCAAGCCATCATGAACCATATAATATACTAGTCTATCCATCTACCATAACATTAACACAACTCATCTTCTAACATCAATTCATGCCAAATACAACAAATAACCATAAACAAACCCATTACATTATCATATGACATACATCCATTAATAACATATGTTATCACATCCATGAACAAAATCAGAGCATCATAATTATTTTTCTAGCATCACATGCCTAAGCACCAAAGTCAACATCTCATAAACATATTCAAAAGGTCACAAATCATCAACCATTAAAACATGAACATCATGAACCATAAGCATACATTATATATAACATCATAATCCATATATCATATACATTAGTAATCATAAATAATACATGTACCAATGTATCAAACTCTCTCAAAAAAATATACATCTCACTACATTGACACATAGGCTGGTATCAAAATAGTGTACATTTATCACTATCAATACAAAAACATATTATAACATGGTCATGGGGCACCACTACCACTGGCTCCACTTACACTTACACCACTACTGCTAGCCCCACTTGTACCTATACCTACACTTGTACTTGGTGGTGGTCCCTTTAAGACCCCTACCTGACCAATTATAGTAGCCCACTATTTTGGAGTGGCTATCAATGACCCACCAACCAAAATAACTCTATACTCTACATATCACATAGCCTAGGGTAACTAATCTAACACCATCACCTCATAATATCAGAGCTCCTCCATAATATCTCAATAGTGTGCTCGTGGAACTATGTCCAATGGCCCTCCTCCTATTGCTACAACCACTCTATCCCTCTATCTCAGTATGTCCCTCTCCTATGTGACTATCCCAAGGGATCCCTGTGCTTGATCTATCTCACCTGTAATAGTGACAAGATGACCCTAAAATGTGGTAATCCAACCCTATAACATGGCCACCTATCTTTGTAAAATATGTACCTATGCCTGGGTTGTATCCAACATCACCCCTACCTATCCATCATGGTTGACTAGATCTATAGCCATTGACATCACCCCTCCATCATCCCCACCAATGTCTACAAATACATATATTGGATGGTACCAAACCATGTAACCATATGCATACCCAACATCATCCACAAGGGCCCTAATAAGAATCTCTTCAAAACCACCATCCAAAACTATTAGAGTAGGTTGGGGCACTGACAACTGACCCTTTAAATCCTACCTCTTATACTATGGAAATGGACCTAGGATACCTTGTATCAAGCAAAACTACCAATCTACCCTATCAAATGGAATCATCTCAACCTCACCCTCTCATCTTTCCACTATCTACCTATAACTCTGAAGGATAAGGTTCTTCCTCCTGTAACTTGGCCATATCAAAAACTATATATAGCCTCTAGATGATGTCTCTAGCTACTAATACACCTAGTGTACCCCTAAACAAATCAATATCATGGGTACCCTCTCCTCCACCTGATGCATCCACATCATCCCTCCATCTCATAAAAATAATAGGGAAATTGACCTACATGTAACCTTCCCATGATAATCCTATGGGTCTCAAAACTTAAATATGCTCATAATCCCAATAATGAAGAACTAGACCAATGTTGATGCCATATCTTTTGTGGTGCCTAAACCCCCATAGCTCCCCATAGATCTGTACAATAAAAACCAAGACCCAACCAAACATGGTCCTACCAACAGTAACTCCATCAATACACCCAATAACACATACAAAAACCTCTTGCTACTCAAATATGAGAGTCCAAAGCATGTCACTATAATCATGAGCATCATAATAAGTCTCCTCTCCTCTAGAGCTCTCTCATACAATGCTAAGTAGCTAAATACCCTAGCATGCCATTAAACCTAATCATTATTATCCATATACAAATACTTGATAAATCCATCTCACTCTTCCTACTTGATATGATATATCACCTTACCACATAGTGGGATTTGAGTGATCTTATGTATGTCCTAAGGGAGAATAGTTATCTCCCTAGTCAATAGCAAGAAGGTGTTCATAGCATGATCCCATCTCTTGATGACTGTTATGATCATGGATGCATCTCAAGGCACATGCTGGTAGTGCCTCATCACCCCTAGCCCTACCTCTTTCATGTGCACTCAATCCTCTATGGTCATGCCCTTGTGAAGCTCAAAGAAGATACATGGTGCATGGTCATATATCTAAATCTGCTCCATGGCTTACATCATAATAAACACTTGGATCAATTATTATTACTAGGCTTGTCTACCCTACTTTTTTCACACCTAACCTATTCTTAATTCACTCTTACCCATCAATCTCATCCTAGCTACATCACCCCTAAAAACCATGATCATCCTATCCATAATACAACCCCTTAACACAATTCAAAAAACCTTAACTATAACTCTATCCATTACCCTTACCCTCACTTAACTTTAACCACTTTCAATACCCTAAAACTCTTACCTAACCCTAACCCTAAACACTTACCCAAACCCTAAAAAACTTTCTAGACCCTAAAACCCTTACCTAAACCTAACCCTAAAAATTTACCTAAATACTTACCAAAACCCTAAAAAACTTCCCAAACCCTCAAAAGCTAACCTACTTTACCCAACCATCGACAGTTATGCTGACCATTGATGGTTAGACTCCACTATGTCATAGGGTGTTGACCATCGATGATTATACCTGAACATCGACAATCACTATGGGAATTTCATACTTGAAATGACCAAACCCTAACCACCATAAAAAAAACATCTAAAACAAGTAATAAAATGGTCTAGTACTTAGCCTAAAACCTAATAATAACCCAAATCACCCCCTTACCCATCAATTTGTCATTTTACCCATAAATTTTCCACAAAACCCTTAAAACCTACTTAGGGAATACAACCCAAATGGGATATTCCCTAGATAGTCTTGACCCTCTAACCAAGTTTAAATTACCTAAATTCAAACTATACTATCAATTTAACTACACCCCCTACCTCATTCCTTGACTGCCTTCATGGTTTAAGCCTGTGAACAACTTCTCAACTACATCCTTGTAATCCCTACATCTTGGGCCCATGTAATCACTACACATGCCTCTATCCAACAAGCACTCATAACCTTAGTAGTAACCTTCTTCACACAGTGTCAAAATCACTAGAGCCAAGGTTAACTAAGCATGGAAGCAATAATGGTACAAGTCAATTTTAGTTTTTATAGTTTTGACCTATCCAAATTTTTTGGGTTCCCCTTGACCACCAATGGTCAAGGTGACCATGATGGTCACCTTTTGGGGACCTTAATCATCGATGGTCAAGAAACCCCAATTTCACTTTTCATCTCAAACTACCCATTCCTAACATAACTATACCAAGTTTTGCCTACTTTTATAAATGCCCTTCTCCCACCAACCTGACCACCTCATCACCTCACCATTGGTCTATTTTGGTCCATCTGGCATAAAATTTTGTGACACTTTTTACTTGGTCCTTCGACCATAATGACAACATTGCCATGTTGACTCTTTTCAAACTTGTGCCACCTCATAGATACCTAACTCGCTTGTGTCTCACTGGGAGCACTTCTTACCTTGAATACCCATGACACTTGACCCATTTGTGTTTTTACCAAGATCACTTCCTACCTTGGATACCCACTAAAAACACAATAATTACTTAAGAGACATATGTTTACAAGTGTTTCTAACAATCACACTTATAGGTAGTCACATGGTTCACTTTTCACTTGTCTTTCTTCATACTGACTCTAAATTTTTACTAATGTAGGCAATTTTAGTCTTTTCACATTCTTGGCTATCATACTTTTTGGTCACACTTTGTGCATAAGTTTGCATTTAAATGCCCAACCTTGTGCCACCACCTTGTGACTCACCACATACCACTTATCATACTCATACCCATTTTAGTTTTACCTCATAGACTCTAAGTTTGAGGGGGAATGTCTCCTCCTATTCTTAGGGAAACCAAACCCTTGACCCATACTCTACTTTTATTTTTTAGCTCATTCACACAAGTTATAAAATAAAAAGGGGTAAAATATAGACATAAAAAATATGCACACCTACATTTTTGAATGTCAAAAATCCTCTTAGACCTACTTAGGACCCCCTTAGGACCAACCTACACCAATCTGACCTTACCAAGCTCATCCATAGTTAGTTTCACAAACTATCTCAACTTGACCTTCGAGACCTTTTTCCTCTGGACCTTAACCATTGACAATCAGGGTGACCATCGATAGCCAGCCATGGGAGCACCTAATTATTGATAATTATGATCCACCTCTTCACCAAAAATCATGCAAGATTCATCGACCTCTTCTAAATATAAACTTGTCTAATTATTGTTGCAAGCCTTTGCATGGAAAAATTATATTTAGATGGCCTAGTTACACCTCCATTTCTACTTCTTTCTTATGCCTATAAGAGAGAGAGCCCTAAGAGGTCAAATCCATTTGCAATAATTATTAGGAGCTCATGTATTTAGAAGTTTTCTTTTGTAGGTCCATAAACATCATTAGTGTTATCAAGCATCATTAGCCTTCTTATTGAAAACTAACTTATCATCACCTCTCAACCAAGGTCTCAAGTATTGTTACTCTATCTGAATCAAACTAGATTCCACCAAAAAGCTAACTACATCAACCACCCACCCAATTAAATTATGGTAAGACAATCACTTGTTTGTCAATAATCAATATACTTTATTTCCATTTCTCAATCAATCTAGCCCTTGCCTAACTCCTAAAATCCATCTATCAGATCTTATTATTTAGCTATTTATCAGACCCAAAAATTACATAATAACCATCGATAGTTAAATCAAATACCGATGGTCTGTCCAACCACTGATAGTCAGTCTGACTACCAATGGTCACCTTAACCACCGATGGTCACTTGTGGTAGTAAAAACTTACAGCCTATTTTCACCCACCTACCCCTAACTAAACCTGATTTTCTATGTTTTTGACCACTCACATACCCCTTTCATATTTTTTGAGGCATACTCCAACCCTTTAGCACTAGTATTGATTAGTTTATCACTAATTTGATCATTTCTAGTCTAGTTTTTAGCAAGTATTCTTGTCTTCAGTTTTAGTAATCTTATTTAATTGATCCAAGCCCATTTTTTCCAATTTTTTGAACTAAATAATTAAAAATGTGTGGATTGATAGCCCCTAAGGAAGCTCTCACTTTCAAGATTTAGCTATCACTAGGTAATCCACCCAACTATCTGTCTAACAAATAAGTTTGCTTTAGTTCTTTCTTATCTATAGGTATCCCTCCCAAGCCAAATAGGAGATCTTCAAAATATTTTAATTCAATTCATGCACAAACAAATAGGTTTTTCAACCACACCCATATCAATTTTATTTTCTCACTCTCTTCAAAACTTAAAGTGAGAATTTACATGAAACACTAGACAAAGGAAAAAATATTATGGTCTCTGAAGAAGAAAAACCATTCATCTCCACTAAAGATCTATAATTTTAGCTCATCCTTGCACTATATAAAGCTAAGGTCATCATCAAATAACAAGTTGTAGATATTGCTAATATTTTGGCTCAGCTACAATGTCAATATTTCCTCAATTATTATGTAACTCAAGGATTAGATAGTTTTAAAAATAAGGCTTTGGATCACATGAATAAAATCAATAGAATTGAGGAATAGGTAACTCATTTTGATGAAGAAATCATAAATTACTGTATATATATCACTAAATTAGAAGAAGAAAACTTGTTGTTAACAAATCAACTCTAGAATTCTTAGCGACAACTTTCTATATAAACTTCATCTTCTTCTTCTAAAACTTTAATTGATCAAGCCTATAAAACTATTATTTTTCATTCTGACTCCTAGACAAATGGAATCAGGATGTTTTGAGTTCAAGGGACTCAAGGAATAAAATAAATCCTTAGAAAATGCAAAATAGACAATGAAAGAAAATTTAGAGAAAAAAATAGCAAACTAAGAAAATTAAAGGTAATCTACATTTTTCATGTCAGATAGGGGAATAACTTCTAGCTTGCAAAGCTCCTTCTCCCTCTTACAACTTATATTTAGAATAATTTTATAGGTGGTAGCTACTAAGAATATTATGTGAATTACCTCATAACATTGAAGATCCTCTTATGTTTCTAAACATTTTTCAGGAATCCACTCTAAAATAGTAAGATTTTTGTGTGAATTTTATTTGTGTAATCTAATACTAAGGGACTATAATAATTTCATGGTCAATCTATATGTAGGACAATTTCAGCTGAGATCTCTTCTTTTTACTTATAAAAATCATATAGCTTAGAAATCTAGACATAAAGAGTATGTAATAAAATCTAAAACTATAGGGCTATGCATTAGACCTACTTTTGCCAGTGCTAAAAATTTATTAATTAGCTTTAGATATACTTATTTTATGAATCCAAACATCAAATATTATTACTTTTAGGCTTTGTATAATAGTAGTGTCTCTTTTGATCTATATAAAAGACAACATTTTGATGATATATTTACAGGCAATATCAGGCATTGAGACTTATTGACAATTCCATTAAAGAAAATAGAGGATATATCTCCAACTAATTTAAGATAGTTCTTACAAAAATCTCAAGCTATAAATGACATGATTTTGATGTCATTAATTCAAGAGGTGAATAAATTAGGGTTAGCATGAGATTCAAGCCATTACTTCTTCTGACACTTATTTCACCTTGGCATAGATGGAGTTCTCCAACATATGACTAATTTTAGAATTGGAAATAGATGGTGCAAAAATATCATGGTTTCACCAATCCCTTGGATGATCATTAGGCTGATGAATTTAACATATATGACCTCAACTAGTGTTTACAAGAAAGAATTCAAAGTTATGATGGGATGAGCAACAACTGAATTTGTAAAAGAGGCTTGAAAAAGGTAAATCATGGGGGAAATGATGTATACAAAAAAAGATTCATTATTACTATTAGTTTTCTTTATTTTTATTGCATTACCTCTATTATGGACTAAACAATGCAAGGATCTTAGGCTTGTATCTAATCATAGAGTAGTAAATGGATGTTTTATCTTATTTATTGTAGTTAAATTCTAAGTTACTAATTATATCATTTAATTCTAAATCTTTGCATGTTTAGTATCTCAATTTTATGTATATATAGATGATACAATAGTTTATAAATAATAAATAACTTTTTGATGATCTTCTAAAGAACCCTATATGAAAGATTTTGACACTTGGCAAGCCAAGAACTCATTAAACACACTTTTGGCTCATTTACATCTTCTTCAGATCAAGCTATGAACTTGTATAATGGCTAATGACTTGCACAGTATGTTCCTATGGAATCACCTAGTAGCTAAGGACTCATTTAAGATCTAATTTCATTCTTCACTGAAGCATTCTACCATTCCTATCAACCTAGCAACCTTGCTATGGACTTCTTCAGCATCTAGGTTCCTTGAGGCAAGTTACTACAGACTTCACTAGGTTTTCACAAAAATAGCTCTGAAATCTACCAAAGTTACCTCAAATTTACATGGACTCTACCATAAATTACTCCTGATTCTTCTTGCCCAGATTTTAAGCTTGTAGAACTAAAAATATCCATACTTTCCATCTTTATCAATGTACTTGAAGATTATTTTAGTCACTTACTATTTATAGGATTATTATAAATAATAGATCTATAAATAGACTTTCTATATATATATATATCAGCTAGTTTAAATATGTCACATAATCTTTATAAGGTAAATCGATCTAATATATCTAGGAATTCATTCTTAGTAGATATGCAGTGGATTTTGTAATAGACAAATGTTCTTATTTCAAACCATCAATCACCTATTTTTAAGAACCAATGAAATTATGAGAATTATCTTGATAATAAAAGATTGGATACTAAGATCTAAGGATCTAAAGTTATAGCATTATATAAGTAGATCTTCATGTCTTAATATAAAAAGATAGAAAAGAGATAATATATTATTATTCAGTTAATATTCTAGCACAATTACAATTATATTCAAGTAATCTATTTTGATCAATTAATGAAGATATCTCCAATTTTCAATTAATGAATTTTCTTTTTATGTTTATTCCTAAGGTGAGCAAGGGCCCACTCTCCTCAGGAACCAGGAACATATTTTTTATGGTATTTTATGTATTTATAATTTTAAATAATTATAAATACATTTCATTTTCATAACAATAATTATAAATATATTTTATAACCTACAAGAAACTATCTTTTAGTTTTAAGAGTTAATTCAAGATTTAAAATTAGTGTGTTTACTTTCAGCAAATTGTTTGCATTCAACGAGTGTGCTTAATTTTAACATATTGTTTACTTTTAGTAAGTGTGTTTACTTTCATCAAGTGTATTTATTTCATTAAATTAGATTATAGAGTATTTTAATTCTGTGAGAGTGTTTCTTTGTTGCATAAGCAAATCCTTTCTAAAATAGATTAGATTAGACATTTAGAAAGGATAACAACCCCTGAAATCATCTCTACAAGACTACAACCATAAAATTTGCTATAGATAGCTTTGGATGTCACCCTTTGTTTGAATGACAAAAATAGATAAATTTGATTAAATGAAGAGATTAATGACACCCATCAATGATATAATAAATATAAGTTCAATAAATATAAGGGTTTAGTATGATATGTATGTGTAAGGTCATATCAATGAAGTGTATGGTGGAGATATGGGTATGATGGACCTAAAGGCATATTGTATTGGTAATAGTCTTAGAATGTGTGGGTATGATAAACCAAAATGGAAATAATGTATACAATCATTAAATCTCAAATGGGCATGATTCCCCTCAAGGAAATAAGTATCATTTATAGAATAGAGTGTAGTGATAGACTGATATCCTCAAAAACATAAATATATAATCAATAAAAACCATGTGATGGATGTGTGTGTATGATGTCCTCTAATGGAAATGTATAAATAATAATATCTAGGATGGTGTGGGTAGGATGCTCTCAATGGAAAAATGTGCATATTAGAGAGTGATTAATCCTTATAGAAGCTAAAATTATTGAATAGACTAATGTGTCACATTCCCCTCTCAAAGGTGTAGTGTAATAAATGATTCAAAAGGGGGGGAGTGATAACGTCGATGTTTGATGAGAATGCATAATGTCTATTTTTAGATGTAATTGCCATGGGAAAATAGTGCTACAAATAGTATAGCATGGGATTGATAAATTTTTAATAAGAGGGAAAAGGTGTAATAAATGCCTCAGTAGTGATAAACATTGATAAAGGTGCCCAAAAAAGTGAGTAGGTATAAAATATTTCCTTGTATGTCTCTTGGTATGTGAAATAAGCTCACCAAATCATGAAATAAATACATATATTTAGGTGGTCTAACAATTTGTATAAAAAAAATTAAAAGGTTTCCATGATATATAACACTAATTCAATCCATTTTTCAGAATCATTTCATCATTTGAACTTATATATTTATTGATTTCAACCTCTGAGATAGGAAAAATGGTGGTTATATGAGATGTTATTCCTAGCCATTTGGAGTGCATGAGAGCATAGGTTGTTTTAAAATAGGGGATTAACCTAATGATTATCAACATTTAATTTTTTTTAAATATTTTTATGAAATTTGTTTAAAATTTAATTTTATTCATTTTTAGACTATTTAGGGTACTGACCAAATATGGCCCATTTATGTCAATTCTAACCCCTCTTTGTCAATTATAACCCCATCTAACTGGTAGTGTCCCCAAATTTTGACCTTGTAGGACTGATTATGACCCATTGAGACCAATAATGACTCATTATGGCTGATTATGACCCAAGGCCATTTTTATTGAATATGTATTATGTTTTGTGTTTTCTTGCACTTTTTGCCCATTTTTCTCAAGATTCTAACATACATTTTTTTTATTACATTAAAAGTTTATTAAATTGATAGATAGGATCCATAATAATTTTATCTACCACAATAAAAACACCCATAATACTTTCATAATAAATCGATGGGAGATTTAAATTAGAATAACACATATTGATGTTAGCATAAATACCTCTTTGATTAAGAACATTTTGCCAAATTTTGCATGTATTGTTGAGATATTGATGGTAAGTGTTATCATTGATGTATAAGAGTAAATATTAATTAAAAATTGGTCTATCAGGCTAGAGGATGATTGATAAAGTTAGACATGTCTTCATGTGCTTTAGAGGGTGCTCGAATGGTGCATTATGAACATGAGAGGAAAGTTCTTATGTTCACCAGCTCATGTATAATTTTCATGGGGAGATGATAATTTTGGATATGTTTATTAAGTTTTATAAGAATTTTTTACAATAATTATTTCATGGATTAAGGCTCTATTATTTATGAATAATTGCTAAGAAGGTAAGCATGTTTTTATGTGCAAAAAGGCTAGTCTTGGACCCGATATGAAAGATATTTCTTGTATATGCTAAAAAATATGGTAGATGTAAAGGATGATTATTTTATGTTGCATATAACTCCTATATAATTCTTAGGATGTGTTTATTTAATCTTGACTATTTGTGGGTCCCACATAAAAGTACTTCTTAACAGTGTTTTTGATATTGTGAGAAATTTCTGAAAGTAACTAGATGAACAAATGGGTGTGTGATGAAGCTTGTGACTTAAATAAAAAATTAATGAATTTTTTAGGAATATTCATTTCTCTTTCAAATATCTATGCCCTCAAATTTTCCTAGTCGATATGAAGGAAAGGGTGCCATGAGTGAGAAAAACCAGTCACAGTGAGAAGTGGAATTAGAAGGCCTAATCAGTGAGTAGGGATAAATCTGATGTATTTATCATGTATTATGGGTAATATCAGAGGTATTAAATGATTTATATCATAATTTTCATGATTTTAATTCATATGGTGCTTCATTGTGTTCATCTAGGCATATGTGGTCTTGTGACAGATTTGTGTTGAGTAGGCAGATTGACTACATTAGAATTTATGCATATGGATGAGTCAAAGGAATATGGTTATATGGGTGTGTTAAAAATTTTACATAGTTTCTATGGTAAAATTTTTAAGTATTAATTATGTGTGAGTGAAAATTTATGACAGTGAAAAGTTGGTAGATTTTGTTGGTTCCATACTTAGCCAAATTTTCAATATGTAGTGAACAAAGGACCAATATGTAGTCTTCTTGCTACATATTTTGATGGAGGCAGAATTTTAGGATGAATTTAAAACAAAATTTGTAGATAAAATTTATGGGTTTACATAAAATTAAATTTAAGGTCTTTCATGTCCATAAATATTCATATATTATTGACCAAAGTTGATTGTTATTGACTGTGTTTTTTCTGAATAAATCAGAGTGCAAATAAGTAATTGTATAATATAATGTATTGATCAGATATTGTTTTTATAAAAATAAAATATTAATTAAACTTAATATATATAAATATAAAAGTGATTTGGGGTCTTGAAAGTGAGTAAAATTGAAGTTATTTTAGATCAAAGTTGACTGTTGTTGACAGTATTTATTGCAGATCTAAGTGAGCTTCTTACAAAGGTGTTTATGAGTTTTAGGAGGATAAATTAAGGTGTATCATTAATTTTATTATTTTACCTAGGTATTTTTATTTCCATAAATATGTTTATTTTACATGAAAAGTCTATACTCAATTAGTTTGAGCCTTTTTGGTGAAGACAATGTTTTTGGGCTAGTTAAGCCTAATAGGTCTTTAAGACCTAATGGAGGTTCCTAAGGTGAACAATGTTTAATAAATATGTATTGATAGATATTATCACTTTAGGGTGTCTTAAGGGTCATATTTCATGGATCCATGTGATTGGAAGTGGTTTTGTGTTTTTACTTGGCTCGTTTTAGTGTTGAAAAGATGAATGGATCTTCATGAGACCTAAAAGGGCGACTTAGGCCTAATAGAAAGGTATGGTTACTTAAAGGTGAGATATAAAATATTTTGGATGAAATATGAAGGTGATGTTTATATTTTTATAATTGGGTTATAATAATTAAAGGGTTAATAAATGTCTCTTGTCTGACCAAGAAGATGGTGGTCTTGTAGATTCTGCAAAAGAGCAAATTCAAAGGTGAAGTTTAGACTATGTGTGGGGTTTGAGCCCTTTGAAGCATGACCAAACTAATGGATGAATATGGAATTTATTATTCATTAATATAATGATATTTTTATTTGATCCATGTTTGTAAAAGATATGTTGTTTGACCATGAAAGTGTGTGGTATATATACAAGGTGTTTTATGCCTTTTGGGTGTGAGAATCAAGCTAGACAAGCAAGTGTGTGTTGATATTTGAAGACCTTGTGAAAAGGTTATTCGGGGTCTTGGTGACCAATGTTTTTATCATATTGAGTAGAGGAAAATTTAATCATACTCAACATATTTTTCTAATTCTATTTATTATTTTTATTAGATTTATGAGTGCATATTTGAATATGAGCAAAAGATCTAAGAAAGGGTTATTTGCTTGTTTTGAAGATATAGATTGGTGTTGGTGACTTGTGTGGAGTTGTTGACTTGGAGAAGAGTATTATTTCAGATTTTATCTATCAGATTTAGAAGCAATCAAATTTCAATAATTGTTCATTTGATAGGTGTTGTGTTGGTGCTCAACATCTTAGGTAGGTTGGTACTTGTCATCTTTAGGGGTTGGTGCTCCTTGTGAAGTGGGTGATTCACTAAAGTATAATTTTTTTGATAATATTATAGGAAAATTAGTCCATGTTTTTTTAGGATTGAGATTGGTTTTTATTCCCCATGAGGGTTTTCCACATAATTCATGTGTTATGTGCTTTGATCTTACATTGTCTCTTTGTTCATTGGAATGAATGATCTACATGATTCATGATTGCTTATGGTTGAATGGTTAAGAGATTGATTTATTTTACTTAAAATTTATTTACTTGAATCACTGAGTCACCCTCCCTCTCAGTGATTGTGCTTCCAACATGTATAAGAGTAACTCTCATCCATAGTTAAAATTAGTATAGTTTTGATGCCATAGTAGAAATGAGGAGGAGGGCCCATGAAAACTTCATAATGAACACCCATCTAAAAAATATTGTATTACATTAATTGAATAGATAATTTACATGCATCTAACTAGTAATGGTTACACTAGAATAAAACTCTATAACAGACTACATATCCACCAACATTAGAGATGGCTCTAAGCTCTAATCTATTGACAAGGACACAAATGATATTTATATTATAAAAAAAAGTGAGTGATAGATTGTTATTAGTGGAGTGAAATTTGGAATTGTTCCCCAAATTATAACTAACCCTATCACACATGTAAAGATAATTACCAACATTAAATGTACGTTAATATGTTTTGCACATATTAAATCTCACTCAATTAACAACACTATTTAAGGTGGAATTTAAAACAAGTTTGAAAATGACACACATGAACACCTTGGTAAAGACCAACTTAGGTAATGTGGTGAAAGAGAAGAAGTCTTAAGATCATAATTATAAGTCCTGACAACTAGGCATAATGGGGTACCCATGTACAATGATAGATAAAACAATAATAATGAATCAAGATGATTGTAAATGACTAATAAATTTGATGAAGCCTCCAAATGAATGAATAAAAATTAGATTATATTAATTTTGATGTGTAAGCAAGAGTATGTATTCCATCTAATCAGAATGCATGGGTAAAATACACCAAAGAGGGTTGAATTAGAAATTATTCTAAATTTTGATACCATCAAATAAAGTTGGCTCAAATACGATGTTTTAAATTTTGATACCACCAAATATGGATCAAAGATTATTTTATTAATTTTGATACCAATAAATATGGATCAAAAATAATATTTTTAATTTTGATACCTTGGTAATGCAAAGTAGTTAGTAAAGACCAAACAAAAATGTGGTAGTTATGAAAAAAAATCACAATATAAATCCTCTAGTGAGAATTCCAAAAAAAACATGAAATTCTTAGCAAATAATATGAAAATATAGTGTGACAAAGTACACACATGCACGAATATAGATAAGGGAGTGTGAAAAATCACACACACATAAGGATAAAATAGTAAAACCACCTATTATCACTCTAAATTGCACCTTTTAGGAGGTTGTTCAAGCCTTCCTCATCTAGGTGATATCATGGAAACACCTATAGTTTTTTGGGTGACCTAATAGTTGAGGTGAATCTCTAGATTAGGGCTATATCCCTTGATGTATCATCTTAAAAATAATACTAAACCTATTTCTTGAAAGTAAAAGGGAAAGAGATAACTGAAAATAATTAAATGGGAAGTGATGCATCAAGTTTATGACCACTACCACACATTTTTAGGTGCACAATGAACTATAGGACTAACCTATCATTCACTAATCTTAAACTTCCCTTCTTACATTAATGTTTTATATATAGGTAAGGCATTATAAAACTAGGAGGGAAGATGCTTACCAATTAGAACCCACACTTAACCCTTGATGACACTAGCTACAACCTGTAAGAAGGAAATCAAGCTACATGCAAGGTAAGAGAGTGCGACATAAGCCATGGAAAATTGAATTATCATATAACAAGATCAATCACCCATAATTTACACTAGACACAACCATAAGAAGAGGTAGAAATCAATCTTATATTCATTCATGTGATTTAAAAAATGAGAATGGATTCACCATACTCAAGTGGAAGGATCCATACAATACCAAAATAAGTTAGTATATATAGGAGAAATGAGTGATAAAGATAAGAACATTGAGAAACCCTTTAGGATAAGTGTCATTCTTTAAAAACTAGTTACAAGGCTAGGTGGAAGAGGCCAAAAATAGTCTTATCATAATATTAAACATGTGTTAATGATGAGATAATGATCTTCAAGGTGGCTTAAGAGTCCTTTATCAAGGAATTACTATTCATCTCTTGAAGGGATAGTTACGACTTAGAGTCTTTGCACATGGCAATTGATCTCCTTGGCAACCTATACACCATTTTGGCCCTTCAATGATACTCCTATCTTGGTGAATATTAAATTTTAGTTTGGAAATATTTACACACTGGTATTAAATCATTAAAACCTATAAGTTCACTTTTTTAACGTGTTTGAAACCAAGAAGGCAATGAAGAAAAACTTGTCATCCATGTCAGGTCTAGTTTCCTTGCTTGCATATTGCCATATCACCTATCAATATTCATGAAATATTTGAAGAAGATAATTTCCTATCTATGTATCATGTAGACCTATAATTTATTCTTCATGTCTTGCTAATGAGATATTTGGAGAGGCCACAACTTCACTTCTTATTCCAATAAAAAGAAACCTTCATCTTGTCCTAGCTTTATTGCTTGAAGTATATCTTGGAACACCAAGATATATCATGGAATGTATGGTTTTAGGGACATTATATCTCTTCCTATTCCTATAATGTTTTTTCAAGTGGTCAAGAGCCTTCATTAGTTCATATCCCTGTAAATAGGCCTAAAACTGCCCTTTTTGACCATTTTTTGTACCCTTTTCTTCCCACACGTGCCAATTTATTACTTCAATGGATTATATTAGGAATAAAAAGGACCATAAAGGTGTTTCAAAGGATAATTATATGCATTCTAACCACTTATAATATTAAACTCAATAATTGGGTTCTTAGGAGGATTCTAGGAGGGTGTAGAGTGTACTTTTCTTAATAATTGTTCATAAAGTTTAGGACCTCAAATTATGAAATAATGCCATGGATTTTGAGTAAGGGTAACCTATTAAAAAAATATAATATCCATTTTAACACATTAAAAACCTCCTTCAAGTTATGATCAAAAAAATGTCTTCTCGAGCTCCTAGAAGGGTTTTAGGGAGGTTCTGAGTGGTCTCCTTTCTTAAGCATTGTTCATAAAGTTGTGGGATTTAATGAAAAAAATAACACCATTAGTTTTATTTCAACAACCCTATACACATTAAAAATTGTTATTATGATCCCATTAAAACTCTTAGTGGAGTTTTAAGCAAAGGAAAGTTGTCTCGAGTTGGTAAATTTGGATCAAGAGAGAGGTTTTTAGGCCTAGAATCCTTAAAATATATTTTATTGATTATATTTGATTATAATAGGTTTGAAACAACCATTATCATTCATTCATATATTTTTCCATGTTATGTAAGACTTCATGATGCTTAAAACTACTTTTTCTTACTTGCAGGTGCTTGGGTGGGGTTTTAGGCCTGATTAGGCTTCTTAGCCTTCTCACTACATTTTCTCACCTTGAAAAATTATGAATACCTTCATATAAATTTATTAAAATTATTTTTATTTATATTTTAATCTCTCACATGCCTCACCAACTTCATTCAACACAACAATAATACTTTTTCTCCATTTTACCTATAAAAAGGCTTGTAGGTCTTATTTTAGGCCTAATACCCTACTAGACCTTGAGAATGTCTTTCTTGGATGGTTTAATATTAAAAAAATGGAGTAAAAACCTTTAAAACATTCCTTTAAATACTCCTAAAACATCACATGACTCTCAAAAATCACATACAATCTAAAAATTATACCTTTTCATTATATTTATGCAAGACTACCCTTGGATGTAGGTATTCTTTTTAGACTGCATACCATTGTATGTCACCATTTATGAGATAATTTGTCACTATATATCAATTTATTTTAGTTAATGAAGTTTTTATGACCATTTTAAAACTTGTATGAGATAATAACTGCCATAAGCAACTCAAAACACTCCCTTTCTTGCAAGGTTTTGATCCTTTTGGTCAAGAATGTGGACCTACAAATATGTAAACTTGTAGGTCTAAATTTACCTTAAGTTAGATCATTTATGAAATTTTTAAAACTATATTAAACCTTTATTCATCTCATTAACCTTAAATCCTTATTTAAAAGGTCAAAATCCTCTTCAAACATCTAAAATGTCTCCAAATGCTTATCTTTACTTATACAGTCCTATTTGGTCTTCTTGATTGTGTTTTGGTTCATTTAGACTCATTTATCACTCTTGATAGTTCTATCTTGGACATGGATGATATTTAATGGATTGTATAAGAATTTATAGATTATGATCATCTTGGTATAGAATCCAAATACATTTTAAGAGTCTCACTACTTGACTCGGATCTATCACAGTCCTTTTCATACATACCCTATTCACTAGATAAGGATCTTGAGAATTTACACTTAAAACTCCTCAAGTGTTACCACGAGTGTTTACAAGTTTTTTTTATTTATCTAAAATTATATCATACTATATTAATGATTATCCAAACCTCACTTGAGGTGTGTGATCTTCTCAACATGACTTTTGCATGCCTCCAAGGTTGTGCCTATCCCATGTTGAGGCATGTTTGTTTCAAGTTATAGACCTTATAAACATTGAATAATATCTTATTGGATTTTTATAGTACTGATGAGTTGTGAAGAAGCTATGAGATTTCATCAATGATCTCTATCTGCACCTTATCCCATTGAAGACATTGAAACCTTAGCAACTAAACCTACAACTTCAACATGTGGATATTTATTTCACAATATTTTACTTTAATATGACCATATAGGGAACATTATACATATAAATAGATATTAAAATCATCCTCGTACAACAATTATATCTCAAAATGATTCAAGATGAAGAAAATTGAGAGTCTACGATTTTAGAGTGTTTTAGGATAGCTAAACTTGTTAATGATGGTTCATAGAGATAGGGGACTTAAACCATAAAATTATAACATGTATTTAAATGGAATATGGGTACCCATATTTTCTTAATATAATTTTTTCCAGCTCTTTTTCTCCTATGTGAAACAAGCACTACAAACTGACTATCAACTAGCTACCAAGAACCCAATGAAGTGTTTGATGCATCTCTGACTTGATCTGACTTTTGAAAGCTCAACCAAGAATGGTTTGGCCTTGGTTAATATATATACATGTAATATAATCCTTTTATCTTCTTGAAACACATTTTATTCCTCTTGAATGGCTCATGACATGTGTTTGTGTCAAATTTTTAGGTCATAATTACTCTTTTTAACTTAAGACTACCATATATAACCTATACCAGATCATATTCACATTTAAAAAGACTCGAAAATTTTTAAATTTTTTGGATAAACATACATGACACTATATTTGACCCATAGATTATATTTCAAAGATTGAAACACATTAAAAAGGCTTGGACTATGTAAATTGACCTGTGAGACTTGAGGCTCATTTGAATGACTTCATGTACATGATTTTATATTCATGCCAAGGTTAATTTGATTTAATTGTACCCTATCACCCATGAAAAAATATACTTGTGTAAGAAAGAGGCCTTGGGGAAGGCTTAGACTAGGCAAAACAAAACATTAACCTTAACCTTTTCAAAAACCTTAACTTCTTCAAAAGTACCTTAAACTTTGATAAATGCTCATATATTGATAAAATTACAAAAATGATGATATATAAAGTAAAATGGGTTAATAATATTCACAATTCATTTCATGAGACCTTTGAAACACTCCAAGTCTACCTAACTAGACATCATAACCTAGAATTAAAGGAGTCTAGCTAGAAAGTTATGAAATATAATGGCCTATGTTATCCATTTTG
Source organism: Torreya grandis (assembly GCA_037957365.1). Taxonomy (NCBI): domain Eukaryota; kingdom Viridiplantae; phylum Streptophyta; class Pinopsida; order Cupressales; family Taxaceae; genus Torreya; species Torreya grandis. The sequence goes on along the minus strand of JARHVA010004633.1, from coordinate 11,582 downwards.
GTTAGTTCCACCCATGGAAATTTATAAATTAGTTAAATTAAAATTTACATATGAATAAATAGGCAAGAAAAAAAATCACCCTTTTAATGGACCTAGATCTAATATGTAGCCAAATATAAAAGCTAACAACTCATTGTGAGTTACTTTAAAAATGTAAAATATGGTAATGAAAATGTTGAGTCACTCTAAGATTTTTGAATGTCATAGATTTCATTAAAACCCTAGGAGTAGGTGAGATAAATTCAAATCAAAAGTGGGATTCATATTAATTCATTAAGTGACTTGATAGCCAAAAATTACAAAGGAGGTGCATTATATAATGATAGATTAGGTCACAAAAAAGGAAATAACTCAACTCACATTTAGAAAACATGTTAAGTGTATTTACCATAATGACCTTAACAACCCTAAGCAAGATGAATAACAACCATGTAGGTAAAACTAAAAGTGGTAAAAATTCTACACAAACACCCCCTTTGAAGCATAGCTTAGGTGGGTAGAATAATTGGGTCCCAGTAATTAGTATTGATGAGTTAACCAAGAACAATGAAACTCCCATAAATAAAATAAAATGAGAAAACCCATAGGAAAAAAACATCTCTAAAAGAGAGCAAAGTGAGAGAAATAATGCATGCTCTAATGACATCAGACACAACCAAAAAATGCATCCATAAGTGAGAGCAATAAATCACATAGAGAGAACTAAAAAGTCCCCATAGAATATGCTAAAGATGTCTATAGTAGAGCTCACAGAATGATGAATGTCACTGATGAGGTCCTCTACCTAAAGACTAAATAAATTTCATCCTCATTAAATAATGTTTCTTCCCTTTTTTAAAGGAATAAAATTAATGGTGTACTAGAATTCTACCCATTGCATAGTGAAAGATGAGGGAGGTAGCAATACAAAGATATTTGATTATGGTCCAAAATAGAAGTGTGGTATAGGTCTGGTAAGATCATGCACAAGAACTAAATGTAATTCCACTAAATTGAACCTATCATAAGTAGGTACAGTGAAGTGTGGATCACCTTAAAATAGTGAATGTGTCTACTAAGTGCCTAATGGAACTTCAAGTAAGGAACTATGATCTCATGAATAGTAAGAGGGTAAAATACTCTATGCAGTGATGGTGTAATAGAAGTAGAAGATGAAATAGACTATGGAATACCCTATACTTATGGAATAAATTACTTGATGTCTGGTGAGTCCTAAATCAATATACCTACACCCTATAATGTCTAAATAAGACAAGTGGTTGGTGAATCAATAAATAAATCCTTAATATATGGAAGGTGTCAAGGAAATAGTGGAGGTGTGTCCCCATCACTACTATAGTCATTTGTGCAATAAGAAGATTCATCAATCTCAAAGATGCTTTTAGGCTTAGAAGTGTCATCAAGTACTAGTAAGTTTGATGAATAAGAATGGAATGGAGAATTAATTTAAGGAATGCCCATGTGAATTGGATAGCATGGCCTCAAAAACCCTTCAATCTGAAGAAGAAACTGTATATGAGGCAAAACAATCCATAAATTTAATATCCATAGGAAGAAAAGAGTCATAAATTCTTTCACAAGGTATACTCTCACTAAAAATAATATAGTCCTTTGAAGTACCAATCTATGATGGATTTATAAGAACAACATCATGCACAAGAACAAAATTAGAATATACAATGCAACAAATAAAGATGGGCATAATCTCATTTTGTAGTGGTGGCTCAAAAAAAGGAAGTGCACTATCCACCATGGATGTGTCATCACAAGAAATAAGAGGAGAAAAAAAAATCATCTCTAAAGATAAAATAAGGAGGATTGGTATACATCTCAACAAGATCTCTGAAAAGAGACTAAAAGATGTTCCAAATAGTGTTGGGACACATGGTGAGATGCACATGGTGATGTAGATCCCATAAAACATGTAATAGTAAGGTACCACAAATTCTATCACAAGTGTTATCCCACTTAATGTCCTTTTCAAAATCAATGGGATCCATAATTTATCCATTTAAAAATGGAACACGATTCTTTCCCTTTTTCATGAACAAGTGCTCCATATAAGCATGTCAATAAGCATAGTTAATCTTTCTAATAAGTACCACTAGTGTAAAATCAACATTCCTCTATAGGTATCTCTCTAGTGAAGTTGAAATTACTAAGAGAAAACACCATAAAAGTGAAAAAATACATAAAACAACTATAATGACCCCTATTTACAAGAACAATGCACATTTATGAGGAGGACATCATGCACAACTTAGAATGCATCCAAATGAGCAATAAGTGTAGGAATCAACACAATGTATAAAATGAGAATGTGTAGAAGAGACACCAAATAATACACAACACCACACAATACCCCTTTAGAATTATCAATAGAAACCCCCTTAAAGTTTCAAATACAAGCATGCTCATTTAGACTTTAGACATAATTGAGAATGTTTTTTGAGAAATTTTGTGTAAGTATGAAAGAATTGGAGGTATGTTAGGATATACTAATAATGTAATAAATAGGTATAATTTGTGAATAATAGGTAGCTAAATAATGCCCAAAAGAGTTACCAATGTGTAGAGCATGAAAAATAGGCACTTTTGAAGAAGATGACACTAAAAAAGGAGTTACCAATCAAAATTTATGGCCATTTAAAAGTTTGAGCTCACATAAAAAACTGGATGGAAATAGTGTTTGAAAATATTTTGAATCAAATTCTACAAACACTTGAGCACCCTTGGATTAAAATCTTTAAAAAAATGCAAATCAACTTCCTAAAAAAAATTAAGGACCTTTGGTGCAAAATTTAAGCACTTTTAGGTTAGAAGTGACCAGGGGCTTATTTCCCATGTGACCAGGGGACTAAGACCTCTTGTGGGTGATCCACATTCCCTCTTGTGATTTATTTGAGAGTGACATCATTCAAAAATGCATCCAAATTTCAAATGAATAATATTACATTTCACCTAATTAAATTTAACAACAATTTAGATGTCACAACATGCAAAAAGGGTGGCCAAAACTCACAGGGTGATTTTGTAGTCATTAGAATTTGCATGGGGTACCTGCACATTAGTTAGAGTCCATATGTTTCTTAAGTAGATTTTAGAGTCCACATGTTGTTTGAGTAGATGTCAGAGTCCATTATGTGTTTGAATATGAGCTAGAACCTATCTTGTGTTCAAACATGGGCTCAAACCTGATGGGTGTTTGAGCATGAGCTAAAACCTGAAGAATGTTCAAGCATGATCCAAAACATGATAAGTGTCTAAATAGGTTTAAGAACCCAATAATGTTTGAAGTAGGATAAAACATGATAATATTCATAATAGGGCCAAAAATTGACTATGTTCAAAGTATGCCTAAAACCTAATGAAATGTTTAAAGGGGATATAAAGTCTACCAGAGCTTGTAAACATACCTCAAAATGTTTGATGCCTATAAAATGTCTTCTTAAGCCTATTTTTTTGATGCCAAAGCTGCATGCAAGGGTTGAAAACTCTAATGAAACTAGAAAACCTAAAAATATACAAATTTATTATGGCTCCTCCAAAAACTAGCAAAGACACATTTGAGAAATCAAAAAACCCAAAAAAACCCTAAAATTATTTCTTGATTTGAGAATCCCACTATATAGATATACTTGAAATGAATGAAGAAACCCCAAAACCCTCCAAAAATGATTGAAAATTTTTGATACAAATCTAAACCATGTTCATAGTTGATTTTAGGGTTTTTATGCCTTCTAAATTTGATGGTGTTATCTTTTTTATGTTTGGATAATTTATCTATATAGTTTATATATATTTTCATGAAATCCCCCCAAACCTATGAAACCACTAAAAATCAAGAAAACCAACATGAATTCTAGCAGTTAAAATATCACCATGGATTTTTAAAATGGAAAAATAGTCATCAAATTAGAGCTCTAACACCATTTTAGATCTCTCTAAGATTTCTAAACATTACATATTGCACAAAAACCCTAGGAGTAGGTGAGAACAATGCAAAGCAAAATTGGGTTTCATATTAGTTCATTAAGTGATTCATTTGACAAAAAATACAAGAGATGTACATTATATAGTGAGACGTTAGGTCACCAAAAAGATAACAACTCAACTCAAATTAGAAAACACATGAAGTGTATTTCCCCTAATGACCATAACAACCCTATGCAAGCTAACTAATAACTATGTAGGTAAAATTAAAATTGGGTAAAATCCTACATTGATAGAAAATATGCTAGATGAGCCAAAAATTATGTTGTCCTTCCCATTAGATCATTATTTCCCTTTTAAATTATTTATATTTGTATGGAATGTGATTAACATGTCTTGATAAATGAACTCATGGTGTCTGATTCAAGTGAAACAAAAGTCAAACCTGACTTTCTCTGGCACATTGAATGTAGTGGGAATGTGTGCTACACACCAAAAACATTCAAAAATGAATGATGGTAGAAATATATTCAATGAAACTCCTTCATATGTAGATATATAGATACTATGAATATAATCAAAGAAAGAACCAAATTTGAAACAATACAATATGGATATTACGGATCCATATCTAATACCAAGTTAGGAATTAACATATCTCTAATACAAAGCTAAAATTAGCATAACTTTGATTCCATATCATAAATGAGGAAGAGGGCCCAAGAAAACACCATAATGAAAATCCATCCACACAATAGTGCTCAGATCATAGAAAAATATTCACCAACAAATAACATATTGTATTATACTAACTGAATATACAATGTATATGTATCTAACTAGCAATGGTTACACTAGAACATAAATCTCTAACAAACTACATCTCCACTAGATCTAGACATGAATCTAAGATCCAATATCTCCATAAGGACATGAAGGTTACTTATATATGAAAGGTAAATGGTGAGTGAGATATTATTACTAGTGGAGTGAAAGGTTAGATCATTCCCCAAATTACACCTAACTCTCTCACACATGTGATGATAGCTACCAACATTAAATTTACATTAAAATATTTATGTGTATATTAAATATCACCTTGGTGATAACATTAATTATGGTGAACTTAATAACAAGTGTGAACATGTGTGGTTACCTATGATCATCTATTGTTTCAATTATTTATTCATATAACTATTTATTTATTTATTTTAATTCACATGGAATTGGTATGCAGCTTTCCCACACTGATCAAGATATATATATATATATATATATATATATATATATATATATATATATATATATATATATATATATATATAAAAGAAACTGATGCATAGTAAAACTCATAAACTTGATGTATATGACAATATGTACTTACTCATGCAATTATAATCTCTAATGTTCTTTCTTTTTATAGGTCCTCTACTTCTTTTAACACTCTATATTTATTCTTAGTCTTTCAATAGGTTTTTAAGCCTCCTTTCATACTGTTAATTATCCTCTCTCTTTAATTGACCTATCACTACTTCATCCATATTTTCACTCTCCCCTCATTAACATCAACATCATTCCTTAATACATCACTATCATGTCTTTACTCTCTGTCCTTACTTTAATCTTGCTTATATTTTCACATTACCTCTTAGGCAACAAAGCTATAAAATATAATTCAGGGTTATAGTCTTTATTTAGGATGATATGACCATTAATAAATTCATTTATAACTCCCTTCAATCCTCTAACTAACAACACCATCTCCAGGAAAAACTCTTGAACCATCCACTCCTTCTCTCTTTAAGCCTAGATTTATTGTAGCCATCATAACATACAAATCTCTTTGGTTTGAACAAATGAAAAGTTTTTATAAAAAAATAAACATAGTTCTAAAAACCCTTTATCCCTTTCTTTCCTCACACAAACTTTTAGGGTTCAACTCTCCATAGAAGTATAATTTCATTCACTCCATTTCTTACTAATTAGGTTTATTAGGCCTAGTTTGAAGACACAGTCCAAAATATTAGGTAGTATGATAGGGTATGGTTCCAAAAATTTATTAATATTTTAAAACACCTAAGTTATCTTAGGTTACAAATTTTGGGAAATTTAGAGGGTATAAATTTTAGATAGACACATTTGACTTCCAAAACCCTAGTCCTAGCATACTCAAGATTATGTAAGGCCGAGGGCTTAAAATAATGTAAATTTTAAGCTTTTCATGTGTGAAAATCAAATAAAAAGAATTTTTATGTTTTTCCCACCTATCCTCACCTATTACAATAATTCATTTACTTTGATAAATCACCATATGTTTCCAAAAGGCAATTATGTAGGGTTTTGAGTTATAAAACATGACTATGTTGTTAGAATGATGAGTTTGAAGAAGAATATTTCCTTATTTAATGGATTAATGATCTGTTATGGTCTGTAACACCTTATTATAACATTTACAATATATTTTATCCCTTTATAAAACTCTTAAAACTTCCAATATGAATTTATACAACATTTTGACTTCATGTTCTTGATTGTGTCATCACGTTTCTTCTCAAGACTATGTATGGAAATTTTATTTATCTCTTATGCTTATGATGGATGTATGATAACATATATGGATTAGGTGGTATCAAATAATGTAAGATCTTAGTCTAGTTATGATTTTAAATATGATGAGTTGATATTTGAGGTTTTATAAAGTTAAATTGCAGATGAGGAAAATCTTGAAGGTTGAAAAGAGTTAAATAAAGTGTGGTAAACAACCCTACAACGAGTAAGGTTTGAAGAAAGGTAAATAGATTTTTTGGAAGCTCAATTATAGGTTTAAGGAGGTTTTTGTGTGAAAAGGGATATAAACAACTAGGCTTCAAGGAGGACAGAGTTGATAGGTTGAAAATACAAGTTTGTAAGTTGAGTATTATGTTTGGACTAATATGAGTGTTATATTAAATAAGTGGATGGCCATAAGAACCCTTGTGGAATGAAAAGAACCTTGGGTCCATGATAGTATTTTAGACCTTTGTACCTATGATTCTATAAAAGAGTAATAAGAAATAATGGAGAGTGGAAGTGGTAAATATGGTATATGAAGATGGTGATGAAGGTACTAAGGGTAGAGAGAGTATAAGAAGTAAATAAGGGAGATGTGTCTTCAAGGAGAGAGAAAGGATTAAGTGTCTACAAGGAGGCTTAAGAACTTATTAAGAGATAAGAGATAACAATAAATAAAATAAAATCAAAGAGCATAGGATAAATAAAGATATCATAGATCAAAGTAGATAATAATGTTAGGAGAAACTAGAGCCAAGAATGCTTGAGGTAAGCAGTATGCATCTACATCAGTTTTCTTAGTTTTCTTTTCATCAACCCTTTATACCAACATAATCCATGTTATTTTACTTATCTTTATTTATTTTTTAAATTAACTTAAAATAAGGATATAGAAACTCAGTCTAGACAAGAAATTATATAATTGAAGCTGAACAGATAATATTGTAACAATATAGATCTACCAAATGTAACCAAAATTATTTTGCAAAATCCTAGGTTGAGGTGTGTTTGATTTTTAGGCTCTATGATATATGAATATATAGTCATAAAAAAATAATAGGACCAAAGGAAACTAACTATAAATATTTACACCATCTCGTAGCTACACTATCCCATCTTTGAGATATGTAGAAGTAACTTCATGGGGATAAACTCTTACTAGTGAATCACAAAGTCAATCAATTGAAATTTTCTTATTGGAAAAAAGGATATATATATATATATATATATATATATATATATATATATATATATATATATATATATATATATATATATATATATATATATATATATATATATATATATATATATATATATATATATATAATGGCTTGATTATTGGGGCAAAACCCCTCACACCATCAGGTAAAACTGATTACCATTTTTCCCATAATGATAGCTCCTATGAGTTTTAAAATAGTTGAAACATAGTTCTAACCTAGGAGATTTACATAAAATAAAATTTATTCAACATTTAGTATGCCACTATGTTCACCAATTAATGACCAACCAATTCCCATAAGGGTGAGTTAAGATCATAAAATTGGGTATCTGCAGTAAGCCACTAAATATGTGTTTAAAATTTTAAATGTAAAAAACATAAACTAATAATCCAAAAATTGAAAATAATATTGAATATGCAAAAAAAGAATGAAAAACTAATTTTATCTTTGAGTTTGTATATAAAATTATGTGAAGCTTATATATAGCTCAGATACCATATTAAATTGTTGGATAGGCTCCATAATAATGTTAGATAATATAAAACAAACACCCATAATACCTTCATAATAAATTGATGAAATATTGAAAGCAAAATAACAGATATTCATCCAAGTAGCATAACTACCTCTTTTGATGAATCTAAATGCCTAATTCTTATAGTATAATAGTAACTCTCATCCAAAATATGTCTCACCCTTTATCTTTCTAAGTTTTTATATAGATAAGAGAGGAGGCTAGGGTTATGGTTAGGTTTATTGAGAATATTTACAAAAAGAATAAGATAAAAATCTTAATAACATAAGTAAATTAATTATATACATAATAATATTATTTAATAATAAGTTATGGGTAAGTATGCACCAATTAATGCATACCCATGAACTACAAAATATTAAAATTACATCTTAAAAAAAATAATAGTGCCTAAGTAATTAAATACACTAACAGAATTTCATGTGTGATAGTGCCATAAAATCCATGGTATTATGCTAGAGTTGGGCCTCACTGATGTAGACTATGCACATGTAGATGCATTATGACTTGGGTTTGATTTCCATTTTATCATCATGTCATATGATATTACACTATTAACCACATTAGTTAAGAGGTGGAAATGTGATACCTACACATTTTTTTATATCTACTAAAAAGAGGATAGTTACCTAAGACTATTATTTTATGTGTTTGCAGTGTCTACATGATGGATTTGTATGATTGACATGGCCATGTAGTTATTTTCTTGAGACATTCCAAAAGTGGATGATCCTTTAGAGAGGTTCACTTTTGAGGTGGGATATTTTTCATATATTTTTTTATCTCATAGCTTATATGAGGGAAAATGTATTTATAGAAGAGTAAAGAGGAAATGATATACAATTTTGAGTGAGACAACTCTAAGATCATGTATGATAGCTAGAGGCTCATATAAAGAATAGGAGTAAGAGGATCACCTATGACTCTACTTGGATATGGTATAGCACTAAACCTACTAGCATAGTTGTTAGTGTAAAAAGAGGCTCATGCTAGACTCAAACTCATCTAACATACTATGAAACATGAGAGGATATAGAGTAGGAGTGTAGTGGTAGTTTTCCTAGTAGGGTTAGGTTAGTAGCCTTAGATATAGCCAAGATTAGTAGAGATGGGGGGTATAATTCTAGATAGATAGATAGAATCTAATAGGAATGATCATTTTCTACCTTGTTGTTGGAGGTTTTGGATGTATGAGATATGTATGGTTCATATGACCCTGTTTAGGGTTTTGTATGTGAATTTTTTTTATAATTGATAGTAATTACACCACACACACACACACAAACACACACATGCACACGCACATGTTCACACACACACACACACACACACACACACACACACACACACACACACACACACACACACACACACACACACACACACACACACACACACACACACACACACACACACACACACACACACACACACACACACACACACCAAAAAAAATAAAATTCACTTATTGCACATGTATATGTATGTGTATGTCTTTGATATCTAGATTTTGCATTCAGTTTATATGTTTTTGGCCAACGGACACATGTAATGTAATTTAAATGAGAAAAATAAAAGTTAAATGAATAATGTAAATTAAAATACATGATGATGAATCTCAAAAATTACAATAAAAGATATATTCCTTTAAGTCCATAGTAAGTAAGAAAAAACACTAATTGATAACATGTTTAAGAGTAAATACATAAAAATAGATTATGTGTGTAGGTAAGGCCATATTAATCTTAGAAAAGGAGGGGATGTATCTAAAAAATCCACTTATACTACATCCACATCTCTAGTTCATTGAAATATTTCATTGTTATCAAACTTTTGTTACAGATGGAGAGTTATCAATTGGTTCCTTAGTTTATTTTATTTTATTTTGTTATGTAATTAGTGCTATTTCATTTTTTAAGAGTCCACTTAATTTTATTTTGATATGCAATGGTATCCACCTTGGATTTCTTTAAAATTTACTTTTAATTTGTTGAAAAATTATATGATCACTAGTTACTATCAAGTGTTGCATTCATTATTTGTAACCATGGGACATTTAATTGATAGACTAGATTATATTTAGAATGCACATGAAATTATATCTCGTGATTCAATTGAAAAGAGAAGAAAAACATCACATTATAAATCCAAAATGTATGTTTAATTCACATTCTCAAGAAGACCATTCATATTCCTATGGGAATGGACAAACAACTTATTGAATAAGACAAAATCTATCTAAAGAGACAACAGACACCCAGGAATAAATAAGAATTATATAAAATATTGTTACATCCCCCCTTAATCTATAGGGGTATTTTTCAAACCAATAATTTCTATAAAATTTTCAAATTTTCTTCATCCAAATGATTTTTTTAGGATGTATGTTGGTTTCTTTACTGTAGGGAAATGTTTCAACTTGACACTACCATATTTCACATAGTGTCAAATTAGATGAAACTTGGTATTGAAGTGCTTGGTTCAGTTGTGAAAGACTAGATTTTTTACCATTTGTAGTGTAGAAGTGTTGTCAATCATGAGAGGTGTTGACGAACCATGTTATTCTTGTAAATATAAAATAACCCTTCTAAGCCATAAGATCTCTCTAGTTGTCAATGAAGTGGTCATATATTCTAATTTTACTAAAGAAATTACCAACATTGATTGCTTCTTGGATTTCCAATTGATAACTATTATTCCCAAATTCATCAAAAAACCTGAGGTGGACTTTCCATCTTCATGATCACTAGCATAGTCAGAATCTGAATACCCAACCAATTTGAAGTATCCTACCCTAGAGTATTTTAGCCCAAAATTATGTTCCTTGAGATATCTGAGGACCCTTTTTACTACTACCCAATGATTATCCCTAGGTTGTTACATGAATATTGAGAGGAAACCAACTAAAAATGATATATCTATTTGATTATTGGTCACATAAATCAGACTTGCAATGAGTTACATGTATTTAGTGGCATAAACCAAATATGATGAATCTTCAGATGAAAATTTGAGATTTTGTTTCATGGGTGTGCTAAGAGGCTTACAATATTCCATTCCAAACTTGCTCAAAATGTCACCAATGTAATTTTTTTTTAGTGATGAAGAAATAATTTGGTTTTTGAATTATTTCAATACCCAAACAATAATGAAGATAACCCAAATGAGTCATTTTAAATCTTTTCATCAACTATGATTTAAACTTTGTAGTGTACCATTCATTGTTTCTTATGATGAGAAATTATCAACTTACACCACCATAAATAAAATTATTTTGTCAACTTTTTTGATGAAAAAAATTGCATATTCAAACTCAAAACATTTGAAGTTCATGTTCA